>CM077671.1:294764508-295437008 GCA_039707655.1 Elymus sibiricus | reverse complement strand
AGGTAATTACCTTCATATACTGATGCTTCTTCAGAAACTTTTCGCGGCACGACGACTTGTCCTTCTTAATACCACATGTGGCGAGGTAGTCTCGAACAGCCTACGGTCAAGCCTCGTGCCATAAGTTCTGTAATAGGCGCTTGCACTCGGTTTCGATAACCTTTGTCGCGACCTCCTCGTATCCCTCCAGACACCTATAGAAGGTCTGCAATCAAACGAGACAACAATGACTAGTACAATAACTAGCTATTGTTAATATTGGATTGTGTAAAGGAGAAATTACCCAAAAGTAGTTGAACACCATCTCAGCCCTCGTGTGGCACAAGACACCGTCGATCATCTCCTCCGGCGGGGCCTGGACAGCCTTGTAGTGATCCTAGCTCAATCCTAGTTGTGGAAGCTGACCCTCACCGGCCAACGTGACAAACCCCGGAAAATTTAGCCGGCAAAGCACACCAAGGACGGTGTTGGGCCTACGAATTACATTGGCGTGATGCCAACCCCTGCAGTATGACAAGGCCAACTGATAAGTCTCCAACGTATCTATAATTTATGAAGTATTCATGCCATGTTTACAACAATTTTATATGGTTTTTGTATGATTTGATTAGAACTAACCCGGACTGACGCTGTTTTTAGCAGAACTACCGTGGTGTTTTTTTTTTGTGCAGAAATAAAATTCTCGGAATGGGCTGAAAATTTACGGTGATTTTTTATGGACCAAAAGAGACCCCCGAAGCACAGGAGCTGGGCCAGGAAGTGGACGAGGAGGCCACAAGCCCTCTAGGTTCGCCCTACCCCCCAGGGAGGGTGCTTCGGGCTTGTGGGCCCCTCGGGCACCCCCTTGACGTGAGACCGACGCCAAAAATTCTTATAAATACCCAAACCTCCGAAAAGAACCCTAGATCGGGAGTTCCGCCGCCGCAAGCCTCTGTAGCCACGAAAAACCAATCGGGAGCCCGTTCCGGTACCCTGCCGGAGGGGGAAACCATCCCCGGAGGCCATCTTCATCATCCCGGCGGTCTCCATGACGAGGAGGGAGTAGTTCACCCTCGGGGCTGAGGATATGTACCAGTAGCTATGTGTTTGATCTGTCTCTCTCTCTCGTGTTCTTGAGATGAAACGATCTTGATGTACCACGAGCTATATTAATATAGATGAATCATATGGAGTTTTCCCCTCTCTATCTTCTTGTGATGAATTGAGTGTTCCCTTTGAATTTTCTTATCGGATTGAGTCTTTAAAGGATTTGAGAACACTTGATGTATGTTTTGGTGATCAACTTGCGGCTTCCAAGACCTTTGGAATCTATGCATAGGGGTTGGCACATGTTTTCGTCTTGATTCTCCGGTAGAAACTTTGGGGCACTCTTTGAAGTTCTTTGTGTTGGATTGAACCTGATGAATCTGAAATTGTGTGATGCATATCGTATAATCAAGCCCATGGGTACTCGTGGTGACATTGGAGTATCTAGGTGACATTTGGGTTTTTGTTGATGTGTATCTTAAGGTGTTATTTTAGTATGAACTCTAGGGCTGTTCATGACACTTATAGGGATAGCTCATACGATTGATCAGAAAAGATAACTTTGAGGTGGTTTCGTACCCTACAATAATTTCTTCATTTGTTCTCCGCTATTTGTGACTTTGGAGTGAACTCTTTGTCGCACGTGAGGGATTTACATATGATTCAACTATGTCAGTATTGTTGAGAGAACTTGCACTAGTGAAAGTATGAACCCTAGGCCTTGTTTTCAAGCATTGCAATACCTTTTTTGCTCAGCTTTGTTACTTGCTACCTTGCTGTTTTTATATTTTCAGATTACACAAACTTATATCTACCATCCATATTGCACTTGTATCACCATCGCTTCACCGAACTAGTGCACCTATACAATTTGCCATTGTATTGGGTGTGTTGGGGACACAAGAGATTTCTTGTATTTGATTGCAGGGTTGTTTGAGAGAGACCATCTTCATCCTACACCTCCCACGGATTGATAAACCTTAGGTCATCCACTTGAGGGAAAATTGCTACTGCCCTACAAAACTCTGCGCATGGAGGCCCAACAAAGTCTACAAGAATAAAGTTGCGTAGTAGACATCAAGCTCTTTTCTGGCATCATTGCCGGGGAGGTGAGTGCTTGAAGGTATATCTTTAGATCTTGCAATCAAATATTTTAGTTACTTGGTTTTCACTAGTTTGGTTTTATAAAAGAAAACTACAAAAAAATGGAGTTTAGGTTGCATCAATTGTTTCGTCTTTTTAATGTCTTTCGTGAAAATGATGGTTCAGAAAATTGTGCTCAATTGGTAGAGGAAGAATTTATGAAAATACTTGATGAGAATTCCTTGAATGATGAGCATGATAGAAATATTGTTAGTATGAATTCTCTGAATATCCATGATGCTAATGATATGCAAAGCCACAAGCTTGGGGATGCTATGTTTGATGAATATGATATTTTTAGTCCTCCAAGTTTCGATGAGCAAAACTATTATGATGATTGCATGCCTCCTACCTATGATGATTATGATGATGACATGTATGATATAAAGAGTGATAGTAACCATGAAACTTGTTATCATAATTTTAATATTCATAGTGGTTATGTCTATCAAGTACCTCATGATAATTATTTTGTTGAGTTTGCTCCCACTATTATGAATGAGAAGAAATTTGCTTATGTGGAGAGTGATAAAAATTCTATGCTTGTGCATCATGAAAAGAATGTTGTATTTGATAGTTATATTGTTGAATTCCTTCATGATGCTACTGAAAATTATTATGATGGAGGAACTTATGCTTGTAGTAATTGCAATAATATCAAGTTTCCTCTCTATGTGTTCAAATTTTCGAAGATATTCTTGTTTTGCCTTCCTATGCAAGTTGATTCTTGTCCTCATGAATTGTTTGCTCACAAAATCCCTATGCATAGGAAGTGAGTTAGACTTAAATGTGCTTGTCATGTGATTCATGATGCTCTTTTGCATGTCTCAAATACTATTTCCTATACGAGCATCATTGAAATCATTATGCCTAGCTAGGGGCGTTAAACATTAGCGCTTGTTGGGAGGCAACCCAATTTTATTTTTATGTTTTTTGTTTTGTTTATATTCTTGAATAAATTACACATTATTACATCTGTAGTAATTGTGTTTTAGTGTTTTAATTAGTGTTTGTGCCAAGTAAGACCTTTGGGATGGTCTACGGTGATAGTTGATTTGAACTTGCTGAAAAACAGAAACTTTGACCCCCAGTCCAGGAATTTTATAAATTCACAGAAGCGTCAATTGGATCATAATGTTTAACACAAGATTGATATACAAATTTCCCAGATTCTCCTAATTTTTCAGAATTTTTAGAGTCACAAAAGTATTCAAAGTTTACAGATTGCTACAGACTGTTCTGTTTTAGACAGATTCTGATTTCTATGTGTTGTTTGCTTATTTTGATGAAACTATGGGTAGTATCGGGGGGTATGAACCATGGAGAAGTTGGAATACAGTAGATATTACACCAATATAAATAAACTATGAGTTCACAACAGTACCTAAAGTGGTGATTTTATTTTCTTATACTAACCCATCTCACGAAGTTCCGTTAAGTTTTGTGTGATTGAAGTTTTCAAGTTTTGGGTGAGATACCGATATGAGGTGAATAAGGAGCAGAAAGTAACTAAGCTTGGGTATTCCCAAGGCACCCCCAAGATAATATCCAAGGAAGACTCAAGCGTCTAAGCTTGGGGATGCCCCGGAAGGCATCCCCTCTTTCGTCTCCAACATTATCGGTACATCTTACTTGGAGCTATATTTTTATTCGTCACATGATATGTGTTTTGCTTGGAGCGTCATTATAATTTGTTGTTCTCTGTTAGATGTTATTTATAATCTCATTTTTCAATAAAAAGTTCCAAGAATTGCATTAGGATGCTTGCATTGCATGTTTTGATATGTGTTGTGTAAAAGCAGAAACTTTTGCTGTAGTGTTTGAATTTTCATATTTTACTGGAGCGAGGAAAGTTTCTGAAATTTTCACACAGTGTTTTCATATAAATTCCTTAGCATTTCCTAAATTTTAATAATTTTTTGAGTTACAGAAGTACACTAGTTTAATAGATTACTACAGACTGTTCTGTTTGGACAGATTGCTGTCATAGTTTCGTTATCTACTTATCCTATAGTTTCCATAGTCTATATTGGTAGATACAAATTGTGGAAATGATAGTAAACAGTAGATGATGTTTGAAAATTATTGTGCAACTTGTCTTGGCAGTACATGATGTGTTTATTTATTCTTATGTGTACTAACCTATCTCACGAGTTCTTTTCGAGTTTTGTGTGGACGAAATTTTTGAGAATAGGTGAAACCATGAGATTGAACGAGATACAAAAGCTCAAGCTTGGGGATGCCCAAGGCACCCCAAGTAAATATTTCAAGAAGTCTCAAGCATCTAAGCTTGGGGATGCTACGCATCCCACCTCTCTTCGTCAACTATCGGTTAGCCTATGTTGAGCCTAAATTTTTATTTGTCCACATGATGTGTGTTATTCTTGGAGTGCTATTTTTATTTAGTTTGCTGTTTGAATAAAATACTTAAGATCTGAAATTATAAGATGAGATATTCTTCACATAGTTATTTAATTGTTGGCTACTCATTGATCTTCACTTATATCTTTTTGGAGTAGTTTATCTTTTGCTCTAGTGCTTCACTTATATCTTTGTAGAGCACGGCGGTGGTTTCATTTTATAGAAATTGATGAACTCTCATGCTTCACCTATATTATTTTGAGAGTCTCTAAACAGCATGGTAATTTTCTTAGGTTATGAATTTAGTCCTAATATAATGGGCATCCAAGAGAGATATAATGAAAACTTTCATATAAAAGTGCATTTAATACTATGAGAAGTTTGATTCATTATGATTGTTTTGAGATATAAAGATTGTAATATTAGAAACATGCTAGTGAGTAATTGTGGATTGGTAGAAATACTTGTGTTAAAGTTTGTGATTCCCGTAGCATGCACGTATGGTGAACCGTTATGTGACGAAGTCGGAGCATGATTTATTTATTGATTGCCCTCCTTTGTGTGGAGGTCAGGATCGCGCGATGGTTAACTCCTACCAACCCTTCCCCTAGGAGCATGCGTGTAGTACTTTGTTTTGATAACTAATAGATTTTTGCAATAAGTATGTGAGTTATTTATGACTAATGTTGAGTCCATGGATTATACGCACTCTCACCCTTCCACCCTTGCTAGCTTCTCTAGTACCGCCAACTTTTGCTGGTGCATTAAACCCACCATATACCTTCCTCAAAACAGCCACCATACCTACCTATTATGGCATTTCCATAGCCATTCCGAGATATATTGCCATGCAACTTCCACCGTTCCATTTATGACACGCATCATCATTGTCATATTGCTTTGCATGATCATGTAGTTGACATTGTATTTCTGGCAAAGCCACCGTTCATATTTTTTTATACATGTCACTCTTGAGTCATTGCACATCCTGGTACACCACCGGAGGCATTCATATAGAGTCATATTTTGTTCTAAGTATCGAGTTGTAATTCTTGAGTTGTAAGTAAATAAAAGTGTGATGATCATCATTATTAGACCATTGTCCCATGTGAGGAAAGGATGATGGAAGCTATGATTCCCTCACAAGTTGGGATGAGTCTCCGGACTTTACAAAAAAAGAGAGGCCAAAGAAGCCCACCAAAAAAATGAGAGAAAAGAGAGAAGGGGCAATGCTATTGTCCTTTTTCCACACTTGTGCTTCAAAGTAGCACCAGGATCTTCATGATAGAGAGTCTCCTATTTTGTCACTTTCATATACTAGTGGGAATTTTTCATTATAGAACTTGGCTTGTATATTCCAATGATGGGCTTCCTCAAATTGCCCTAGGTCTTCGTGAGCAAGCGAGTTGGATGCACACCCACTTAGTTTCTTTTTGAGCTTTCATACACTTATAGCTCTAGTGCATCCGTTGCATGGCAATCCCTACTCACATTGATATCTATTGATGGGCATCTCCATAGCCCGTTGATACGCCTAGTTGATGTGAGACTATCTCCTTCTTTTTGTCTTCTCCACAACCACCATATTCTATTCCACCTATAGTGCTATATCCATGGCTCACGCTCATGTATTGCGTGACAGTTGAAAAAGTTTGAGAATACTAAAGTATGAAACAATTGCTTGGCTAAAACCAGGGTTGTGCATGATTTAATACTTTGTGTGATGAAGATGGAGCATTGCCAGACTATATGATTTTGTAGGGATAACTTTCTTTGGCCATGTTATTTTGAGAAGACATGATTGCTTTATTAGTATGCTTGAAGTATTATTGTTTTTATGTCAATATTAAACTCTTGTTTTGAATCTTATGGATCTGAATATTCTTGCCACAATAAAAAAGATTACACTGATAAAAATGTAGCTAGCATGCACACTTCATAAATTATTTCTTTTATCATTTACCTACTTGAGGACGAGCAGGAATTAAGCTTGGGGATGCTGATACGTCTCCAACTTATCTATAATTTATGAAGTATTCATGCCATGTTTACAACAATTTTATATGGTTTTTGTATGATTTGATTAGAACTAACCCGGATTGACGCTGTTTTCAGCAGAACTACCATGGTGTCTTTTCTTTTGTGTAGAAATAAAAGTTCTCGGAATGGACTGAAAATTTACGGTGATTTTTTATGGACCAAAAGAGACCCCCGAAGCACAAGAGATGGGCCAGGAAGTGGACGAGGAGGCCACAAGCCCTCTAGGCGCACCCTACCCCCCAGGGAGGGTGCTTCGGGCTTGTGGGCCCCTCGGGCAACCCCTTGACGTGAGACCGACGCCAAAAATTCTTATAAATACCCAAACCTCCGAAAAGAACCCTAGATCGGGAGTTCCGCCGCCGGAAGCCTCTGTAGCCACGAAAAACCAATCGGGAGCCCATTCCGGTACCTTGCCAGAGGGGGAAACCATCCCCGAAGGCCATCTTCATCATCCCGGCGGTCTCCATGACGAGGAGGGAGTAGTTCACCCTCAGGGCTGAGGGTATGTACCAGTAGCTATGTGTTTGATCTCTCTCTCTCTCTCTCTCTCTCTCGTGTTCTTGAGATGAAACGATCTTGATGTACCGCGAGCTTTATTAATATAGATGAATCATATGGAGTTTTCCCCTCTCTATCTTCTTGTGATGAAGTGAGTGTTCCCTTTGAATTTTCTTATCGGATTGAGTCTTTAAAGGATTTGAGAACACTTGATGTATGTTCTGGTGATCAACTTGCGGCTTCCGTGACCTTTGGAATCTATGCATAGGGGTTGGCACATGTTTTCATCTTGATTCTCCGGTAGAAACTTTGGGGCACTCTTTGAAGTTCTTTGTGTTGGATTGAACCTGATGAATCTGAAATTGTGTGATGCATATCGTATAATCAAGCCCATGGGTACTCGTGGTGACATTGGAGTATCTCACTACTAGAAAAAAGGCTATTAGTGGCGCACCTGTTTTTGCTATTAATGGCGCACTATAGGTGCGCCACTATTACCACGCCACTAGTAATGGTTAGTAATGGCGCACCTCTGGTGCGCCATTAATAATCCAAATACCAGTGGCGCACCTCTGATGCGCCATTACTAATCCAAATACCAGTGGCGCACCTGGTGGTGCGCCACTGATAAGGCCACATGCGCCACTGATATCCAGTGTACCAATGGCGCACCTTAGCCCATGCGCCACTGATATCCATGGTGGGAAACAAAAAAAAATGCACAACCACTGATATCCATAGTGTACCAATGGCGCACCTTAGCCCATGCGCCACTGATATCCATGGTGGGAAACAAAAAAAAATGCACAGCCAGGTTGTCCACGTAATAAGATTAAATTAAATTAAATTTTTTTGAGGTATTAAATTACAACTGTGCCACTAACAAGCAAGTCATCAATTAGCTGAATGTTAAGCATTCGCTTTCAGCAAGATAGGACTACCGCAAACTACATATGCCAGGCTTAATAATGTAACTTCAAGCAGCACTGCTCTGTGTCAATCTCGTCGTCGACGCCGCAGTAGCCCCATGTCGATGTCGTCGTCGACGCCGCAGCAGCCCGTGTCAATGTCGTCGTCGATGCTGCCGCTGCCCCATGTCGATGTCGTCGTCGACGCTGCCTCTGCCCCATGTCGATGGCGCTGTTCAACACATCCTCATAGGGGGAACTTCAAGAACAAGTGGAAGAAATAATTAAATAAAGATCATATCAGCTGTGTATAGATACAAAACATAGTCCTTGAACAAAACTTACAGGTTTCCAATTTCTATCCATTCACTAGTAGGACAAAAACCATTATCCTTGAGAATTGAGGAAACACGTTCAATGACCTCCGAATGGGGCACCTGCATGAAATGCGGCACCTGCATGACCATTTTAAATTGTGAGATATATCATATATGTCATGAGCACCATGAAACATGATGACTGAGATATTACAGAAAGATTTGTTTGCAGTGGGAACAATATTAATATAATATAAGTGGAAAGGCAAAATAAAAACTTAGGATTACTAACAACATTGTAGACTGAATGTATTTTTATGACATCAATACATGTACAGAACACACATTTTGTCTTATTTGGGTTAATTAGATATACAGCATTATTTTGTTTTAGTTTCAAGTTTGCCCCAATTCTTTAGTTTTGGCTTTTAAAAAGAGTAGTGTGTTGATATTGTCCACACTATCTAACTGAAAGTAACAACCCAGCACAGACAGTTTGTGTAAACTGGACTAGACTTCTTTTCCCCAAGAAACCAGCAGGAGCTTTGCCTCTTCATTACAAAAGGAAGTTGCTAAACACCTGCACTTAGATGGCATGCAGACTACTCCAAAAAAAGGCAAGATTTACTATTATGATTGTCTGTCCTTTTTTTGGACAATGAGCTTTGTAAACTGTTGCCTGTCCTTGGGAACTTCATTTTTGTAACATATCTCCTACTCCTATTTGTTTCAACTTTTAGTATATATTGAGCTAAAATTGCTGCCATGGCAGAGAAATTCAGTAGGTGCAGACTTGGGTTTATTCCAACAATACACCCCTGGCAGTCAAAGCTCCACAACCGCCTAGGCACCCCAAATACACCCACGATAAACAAAACTGTAAGAGGAAGCGCCTATGCAACACTAGGCGAACACCAACTGCATCAACTACACCTAACGCTAATTTGAACCTTAATTCCCAAAACGAGAAGTTTTCGTGAAGGAGAGGAAGTCTAAATGATTCATATTTTAAAAGTCATTTACAGACTGTATTTGTTGCCAATGACCCCAAATAAATCTTACATTCTTGACTGAGACTATAATAAGTATTAGATATATTGCAAATTTTATTCAGTGTTTCTAAAAATATTATATTGATCAGATAATCCGATTCGCAAAAAAAGAAGATAGTCTAGGAATTACCAAAAAACCATTATACTATACCAATATATGCAATTTTTGTAAAGCAGAGAAAATCGAGGAATTGTAACATCACGCACCAACAGAATGATACCTCTAGATGCTTCTGAATGTATGAATCAAGACCTTCACCAGCTTTAGAAATTACATGAACAAGCATCAATGCCATATTATTAAGCCGTATCCTTGCCTCCACTTGCTGATCCTTCTCAGAATGCAAAGTAATATTGTTGTTTAAAATACGGTCACGGATAATCGCAAACCCGTCTGGCTTACTATCTCCATTTCTTTTGCGAGAAGTTCCCTTACGTATCTGCTCTTGAGCTGCCAAGAGCAAAACGGCTGTCTCGGCAAGCTTTCCCTCTTTTATGTAATTCCACAGCTCATCCAATAGATTATCTGTGTATTTTGCGATCAGCCGAGTCGTATCCAAGAAGATCTTCTGCAAAAACCACCAACAGAGAGCAAAAACCGAGTCCTTTTAGAATTTATAGGCAAGGTAGTGCTTATTAACTTAAAACTGTGTTCTCACCAACAATCTAAATAAAATCACAATCTTATTTTCTCTGTTAACAGAAAAATAGAGTTTGTTTTCTCTGAACAAAGTGTCGAAGGCTAAAAAACGTCACTACAGCACAGAAAACAATTTCGAGTATGGTAAATGGAGATGTAGGAATTTAAGGTTCCTCGAGTATTATTGCTACTTCAGTTATTTAAGATATGTGACTTTGTTTAAATTGTGAAGGGGATGGATGCGAGACAAACCATTTCAGGTAGGCACAGAAGATGGATGAGCTTGAAGATAAAGTTGGCATCTGCCTCACTGTAATCCCGATGCTCGTGGTTTGGAAATAGACTGTCTTCCAGATACTTAATGCATGCATGTGTTCTCGACTGCAACATGGAGTGGGAGAAGTCCCTCGATGACCTCAGCACCGGCTGTGCGTAGATTGGCGGACGCGCCGTGGCGGACGAGCAACTGAATCATGTCAACTGAAAAAAAGTCAGCAGCTCGGTGGAGGGGATAGTACCCATACTGGTTCATGCAGTTGGGACCGGCTTGGCACCCATCAAGTTCAGGTGCCTGGAATCAAAAGAGGTGAAAGGAATTCAGTTATCCGAGTAGTAGAGCAAAATGAAATAAGCAATGCACTATACGACAACAAACAAAAATTTGTAGAAGTAGCACACAGCCACACACACAAAATACTGCAGGAAAAATGTAAATAACCAAATGTGTTTTTAAATGCTGAGAACCTTAGGGATGCGATCTGGGAAGATTATACTGGAATCTCTGAGGGCACCAGTTACAGCTTGTTTTAATGGAGACGAGGAGGCGGGGCTTGGGGTCATCGGAGCAGCCAGGCCGCCACGCGGGAGGGGGGACATGGTCACCAGCCGGTGCAGTAGGGTGGTGGAGAGCCGTCAAGGTCGCCTCAGTGCCAGATCGACTCAGCCGACGACGCACAGGAGCTGCTCCTGGCCGGGGCACGCGGGAATCCCCGGTGGCGCAGATGGGCAGCACCGGCGCCTGAGGCTCACGCGGGAGCAGTGGGGACGGAGGGTAGCACCGGCGCAGGAGCAGATGCGGCGGCGCCGTCCCCACCTGCTGCTGGTGCCGCTATGGTTTTGCGGTGCCTGCTGGATCCCTCGGCGCACCGGCTGCGAGCACGGGAGGACGGCGAAGGGAGGCTGGGGCGGGCGGCGGGAGGTGACGGCCCTGTCGTCCATGGGTAGGGCCGGGATCTGGCGGTGGCCGCCTGCACCTGGCCGCGGCTGGATGGGGGATCCAGATGCGGCGCATCTCGCGGGTCCGCCGCTGGCTGGGCGTGGATCTGGTTGGGCGATGCTTGGGGGAGAGGGGGGCGCGACGGGGGGATCTGGCTGGGCGTGGCAGATGGTGGGGCGGGGGCGGGCCGGCGGCGGCGGTGCATTGTGGAAGAAGGTGGGGGAGATGGGGGGAAGAAGATGGGGGCGCGGGGGCTGGGTGGGTGGTTAGCTGTCCGCGCGGTGCGGTGCCGGTACTGGGGTGGCGCACCTAGGTGTGGTGCGCCATTACTAAGTCTGGGCAGATTTAGTAATGGCGCACCACATCTAGGTGCGCCACTATGCCCAGACTTAGTAATGGCGCACCACACCTAGGTGCGCCATTGCTACCTAAAATAGTAATGGCGCACCTGGCTGTGGTGCGCCATTGGTAAGCCTGGGGAGGGGGTGGACTCAGAAAAAAAATAGCAATGGCGTACCGTGTGTGTGGTGCACCATTAGTAATATAGAGATTAGTAGCGCACCCATGTGTGATGCGCCACTGCTATTTAGCAGTGGCGCACCACATACATAGTGCGCCACTAATGTCTATATTAGCTATAGCCCTTTTTCTAGTAGTGTCTAGGTGACATTTGGGTTTTTGTTGATGTGTATCTTAAGGTGTTATTTTAGTATGAACTCTAGGGCTGTTCGTGACACTTATAGGGATAGCTCATACGATTGATCAGAAAAGATAACTTTGAGGTGGTTTCATACCCTACAATAATTTCTTCGTTTGTTCTCCGCTATTTGTGACTTTGGAGTGAACTCTTTGTCGCACGTGAGGGATTTACATATGATTAAACTATGTCAGTATTGTTGAGAGAACTTGCACTAGTGAAAGTATGAACCCTAGGCCTTGTTTTCAAGCATTGCAATACCGTTTTTTCTCACTTTTGTTACTTGCTACCTTGCTGTTTTTATATTTTCAGATTACAAAAACTTATATCTACTATCCATATTGCACTTGTATCACCATCTCTTCGCCGAACTAGTGCACCTATACAATTTGCCATTGTATTGGGTGTGTTGGGGACACAAGAGATTTCTTGTATTTGATTGCAGGGTTTTTTGAGAGAGACCATATTCATCCTACACCTCCCACGGATTGATAAACCTTAGGTCATCCATTTGAGGGAAAATTGCTACTGTCCTACAAAACTCTGCGCTTGGAGGCCCAACAAAGTCTACAAGAATAAAGTTGCGTAGTAGACATCACCAACGCATTAGATATTTGAAGAAACGTGAAGGCAAAAGGTAAAAAAAGAGTAAATGCACTTACTTCTCCCCATCAGGCCTAATCACCGGCCTCTGCTCGCGGGTCGCCGGCAGGGGCGGGAGCCGTGTACTACCACGCTGGTACACGGTGACCCCCTCAACCACCTCTCCCTCACTATTAGTAAACTGATCCCCGCCACTCGGCCTCTCAGACGGATCCAGCCAGGTACCCTATCCGGAAGTCTCTTGTGACATAGCCCCATCCGAGGTCTCGTGGGCCGAAGCATCTGGGACCGGAGTCTCGTGGGCCGCATCATCTGGGACCGGAGTCTCGTGGGCCGAAGGCCCGTCAACCCGAGGCTCGTGGTCCGGAGTCCCCGTAGCCTCCACCTCAGACGGGTCCAACCTAGCAGTCCTGTGCTCGGGTGAATGAGCTAGGGGTGGTGGCGAGGAAGGCGTATCTGAAAGCACATTTGCTCCCTTGGTGGTTTTGGTAATTAAAAACAACATATATCTCATTGAACTAATGTTTCCACTAAGCATATTTCAGGAAAAGTTCAATGATGGGTTAGCAAAAGGATTGTGGAGAAACCCCTAGATGCAAGGAATTAGATTGGCAAAGCTTCAAGCAAGAGGACTCTACATTTTACTTTGTGAGAAATCACTTTGAGTCCATAGGAAAGCCAATACTATTAAAAGGGGGTAAGGTACTGTTGGTGAAAAAAATGCTCCACGTGCACAAGTGATAGTCACCAAAAACACCCACAAACTCTTCCACAAAAGTTTGTCCAAGCCTATCATGAAAATCGGTGCAACCAACAATTCCCACTCGGTCCCACCGATTTCCCACTCAGACAGAATCCCCCCAAACCCTAGATCTTCGGTGCAACCGATTCTGCTTTGGTGCCACCGAGTTCAGCTTACAAACATTCTGTTACCTCGATTCTCAAAATCAGAAATTCTGAGATTTTGGATCGGCATCACCGAGTTGTGGATTCTGACCGTTGGTCACCTTATCGGTATTGCCGAGATCTTTGTATCGGTCTCACCGAGATTCAAAAGTTGCTACCTTTGGAGCAACTCGGTACCACCAATTTTTATACTTCAGTGTCACCGAGTTGGTCACTTTAGGTGTAACGGTTGGATTTTTGGAGATGCCTATATATACCCCTACACCACCACTCACTTGCAAGAGAAGCACTCAGAACAGATCCCCACTTATCCCATCAGATTTTCTGAGAGAGAGCCACCTACTCACGTGTTGAGATCAAGCCATTCCATTCCATCCATATGAATCTTGATCTCTAGCCTCCCCAAGTTGCTTTCCACCCAATCAATCTCTTCCACCAAAGCCAAATCTGTGAGAGAGTGATTGAGTGTTGAGGAGTCTATCATCTTGAAGCAAAAGAGCAAGGAGTTCATCGACATTATCGAGCCTATTACCTTTTGGAGGGTGGTGCCTCCTAGATTGGTTAGGTGTCGCTTGGGAGCCTCCTACTTAGTGTTGTGGAGTGAACCAAGAAGTTTGTAAGGGCAAGGAGATCGCCAACTTCGTGAAGATCTACCCCGAGTTAGGCTAGTCTTCCGTGGATGTAGGCCATCATGGTATAGACAAGTTTGCTTCTTCGTAGAACCCTCCGTGGGTAGAGCCGTCCATGGACTCTCGCGATCGTTACCCTCCGTGGGTTGAAGTCTCCATAAACGTGGACGTACGATAGCACCACCTATTGGAACCACGGGAAAAATCTTTGTTTCTCCAGATTGCGTTTGATCATCCTACCCATCCGCTACTACATATGCTTGTCTTTACTTTCCGCTGCTATACTCTTAGACATGCATGTGTAGGGTGTTCTTGACTTACTATCATTGCTAAAATCTGCCAACACTTAAAATTGGGAAAAGGTAGAATTTTTATTTGGTCAAGTAGTCTAATCACCCCCTCTAGACATACTGGCGGCGCTCTTGGACCGGGGGTAACCAGACCTGCCTACCTGCGGCCCAGGGCGTGGCCCACGTCGATGGCCCGGTAACGCCCCGGCGCGGGAGCACTCAAGACAAGGCCCTCGCGAGAGCCCCACCCTCGCGAGGAGGACGACGCCAAGATCCCTGTAGGAGGTAGGCCTCCCTGGGCAGAGGAGTGATTTGCCTCTTTGGTGCAAAGGAGGCAAGGACGCACACATGTTCCCATGGCGTCCCTGAGGCTGAGGGTGACGCAGGCCGGGCCAGGCGGGCACAAGCGTGGGCAGAGGAGTGAGTTGCCTCTTTGGTGCAAAGGAGGCAAGGACGCACACATGTTCCCATGGCGTCTCCCCAAAGGTTTCCATTTCGGTGCAACGATACCAAGACCACGGTCCCCGCGGGACGGGCGTCACCGCCGAGCCCACCTCAACGTCATCGACGGCTGCTTTGCAGGCAAAGACCGTCTTTAGTCAAGATAAGGTGTACCTCATGTCCCCTTTCAAATTTGGCCGTTGTGGGATCCCTCCCTGCCAGAGCGATAAGGGAAGAGGACCCGGGCCACCATATAGGGTGGCGAGGATGCGCCGTAGAGGGGGACAGATCCAAAACCCCTCGAGCACCCACGCTAGGTTGCTCACGTCTGTACCAGTTCATCCACAACCCTCCTCGTGAGGCAATGCACCCAAAGGAGGAGTAGGGTTGTATGCTTCGCAGCGGCCCGAACCTAGGTAAATCCGTGTGTTAGTATTCTTTGCTGTGGTCGAGCAAGTCCCCTTCGACGATGCTGTGGAGCTGTGAGTTTGAGGCCGAAGCTGGTGGGGATCTTCGCACACGCCCCTGGGTTCGAACCTCTTCGGGTTTTGCGGAGCCCGAAATCCGACATTTGGCGCGCCAGGTAGGGGGCGTGTCAGAATCTTTCCACAGGCTTTGCTTGCCCTCCGCCCCGACGCCTCGATGGCCGACGCCCGACAACTTTTCTTCGGCTCTGGAGGTTCTACCTTCGCCAACCCGGCGGCCTCCTCTAACGACGCGCGCACCGGCAGCTCGATGCTGGATGGACGGTACCAGGCCGCCAGCGTCGTCTCCACCGTCGTCGCCACTCGCGCTGGCCAGGCTCCTCCTGGCCCTCCGCCACGACAGAGCACGCGCCCCGCAACCCCGCCTGCGGGGCTGACACCACCCTGTGCCCACGTAGGATACCTCAATGCGCATGACGCGCTGCTGATGGCGAGTGAGCTGCTTCGCCATCGCCCGACGCATGGGGGCTTTGACGCCTGGGCCGACCACATCACCGAGCTGGTCTCCGCTGCGAGGAGGTCCTGGGCCCTGCACCTCTCTTCTCGACCCCCAACGCTGGGTGCTGGGGGCTCGCATGCCACCCAGCCCCCGGCCGCACTTGAACAAGGCCCGCCTCATGCCGTGCTCCTTCTCCTCCGGATCCCGGTGATCGGCTTCGGGGAGCCGCTCGGCCCTATCGATAGTGCTCCCGAGGGGGCCGACATGACACTTCACGCGTGTCACAACGCGCGCGTTGATGACCAGGTGGACCGGCGGCAGCCTGGGTCGTCTCGACGCAACCGCGCCAACTGGCGTAGGGATCAAGCGGCTCAAGCCTCCGAGACGGCAGGTAACCATAACAGGGGCGCGATGGATGACCTCAGAGGTAACCCACGCCAAGACACGCGCGCCCAACCTCACGGTGACGGCGGAGGCAAGCAACTTCGGGCAGAGGCCCGGCGCAGGAGGGTCTGTGGGCCGCGCGTCCCGGGCTGTATCGCCTTGTCCCCCGGAGAGGCAGACCGTAGGGCGCACGAAGGCGCCTCAGGGGAAAACCAAGACCTTTACACAGAGGATTATGTCCCGAGAAGCACCGTACCCATGGACGACACCGTGGATGGCGCGGCCCCCACGGAGGCTGGCCTCCTCCCGGAGTAAGGGGATGTCCCGGGCGCCCTCCTCGAGCCGGGCCCGGGCGTTCCCGTTGGGGAAGCACCGGGCCAGGTTGGCGCGAGAGATGGGGCGTCCCGGGATGCGCGGGGACGCGGTGCAAGCTTCACCCTCGCAAGCAAGCAGCACGCAGCCGGGCCCCCTGGGCCACAGGAGCGATCGCCTAGGGGGATCGGCAGGACACAAGCAGCGCGGGCCACGTGTGTCGTTGGGGCCGCCGGCGCGTCCTTTAGGAGGAAGGACCCCGCGATGCCTCACGAGGCGGCTTCATCAACACAACACCCCTGCGCCTTCGCGGGGTGCATTGTGCTCATGTTTGGGCCGTGGGAGCGCAATCCCGCGGCTATGCGGGGAGCAGTGCACTCATGCTAGGGTCGTAGAGGCACGCAACCGTGCAGAAATGCGTGGGATGGCTCATGGCCGAGTTGGGAACCCCTAGGCCTTGCGTCAGGGGGTTCGCCTAGCTATCTCCAACTGTGACACTCTCACGTAATAATGTGTGGGATGTATACGCCCGGAGCCCCCCGAGGACGCGGAGGGGTTCCCTCCCACGTCCAAGTGGAAGCCCCATGCTCCGCGCTGGCGGACAACACTGTCCGCTAATGACTATGCCCACGCCTAGTGGAAGCCCTACGCTCCGCGCTGGGGAGAAGACGAAGATAAAAGACTAGCCTAGGTGCCGGACGCGGTTGTTCCTTGCTCCTTTTTTATTCGAATTGCCACTTTTTGGAATGAAGCTCGAAGTTCCGCCGAGCCCACCTCAACGTCACCGCCGGCTGCTTTGCAGGCGAAGACCGTCTTTAGTCAGGATAAGGTGTACCTCATGTCCCCTTTCAAATTTGGCCGTTGTGGGATCCCTCCCCGCTAGAGCGATAAGGGAAGAGGACCCGGGCCACCATATAGAGAGGAGAGGATGCGCCGTAGAGGGGGACAGATCCGAAACCCCTCGAGCACCCACGCTAGGTTGCTCACCTCTTTACCAGTTCATCCACAACCCTCCTCGTGAGGCAATCCACCCAAAGAAGGAGTAGGGTTTTACGCTTCGCAGCGGCCCGAAACCTGGGTAAATCCATGTGTTAGTATTCTTTGTCGTGGTCGAGCGAGTCCCCTTCGACGACGTTGTGGAGCTATGAGCTTGAGGCCAAAGCCGGTGCGGATCTTTGCACACGCCCCTGGGTTCGAACCTCTTTGGGTTTTGCGGAGCCCGAAATCCGACACATACTTTCGATCCTACAAGTGGTATCAGAGCTTTGGTCTCCATTGCATTGGTTTCACAACCTAGGAGAGTATGGCGTCTAGGGAGGGAAATTATCACCGTAGAGGTCCGTACTTTGATGGCACAAATTTTGCTAGTTGGAAGCACAAAATGAAAATGCATATTCTTGGTCATAACCTTGTCGTTTGGGCCGTTGTTCGTGTTGGATTGCAAGGTGAATTCTTCGTTGATGGAAGGGAACCGGATCGTGAAGTGACTGCAGATGAATTGAAGATGTTGCAATACAATGCTCAAGCATGTGACATTCTCTTCAACTGCCTATGCCCCGAAGAATTCAACAAAATCAGTCGTCTTGAGAATGCCAAGGAAACTTAGGATACTTTGGTTGATATGCACGAAGGTACCGAATCCGTGAGAGAATCCAAGTTGGATGTTCTTCAGAGTCAGCTTGACAAGTTCAAGATGAAGGATGGTGAAGGAGTCGCACATATGTACTCTAGGCTAGCTCTCATCACCAATGAGATTGCCGGCTTAGGAAGCAAAGAAATGACCGACAAATTAATCATCAAGAAGATACTTAGAGCTTTGGATGAAAGATATGACACCGTGTGCATATTGATCCAAATGATGCCCAACAACAAAGATCTCAAGCCTACGGAAGTGATTGGAAGGATTGTTGCTCATGAGATGACACTCAAAGACAAGGAAGAGCTTCACACCAAGTCTAGCGGTGCTTACAAAGCCACAAGTGATGCTCCCGCAACTTCAAGCGACAACCTTGTCACCAATGAAGAGATAAGTCTCATGGTCAAGAAATTTAACAAGTTCTACAAGAATAGAGGCAAAGATCCCAAATATGCCGGAACCTTTGTCATAATTCGGACTTTTTCCTAAAGAAACTATTATATGAGGAATATTGGGGCCATAAGTCACCAGAGAGGGGGTCCAGGGTGGCCACCCTCCACCAGGGCGCGCCAGACCCCCCTGGCGCAGCCTGGTGAAGCGTACCCACCTCGTGGGCCCTCTGACCCTAATTCCAGCGCTATAAAATCCTTAATTTCGAGAAAAAAATTAGTGAGAAAGTTTCATCGTGTTTCACGATACGGAGCCGCCGCCACCTCCTGATCTTCATCGGGAGGCCAGATCTGGAGCCCGTTTGGGGCTCTGGAGAAGGGAATCTTCTGTTCATCACCAACCCTTCTCCATTGCCAATTCCATGATGCTCTCCACCGGGAGTGAGTAATCCCTCCGTAGGCTTGCTAGTCGGTGAGGAGTTGGATGAGATTCATCATGTAATCGACTTAGTTTTGTTAGGGCTTGATCCCTAGTATCTACTATGTTCTAAGATTGATGTTGCTATGACTTTGCCATGCTTAATGCTTGTTACTAGGGCCCGAGTGCCATGATTTCAGATCTGAACCGTTTATGTTATCATCATTATATCTATGTTCTTGATCCGATCTTGCCTAGTCATATGCACCTATTACGTGTTATGATCCGTCAACCCCATAGTGACAATATTTGGGATACTTCACGGTGATGACCGTAGTTTGAGGAGTTCATGTTTTCACTAATTGTTAATGCTTTGTTCCGGTTCTCTATTAAAAGGAGGCCTTAATATCCCTTAGTTTCCTTATAGACCCCGCTGCCACAGGAGGGTCGGACAAAAGATGTCATGCAACTTCTTTTCCATAAGCACGTATGACTATATACGGAATACATGCCTACATTACATTAACGAACCGGAGCTAGCTAGTTCTGTGTCGCCCTAGGTTATGACTGTTATGTGATGAAGATCATCCAACGAATACTCCGATCCAGTGCCTACGAGTTTTCCACTCATTGTTCTCGCTAAGTTACTATTGCTGCTGCCACTTTTACACTTGCTACAAAACTATTGCTATCATTGTTACCGCTAATGTTACTGCTACTACTACTATCAAACTATCATATTACTGTGCTACTGATCACTTTGCTGCAGAAATTTATCTCCAGGTGTGGTTGAATTGACAACTCAACTACTAATACTCTCAAATATTCTTTGGTCCCCTTGTGTCGAATCTATAAATTTGGGTTGAATACTCTACCCTCGAAAACTGTTGCGATCCCCTACACATGTGGGTTATCAGGGTCTTCGTCTCTTGTGGAAATCATTGCTTGAGCATAGGCTCCTAATCCACTTTTGCTGGATAGGTACCGGGTAGCTAGTCCTTCCTTCATTTTCGGAAGGAGATCTCAAAGACGAAGGAGGAATTCGTAGGCTTCCTGCTAAATGGTCATGTCTCTTGTTGGCATGGGCGGCCTGTGGGGACCCCGAATCATAAGTCGTGATCACCGAATGTACGTGCACAGTGATCCCAGAGATCAATGCTCACTGAACACACAGAAACTGGAATACAAGAGTCTTACATCCTTACATACCGTCTTACAAAAATAGGGGCCAGCTAGGCCAAGTCTTACATAGATAGGGCTGCAAGGGCCAAACACTTAAACATAACAAGCAGCGGAAATCTTGGTCGAAAGCGTGAACCCATGCCATCTGCCTTAAACCTATAGGCATTCTGACTGGGAAGCGTCCTAGTTCGCATGTTCGTCACCAACGAACTCTTCACCGTATTCCTGTTCTTCCATGCCTGGCCAATTAAATAACCAGTGGCTAGCCAATGAGTACTTTGAATGTACTCGCAAGCAACCCAAGTTTTGGAACAAGGTATAACAATGCACGATATAGCACTAAGTAGGTAAGTTTTGCAGAAAGCTGATTTTAAGTGCAATGATATGATCAAGTAACCTGAGTAAGCATGCATCAATTGTTAACGGGTACTCAAGTGAACAAGTCTCAGTTATCATTATAAGCAGGGGTTGAACATCTCATGTTCATCATCATGCCGAGTCATCGGACTTAGCTCAAGTATCACCTTTATCACCAACGCACTCACACCGAGTTTATGAAAACCCAGGACATAGTTTAAGCAGCACCACCCAACTGTCCTTGACCATGGACACGGCTATTCGAATAGTTTTACACTCTGCAGAGGTTGCACACTTTACCCACAAGACTCGGGGAACTTTCGTGTCATCCACGACTCGCGGTATATCACATACCCGAGGTAAGCACCCGAACAATGCCTTTCCCCTGACGATACTAAACAAAGAGTCCACTCGGTTGGTACACAGCCCTCATGATGTACATCATACGAGCCTCGCTCCAGATCGTACCATCCATGAAGGGACCAATGGTGTGCCCGGTGCCTATGAAGACAGTGCATGATCATCCTTACCGGCACGACCCCGTATCGAGAGTGACCACGTCACTCCCGCCACTAGTAATGCGGGCTCTGTGCTAGCACCCATCAAGGTAATCATCAAAGCCCCGTCCCATAAGGGGTATCGTGGTTGTGCATGTAAGGTTGGGACGGTCGACAAATCCTAAATCTAATCCGTTTTCGAAAACACACACACTCACTTGCTCCGGTACACCACTTCTTTCTCAAGTGGATACCCAACTCAACATCATCTCCCTCGGGCATTAGTGGCACCCGACGGGGTTTTCGAAAAGTCTTTGAAACCATTTTGTTTCCGTCACCATGCATATTCCCATCCCACTTGCGTAGCACTACTAGCAACCTAACTACTCCCACCCGCACAACCCTCATAAGAATGGTAGGGTCATGCACGATGCAAGTATCAATGGTAAAGTATCGGAGGTATCCCACCGAAGTGGTCACCGCATCAACATGATCAACATCACAGAAATAAATGCTATATGCCATGCAAATAAAAGGGTTCTTAGTCATGGTCAAAAGGGCTGCTTGCCTGGCTCAACAAAGTCTTCGGGGTCTTCGAAATCTTCGGGTCCAACTCCCTCGTCAACAGCGCAATCTATCGTCACGATAAAAAACGATAATAATAAGCATCACACAAAAATAGAGCACAAACTCTACTTCTAAAATGCTACTCTACACTGATAAATACTCCAAACTATTCTAAAAATGTTTGTCTAAGGTTTTGTTGTGAAAAACATTTTGAAAACTATTTAAATAGAGGCAATAAAATATTTGAAACTAGGTTTTAAATAGAATCAATACATAAAACATTTTCACAAAATTACACAAGTGGCACTGTTAAATTCTATAGAATATTACAGGAATTAAGGTGGAAAAATATTTGGAATAGGAATTTTATTTGGAGCTGTGGGATTTTTGGAAAACCCAACAGAAAAAGAAAAAGAAAAGGGAAAGAAAAGGCCTATGTGCCTAGACCAGAGGCAGCCAGCAGCTAGGCCGGCCCAGCTGGCCAACCAGCCAGCTGCGCGCGCGGCCAGGTTCAAACCTGACGCGCGGGGCCCGGCTGTCGGCGATAGCGAGGGGAGAGAGGGAGGCGGGGTAGAGGCCGACAGGTGGGGGCCACCTATCGGGACCTTCTCCCACCTCGGGACCGAAGGGGGAGGAGCTCACTGGCGAGGCTACCGGCAATGGCGAGGAGAGGTGAGTGCGGGAATGAGCTCGGGGTCGAGCCGCCGTTCTCCTGGAGGGCGAAGGAGCGGCGGGGGTGGCCGGAGTCGCCGGCGGCGAGGAGCCCGCGGCGGAGGGGATTCGGGAGGTGATCGCGGGGGCCGTCCCGCGCTACAAAACGAATGGGGAAAAGAGGGAGATGCATCAGTGGAGAGCTGCGGTTCCAGATCAAGAGAGAACGGGGGCCTAGGAGGATCACCGTGGCCGGACGGTGGCGGACCCGATGCGGCAGAGCTTTGCTCGATCCCAAGCACGGGGGCTCAGAAACGAGGGGGAAAGAGGTGAGGGGGTCGATTGGGGTGCAGAGAGAGAGATCAGAGAGGAGAGGGACCTCGGGGGAGGCCCTTTTACAGGGGAGGAGCGGTCCACCGAGCTCGGGTGCGCCGGGGAGCTCGGGGCTGAGGCCAGGGGTCGCGGGAAGGGGCGAGGGCATGTCCGTGGCGTTGCTGGGGCACGTCCACGACCAGAGGGAGAGGAGAGAGAGGCGGGGGAGTGCGCGCATGTGAGCTCGCCTATAGGCCGAGCCGGCGGTGCTCGGCACGCGCGGGAGGAGGGAGAAGGAGGAGGAGAGTGGAGGGGCCCGACAGGGTAGCGTGTCCCGGACGCCGAGGTGGCCTCAGGGGACACCACTGGGAGGCCCGAGGCTGTCAGGAAGGTGGATTGGGCAGCGGCTACAGTGCGGTAGGGCACTGTAGCGTGCTCTGGAGCACGCGTTTGGCATGCCATGGCATGCCAACGGTGTCCTGGGCGCGGCCATAGGTGTCTAGGGGGTCCAGGGGGTCTTTAACATGGTGTTAGCTGCATTGGATGCTCTGGTTAGCTGATAGAATAAGAGGGGAGGGGAAAGAGAAGGAGATTCCTGCTGTCCAGGGGGGTAAAATGGGGTTTTACCCTACCAAACAGTGGCTTGTGGACTTGGGGTTTTTACTGGAGGTGATTGGGCATTGCAAGAAAGTGTGGTAAAAATTTAGACTCAAGGAGAATGGAGGAAGGGGGTCAAACAGTGCTTTTTATAGCATAAGCAAAAGTGTTTGATGATGGTTTGGCTAAGCAAATGGGGTTTCCTTGCCATGAGATTTAACAGGATGAAAATATAGGTAGAAATAGAGAGGATCACCAAGTTTGACGAGTTTTGAAGAAAGTTCACAATGTAACTTTGTGAAACCCTAGAAATCAACAGAATCAGATTTCTGTAGATCTAGTCATGCATTTCACTTCCCACAAATCCACCACTTGGTGTGGTATCATTATTTGGGGTTTAGCACATGCCCACAAAGTTTGGGGTCAAGGGAAGAAACTTCACAATGTAAAGTTGTTCAAATTTGGCTCTAGACAGGAATGGTTTTGGAATATTTTTGTGAAGCAAAACAATTGGGATTGAGATGAAACTTTGCAGGATCATCACATATGACATGTGTGAGTTCCTGGAATTTTCTTTTAATTTATTGAGAATATTTCTTATAGGAATATTTCAAAAGCTTGATTTAAGCAGAAAGGGTTTTGAGGGGTTTTGCCCATGATTTTGAACATGACCATGTGTTGAAACTCATATATATGGAAAATATATGTCCACTGAGTTTCCCTAAATTTTTTCAAATATTTTTAAAGCATTTAAATAATTTTTCCCTATGAAAAACCATTTCTGGCCTTAAGAAAAAGCCTTTAAATAAAATAGTATAATAATCTTTAAAATTAATATTTGTTGGTTTTGGGAAGTCATACATACAGTAGATGTTAAATAAAGCATTTGGGGAAAAAGGATCCACCCAATTTGAGGACTTGCAGTACAAACTTCAATTTAGGGGTTTTTGAAAACCTAATTTGAACAAATCCTTTTTGGCCAAAATAATATTTGATAAAAATGGTTTTGGGTACTATTCACACGGCATGATCATTGAGCAAGAAGTTTGGATCAAGGAAGATGAATATGGAGAGGAATAGAACCTAAGAGTGCCATACACAAACAACCAAACAAGCTAGCAAGCAACAATTCAAACAAGCATGCACTCAAAAAGTTTTAATTGGTTCCAAATTTTGTAAATCCAAGCATAGCAAAATGATACAAACACAGGGTATGACAGACCTACCCCCTTACAAGAATCTTGTCCCCGATATTCCTAGGCTAAGCGCTAAAGAGATAAGGGAACTCAGATCTAAGATAGTCTTCACACTCCTAGGTTGCTTCAGCTTCGGTGTGGTTGCTCCATTGGACCTTGAAGTACTTGATGGTGCGGCTTCGGGTGCAATGTTCAGCTTCATCCAAAATGTGAACTGGCCTCTCATGATAAGTGAGGTCTGGCTGAAGGTCGATGGCTTGATGGTCGATGTCCTTGTAGAGGTCGGGGTGGTTGGGAACTTGAAGACACTTCCGGAGCTGTGACACGTGAAAGACGTTGTGCACATCTGATAGCTCGGAAGGTAGCTCTAGTTGATAGGCAACTTCTCCTCGCCTTGCGGTGATCTTGAAGGGGCCGATGAATCTTGGTGCAAGCTTTCATTTGACGTGGAAACGCTTGGTTCCTTTAAGAGGTGTGACTCGAAGATAGACATGATCTCCATTGTCGAAGCTCACTTCTCGGCGGCGAGAGTCGGCGTAGCTCTTCTGTCTTGTCTTGGCGGTCTCGGACAAGTAGAACTTGCTCTTCTACTTCGCGGAGAATGTCTGGGCCAAAGACTAGTCCTTCTCCGGTTTCCGACCAGTTGAGGGGAGTACGGCACTTGCGTCCATACAACACCTCAAATGGTGCCATCTGAAGACTCGACTGATAGTTGTTGTTGTAGGAGAACTCAACAAACGGCAGGCAATCTTCCCACTTGGCTCCATATGCTAAAACACACGCACGGAGCATATCTTCGAGTATCTGATTTACTTGTTCTGTTTGCCCACCGGTCTGGGGGTGAAAAGCAGTGCTGAAGGCGAGCTTGGTTCCCATAGCTTCTTGAAACTTCTTCCAGAATCTTGAGGTGAACTGGGTCCCTCGGTCTGACACAATCTCCTTTGGAACCCCGTGAAGACTCACAATGCGGTTGATGTAGAGGTTTGCCAGCTGACTTCCATCATAGGTGGTCTTGACGGGAATGAAATGGGCTACCTTGGTCAGGTGATCGACAATGACCCAGATAGAATCATGTCCCTTGCTCGACCTAGGTAATCCGGTGATGAAGTCCATCCTGACTTTGTCCCACTTCCATTCGGGCACTTTGAGAGGTTGCAATAGTCCAGCGGGTCGCTGATGCTCAGCTTTGACTCTCTGGCATACGTCACACTTGGCAACAAAGGTGCCTATCTCCCGTTTCATGCCATGCCACCAGAATCTTGCCTGGAGGTCTTGGTACATCTTGGTTCCTCCAGGATGGATGGAATATGGAGTGTCATGAGCTTCTCGCAAGATCAAGTTCTTGAGCTCTTCTTTGTTGGGTACGCAGATGTGATTCCCGAACCATACGACTCCTTGGTCATCCACTGAGAATCCTAGAGCCTTTCTTGCCTTGATCTTCCTCTTGATGCCTTCGATGCTCTCATGTCCCTTCTAAGCTTCCTTAATATCATCCATCAAGGTAGGCTTTGCTTCGAGGCTGGCTAGGAATCTAGGTGCAACTAGTTCCAAGCCGAAGCTCTCAAGTTCTTCATACAGGGCGGGTAGCCTTTCCTTAATCATAGCATTCAAGAAACAAGCCTTTCTGCTTAAGGCATCAGCTACCACGTTAGCCTTTCCAGGGTGGTATTGAACACTAAGGTCGTAGTCCGTGATCAACTCCAACCATCTTCGCTGCCTCATGTTCAATTCCCTTTGGGTGAAAATATACTTCAAACTCTTGTGGTCTGTCTATATCTCACATCGCTTCCCTAGAAGGTAATGTCGCCATGTCTTCAAGGCGTGAACTACGGCTGCCAACTTAAGATCATGAGTGGCGTAGTTCTCTTCATGAGGACGTAGCTGCCTGGATAGATATGCTATGACTCTACCTTCTTGCATCAGAACACCTCCAAGCCCGGTTCTCGATGCATCACAATATATCACAAACTCCTTGTGAATATCGGGGGTGGCCAAAACTGGGGCTGTGGTCAATCTCTTCTTGAGCTCTTGGAAGCTTTCTTCACACTTCGATGTCCATTCGAACTTCTTGTCCTTCTTCAAAAGCTGAGTCATGGGTCGGGCAATGCTCGAAAATCCTTCGACGAACTTGCGGTAATATCCCGCGAGTCCGAGGAAGCTCCTGACTTCCTTCACGTTGGTTGGGGATTGCCATTCAGTCATGGCTTCAATCTTGGCAGGATCCAGTGACAATCCTTCTGCAGTCAACACATGACCCAGGAATCCAACTTCATGCAGCCAAAATTCACACTTGCTGAATTTGGCATAAAGCTGGTGCTCTCGAAGCTTGTCTAGGACCATCCGCAAGTGTTACTCATGCTCTTCTTCAGACTTGGAGAAGACGAGTATGTCATCAATGAAGATGACAACAAACTTGTCCAAGTACTCCTTGAAGACCTTGTTCATGCGGTACATGAAGTAGGCAGGGGCATTGGTCAACCCAAATGACATGACCGTGTACTCATACAGGCCATACCGGGTTACAAACGCCGTCTTTGGAATATCTTGGGGCCTGATCTTCAACTGGTAGTACCCAGACCTGAGGTCAATCTTGGAAAACACCTTGGCTCCATTCAACTGATCGAACAGGTCTTCAATCTTGGGAAGTGGGTACCTGTTCTTTATTGTGACCTCATTGAGAGAACGGTAATCGACACAGAGTCGGATAGTTCCGTCTCTCTTTGACACAAATAGAACTGGTGATCCCCAAGGAGAGGCACTAGGGCGAATGAATCCTTTCCTGAGCTGCTCTGCCAGTTGCTTCTTCAATTCAGCCAACTCTTTGGATCCCATTCTATAGGGATTCTTATAGATGGGTCCTACTTCGGGCAATAGCTCAATGATGAACTCAATGTCGCGGTCAGGAGGCATTCCGGGCAGCTCATCAGGAAAGACATCGGGGTATTAGCATACCACTGGCACTTGATCCAACTCAATTCCCGACAGACAATTAACCTGAGGGGCTTGAGTGGAGGCACAGCCGGGGACATACTTGACTTCTACTCCTTGGCTATTGGTTACGGTAACGGTCCTCTTGGCATAGTCCAAGTAGCCTTGGTTCTTGATTAGCCAGTCCATGCCTAGGATAACATCCAAGCCCTCCGACTTCAGGATGATAAGGACGGCTAGGAAGTCTATCCCGTTGATGTTAATCTCAACTCCTTTACAACCTATCCCAGACTTCATAACTGATCCCGGGGTTTGAATCAACATACGACTACCCAGGGGTGTAGGCTTCATACCACTCTCTAGTGCAAACTTTTGAGTGACAAAAGAATGCGAAGCTCCACAATCAAACAGTACAGTTGCTGGGGTTGAGTTGACGAGGAACGTTCCCAGTATGACGTCCGGGTCTTCCTGGGCTTCCTCAGCGGTGACGTGATTCACACGACCCTTGCCATTGTTGGGCTGGTTGCGAGGAGCTGGGTTCCTTGGTGGCGCTCCACGGCCTTGACCTTGGTTCGGCGCATTGGGGCGCGGTGCATCTGGCTTCTTGTTGGGACACAGCCTAGAGATGTGTCCTGGCTGACCACATCCAAAGCAAGTGACTTGCCCAGGGTTGTTGTTGTTGTAGTCCCTGCCGCCGTTGTTGTTATTGGGGTTGTTGTAAGCTGGTCTGGGATTGGCATACTGCTGAGACTGGTAGCTCGGACGAGCTGCAGGAGGTCTAGCCTGCTGCGGCTGATAGGTTGGCTTGGCTGGGGCTGGCTGCCAGGGGCGAGGCTTCTGGTTGCTAGAACTACCCTTGCTAATCATCTTGCGCTTGCGAGTGTCGTCTATGGCATGACGCTTGTCTTCCAGCATGAGAGCTTTGTTCACCAGGTCGAAGAAGGTCCGGCAGTCGCAGACAATGAGGTGATACTGCAGGGTTTGCTGAAGTCCTTCCATGAAGCGTTCCATCTTAGCAGCCTCCGTGTTGACATCTCTAGGTGCATACCTTGATAGCAGGTTGAACTTCTGCATATACTCCTTGACAGAGCCACTTCCTTGCTTCAGCGCTCGGAATTCTCTCTTCTTGATAGCCATGATCCCAGAAGGAATGTGGGCGGTGCGGAATCCTTCCTTGAAGTTATCCCAGGTGATCAAACGATCGCCTTGCATGACCTTGAATCCATCCCACCAAGCTCTGGCTGTACCTCCAAGCCAGTGAGAGAAATACAACACCTTCTCACGATCCTCATTGCAATTGACCAGTGCAAGGAGGTCCTCGATGGTGCGGATCCAGTCATCGGCATCCAGTGGTTCAGCAGTCTCGGTGAAGGTTGGGGGCGAATTCCTCATGAACTCAGATAGAGTGGAGCGGCCATTGCCGTTCCTGCCTTGCTGCTGGTTGTTCACAAGGACTTGGGCCATCTGCTGAATAGCAGCAGTGTTGGCTTGGCATTCCTCCCGGAGAACTTGTAGAAACTGAGCTATGGTCATGTTCTCCGGTGGAGGTGGTGGCGGGGGAATGTCGCCTTGTGGCTGCTCCTGGTGTCCTTCAGCCTGAGCAGTCCCACCAGCTCCCTGCCGCTGGCTGGAGTTGCCGGCTTCAGGGTTGGTGAAGAAGCTATTGCGGGTTGCAGTCACCATCCTGTTTGGAGCAGCCAAGTCAAACAACTGGGATGGACGAGAGGAAAAGCCACAATGGAGAAAGCGCGCCTAAGGGGGTTGGTATAGTGCAAGTGTGGTAAAACGAAGGTCGAAAGACCAATACATATATTAAGATAAGATAGACGATGGAGTCGCTTACATGTTGCCTAAGGCAAAAAGCACGACTTGCATCGGAACACAAACAACAAAACAAACAACAAGCACACATGGTTTCATATGAACCACTACACAAACTCGACTTCGCATGAGGGGTACATGACTGATCCTACCCTAGGGGTTTTCGGACTCAGGTGGTAGAGTGTTCGGTCTCGTAGTCACGCTCCTCTGGGTCTTCCTCCTGATCGTCCTCCGGACGGGCATCGTCTCCGATTGAGGGAGTCGGAGAACGAGGAGGTCCATCCCGACGGCGCTTCGTCGGTGGGTTGGTGAAGAGCGCACGGTACTCCTTCGCACTCATGCGACGATGGCGTGTGGGTGCATCCCTAGCTGGGGGTACTCCTCCTCGGTAAGCGACAGCTGGTCGTCCCTCAGGGGCTCCATCCTTCTTGATCCTGTCTGGCTTCGTATTGGCTTGTCGAAGTAGCTCTCGGGTGTGGTGAAGTTCCTCGCGGAGCTTCATGGACTCCTTAATCTGGTTGTGAACCAGACTATCGGCGGAGAGGCTGAAGTAGTTCTGGAACCTGAGTGGTGTGCCATCCTCCTTGGATGGAATCAGCGTCCAACTCTCGCCAAGATCATCCTTTCTGAAGGGTAGGTAGCGAGTAGCTGGCTTGTCAGCCATCTCGGGAATGATATCTCGAAGTTGTAGGAGTGCCTTGCGTGCAGCTGTCTCGACTGCGAGTGCCATGGTATCCATCTGTGGTTCTTCAAAGAACCAACTAGTCGGGGAGTCGTTTGCCTTCACGACCACATCCACGTGGTACTCCTTCGTGACGGCATCGACCCAGTGCTCGTGGTAGAGGAAGATGGGTGGTTGGCGAACCTGGCACTTCTCCAGGCTATCCTCAAGGAGTAGGGGAAAGCCGGATGTCAGGAAGGCTTCAGGTATGACGGCCATCTACAAAGGTTTGAAGGGAGGAGGGTCAGTAGAGTGCTGTGTGAAGAATAGAAGAGGTTATAAGTGCACAAATTCCTAAGTATAGGTGCTAGGTGTAGTTTTGGAAATGGTTTCATCCTAACTAACGTCCATGCTAACTAAGGCTTCCTACAGTCAGGATGGCTCTGATACCAGCTCTGTGGGGACCCCGACTCAGAAGTCGTGATCACCGAATGTACGTGCACAGAGATCCCAGAGATCAATGCTCACTGAACACACAGAAACTAGAATACAAGAGTCTTACATCCTTACATACCGTCTTACACAAATAGGGGCCAGTTAGGCCAAGTCTTACATAGATAGGGCCTCAAGGGCCAAACACTTAAACATAACAAGCAGCGAAAATCTTGGTCGAAAGCGTGAACCCTTGCCATCTGCCTTAAACCTACAGGCATTCTGACTGGGAAGCGTCCTAGTTTGCATGTTCGTCACCAACGAACTCTTCACCGTATTCCTGTTCTTTCATGCCTGGCCAATTAAATAACAAGTGGCAAGCCAATGAGTACTTTGAATGTACTCGCAAGCAACCCAAGTTTTGGAACAAGGTATAACAATGCACGATATAGCACTAAGTAGGTAAGTTTTGCAGAAAGCTGATTTTAAGTGCACTGATATGATCAAGTAACCTGAGTAAGCATGCAACTATTGTTAACGGGTACTCATGTGAACAAGTCTCAGTTATCATTATAAGCAGGGGTTGAACATCTCATGTTCATCATCATGCCGACTCATCGGACTTAGCTCAAGTATCACCTTTATCACCAACGCACTCACACCGAGTTTATGAAAACCCAGGACATAGTTTAAGGAGCACCAGCCAACTGTCCTTGACCGTGGACACGGCTATTCGAATAGTTTTACACTCTGCAGAGGTTGCACACTTTACCCACAAGACTCGGGGAACTTCCGTGTCATCCACGACTCGCGGTATATCACATACCCGAGGTAAGCACCCGAACAATGCCTTTCCCCTGACTATACTAAACAAAGAATCCACTCGATTGGTACACAGCCCTCATGATGTACATCATACGAGCCTCGCTCCAGATCGTACCATCCATGAAGGGACCAACGGTGTGCCCGATGCCTGTGAAGACAGCGCATGATCGTCCTTACCGGCACGACCCCGTATCGAGAGTGACCACGTCACTCCCGCCACTAGTAATGCGGGCTCTGTGCTAGCACCCATCAAGGTAATCCTCAAAGCCCCGTCCCATAAGGGGTATCGTGGTTGTGCATGTAAGGTTGGGACGGTCGACAAATCTTAAATCTAATCCGTTTTCGAAAACACACACACTCACTTGCTCCGGTACACCACTTCTTTCTCAAGTGGATACCCAACTCAACATCATCTCCCTCGGGCATTAGTGGCACCCGACGGGGTTTTCGAAAAGTCTTTGAAACCATTTTGTTTCCGTCACCATGCATATTCCCATCCCACTTGCGTAGCACTACTAGCAACCTAACTACTCCCACCCGCACAACCCTCATAAGAATGGTAGGGTCATGCATGATGCAAGTATCAATGGTAAAGTATCGGAGGTATCCCACCGAAGTGGTCACCGCATCAACGTGATCAACATCACAGAAATTATGCTATATGCCATGCAAATAAAAGGGTTCTTAGTCATGGTCAAAAGGGCTGCTTGCCTGGCTCAACAAAGTCTTCGGGGTCTTCGAAATCTTCGGGTCCAACTCCGTCGTCAACAGCGCAATCTATCGTCGCGATAAATATCGATAATAATAATCATCACACAAAAACAGAGCACAAACTCTACTTCAAAAATGCTACTCTACACTGATAAATACTCTAAACTATTCTAAAAATGTTTGTCTAAGGTTTTGTTGTGAAAAACATTTTGAAAACTATTTAAACAGAGGCAATAAAATATTAAAAACTAGGTTTTAAATAGAATCAATACATAAAACATTTTCACAAAATTACACAAGTGGCACTGTTAAATTCTATAGAATATTACAGGAATTAAGGTGGAAAAATATTTGGAATAGGAATTTTATTTGGAGCTGTGGGATTTTTGGAAAACCCAACAGAAAAAGAAAAAGAAAAGGGAAAGAAAAGGCCTCTGTGCCTCGGCCAGAGGCAGCCAGCAGCTGGGCCGGCCCAACTGGCCAACCAGCCAGCCGCGCGTGCGGCCAGGTTCAAACCTGACGCGCGGGGCCCGGCTGTCGGCGACAGTGAGGGGAGAGAGGGAGGCGGGGCAGAGGCCGACAGGTGGGGGCCACCTATCGGGACCTTCTCCCACCTCGGGACTGAAGGGGGAGGAGCTCACCGGCGAGGCTACCGGCAATGGCGAGGAGAGGTGAGTGCGGGAATAAGCTCGGGGTCAAGCCGCCGTTCTCCTGGAGGTCAAAGGAGCGGCGGGGGTGGCCGGAGTCGCCGGCGGCGAGGAGGCCGCGGCGGAGGTTATTCAGGAGGTGATCGCGGGGGCCGTCCCGCACTGCAAAACAAACGGGGAAAAGAGGGAGACGCATCAGTGGAGAGCTGTGGTTCCAGATCGAGAGAGAACGGGGGCCAAGGAGGCTCACCGTGGCTGGACGGTGGCGGACCCGATGCGGCGGAGCTTTGCTCGATCCCGAGCACGGGGGCTCAGAAACGAGGGGGAAAGAGGTGAGGGGGTCGATTGGGGTGCAGAGAGAGAGATCAGAGAGGAGAGGGACCTCAGGGGAGGCCCTTTTATAGGGGAGGAGCGGTCCACCGAGCTCGGGTGCGCCGGCGAGCTCGGGGCCGAGGCCAGGGGTCGCGGGAAGGGGCGAGGGCGTGTCTGTGGCGTTGCTGGGGCACGTCCACAACCAGAGGGAGAGGAGAGAGAGGCGGGGGACTGCGCGCGTGTGAGCTCGCCTAATGGCCGAGCCGGCGGTGCTCGGCATGCGCGGGAGGAGGGAGAAGGAGGAGGAGAGATGAGGGGCCCGACAGGGTAGCGTGTTCCGGACGCCAAGGTGGCCTCGGGGGACACCACTGGGAGGCCCGAGGCTGTCGGGAAGGGGGATTGGGCGGCAGCTACAGTGCGGTTGGGCACTGTAGCGCGCTCTGGAGCACGCGTTTGGCATGCCATGGCATGCCAACGGTGTCCTGGGCGCGGCCATAGGTGTCTAGGGGGTCCAGGGGGTCTTTAACATGGTGTTAGCTGCATTGGATGCTCTGGATAGCTGATAGAATAAGAGGGGAGGGGAAAGAGAAGGAGATTCCTGCTGTCCAAGGGGGTAAAATGGGGTTTTATCCTACCAAACAGTGGCTTATGGACTTGGGGTTTTTACTGGAGGTGATTGGGCATTGTAAGAAGGTGTGGTAAAAATTTAGACTCAAGGAGAATAGAGGAAGGGGGTCAAACAGGGCTTTTTATAGCATAAGCAAAACGGTTTGATGACGGTTTGGCTAAGCAAATGGGGTTTGCTTGCCATGAGATTTAACAGGATGAAAATATAGGTAGAAATAGAGAGGATCACCAAGTTTGAGGAGTTTTGAAGAAAGTTCACAATGTAACTTTGTGAAACCCTAGAAATCAACAATCAGATTTCTGTAGATCTAGTCATGCATTTCACTTCCCACAAATCAACCACTTGGTCTGGTATCATTATTTGGGGTTTAGCACATGCCCACAAAGTTTGGGGTCAAGGGAAGAAACTTCACAATGTAAAGTTGTTCAAATTTGGCTCTGGACAGGAATGGTTTTGGAATATTTTTGTGAAGCAAAACAATTGGGATTAAGATGAAACTTTGCAGGATCATCACATATGACATGTGTGAGTTGCTGGAAGTTTCTTGGAATTTATTGAGAATATTTCTTATAGAAATATTTCAAAAGCTTGATTTAAGCAGAAAGGGTTTTGAGGGGTTTTGCCCATGATTTTGAACATGACCATGTGTTGAAACTCATATATATGGAAAATATATGTCCACTGAGTTTCCCTAAAATTTTTCAAATATTTTTAAAGCATTTAAATAATTTTTCCCTATGAAAAACCATTTCTGGCCTTAAGAAAAAGCCTTTAAATAAAATAGTAAATAATCTTCAAAATTAATATTTGGTGGTTTTGGGAAGTCATATATACAGTAGGTGTTAAATAAAGAATTTGGGGAAAAAGGATCCACCCAATTTGAGGACTTGCAGAACAAACCTCAATTTAGGGGTTTTTGAAAACCTAATTTGAACAAATCCTTTTTGGCCAAAATAATATTTGATAAAAATGGTTTTGGGTACTATTCACATGGCATGATCATTGGGCAAGAAATTTGGATCAAGGAAGATGAATATGGAGAGGAATAGAACCTAAGAGTGCCATACACAAACAACCAAACAAGCAAGCAAGCAACAATTCAAACAAGCATGCACTCAAAAAGTTTTAATTGGTTCCAAATTTTGTAAATCCAAGCATAGCAAAGTGATACAAACACAGGGTGTGACACGGCCCAACAAAAAACCAACTCTGGGGGTGAGATCTTCGCAGGTACAACCACCTTGGCATAGAACTCCATTCCAAACTCGCCATTGTCCAGTTCGTGCAGGGTGTACATTGGCTCTGAAGGATAGTGGCATTGCTAGAGGCAGTCTCTTAGGAGTGGTGGAAATCCGGTCATGAGGAGTCTCATGGGAGCAATGGCCATCTACAAGATGGCCAGAGAAGGGTTAATATGACCAGAGAGGATGAGGTAAGTATGAAAGGTTTTATAGTTGGCAAGATCAGAAGGGGAGAGAAGTGCAATAGGTTTTGTAAGTGATTTTGGGGTCTGGGGGAAGTTCCTATCCTAACTAACATCCATGCTAACTAAGGCTTCCTACAATCACGATGGCTCTGCTACCAGCTCTGTGGGGACCCCGACTCATAAGTCATGATCACCGAATGTACGTGCATAGTGATCCCAGAGATCAATGCTCACTGAACACTCAGACACTGAATAACAAGAGTCTTACACCCAATACATACCTTTTTGCTCAAATATGGCCTTTATATACTCGCAACAGAAATCTTCAACGATAGTGTGAACCCATGCCATCTGCCTTAACCCTACCGGCATTCTGACTGGGGAGCGTCCTAGCTCGCATGTTCGTCACCAAGGTACTCTTCATTATATCATGTTCTTTCATGCCTGGCCAATAAAATAACCAGTGGCAAGCCAATGAGTACTTTGAATGTACTCGCAAGCAACCCACGCTTGGAACAAGATAAACAATGCAGGGTATAGCACTAAGTAGGTACTTTTGCGGAAACCTAGTTTTGAATACAATATGATATCCTAGCATTTATAAAATCATGCATCAACTGGTTGCAGATATCTATATGAACATGTTATAGATATGAACATAAGCTAGGTTTGAACATCACATGTTCAATCATTTCATCAAGTCTTCCGGCTTAGATCACTTGTCTCATTTGTCACACACACACCAAGTTTTGTGGAAAACATCTGGAGGTAGTTTAAGTAGGACCACCCAACTGTCCTTGACCATGGACATGGCTATTCGAATAATTTTACACTCTGTAGAGGTTGCACACTTTACCCACGAGACTCGGGGAAATTCCGTGTCATCCACGACTCGCGGTATTTTTCATACCCGAGGTAAGTACCCGAACAATGCCTTTCCCCTGGCGATACTCACAAAGAGTCCACTCGTTGGTGCCATCCCTCATGATGTACATCACAAGTATCATCCACGAGGGCACGCAACGGTGTGCCCGGTGTCTGTGAAAACAGCCCATGGTCATCCTTTTAGGCATGACCTCGTATCGAGAGCGACCATGTCACTCCCTTCACTAGTAATGTGGGCTCACTGCTAGCATCAACCAAAGTAATCAACAAAGCCCCATCCCATAAGGGGTATCGTGGTTGTACATGTAAGGTTGGGACGGTCAGCAGATCTTAAATCTCTCCATTTTCAAAAAACATACACACACAACTTGCTTCGGTACACCACTTCTTTGTCAAGGGGTTACCTAGCTCAACATCATCTCCCTCGGGCATTAATGGCACCCGATGTTTTTTTCAAAAAGATCTTTGGTAAACATTTGTTTTCCGTCCCAATGCTTATCCCGGTCCCACTTGCATAGCAACTATTTAGCATCCTAACTATTTCCCACCCGTATAACCCTCATAGGAAGGTAGGGTCATGCACAATGCAAGTATCAACGAGGAATGCAACGGAGACCATCCTAGCAAGGTTGTCACCACATCATCGACATGGTCAAAGGGTTGCTTGCCTGGCTCAGCAAAGTCTTCAAGGTCTTCACACACTTCTGATCCAACTCCGAGCACTCCGTCTACTTCGTCAACTACCGTCGGAAATAACCACAATAAGCAACACAACAAAAAGGGAAAATAAATGTGTTTTAAAATAGGAAGTTTATTTTTCTTGGACACCTCTGGCTATAAGAAAAATAACCAAGGAGGTTTTATTGGATATTTATCAAGGGATATTTTTGAATGGTGGAAATGAAGTAAATGATGATCCTATAAGAAGTCTACAGAAAGTATTTTTATAAAAATGAGTGGAGGCACTCATTAAATAGTGAATGATTGTAGAAGAATTTAGAAAGTGGTTTCACTGGATTTGGAGTTGGGATGTTTTCCTATGAATTTACTATGATGAAATAAATGGAAAGGGAGCTATTTATTAGGTACAACAGAGACAAGACATGAAAAAAAATGTTAACCATGGCTGGATAAATTGGGCATGATATTAAGAGCACCTAGAAATTCGAATCACCCCATTTGGAGTTGATTTGGGAGTTCTAGAAATTTTGCAAATTGGGATTTGAATAATTCAAATTTGAATTTGTACTGGAACAGTGTAGAAACTTGTGGTGGAAAAATGTGAAAGTTGCATCATTAAATAGGTTGGAATTATAGAAGAATATAGAAATTTGATTCACTGCATTTGGACATGTATTTTAGCTCGTGGAATTTTTGGAAGTTTCAGGAAAATGGAAAAAGAAAATTTCTACTGTGCGAATGGGCCAACAGCGGCGCAGCTGAGCCGGTCCAGAAGGGATTCTGCCCAGGCAAAGCGGTACGCGCCCGCGCGACTGTTTCAAACCTGACTGGTGGGCCAGGCCGATCTATGAGAGGGGCACGGGCAAGGGAATGACAGGTGGGACCCACTTGTCATCCCTTACCTCACGACAGAAGGCAGGGGAATCTCACCGGCGGCGCTATATGGCACGGCAGAGCGAATGGAGGGCACCAGCGTGCTCACGGTTGAGCCGCCGTTCGGGCAGCGTAGGAGGTGGTCGTCGAAGCGTGTGGAACTGCCGTCAACGAGCAACTGCGGCGGAGGGGCATCGGGAGGAGCTCAGACTGGTCGCTCCGGCCTGCAGACTGGTGCGTGAGAGGGGGGAAACCGATCAGAGCGTTGCGGAGGGTCCAGATCAGAGGAGAGAAGTGGCTGACGGGGCTCTCATCGCACGAACACCGGTGACCAGAGGCGGCGATGCTCGGCTCGATCCCGAGCACTAGTTACTTTGAGGGGGAGCGGGTGCTTCCGGGGGTCGATTGGGAGAGATCTAGCGATACCAGGGGCAAAGGGGAGGCATGGGGGGCCTTATATAGGCGTGAAGAGGAGGCAGAGTGCGGCCCGCGTGGGAGGGCTCGGGCGCGAGATCTTGGACCGTTGCGGCCGGAGGGGCAGGTATGGTCATGGCTAGGGGACAGCGGGAGATGTCGTGGGGGGTCCAGGACAAGTAGAGGGGGCTCGGGTGCCGCACGTGTGAGTTCAACCATTGGGGCTTTCGGGTGGTGCCGCGCGCACGCGAGGGTGGTAACAAGAGGGAGAGAGAGAGAGAGAGAGAGAGAGAGAGAGAGGAGGGGAGACGACTTGCAGGGGGGTGCGGATGTCGAGGGGAATCTGCTGGCGTGTGTGAGGGCCTCGAGGTGGTCGGGAAGTGGGAATGGGTGCCGGCTACAGTGTGCGTGCGCACTGTAGCGCACTCTGGAGCGCGTTTTTGGCATGCCATGGCATGCCTTTTGTGCCATGGTCCTAGCCACTTGCGTCCAGAGGGTCTAGGGGGAGTAAAGAATGTGGGAATGCCATTGGATGCTCTGGGGTTCCTTAGGAGAGAAGGGGAGAGAGAGAAGGAATTGTTGTCCAGAAGGGAATCTTGCGGTTTTATCCCCCAAATAATTGAGTTGTGGCCATGCAAAGTTTAGTGGAGGTAGAAGGCATCTAGGTGGAGATGTGGTAAAAGTTTGAGGTCAAGGAGAATAGTAAAATGGGTCAAACAGGGTTTTTACCAAATCACTAGAAGGTGTTTGTGTTGGTTTTGAGATTGGTAAAAGAGTCTAATTGCCATGCAATTTAACAGGATGAAATTGTAGATAGAAACAAGCTGGTCTACCATGTTTGAGCCTACTTGAAGAAAGTTAATAATGCAAACTTAATGAACCCTAGAAATGGGCAAAAATGGATTTGCTTAGATCTAGATATGCAAATCCATTCTCCTTGATGCGCCACTTGGTGTGGTGGCATCATTTGGGGATTAGAGCATGTCCAAAAAGTTTGGGGCCAAATGGGGAAACTTGACAATGCAAAACTTCCCAATTCTAGTAGCCAACATAAATGGGTTTGGGGGGATTTGGACAAGTGTATATGTTCTCCTTGATGCACCAATTTGTGTGGATGCATATTTAGAGTATTAGAACATGTCCACAAAGTTGGAGCACAATTGGAGACACTTGACAATGTAAAGTTGGTCAAGTTTGGGTTCTGGACACAAAGGGTTTTGGGGCATTTTGGTAAACCAAAAATATTGGGATTGAGATTAAACTTGGCAATATCATCACATATGTCATATGTGACATTCTGGAATTTTCCTAGATTTACTTGGAATATGTCTTATAGAAACATTTCAAAGACTTGAAATATCCAGAAAATGTTTTGGAGGGATTTGTCCAATATTTTGAACATGACCATTTGTTGAAACTCATATATATGGAAAATATATGTCCACTGAGTTTCCCTAATTTTTCTCAAATATTTTGAAAGCATAAAAATATTTTTTTCCCTATAAAAGACCATTTTGTCCCTAAGAAAAAGCCTTAAAATAAAATACTAAAATAAATTTAAAAAAATAATATTTGGTGGTTATTTGGGAAGTCTTATATATGATAGGTTCCAAATAAAGTCTTTGGGGCAAAACATTCACCTTGATTTGAGGACTTGTAGAACAAACCTTAGTTGAGGGGGTTTTGAAAACATAAAGCACTTAAATGCTTTTTGGCCAAAAATAAATTTGTATAAAATAGTTTTTGGTCCTATATACATGGCACGATCATTGGGCAAATACTTGGATCAAGGAGATGAGTTATAGGAGGTATATAATAGTTCATGGCACAATCCAACAAGAAAGCATATAGCAAACAAGTCAAACATTCATATCCACACAAAAAGTTTTAACTGGCACTAATTTTTGAGCTATGTTAACTTAGTAATGTGAAGCAAAACTGAGGGTGTGACACGTTGCCATGGCACCATTTTGTTTTCGTCGCTGTGGCACCCATCTCTTTCCGTCATGGCGACAAATGCCCATATCATATTACATGATCATAATTTTAAAATTGCATAATACTTGAATATGTCATCCGCATCCATGTAATAATATGTAAATACTTGGTTGTGTATAAAATTTCTTAATGCCATGCTAAAATGGTTTTTATCATAACTCATTAACTGTAGCTCCGATTTTAATGAACTATATATGTAACTTGCTTAGAAAAATGTGTAAAATAACATGGTGCACTTTATTTCCCTATTTAATATATATATAATATGTTTAGTTCACATGTTGACCAAATTCATAATTTGCATATGGGGTCGTTTTGGAAATGCTATATGTTGCTTTCGGCCTCATGTAAAATGCCTAGATGATGTAGTTTATTTATGCCTCACATGTTGGCATCTTTAACAACATTTAAACTTGTCGAGTAATTAAAAAAAGTGAACTAAATTATTCGAACATCGAGTTTCGTCAATATGCAACTCGTTGCATATGGAACTTCACTTAATTTGTTGTGTTTGATTGTTGCATGTTGCCATGCCATGCCTATTAAACCGGACATGCATCATACTTGATTGCGCATCATGCCATGTTTATGTTGTGGTTTTTACCATGTCATTTGTTTGTTTCCTGATTTGCTTGTCCCCGCTAGAGTTCCGAACCGATTTGGAGTGTGAGGATTCGTTCGACTACGCCCGTTCGTCTACTTCACGGATTTATTCTTCTTCCAAGCGGGATCTCGGGCAAGATGATCATTTCCGCGGATACCAGTAATATCATTGTCATGCTAGTTGTCTCATTTCTATCACTGTGTCTTGCTACCTACCACTTGTTAGTCAAGCCTCCCAAAATGCCATGATAAGCCTCTAACCCTCCACCTCCTAGCAAACCATTGTTTGGCTAAGTTACCGCTTTCTCAGCCTCCTCTTATAGCATTGCTAGTTGCAGGTTGTTCCATGTGATGACATGGATATCTTTGGGATATCACAATATTCTTGCTATTAAATTTAATGCACCTATATAATTGGTAAAAGGTGGAAGGCTTTTCCTTTTGCTTGGTGTTTTGTTCCACCTTTGCTGCCTTAGTTTCCTATTACCGGTGTTATGTTCCATATTGAGCGGTCCTAACATACTCAGGGTTGTTATGGGGACCCCCTTGATTATTCGTTTTGGGATAAAACTCTTCTGGCAAGGCCCAACGTTGGTACTACATTTGCCTAATAACTAATTAAACTTGCATAGAGACCCGCCGGCACCCGCGGATAATTAATAAACCCTCGGGCCAGTGCTCCTCGTGAGTGTTTCTCCAAAATATACCATTGTGCGGGGCCACCCCGGGGCAACTTGGGTGATTTCTATGAGGCCACTGTACGCGTCGCTTATCCTCTGTGTCCTGAGAACGAGATACGCGGCTCCTATAGGGGTCGTCGACACGTCGGGAGGCCTTAATGGTTTTATTTTACCCTTCTCGGATGTCTTGTGCACTAGGATTACAATGATACTTTGGGTTATCTCGAGGTTAAGATTTTCCACCGCAACTTGTGGCTAGTTTGTGATGGATGAGTTGGAGCACCCCTATTGGGTTAAATCATTCTGAGAGTCGTGCCTGCGGTTATTTGGCAATTGATACGTCTCCAACATATCTATAATTTTTGATTGTTCCATGCTGATATATTATCATTCTTAGATACTTTTTGGGTCATATTTACCAATTTATAATAATTTTGAGAACTAACCTATTGACCCAGTGCCAAGTGCCAGTTGTTGTTTTCTGCGTGTTTTTTACTTTGCAGATTTCCTTTACGAAACGAAGTCCAATTGCCATGAAACTTCTTGATGATTTTTTCTGGACAAAAACAAGACCTAGAAGCTTTGGAGGATGGCCGGGAGACGCACGAGGGCTCCACAAGCCATCAGGGCGCGCCGCTGGGGGGCGCCCTGTTGGCTTGTGGGCCCTCTATGGCTCCTCCAACCTCGTTCTCCGGCCTATAAATTCTTATTAATCCTGAAAACCCTCGGGAGAACCCCGAAAACCTTTTTTCGCCGCCGCAAGTCTCTGTTCCGACACGATCCCGTCTGGAGCTCCGTTCCGGCACCCTGCCGAGGGGGGATCAATCACGGAGAGCCTGTTCATCAACCTTGCTGCCCTCATGATGATGTGTGAGTAGTTCACCACAGACCTACGGGTCCATAGCTAGTACCTAGATGGCTATCTCTCTCACATATGATCTTCAATACAATGATCATCGTATCTTCGCTTTGATCTATCCGATATAATCCTATTGTGCGGTGTGTTTGTTGGGATCCGATGAATTGTATTTGAGATATTTCTGATATATATTGTCTCCGAATTGCATGATCATTATAGCTTCGTAATGCTCTCCAATTTATCGATGTGCTTTGGCCAAGTAGATTGATATTTCATCGGTGGGAGTAGTGCGTTGTAGTAGGTTCAACCTGACGAGTTTCTATATCCCAGTGAAATAAAGGGAGAAGATACGTCTTTGTGTTGCTGCTACTAAGGATAAAACGATGGGATTTATTCATATTGATTGTGTTTACTTCGTCTACATCATGTCATTATTCTCCAAGCATTACTCTGTTTTACTTAATACTCTAGATGCATGTTGGATAGCGGTCGATGGGTGGAGTAATAGTAATAGGTGCAGGCAGGAGTCGGCCTATTTGCTTATGGACGTGATGCCTATATAGACATGATCATTGCCGTGAACATCTCATAACTATCCGCTTTTCTATCAATTGCCCAACAGTAATTTGTTACCCTCTGTACTTTGCCTACACGAGAGATGCTGCTATGGAACACTATGGCCCCCGGGTCTATTCACTTATATATTCGGAAACGCTATTGCTACCTTGCTGCCTTTATTTACCTGTTATTTTATTTTGCAATTTATATTTATCAACAATTATCTACACAATTCATTTGCTTGCAAATAACGAGATCAAGGGGATTGACAACTCTCTTGCCCGTGTTGGTGCAAGTCGTTTGTTCTTTTGTGTGCAGTCGCTGAAGATGGTTGAGAAGTGATATTCTTATTGGTTTGATAAACCTTGGTTTCATAACCGAGGGAAATACTTACCCACCTTGTGTTGCAACTACCCGTTCCTCTTCACGGAAAACCCAACGCAGATCACAAGTATCAGCAACTTGGAAATTGTTTAACACCCTGTTATAGCAAACTTGAAGTAAACTCAAATTAAAATACACCAACTGTGTGCGTAACCGTGACCGTCTCTTCTTGTGAGGTTTGAACCAAGAAGAGAACACGATGGGGTTATGATTGAATCATAAGTAGGTGTTCGGGATCACTTGTTGATCGTTACTAGTCCACGTCCGATTATGCGTAGATCACTCTTCTTACTATTGGACTCGTAAGTTAGCCAGATATGAAATGCTTAGTACTTGCTGCAGCCTCACCACTTAACCATACCTCACCCATTAAGCTTTGTATTCTTGATACCCTTGAAAATGAGATTGTTGAGTCCCCGTGGCTCACAGATTACTACAACAATAGGTGCAGGTACAGGTAAAGTGATACTTTGACGTGAGCGTGATGATTGTTCTATTTGGAGTTTATTCTTCTTTTTTGTCGATCATAGGACGGGTTCCAGGCCGGCAGCCAGGGATAGCGGCATGGACATCATCTCTTTTTCGTTTGTGTTTCATCCGTAGTCGGATCCTGCTCTTCTGTATGGTGATTGTATGTATTGTTGTATTCATGTATTCCTATCGTAGCTTGTGGCGAGTGTAAGCCAAATCTTGTATACTCTTCTCTTCAATACATGAACTTGTGATGATATCCACCTTGCAAAAGTGTCCTCGATACGCGCTTCTATCCCTGTTGAGACTTTGAAGTTTCCGCGAGGATAGGACTGCATATTGGGCATTACAACTTGGGGGTGTCGAGGGCCAGCGTGAAGCCCTTGGGGAATGCCTCCCCGCGGATGCGTGATCAAAAGCACGCTGGGCCGGCAGTGTTATCCTCCTTCAAAGCCAGGGACGCTACCAGCCGCTCGATGCGGTGACGGGCATCCTGGTCGTCCAGGAGGCACAAACCGACGCACTTGCTCATCGGGAACTGAACAACCGGCACCTTAGATGTCGGTCGATCCCGCCTCGTGAGCTGGGGCTGTCGTGCCGGCTGGCGGCGATCATAGGCCAACCAGCTCATCCGTGCGAATGTCAACAGTCGGCGGGCTGTGGTCACTCTTGTTCCGGCTACCCTGATGCCTGCTACTGCGGTGGTCGTTGCCATCTCCAGGCGAAGATGACTGGCCTATGTTCCATGGCCCCTTGGCCGACCGCCGGTTGGGCATCTCGGAGGCATGGGTCCGCGGGTGGGAGCCGGGCTAGTCCTGATAAGGCCCTGATGGTCCCTGTTGCTAGTAGGTAGCGTCCGCGGGGGTGCGGGCGTATGGATGTTGCTATTGCAACTCCTCGTCATCCAGGTTGTCCCGCTCGGCGCGGGTGTCGCCGCCACCCTCATGTTCTTGATGGGGTGTTATAGATGGGTCGGTCCATGCCGAGCATCTAGCCGGCGGCTCTTCCGCGGCCAGTTGGGCCCGACACCCGCCGGTGTGAAGCCGTGGGCAGTGTTGTACTCACGCTTCACGACATCAAGCTCGCGCTGCATGGCAGCCAGCGTCGTGGCCTCATCCAGCGGGCACTGGCACTGCTCCTCCTGCTTGGCAGCCATGGCAGCCAGGTCGGCCTTGCACTAGTGCAGAAAAGCCTAGCTATGACGTGGCAAAAATGGCCTTGCTGGCGTGGACACCCGACGCCATCAATATGGCGCCATAGTTAAAAAATACTACTAGCGTTGGGTACGACGCCAACAGTATTTCACGTTTTTATGGTGTGCCACGTGGCCAACGCTACTAGTAATATACGTCAGCAGTGGAATTACATGTTAGTGCCACGCCAGCAATGTCATTTTCAGATTTAAACCAAATTTGTACAGCAGCGTAATACAACAAAAATGACAGCATAATCAAAATTTTAGAACAGTAATTAAACAGTACAATGCAAATACCAGAATCTAAGTTCAATAGTATCTATTTATTGACATTATTCGAAAAAGTATCAAAAAGAGGCAAATAACACAAGTACACACAAGTTCGGCTAAATTAACAAGATGTGGTGACAGAACATAAGATATGCCATGCATGCATGCATGCCTACTAGCTATCTAACTCGACATTTCGGTGGGCGGAGTCAGGATGATAGTTTGGAGTAAGTGGACCATCATCATTGCTCCTAGCAGGCTTGTAGTAGACCATGATCTCATCACCATCATAGTCAAGGTAGAATGTGGCTCTCTCCACAGTTTCCATCTCGTAAGCAATTGTAAGAGCTGTCCAACCAGGGCAACCGAAATAGGTGTGGTTTGACTTATTGGTGACAAGACAATTGAAGCGTTCGGTCGTCAGTATCTTCATGAGGGTGCATTGGAATGAGATGATTGCATCAAGCGGAACTCGAAACTTCTCTACGAAGTCATGCCTTGCCCCGTCAGGGATGACCTGAGCAGAACTGGAAAAAATAACTAGTTAGACAATTTCAGCCACAACCGTACCATATGAAACTCAATTAGAAAATGTTGAACTAAATCATATGTATACCGTCTTCAAAGTCTTTCGAAAGATCGATGAAGAACTTCCTATACTTCTGGCATCTCAAAGCACCACCGTTCCTACACGGGGCATCCATTTACTGCTGTCAATATCGTTCACCAAAGTAAGCATATATCATTAATCTTAATAACTAACACATCAAAATAGAACATATATATACTAGTAATGAGGCAATTCTACAAACGGTGCACGGTTCAAACATATAATAACATGCATAAAGTTGAACATTCATTCATATACGAAATAGCTAGTGCTATGTCGATCTCTGGCAAACAACTGGTCAAAGGGCCGGCCTCGTGGTCGTCCCCGGTGCACCTACGACGACGCTGTAGCGGCTGAACCTCCTCCTCCTCCTCGAGCTTATCCCAATCTACGGGATCCTCCTCTGCGCTCTTCTTCGCTGCATATTGAAGGAGCATCATCTTGTTGGTCTCTAAGAGTTTGTCATCTCTCGCAAGCTCCGTCACTAATGGGTCGAACAATTGTTGCTCGGCCTAGAGGTTCTCCTTCTCCTCAGCCTTAGTGCATATCCTTATGTTCTCCAACACGAAGAACTGCGCATACTCACGGCAATCAGGGAAGTTCAGAATCGCTTTTTCCTTATGATACTCAACCGCCTTTGCACCGTAGGCGCGCGCCGCTAACTCTGGGATGTCCCAGTGGGCAAGCTGGTGGACAACATTGTCCTTCGTGATGGTTGCATAGTACTTAGTACCCTTCGAACACCATGAAACTTTGGAGCCATCTGACTGTACCTGCAACACCTATATATATATACAATCTAGACCATGTAATTAAACTACACTACAAATCTCACTAGAAAATATAGACTACAACTAGAATAAAAGTTTCTACACTTGCTGTAACTACAATTACACCACAAATCAGCACTACACTACACTAAAATTGGAAACTACACTAAAAATCTGAAACTACACAACTACACTAAAATCTGAAACAACAATTACACCACAAATCTAAACTACACAACTACACTAAAATCTGAAACTACAATTACAACACAAATCTGCACTCCACAACTACACTAAAATCTGAAACTACAATTACCCTAAAAATCTGCACTACACAACACAAGTACATGAAAATATGAAACTACAATTACTCTAAAAATTTGCATTACATAGTTACACTAAAATCTGACACTACAAGTACCCTAAAAATTCTAAACAACAATTGCAGTACAATTTTACGCTACATTTACACTAACATAATCTACACTACAATTACTCACTGGCGATGGAGACGACGGGCCTGATGGGTCCTTGATGGCGGCGGTGGAGGCGGATATCACAGCGAGGGCGCTGCGGTGGACGCGGAGACGGCGACGGAGAAGACGGCGGTGGAGGCGATGGGGCTGACGGGTCCTTGACACAGTGGCGATGGAGGTGCGGAGACGGCGACAGCAGCGGTGGAGGTGGAGACGGAGAAGGCGGCCGTGTGGAGTCTGAGATGGCGATGGCAGTCGGGGGCTTGGTCGTTGGCGAGGGGTGGCGGCGTCGGGTTGGGATTGATTTGGGGCCGTTGGTGGGTGGGGAATAGATCCGGGTGTGTATATATGGGTGGTTGGATTTGAAGGAAGGTTGTGTGTTTGCTAGCGTTGGCCCACGTGGCCAACGCCATTTTAGTTTATTATTTATTACGTTATTTATTTCAATAATTATGTTTTTTATTTTATTTTTTGTGAAGATACATATATATACAGAATGAAAATATCAGTTTAAAATAATACATATAGATGAGAACAACATAGATTTCATTAATTAATCTGGCCTGCTTACATACAATACAGAAGGATAATAAACAATAACAATTATAATGTACTACTACTAGATCTAGACTAAGAACATCATCAGTGTGATGACGGCCTGATACGTCTGCAACGTATCTATAATTTTTGATTGTTCCATGCTGATATATTATCATTCTAGGATACTTTTTGGGTCATTATTTACCAATTTATAATATTTTTATCACTAACCTATTGACCTAGTGCCCACTACGAGTTGCTATTTTCTTCTTGTTTTTTACTTTGCAGGTTTCCTTTACCAAACGAAGTCCAATTGCCACGAAACTTTTTCACAATTTTTTCTGGACCAATACAAGACCTAGAAGCTTCGGGAGATGGCCGGGAGCCGCACAGGGGCCCCACAAGCCTTCAGGGCACGCCCCTACGGGGGGCGCCCTGATAGCTTGTGGCCCCTTGGTGGCCCTTCCGACCTCGTTCTCTGGCCTATAAATTCTCTTTTATCGTGGAAACCCTTAAAAAAGTTCTGAAACCCTTTTTCCACCGCCGCAAGTCTCTGTTCCGTCGGGAGGCCATCTGGAGTTCTACTCCGGCACCCTGTCGGAGGGGGGATTGATCATGGAGGGCCTCTACATCAACCTTGCTGCCCTCATGATGATGTGTGAGTAGTTTGACGTGGCTTGAGACTGCGTCGGTATTTCCCCAAAGAGGAAGGGATGATGCAGCACGGCGACGGTAAGTATTTCCCTCAGTTATGAAACCAATGTATCAATCCGTAGAGAAAGATCACGCACCCACGTAAACAACACATGCACACAAATAACAAATACTTGCAACCCGACGCGAAAGAGAGGTTGTCAAGCTCTCTACGGTAAAAAGATAGATTAGGTAATGATAGTTTTGGCAAATAGATGTCGCAAGAACACAAAATAAAATAAGTAAATAAAAAGTGCAGCAAGGTATTGTTGGGTTTTTGGATTAATAGATCTGAAAACAAAAAGGCAAAATAGTAGATCGGAAAGCAATATGTTGGAAAAGTAGACCCGGGGGCCGTAGGTTTCACTAGTGGCTTCTTTCATGAGTATAGCACACGGTGGGTGAACAAATTACTGTTGGGCAATTGATAGAAGATTAAATAATCATGACGATATCCAGGCTATGATCATTATATAGGCATCACGTCCAAGACAAGTAGACCGAAACGATTCTGCATCTACTTCTATTACTTCACACATCGACCGCTATCCAGCATGCATCTAGTGTATAAAGTTCATGGGAAAACGGAGTAATGCAATAAGAACGATGACATGATGTAGACAAGATCTATTCATGTAGGAATAGACCCCATCTTGTTATCCTTAATGGCAACGATACATGCGTGTCTTGTTGCCCCTTCTGTCACTATGAAAGAACACCGCAAGATCGAACCCATCACAAAGCACCTCTTCCCATGGCAAGAAAAATCGATCTAGTTGGCCTAACTAAACCAAAGATTCGAAGAAGAAATACGAGGCTATAAGTAATCATGCAAATAAGAGATCAAAGAAGGTTCAAATCATATTCATGGATAGAAACTGATCATGAACTCAAAATTCATCGGATCCCAACAAACACACCACAAAAGTCATTACATCAAATAGATCTCCAAGAGACCATTGTATTGAGAGTCATAGAGAGAGAGGAAGCCATCTAGCTACTGCCTACCGACCCGTAGGTCTATGGTGGACTATTCACGCATCATCGGAGATGCACCTATGATGAAGATGAACCCCTCCGTGATGGTGTTAGATTGGATCTCGACGTTCTGGAACTTGTGGTGGCTGGAATTGTGTTTCGTCGACTCCTCTAGGGTTTTCTGAATATTTGGAAATTTATAGGCCTTATAATCGGTTGGGGGGAGTCCCGAGGTGGGCACGCTCCACCAGGTCATGCTAGGGGCCTCTGGCGCACCCTGGTCCCCCTCTTGTGGTTGTTTGGCCAATCTTGGTTCTTCTGGTCCACAAACAATCTCTAAAAATTCCCATAGCGTTTGGGCTCCATTTGGTACTGATTTTCTGCGAAGTAAAAAACAAGCAAAAACAGCAACTGGCACTTTGGCACTATGTCAATAGGTTAGTCCCAAAAAATGGTATAAAGTTTCTATAAAATGATTGTAAAACATCCAAGATTGATAACATAACAGCATGGAACAAGCAAAAATTATAGAAAGGTTGGAGACGTATCTTAGTTCACAACAGACCTACGGGTCCATAGCTAGTACCTAGATGGCAATCTCTCTCTCTCTCTCTCTCTCTCTCTCTCTCTCTCTTATGATCTTCAATACAATGATCATCGCATCTTCGCTTTGATCTATTTGATGTAATCCTTTTGTGCGGTGTGTTTGTTGGGATACGACGATTTGTGGGTTTATGTTCAGATTATTCATGAAAAGTATTTGAGATATCTCTGATATATATTTTCTCTTAATTGGATGATCATTATAGCTTCGTAATTCTCTCCGATATATTGAAATAGTTTGGCCAACTAGATTGATATTTCTTCGGTGAGAGAGGTGCGTTGTGGTAGGTTCAACCAGACGAGTTTCTATATCCTAGTGATAGAAAGGGAGAAGATATGTCTTGTGTTGCTGATACTCAGGATAAAACGATGGGCTTTATTCATGTTGATTGACTATTCTTTGTCTACATCATGTCATTGTTCTCCAAGCATTACTCTGTTTTACTTAATACTCTAGATGCATGATGGATAGCGGTCGATGAGTGGAGTAATAGTAATAGGTGCAAGCAGGAGTCAGCCTATTTGCTTATGAACGTGATGCCTATATACACATGATCATTGCCGTGAACATCGCACCACTATCCGCTTTTCTATCAATTTCCCAACAATTTTGTTACCCACCATATGTTGCCTACATGAGAGATGCCACTAGAGAACACTATGGCCCCCGGATCTATTCACTTATATATTTACAAAAGCTATTTATACCTTGCTGCCATTATTTACTTTTTATTTTATTTTGCAATTTACAATTATCCACACAACTCACTTGCTTGCAAATAACGAGACCAAGGGGATTGACAACCCACTTGCCCGCGTTGGGTGCAAGTTGTTTGTTATTTTGTGTGCAGTCGTTGAAGACGTTTGAGGATTGATATTCCTATTGGTTTGATAAATCTTGGTTTCATAACTGAGGGAAATATGTACCCACTTTGTGCTGCAATAACCCGTTCCTCTTCACGGAAAACCCAACGCAGATCACAAGTATCAGGGAGGATTTCTGGCGCCGTTGCCGGCAAAATATCATCATCAACTATCAAGTATATTCTCACAAATTTTCATTCACTTGCTCTTCTTTTTATTTGCTATTATATTTAGCTTGTCTCATAAAAATGAAAAATACAAAAATATTTATCTTTGCTTGTTACTAGTTTACTTCTCTGCTTGCTAGTTTACTTGTCTTGCTTGCTACTTTGCTTGTTCGGTCACCATGTCTCAAGATACTACTAAGTTGTGTGATTTCTCAAATACTAATAATAATGATTTTATTAGTACACCTATACCACCCGCCACTAGTGTGGAGGCTTTTGATATTAATGTTGCATTGCTGAATCTTGTCATGAAAGATCAATTTTGGGGAAATCCTAATGAGGATCCCGCGTGACATGTTAATACTTTTCTTGAATTATGTGACATGCAAAAGAAAAAGGGTATGGATAATGATATTGTGAAATTAAAATTATTTCCTTTTTCACTAAGAGATAAAGCTAAAGCTTGGTTTTCATCTTTACCACGTAAATAGTATTGGAACTTGGGATAAGTGTAAAGATGCTTTTATTGGCAAGTATTTTCCTCCTGCTAAGATTATCTCCCTTAGAAATCAAATAATGAGTTTTAAACTGAAAGATCAAGAGAATGTTGCACAAGCTTTGTAGAGAATGAAATTATGATAAGAAATTGTCCTACTCATGGTTTAAATTTGTGGATGATTATCCACAACTTCTATGCAGGACTAAACTTTGTGTCTAGAAATCTTCTTGATTCTGCTGCAGGTGGTACCTTTATGGATGTGACCTTAGGAGAGGCCACAAAACTTCTGGACAACATCATGGAAAATTATTCTCAATGGCACATCGAGAGAGCTCCAACTAGTAAAAAGGTAAATTATGTTGAAGAAGTCACTACTTTGAGTGAAAAAGTGGATGCTCTTATGAATATGGTTGCTAATAAAAAAACTCATGTTGATCCAAATGATATGCATTTTTCTACTTTGATTGAGAAAAATAATGATGTTATTGATGTGACCTTTTTCTCGCGTAATAATTTCAACAACAATGCTTATAGAGGAAATTTCAATTCTAGGCCGTATCCCGGTAATTCCTCTAACAACTATGGAAACTCTTATGACAATTCTTATGGAAATTCTTATGGAAATTCTTATAACAATTCTAATAGGATTCCCTCAGATTTTGAGAACACCATTAAAGAATTTGTTAATTCTCAAAAGGTTTTCAACACTACGGTAGAAGAAAAATTGCATATGATTGATGCTTTGGCTAAAAATGTGGATAGAATTGCTCTTGATGTGGAAACTCTTAAAAGTAAAACTTTGCCAACTAAGCATGATTTTAATGAGGCTATAAAGTCTATCCAAGTATCTATTAATGAGAGTAAGGAGAGGACCGCTAAGTTGAGAGCTAAGCGGAAGTTCTTAGAAAAAGCCCTTCCACCCGGTTTTTACCGGAATCATGATGAAGATCTTAAAATGATTGGCATATCTCCTATTGAATCTTTGTTTACTTATTTGAATATAATTGATAAAATTACGGGAGTTGAGACAACTCTAGGTAAGGAGAGTCCCATTTGCTTGGTGACTGAGGATTCTAATGTTAAAAATGAAAAAAGTGACTTTGGAGAGGTTAAAACTTTGTCTAGTGATGTGCCACCTATCTTAAATTACAATGATTTTAATTATGAGAGCTACTCCTTAGTAGAATGTATTTCCTTGTTGCAAACCATTATTAGCTCACCCCATGCTTATGAACAAAACAAGGCTTTTACCGAACATATAGTGGAAGCCATGATAAAAGCATGTGATGAGAAACTTGAGCTTCAAGTTTCTATTCCTAGAAAACTGCATGATGAGTGGGAACCTACTATTAAGATAGAGATAAATAAATATGAATTCAATTCTTTGTGTGACCTTGGTGCTAGTATTTCAACTATTCCTAAGACTCTTTGTGATGTGCTTGGTCTCACTAATATTGAAGATAGTTCCCTAAACTTGCATCTTGCGGATTCTACCAATAAGAAACCTTTAGGTAGAATAAAGGATGTGATTATTATTGCAAATAAAAATTATGTGCCTTTAGATTTAAATGTGCTTGATATTGATTGCAATCCTACTTGTCCCATAATACTTGGAAGACCTTTCTTACGAACTATAGGAGCAATCATTGACATGAAAGAGGGAAACATAAGATTCCAATTCCCATTAAAGAAAGGGATGGAACACTTCCCTAGAAAGATAATTAAACCACCTTCTGAATCAATCATGATAGCTACCTATGGGTGGAGTGTCAAAGATGACAACACTTGAAACTATGCATTATGCCTAGCTAGGGGCATAAAACAATAGCGCTTGTTAGGAGGCAACCCAATAGTTATCTTATTTTTCCCTTTAAAATTTCTGTTTATTTGTGATAACATGATTATTGCCTCTGCAATGATTGTGTTTTTATGTTTTAATTAGTGTTTGTGCCAAGTAAAGCCTTTGGGATGACTCACATGATGAGTAGAATTGATACAGTGCAAAAATAGAAAGTTTAACGTCCATTTTCATTTTTTACTGGAACGTGATAATTATCTGAAATTGTTTACACAGTATTACTCTGCAAAATTTTCATGTTTTTCTAATTTTTCAGAATATTTAGAGTTACAGAAGTATACATGTCTATAGATCTTTATAGACTGTTCTGTTTTAGACAAATTCTGTTTTTTGCTTGCATAGTTTGCTTGTTTTGATGATGCTATGGAGTGTATTGCTGGGTACAGGCCATAGAGAAGTTAGAATATAGTAACTATTATGCAATTATAAAATAAGAATCAATTTATAACATTACCTAAAGTATTTGATATGTTGCTTATACTAACGGATCTCACGAAGTTTTGTTGAGTTTTGTGTGATTGAAGTTTTCAAGTTTTGGGTGTTATCGCGATAGAAAAAGGAATAAGGAGTGGAAAGAGCCTAAGCTTGGGTATTCCCAAGGCACCCCAAGGTAATATTCTAAGTAAGACTCGACCGTCTAAGCTTGGGGATGCCCCGAAAGGCATCCCCTCTTTCATCTCAATCCATCGGTATGCCACTTGAGGCTATATTTTTATTCGTCACATGATATGAGTTTTGCTTGGAGCGTCGTTTGCTTTTGTTTGCTTTTACTTTCAGTTTCCCACAATCATTGTTTTCTAGACACACATATTTAAGAGATACCCACCTTCATTATAATTTGTTAGAATACTCTATGTGTTTCACTCATATCTTTTGAGCATAGCAGTTGCTCTAGTACTTCACTTATATCTTTTTGAGCACGGTGGCGTGTAGATTTTATAGAAATAATTTCACTCTCGCTCTTCACTTATATTTGTTTGAGAGGTATTAAATAGTGACGGTAATTTTCATAGGTAGTATGACTAGTCTAAAAATATTAGGTATTCAATGAGTGATAATCAAGACCATCATGAAGCACATAGAGAAGTTGAGGATTAATAATATTGATATAATAATCTGAAAAGGTGTAAGTTCAAAATTATTAATTTATAAAAGTGTCGATATTCAGAGGGTTAACTTGTTATTTTTCAAAAAAAAAATAAAGATGCATGGTGATGATGTGTGAGCATTTCTATTCCTCATTGAAATCCTAGTGTTGTTTCGGGTCGGAAGCGCGCGATGATTAACTCCTACCAACCTCTTCCCTCGGGGCATGCGGGGAGTACTTTGATTCGTGATAAAACTAATGAAACTTTGCAATAAGTATATGAGTTCTTTATGACTAATGTGAAACCATGGACATACGCAATCACACCTTCTCATATTTGCTAGCCTCTTCGCTACCGCGCATAGCCCGTTTTCACCTAGAGGATCGGTGCAACTTTCGTCGGTGCATCCAAACCCCATGACATAATACGCTCTGTTGCATATAAGCCTCATTATATCTTCCTCAAAACATCCACCATACCTACCTATCATGGCATTTCCATGTCCATTCCGAGATATATTGCCATGTAAATTCCATCGTCACTTCACATGACTAGTTGTTCATCATCATATTGCTTTGCATGATCATATAGAGCTGATATAGTATTTGTGGCAAAGCCACCGATCATCATATTTTTGATACATGTCACGTTAGATCATTGCACACCCTGGTACACTGCCAGAGGCATTCATATAGAGTCATATCTTCATATCAGTTCTTCATATTGAATTGTAAGTAAAATAAAAGTGTGATGATCATCATTATTAGAGCATTGTCCCTATGAGGAAAGGATGATGGAGACTATGATTCCCCCATAAGTCGGGAAGAGACTCTGGACGAAAAATAAAAATGGGGGAGGCCAAATGAGCCCACCATAATAAAAAAAGAAAATGAGAGAAGGGACTTTGCTACTATCCTTTACCACACTTGTGCCTCAAAATGGCACCTTGTTCCTCACATGTAGAGAGTCTCATGTTATTACATTTTCATATTCTAGTGGGAATTTCATATTATAAACTTGGCTTGTATATTCCTACGATGGGCTTCCTCAAATGCCCGAGGTCTTCACAAGTGATAACCCACAAGTATAAGGGATCGCAACAGTTTTCGAGGGTAGAGTATTCAACCCAAATTTATAGATTCGACACAAGGGGAGCCAAAGAATATTTGAGAGTGTTAGCAGTTGAGTTGTCAATTCAACCACACCTGGAGATAAATATCTGCAGCAAAGTGATCAGTAGCACAGTAATATGATAGGTTGATAGCAGTAGTGGTTTTGTAGCGAGTGTAACAGTAGCAGCAACAGTAGTAAGTTAGCAAGAACAATAAGTGGAAAGATCGTAGGCACTGGATCAGAGTATTCGTTGGATGATATTCATCATATAACAGTCATAACCTAGGGCGACACAGAACTAGCTCCAGTTCGTCAATGTAATGTATGCATGTATTCCGTATATAGTCATACGTGCTTATGGAAAAGAACTTGCATGGCATCTTTTGTCCTACCCTCCCGTGGCAGCGGGGTCCATAAGGAAACTAAGGGATATTAAGGCCTCCTTTTAATAGAGAACCGGAACAAAGCATTAGCACTTAGTGAATAGATGAACTCCTCATACTACGGTCATCACCGTGAAGTATCCCAAATATTGTCACAATGGGGTTGACGGATCATAACACGTAATAGGTGCATATGACTAGGCAAGATCAGATAAAGAACATAGATATAATGATGATAACATAAATGGTCAGATATGAAATCATGGCACTCGGGCCCTAGTCACAAGCATTAAGCATGGCAAAGTCATAGCAACAACAATCTTAGAACATAGTGGATACTAGGGATCAATCCCTAACAAAACTAACTCGATTACATGATGAATCTCATCCAACTCCTCATCGACCAGCAAGCCTACGAAGGAATTACTCACTCCCGGTGGGGAGCATCATGGAATTGGCGATGGAGAAGGGTTGATGATGACGAAGACCGAATAATCCCCTCTCCGGAGCCCCAAATGGACTCGAGATCTGGCCTCCCGATGAAGAATAGGAGGTGGCGGCGGCTCCGTATCGTGAAACGAGGTAAAACCTTCTCTCCAATTTTTTTCCGGAAAAATGTGAATTTATAGCGTTGGAATTAGGGACGGGGCACCCATGAGGTGTCCACCCTCCACCAGGCCGTGCCAGGGGGGCCTGGCGCGCCTTGGTGGAGTGTGGGCACCCTGGGCCCCCTCTCAGGTGGCTTCTGGCTCCATAATTCCTTAAATATTCCAAAATAAATCTCCAAAAAGTTTCGCTCTGTTCCGAGAACTTTTATTTCTGCACAAAAACAACACCATGGTAGTTCTGCTGAAAATAGCGTCAGTCCGGGTTAGTTTCATTCAAATCATGCAAATTAGAGTCCAAAACAAGAGCAAAAGTGTTAGGAAAAGTAGATACGTTGGAGACGTATCAACTCCCCCAAGCTTAAACCCTTGCTTGTCCTCAAGCACTTCAGTTGACAAACTGAAAGTGAGAAAGAAAACTTTTACGAACTCTTTTGTTCTTGTTTACATATATATGCTTAAGTAGCACCCAGGTTTTCAGCAAAGATCATGACTAACCATGTCAACAATAACTTTTAAAGACTATATTAACTCATATCAATGACACACGCAACTAGCGAGCAATAATAAGATATCTCAAGTGCAAACAATTTATCAAAACAATCATGATATAATATGACAATAGTGGTATCTCTCTAGCCCTTTCTGAGACCGCAAAACATAAATGCAGAGCACCTCCAAAGTTCAAGCAGCGACTAAACATTGTAATTCATGGTAGAAAAGATCCAGTCATGATGCATCCAACATTCACTATACACAATGCATGAGGATGACAATAGTGCTCTCAGATTTGGCGCTTATTTTTAGAAGGTGATGACTCAACATTAAGGTAAATATATAGTCCCTTCGCAGAGGGAAGCAGGGATTTGCAGAGGTGCCAGAGCTCAAGGATTAAATAAGAGATAAGTATAATTTTGAGAGATACACCCTTCCTATCAACGTTACGACCATGAGCTATCAATATCTTCCATGTTAAACAAATTAGTGGCGGTTCCCAAGCGGTAAAAGTAAATGTTTACTCCCCCTCCACCAACAAACACACTCCACGGCGAGCCGAATCCACGGGTACCGTCCAAACCAATAACATTCCTGGGTGAGTTTTGTTTAATTATTTGCATTTATTTTGATTTTGGGACTGGGAATCCCTATTACCGCCCTTCTCGTGCAAGGACGAGTGAATAAACAATCATCATGAGAGTAATCCGCTGAACATGGAAGATACTGACCACCCCCTGTCGCTCCATGAGCGGTCCGGGCACACAAAATAGGTGTTCATTTGAAATTTTAGAGGTGGCACATGGAAATTTACTTGGAACGGCAGGGTAATACCGCATATAGGTAGGTATGGTGGACTTATCTGGAATAACTTTGGTTTAAGGGTTTTTGCTGCACAAGCAGAATTCCCACTTAGTACAGGTGAAGGCTAGAAAATAGGTTGAGAAGCGGCCAGCTAGAGAGCAATTACGGTCATAAACATGCATTATGAATAATAAACATTGAATTCTATCATGAGTAGGATATGGACACCATGAACATAAATATCATGAAGGCTATGTTGGTTTTTATTCAACTACATGCGTGAACATGTACCAAGTCAAGCTGCTTGAAACGTTCAAAGGTGGATACCATATCATCATACTACATCACAACCATTTTAATGCATGTTTACAGCCAAGATAAATCATTATCCACTCCTAGCTACTTGAGCATGTCATGAATCACTACGATCTCTAATTGTCATTGCAAACATGTTCAATCACAATGTGCTGAATCATGGATACCAGGTTAAAAATATTTACAAAAACAAGAACAAGTTGAGTTCATACCCGCTTTTCTCTGCCACAGTCAATTCATCAAATGTCGTCATTATTGCCTTTCACTTGCACAATCGAATGATATGGAAATAATAATAGTGCAAGAGTGCCGTGGACTAAGCTGGAATCCGCAAACATTTTATTCAAAAGGAGAAGACAAGGTAATATGGGCTCTATGTTAGATCAACAGTAATGCATATGAGAGCCACTCAACATTTTCATTGTGGTCTTCTCCTTGGTATGACTCGATAAAAGGAAAATAATTTCAGAGAAACACACTAAAATATTTTTAGAGTTTTTAGTTTTTCTTAAAGAAAGCAAATAAGAGAAGAAAAACAAAAATGAGAAAAACTATTTACACGAGAGAACTCCCACCAAGCAAAAGAAGAAATGAGAAATATTTTTGGGTTTTCTTTTAATACTACAACTAACTAAACTGAAAATAAAAACCAAAAAGAAGCAAGAAGTATTTTTGGATTTTCTCAAAGTTTTTCAAACACACAAGAAGAAAACGAGAAAAATAAATCTAGCATGGATAATACAATGAAAGAGCGTGGACACCGACAACTGAAATTAAATGTGTGAACATGAATGTAATGTCGGTGGGAATACGTACTCCCCCAAGCTTAAGCTTTTGGCCTAGCTTGGTAATCACCATCCGTAGTAGCCGTTCGGTCCCATGTTGAATTGTGGTGGAGGAGGTACCTGAGCATCCCAATCCTGGGGTTCCTCCTCTGCCGCAGCTTGGTTCTTCTGATAGGCGATGATATCATCTGGCATAATTCTGTATCCGTTCCTGGCAATAGAATCAAACAAAGCAGGTGCAGGCAACGGGATAACATCACGGGTTATGACGCTAAATACCAGATTATAGCGAATATTATGAAATTGGTCAGCCTCATCAAGAAAGTGATGATCCCTCAACGACCTATAGTCTATATAAACCTTGGGCAAAAGATAATCATGAGGGCGTATCTAAACCCCTAAATGACTCGCTAAGCGAGTAGCATAAATGCCACCTTGTATCTTGCCCTTACTCTTGTTAAGTTGTAGTCGTCGTGCAACAATAGCTCCTAGGCTAAAAGTGTGATCATTATATAATGCACGTCGCAAAATAGCAAGGTCCGGAGCACTGAGTGCACCGACCTTTTCCTTAGCAGTTAAACACTTAGAAATGAATATAGCAAACTAGTGCACAGAAGGAAACTGCAAGCTAGTGGCAGTGGTTTTCGACACGCCTCTATCGTCACCCACTGTTAAGGTGAGGAGAAAATCCTCAAACTCTGCTGGCCTAGGCTCTCTTAATTCCCCATCAGAAGGAATCAAGCATATGTCACAAAAGTCGGTGAATGGTATTTTGTAGTTTTCAGCGTATAAATTAAACTGCACCTCAGGAGGGTTGTTCCTACTCAGGAAATTAAAACTTTGCACAAAGCAATTTGTGAGGATGTGATACTGGTCACACTTATCTGTGAGGAAGTTGGTCAGCCTAGCATTGTCAATAAATTGAGAAAATTCTTGATAGAAACCGGCTTCCTCCATAAAGGGAATATGTGGCCATTCGCACGGCCGCACTTCCTCCTTCCTTGGAATGTGTAGGTCACTATCAGATGACGCCCCAATAACTCCCTTGGCATTCTTCTTGGAGGAGTACTTCCTAAAGAAATTCATTTTATTTTCTACAAATAAAATTCTGAAAAATTTTAGTCCACAAAAATTTGTTAACAAAACTAAATAAGATTGATAGCAACTACTCCTAGGGATGCATAGAGGCCATATCAAGCATTCAAACCACTTAGAACTCTAAGAATTCAACATGCAAGCTCATCTATAGCAGCACCAAGAGTAGCTAATTATTCTGAAAATAAGCCACTGAATCAAAAACTAATTGGAGCAATGGGGGAGTTACATACCAAGAAGCAATCCCCTAAAACAGTTTCGGAAATAGAGCTTTGAACAAAGAGATCAAAATCCATGGGTTCTTGAGCAAGAACACGAATGAGAGAGCAATGGTGAATTTTTTCAGGAGGTAGGAGATGACAATGGGCTAAAGAAATAAGTGAGGGGACCCACCAGGGGGCCACCCTCTACAAGGCCACGCCAGGGGGGTCTGGCGCACCCTTGTGGAGCGTGGCCACCTGATGCACCCCCCTCTGGTATTATTTGTCCCAGAAATTCAGAAATTATTAGAAAAAATTCATGTTAAATTTTTAGGGCATTCTGAGAACTTTTATTTTTGGGTCATTTTTTATTGCACGGGAAAAACGGAAAACAGGATAAACATGGCATTTTATTTTATTTAACTAGGAAAACTAGAAAACTAAAGGTGGATACAGAGAGTTGTGTCTACTAAATTCATCAACTTCATACCTCTCGAAAATGATCCATTAATAAGGTTGATCAAGTCTTATTAACAACCACTTTCAATTAGCATGAAACCGAAGAACTTTCATAAAACACTAGGTTACCTGAACGGGGATAGGCATATCCCCAACCATAATAATATCATATTTCTTTTTGACAGTTGGTAGAGGTAATTGGAAGCTTCCAATAATGAGTGTCGAAGAATTTTCAATAACATTCACACCATGTTCTTGGAATTGTTTCTTCGGAAAGTGTACCATATGCTCATTACCATTGATATGAAAAGTGACCTTGCTTTTATTGCAATCAATAACAGCCCCTGCAGTATTCAAAAAGGTTCTACCAAGGATAATCGACATGTTGTCGTCCTCGGGCATCTCAAGAATAACAAAGTCCGTTAAGATAGTAACATTTGCAACAACAACGGGCACATCCTCACAAATACCGATAGGTATGGAAGTTGATTTGTCGGCCATTTGCAATGATATTTCAGTAGGTGTGAGTTTATTCAAATCAAGTCTTTTATATAAAGAGAAATGCATAACACTAACACCAGCTCCTAAATCACACAAAGCAATATTGACATAATTCCTTTTAATGGAGCAAGGTATAGTAGGTATTCCAGGATCTCCATGTTTCTTAGGTACTCCATCCTTAAAAGAATAATTAGCCAGCATGGTGGAGATTTCAAGTTCAGGTGTCTTTCTTTTATTAGTGATGATGTCTTTCATGTACTTAGCATAAGGAGGCATCTTTAAAATATCCGTTAAACGGGTACGCAAAAAGACTGACCTAATCATTTCAGCAAAGCGTTCAAATTATTCATCATCCTTTTTCTTAGATGGTTTAGGTGGGAAAGGCATGGGTTTCTGAACCGACGGCTCTCCTTCTTTACCATGTTTTCTAGCCACAAAGTCTTTTTTATCATAATGTTTATTTTTTGGTTCTGGATTATCAAGATCAACAGCAAGTTCTATTTCTACATCATTATCTGGTTCTTTATCATTACTAGGTTGAGTATCCTCATGAACATCACTATCATTATCATTATCACTAGGTGGATGTTCATTACCAGATTGAGTTTTAGCATTAGCAATAGAAACATCATTAGTATCATCAGGAGGTTTTTCTATCTCAGATTCACTAGGAGCATGCAGAGTCCTATCATTTTTCTTTTTCTTTTTCTTCTTAGAAGGACTAGGTGTATCAGCATTAATTCCTTGAGATTCTTTTTCAATTCTTTTAGGATGACCCTTAGGATACTGAGGTTCTTGGGTCATTCTACCTCCTCTAGTTACTACTCTAACAGCATGATCATTCATATTATTATTCATTTCATCAAGCAATTCTCTTTGAGATTTAGCAACTTGTTCTAACTGAGTTTGGACCATAGAGGCATGTTTTCCTACACCTCTAACAACTTACTAATTGTAAATATCAAGTCACTCAAGCGAGCAATCATATCAAAATTATATTTCAAGTGTTTCAGAACATTTGCATTGAAGTGCTCTTGCTTCATAATGTGGTTATCAAACTCATATAAGCATTGACTAGGATGTTTATTGTAAGGGATATTACCTTCATCAAACTTTAATAAAGAATTTACCTCTACCACCTGTGGAGGTGGTGGTGTGTTGAGTCCATGAATTTCTTCAATTGGTGGAAAATTCTTAACATCCTCAGCCTTAATACCTTTTTCCTTCATACAATTCTTTGCTTCTTGCATATCTTCAGGACTGAGAAATAAGATACCCCTCTTCTTTGGAGTGTGTTCAATTGGTGGTTCAGGGAGATTCCAATCATCATAGTTCTTCAATATATTATTCAATAGTTCCTCAGCTTGTTCAACAGGCCGTTCCCTAAAAACACAACCAGCACAACTATCTAGGAAGTCCCTAGAAGCATCAGTTAGTCCATTATAGAAGATATCAAGTATTTCATGTTTCTTAAGAGGATGATCAGGCAAAGCATTAAGCAATTGGAGAAGCCTCCCCCAAGCTTGTGGGAGACTCTCTTCTTCAATTTGCACAAAGTTAAATATTTCCTGTAAGGCAGCTTGTTTCTTATGAGCAAGAAAATATTTTTCAGAGAAGTAGTAAATCATATCCAGGGGACTACGCACACAAACAGGAGTAAGAGTATTGTAGCATATCTTAGCATCACACTTTAATGGGAATGGAAATAATTTGAGAATATAATAGTAGAGAATCTTCTCATCATGAGCAAATAGGGTAGCTATATCATTCAGCTTAGTAAGGTGTGCTACCACAGTTTCAGTTTCATAGCCATGAAAAGGATCAGATCCAACCAAAGTAATTAACTCTGGGTCGACAGAGAATTCATAATCCTTATCGGTAACAAAGATAGGTGAAGTACAAAAATTAGGATCACATTTCATTTTAGCATTCAAAGTCTTTTTTTATACTTGCATAGTAATTTCTTAACATCATTCCTATCCTTACAAGCAAGAATCTCTCTAGCTATTTCTCCATCTAAAGCATATAACCCTCAGGTATCTTAGGCATTTCAAATCTAGGAGAGCTAGGCCTATTAGGTGTTTCATAATCATCTGTTTCAAAGTTCTCATCAATTTTAGCAGATTCAACAGTTTCAATGATTTCATTCTGTTTCGCTCTAGCAATTTGTTCATCAAGAAATTCACCTAATGGCATAATTTCATCAAGCTTGGTACTAACATCATCATAAGCATCATTCATAGCAGAAGTAGCATCATCAATATCAGGATTAATAGCATGTGGTGGTGTTGCAAGCTTAATCATAACAGAAGGTGAATCAAGTGCAGAGTGTGATGGCAGTTCCTTACCTCCCCTCGTCTTAGAGGAAAAAATCTTGGTTTTAGTATCCTTTATATTCTTCATAGTGATCAATTCATATAAATCCCAAGTGACTCAACTAATATAGCTATGTTCCCCGGCAACGGTGCCGGAAAAAGGTCTTGATAACCCACAAGTATAGGCACTACTGGAATCAGAATCTTTGCCGTCAGCCAGCTCTTTGCCGTCAGCTAGCTGACGGCAAAGAAGGTCTTTGCCATCAGCTTACAGAAAACTGACGGCAAACAAAGAGCTGACGGCAAAGATCATGTTTGCCGTCAGCCATCTCTTTGTCGTCTGCTAGCTGACGGCATAGAAGCTTTGCCGTCAGCTAGCAGACGGCAAAGATGAAGGGTGGCCCACTAACGAGAACCACCTAACGGCCACTTTCTTTGCCGTCTGCTAGCTGATGGCAAAGCTTCTATGCCATCAGCTCGCAGACGGCAAAGAAAGTGGCCAACTAACGTCCGTTCCCCCCCGGCCCCACCCCACTAGGTAGGCTCTTTGCCGTCTGCTAGCAGACGGCAAAGAGATTTGACCTATCTAAAACAGTCAGCGCCCCGCGCCCCACCCCTCTCTCTCTCCCCTCACCTCACCCGTGCCGCCCCCATGCCCGAGCCACCGCCGCCCCGCGCCACCCCCGGAGCCCGAGGCGCCGCCGGCCAGCCCCGCCCCCTGGAGCCCACCCCGCGCCCCACCCCTCTATCTCTCTCTCTCCCCTCACCTCACCCGCGCCGCCCCCGTGCCCGAGCCGCCGCCGCCCTGCGCCACCCCCCGGAGCCCGAGGCGCCGCCGGCCAGCCCCGCCCCCCGGAGCCCGCCCCGTCGCCGGCCGGCCTCCCGCCCCGCCCGGCCGCCCCGCCCAGTGGACGCAGGCCGCGGCGGCCGCCCTGCCCCGCCCCATCGCCGGAGCCGCGCCGCGCCGCCGCCGGAGCCGCACCATCGCCGGCCGCCCTTCCCCTCGGCCTCCTCAACCCGCACCCCCTCCCCGTGGCCTGCCTCCTCAACCCGCGCCCCCTCCCCGTGGTGAGTTTTTCTATTTTTTTTTCTTCTGTTTTTTTAGATTTAGTTTAGGTTTGTTTAGTTTAGTTTAGTTTAGGTTAGTTTAGTTTAGTTTAGTTTAATTTAGTTTAGTTTAGTTTAGGTTAGATTTAGTTTAGGTTTTTTTTTCTGTTTTTTAAGAATAAACAAGAAAGATGAAAAAAAAGAAGTAAAAGAAGAAGAGGAAGAAGAAGAAGAAGAGGAAGAAGAAGAAGATGAAAAAAAAGAACAATAAGTAGAAGAAGAAGAAGAAGAAGAAGAAGAAGAAGAAGAAGAAAGAAGAAGAAGATGAAAAAAGAAGAAGTAGAAGTAGAAGATGAAAAAAAGAAGTAGGAAAAGTAGAAAAAGAGGGTCGCCGATGGTCGAGGGTCGTCGAGGGAAAAGAGGGTCGCCAAGTGGTCGAGGGGAAAAGGAGTCGAGGGTCGACCCCGACACGACACCACCGACACCCCGACCCCCGACACGACACCCCGACACGGCACCCCCGACCCCGACACAGCACCCCTACCCCGACATGACACCCCCGACACCCCGACCCCGACACGACACCCACGACACCCCGATCCCGAAAAAGGTGCTCTTCGGCCTTCTAGAGGCCGACGGGGTCATATATTTGTGAATTATGAGTTAGGTCATATATTTTTCGATTTTGTTATAAAAAAACATCATATTTATGTGGATCAGGTGGATTTAAATGTGCAGTTGTTTCGTCGCTGCGAGGGTCTGGTGTTCGACGACCTCCCCGTGCGTTCGAGGAGCTCCGCCCCTGCGTTCGTGAGTGAGCACAAATGACATCTCCTCCTCCCCCCTTCATTTCCTCTATTCCGGTCTTCGTGCCGATGAAACTTGCTAGCTATAGGTGTCTTCAATCATCAGTATGCGTGACCACTATGCATCTCCCATTCGAAAGGGTTACATCTATAAATATGCATGCATTAGCATATTTATAACCGTGATTCTTTCGAATTGTCCAACGTTATCCATGGACAGCCCGAGTATGTGTAGATTGGGTTCGTTTTCCCATATGCTCTGCTCCGGATCCGATGCAGAATTTCGTCAGTGCCTCCCTGTTGTTCTCCGGGTACACATCCTCTCTGCTTATTGCCGAGACGTGTATCAGGAGAACATCGGGGAGGTGCTGCCGAAATTTTGCGTCGGATCCGGAGCAGAGCATGGGAAAACGAACCCAATCTACACATACTCGGGTGGGATTAGGACCTATCTTTACCTACTAGCGTCTAGGTTGCATGGACGTAATAAAACTGACGAACTCTATTAACTGGTGAATATGGTTTGCTGAATTATGTATATATTTCTTGTGTGTCCAGTAGCTAGGCAAGATAAGTGATCGTGCGTGGATGTACACCGATCACACTACTCAGAAAGACATGACCCATGAATGGATAACAAAAACCAAGGGGTTTGTGAGAGCCGCATTTGCAAATGGACAGAAAACAACCTGGTGCAAACCCACCAAACGTCGTAGTCTTCAAATGTTATTGGTTCCAGCCGAAGGAGACTAGAAGGACTCATGAACATATAGGGCTAGTCGAAATCAAACAAAGCACCCATTTAGATGTTCCCGATGTCTATATTACGGCTCAACAGGCGACCCAAGTTTTCTATCTACCGTGGGCCTGCCAAACTGATCCAAATCTGAATGGTTGGGATGTCGTTTATGATGTGCGACCACATTTTAGACCACCTCCCCTCAATGAAGATGATTATGAACCTCACATTAACCCAGACACATATGAAGGAGAATTCTTCCAAGAAACACGTGTTTCCAAAAAACGTTTCAAGAACCGCTCTACTTCACCCCAGAACATTGAGGTAGACAGCGACAGTGAATCCGACTTCACCTCTGAGCCGGAACAAGAAGAGACGGAAGAAGAAGAGGTTACTGCTGCGGATGACCTGTCAATGCTTGACCGATTACATAAAGGAGGCCTTCCACATGTTGATGCATTTATTGATGATGCTGATGAGCACATCATTACTGATAGTGATGATGATTATGCATTTATTGATCCCGGAGCATATATAGACGATGAAGATTAATATTAGTAATGTCAGGTATTCAATTATTATTATGTACATATATATTATTAATTAGTTCATGTTATTAGGTATTCAATTTTTTTCTGTTGTACTAATTTCGTTTAATCTTTGTCATTGCAGGTGTTGACAGATGGTGGGCGCGGGTCGAGAGCGCTCCGAGCCTCCTACCTCGGCGCGTGCTGGGAGGGGTGCTATTATTCCACCTGAGCACCCCCGGAGAGCGCTGGTACACAGTATGCAGACACCGGCGGGCGCTTCTTCTTCGGCCGGGAGAGGTCGGGGGAAGACGAAGAGAGGTGCTAGAGGTGGACGTGGCGGCGGGAGAGGTAGGAAGGCTGCTGCGCCTTCCTCGCCGCCACCCCCAGCTGATTCTCCCGACCACTAGAGTGCTCCGTCTCAGGTGGACCCGTCTGACTTGGACCCGTCTCGGACTCCGGTCCACGAGCCTCGGGCCGACGAGCCTCGGGTCGCTGAGCCTTCGTCCCAGGAGACTCCGGTCCCAGAGTCTTCGTCCCAGGAGACTCCGGTCCTAGAGTCTTCGTCCCACGTGACTCCGGAGGCTAGTGGCCATGCTGATGGTGGCGAGGACAGCTTTTCTGAGGATAGCTATAGCGAGGGCGAGCTGGTTGAGGAGGGCAAGAAGGTCTACCAGCGTGGTGGTACAAAGCTCCCGCCCGTGCCGGCGACCCGCGATCAGAGGTGGTTTATTGTGCCTAATGGGGAGAAGTAAGTGCATTTACTCTTTTTTAACCTTTTGCCTTCATGTTTCTTCAAATTAATATCTAATGTGTTGGCCTTGTCATACTGCAGGGGTTGGAAACACGCCCCTGGTGTCCGCAGGCCCAACCAGGTCCTTGGTGTGCTTTGCCGGCACCATTTCCCGGGGTGGGTCACGTTACCCGGTGAGGGTGAGGTTCGACAGCTAGCACTGAGCTGGGAGCTGTACGTGGCTGCCCCGGCCCTGCTGGAGGAGAGGGTCGACGGTGTCTTGTGCGAGACGGTGGCCGACATTGTGATCCGGCGGTTTTGGGTAATTTCTCCTTTACAGAATTAAAAATCAACAACACCTAGTGATTGTACTAATCAGTGTTGTCTTGTTTGATTGCAGACCTTCTACAGGTGTCTTGAGGAACACGAGGCGGACGCGGCTATTGTTCTCGTAGCCGAGTGCAAGCGCCTATTTCAGAACTTACGGCACGAGACTCGGGTGCAGGCTGTTCGAGACTACTACACCTCGACTAACGTTAAGAGGGCCAAGAAGAAGTGCCGCGCCAAGTTTCTGAGTAAGGAGAAGTACATGAAGGTAATTACCTATTCTTAAGGCCTTGTACTTAGTTTCCTTGATTTGATTCGTAGGCGTAGCGCTGAAATTTCTCTTGTCTAACTTAGGTGCCCCCGAGATGGTGTGCGGATAGGATGGACTGTTGGGAGGCATTGGTGGATGAGTGGTGCTCTCCCCAATGGCTAGCCGTCCACAACAAGGCCAATGATAAGCGTGCCCAAATGAAAGGTGTGCCACACCATCAAGGGAGCTCCAACCTGTTTGAGTTTGGGGATCACTGGGTATGTGGTTTGCTTCATGATTCATGCAATTTCATTCTTCATGCTAGCTTGAGCCCTTAACTAATATTTTGTTCCTCTCTTTTAGGCGCGACACAACAAGAAGGAGGTGCCACTGCTGTTCGACCTCTATGCCATGGCCCATACTGCCCCGTACAAGAAGGCCAAGGCATTCTCTGAGGATGACCTCGATCATCCAGAGAGCTCCAGCAACATCTCCTCCCACAACAAGCTCGTGTGGTACAGAGATGAGGGGAAGACAAGGAAAGGGGAGGACTTCAACCCGAGCTAGAGTCCTTTTGATCCAGAGCTCGTGAAGATATCTGGTGGCGGGAGGCCCCATGGCTCGATAGCCATTGGGGATGGACTGATACGTTGTCCTAGAACTCTCCCGGAGATCAAGAAGCGCCAGACGAGCTCCGATCCTGAGATAAGGCCTCGTCCACGGCCAATGGAGCTCGCCATCGAGGCTAGGGCCCAGGAGCTTCTGGCGGAGGCAAACAGGCAGGCGGCGGAGAGGGAGAGGGACATGGAGGAGAGGACGGCTAGGATGTGGGAGGAGGAGAGGAACCGGAACGACGCGTCTCATCGGGCCCTATACGAGCTCCTCGTGGTAAGTTTCTCCTACATATTAGCCAAATCATGCACGTAATGTTCGTTTCATCACTAACTAATATGACTGACTCGTGAAAACAAAATGTGCAGACCGTGTGCCAGAACAACGGTCAGACCCCTCCGCCGATGCCCCAGATTGGTATAGCGCCCATGGTGAGTTTCATTTGAATGGTCATTAGTTACTAGTATTCACATTTGAGTTGCATCATGCTAACGAGACATTGCAAATGATCTTTGGTGCAGCATGCCTCCCGATAAGCATCGACTGATCCTTCTGCGTCTGCCGCAACCCCGACCGGTCCTTCTTCGTCTCACACGGGCGCTAACCCGACCGGTCCTTCACCTCCGTGATGATGGTAAGTTTTCCCAAGTGTTTTTCTTAACAAATGCATACTTAGCTTAAGAAATGACCTATTTAGCTCCAAAATGACCTATACTTAGCTTATTTTCCTCGAAAATGACATAATAACCTTACTTAGCTCCAAAATGACATAGTTTACCTAGGATAGCTATAAAATGACCTATACTTAGCATTTTTTCCTCCAAAATGACTTAATATGCTTAGTTAGCTAAAAAATGGCATAACTACCTAGGATAGCTCAATAATGATCTATACTTAGCTTAGCTAGTTCATTTATGACATAATTAGCTTAGTTAGGTAAAAAATGGCATAATAACCTTGGTTTAGCTCCAAACTGTCATATCATTAGTTTATTTTCCTGCAAAATGACAACATAACCTTACCTAGCTCCAAAATGACCGATTTTAACTAGGATAGCTCAAAAATGGCCTACACTTACCATTTTTTCCTCCAAAATGATAAAATATGCTTAGTTAGCTAAAAAATGGCATAACTACCTAGGTTAGCTCATAAATGGCCTATACTTAGCTTCTTTAGTTCATTTATGACATACTTAGCATACTTAGGTCAAAAATGGCATAATAATCTTGGTTACCTCCAAAATGACATTGACTTAGCTTATTTTCCTCGAAAATGACATAATAACCTTACTAACCTCCAAAATGACCTATTTACCTAGCTTAGCTCTATAATGACCTACACTTAGCATTTTTACCTAGCTTTGCTAAAAAATGGCATAATTACCTAAGTTACCTTCGTTAGAAGAAGAAGAAGATAAAGAAGAGGAGAAAAAGAAAGAGAAGAAAAATTCTTCTTCTTCTACTTCTACTTCTTCTTCTTCTTCTTCTTCTTCTTCTTCTTCTTCTTGTTCTTCTTCTAACATTCTTCTTTCCCAATTTGCAGATTTGCTTTAGATCACGGAAGCTTGCGTTGATGGAGTCTACTCTTCTCCTTGTCCTTCCTTTTTGTTTTGATTTTGTAGGATGAACAATGTGAAACTTGCTACCTATATATGTATGTATGGATGAAACCATTGTATGCTTGTTGTTGGATATATGTTGGCTATATATATATGTTGGATATGGACTTTTGAGTTGGTATGTATATGTGTTGGATGATCATATCCATATGGCAGGGATATGTATGCTTGTTGAAAGTATTTTCAAATGTATATATATATATATATATATATATATCTGTGAAATTGATTGAATTTAAGAAAAAACAGAAAAAACAGGGGCAGTACAGGCACTTTGCTGTCCGCTGGCAGACGGCAAAGTTCTTTGCCATCTGCCAGCAGACGGCAAAGCTGCCACGTGGCAGCTACCTGTGCAACCTGGGGGGCACTGGGCTGGCCTATGTGGTTGCTTTGCCATCTGCTAGCAGACGGCAAAGAACTTTGCATCTTTGCCATCTGCCAGCATACGGCATAGCGAGCCACGTGGCAGCTACCTGGGGGGAACCTGGGCTGGCCTATTTGGCCACTTTGCCATCTGCTAGCAGACGGCAAAGCACGCCGTTAACCCCTTAACGGACCTAAGCTACCACGTGTGCCGTCCATGCCCTTTGCCGTCTGCTGGCAGACGGCAAAGACCTTTGCATCTTTGCCGTCTGCTAGCAGACGGCAAAGTGCCCTTTACCGTAGCTTGTTCAGCCGGATGTGGTGCCGACTGCTGGCTGACGGCAAAGACCTTTGCCGTCCGCCATGCATGCCTTTGCCGTCAGCCATGGCAGACGGCAAAGATCCTGATTCCAGTAGTGAGGGGATCACAACAGTTTTCGAGGGTAGAGTATTCAACCCAAATTTATAGATTCGACAGAAGGGGAGCCAAAAAATATTTGAGAGTATTAGCAGTTGAGTTTTCAATTCAACCACATCAGGAGATAAATATGTGCAACAAAGTGATCAGTAGCACAGTAATATGATAGGTTGATAGCAGTAGTGGTTTTGTAGCGAGTGTAACAGTAGAAGCAACAGTAGTAACTTAGCAAGAACTATAAGTGGAAAGATTGTAGGCACTGGATCCGAGTATTCGTTGGATGATATTCATCATATAACATTCATAACCTAGGGCGACACAGAACTAGCTCCAGTTCGTCAATGTAATGTAGGCATGTATTCCGTATATAGTCATACGTGCTTATGGAAAATAACTTGCATGACATCTTTTGTCCTACCCTCCCATGGCAGCGGGGTCCATAAGGAAACTAAGGGATATTAAGGCCTCCTATTAATAGAGAACCGGAACAAAGCATTAGCACTTAGTGAATACATGAACTCCTCAAACTACGGTCATCACCGTGAAGTATCCCAAACATTGTCACTATGGAGTTGACGGATCATAACACGTAATAGGTGCATATGACTAGGCAAGATCGGATCAAGAACATAGATATAATGATGATAACATAAATGGTTCAAATCTGAAATCATGGCACTCGGGCCCTAGTGACAAGCATTAAGGATGGCAAAGTCATAGCAACATCAATCTTAGAACATAGTGGATACTAGGGATCAAGCCCTAACAAAACTAACTTGATTACATGATGCATCTCATCCATCTCCTCACCGACCAGCAAGCCTACGAAGGAATTACTCACTCCCGGTAGGGAGAATCATGGTATTGGCGATGGAGAAGGGTTGATGATGACGAAGATCGAAGATTCCCCTCTCCGGAGCCCCAAACGGACTCCAGATCTGGCCTCCCGATGAAGCACAGGAGGTGGCGGCGGCCCCGTATCGTGAAACGAGGTAAAACCTTCTCTCCGATTTTTTTTCTAAAAAAAATTGAATTTATAGCATTGGAATTAGGGCCGGGGGACCCACAAGGTGTCCACCCTCCACCAGGCCGCGTTAGGGGGGCCTGGCGCGCCCTGATGGAGCGTGGGCACCCTGGGCCCCCTCTCAGGTGGCTTCTAGCTCCATAATTCCTTAAATATTCCAAAATAAATCTCCAAAAAGTTTTGCTCTATTCCGAGAACTTTTATTTCTGCACAAAAACAACACCATGGTAGTTCTACTGAAAACAACGTCAGTCCGGGTTAGTTTCATTCAAATCATGCAAATTAGAGTCCAACACAACAGCAAAAGTGTTAGGAAAAGTAGATACGTTGGAGACGTATCAATAAGCAAGCAAGTTGGATCCACACCCACTTAGTTCCATTTGAGCTTTCATACATGTCGTGGGAGTAATACTGGCAGTAGTACGGGGGATACGCATGAGTAAGTGCGAATCCTAGCTACGAAACAAGTGTCACACTCGAATGTACGAGTTCGGACCCCACTCGGAAGTGGTAAAAGTCCTACGTCTCAATCCCTGGGGCTAAGTGTTGCTTTGTGTATGTTCTGATTACAAGGAGTTCGTAACCCCTCCTCTAGTGTCGGGGGGTGGCTCATATAGAGTGCGCCACCACCAGCCGAGTGCCATTACGAGGGTCATTAATGCTAGTAACTGCCGGAGTTACTGGAAACTGCCGTGTTAACTATGAGCCTTACAAGTAACATAGTATTTACGGCACTTAATATGAGTTAAGTCCCTCAAACATTGTAGCTCCCACGCCGCCTCTGCTTCTTCACATCCAGGTGCTAAAGCTAGGCCGAGTGGCTGATAACGTCTGGGTTGTCGCAATTGGGGCTTCGCAGACCCAAGAAGGTTCGAACTCTGGGGTGCGCTCACTTTCCTACCCTAGTCTACTCCGCAGCCTCACGATGATCAAACGGTGGCTCGCGGCCAAGGAAGACGAACGGGGACACACACAGTTTACCCATGTTCGGGCCACCTCGCGGTGTAAAACCCTACTCCTGCTTGGTGGATTGCTTCAGGAAGAAGATGAGTACAAGGCGTGTTCTTGCCAGCCCAAGACTGCGTGTCCTCTACTATGGCCGGCTCCCTCCTTATATTGGCCGTGGTCCTCATCGCCCAAAAATATCCAGCGGGAAGGGTTGCCACAACGGCCAGTTTAAAAGGGGACAGGTTTGCAGCCTATCCAGACAAAAGGTGGTCTTCGCATGCTAAAGCTCCTCGCCGTGATGCACCTGTGGGCTCGGGGATGACCTCCGTCCTGCCGAGCCCTTGGTCCTGGTCTTGTTGCACCGGAAGGGCAACCTTTGGTGGTTGCTTTGGGATCCCGCATGCTGGCGCTGCTCCTCCATCACCAAAGAGGAAAGCCTCTTTGTTCTTGCCCGCTAGCACGCCTCCTGGCACCATTTGGCACGGTGTGCATCACCCACGTGCGAGTGCAGGAGCGTAAGGCCTCGCTACGTCAGCTCCAGACAGACCTGCCTCTTGGGGGTGCTCGGATCAGCCATGCAGAAGGTCTTCGCGAGGCCCCTATTGGTGATGTCGCCGCGTGCCTCACGAGGCGTGGCCCCTCGCGAGGGCCTTGCTCTTGAAGCTCGTAGGTGGGCCACCCGGCGCCTAAGGCAGCCCCTTCCTCCTAGGCCACACGCAGACGGGCCTGGGTACACCTAGTCCCAGAGGCTCGACAGTGGCCCCCGGGCCCACGACGCGAACGACACGACTTGCTGGGAGAGCGAAGCGATGCGGGCCCTAACTGCCTGTGGGCCAGGCTGGACACACGGCGTGCTTTGAGGCGCACATCGCCTTTACTCCCCCAAGACGCCTCGGGAACCGCGCCTCCTCCTAGAAAACCCTCGTTCCCGACGGCGGAACCACCATTACACAGTTCCCCCATTCATCTCCCATCGCCGATCCTTCTTCCCCGAACGAACATCCATCTCCGTCTTCCTGCTCTCTCCATGGAGGCAAGGAAGGACACTTCGAGCGCCGGAGCGCGGGCAGGGCCTTCGACGCCGGCCCCGGGGCGGCGGCATTGGGCCGCCAGTGACGAGTAAGTGTTCCATCACTGAACCTCTCCATGCATTTCCATCCTTGTCGGTGAGCTTGACCGCCGCGATCCATAGGGTGCCCACGCTCAAGAGGCAGAGGGAGGCCTCCCCCGGGGCCTTCTCCTGCGTGCTGCCTGCCGGTGAGGGCCCCGCCCTCACGCTCGGCCCGGAGGGACCCGGAGGGCGTGGCCCGCGCCGCCGTCCTCACAGCGTCAAGCGTCGAGCGCAAGGCGGAGCTGGCCCACCGGGAAGTGGTCGTCGTCGATCGGGAGGCCGATGTGACTCTCCATGAGCGGGAGGACGACCGGGCCACCTTCGCCTTGAGAACCTGGAGGGTCGGTGTCAAATTCACGGCTCCGCAAAACCCTTAAGGTTCGAACACTGGGGCGTGTGCGAGGCTCTAAACCGGCGCAAAGTCTCAAGCTCGTCACCCTAGGGCCTAGCTACGACGAGCGAATGCAAGCGAGGGAGAAGGTGGACTTGAAGATTTACCCAGGTTCGGGCCACCTTGCGGTGTAAAACCTTACTCCTGCTTTGTGGTGGATTGGCCTCACGAGGAGGCTTAGGATGAACTAGTACAATGGTGGAGTAGCCTCACGAGGGCCTTTGGCGGGGATGAACTAGCTCTACTCGACTACCTTCTACGGTTGGAGTGGGTGGCTATTTATAGGGGGCACGGTCCTCTTCCATCATTGCACAGGCGGGAAGGGATCCACAACGGCCAAATTTGAAAGGGGATAGGAGGTACATCTTATCTTGACTAAAGGTGGTCTTCGCCTGCAAAGCTTTGGGGGTGACGCGGTGGTGGGCTCGGCGATGACACCCGTCCTTCCAAGCTCGTGGTCTCGGTCTTGTTGCACCAGGAAGGAAACCTTTGGGAGATCCCTTGCGAACCCGCATATGTCCTTGTCTCCTTAGCACCAAAGAGGAAACTGTCCTCCCCCTGCGCCCGCCTGGCTTCGTCGTCAGAACCCACGTCATCCCGTCCTCGGGAGGTTGGGCACTTGCATAGGAATCTCCGCTCCTCGGGAGGCAGCCTGGGGGGATGCCATTCTCCGGAGGTCTTGACGTTGTCGTCCTCGCGAAGCAGGGGGGACTCTCGCGAGTGTCTTGCCTTGGGGAATCTGTCGCTGGGCCGTACCACGCCGTCGTGGTGGACTACACGCTCGGCCGCAGGAAGGCAGGTCTGGGTACCCCTGGTCCCAGAACACCGACAGCAGCCCCCGGGCCCAAGGCGTATTCGGGCTAGCTTCTAGGCGAAGCCAAGGGGGGAGACCGAGGCGCCGCGGGCCCTAACCGCCTACGGGCCAGGATCGACGTGTGGCGCATGACGAGGCACGGATGCCTCCACTTCCCCATGCTGCCTCGGTAACCTCCCTGGCTGGTACGGGCTGTCGTGCGCTGCGGGGCTTTCATTGCTGAGGATGTGGAGCGACGCTGGCTGGTCTCTGACCGGCTATAAACGAGTGAAGGAGGGAAGGCCCTCGCCCATCTTCATCTTCTCGCGTCCCCCTTTCAATTCTCCATCTCCACAACCATGGCGCCGGTGAGGAGGTTCTCGGCCACTGAGAAGGGGAAGGCCCCCCTTGAGGAGCCGGGCTCGCCGCCGCCTAGGAGGGGTCGTGGCCGGCGCCGGAAGTATACCACCACACCGGTGCCGGCCCCTCGAGGGCGCGGGCGCGGGCGCGGGCACACTGCCGCTCGGGATGGCGCCACCACCGGTGGTCGTGGTCGGGCTCCCTCCCACGCGGGCGGCCGAAGTGATCGAGGTGGCTGTGCCCGAGAGGGGAGACATGCTGAAGCCGTCTAGCCACCCCACCCTCGACTCCACTCAGCTGACGCAGTCTAGGAGTTCGTGGTGTGGGCGGAGAGGCCGGAAATCACCTGGTTTTCGCTCCCGCGCTTCTTCGCGGATGCGCTGCCGTTCCGTGGGCCTGCCGGCCTATGGCTGTAGGCCGGTGGTTGTTGTAGCGCGGCCTCATGGGCGGAGGTCGAGGTTACCCCCGCGGATTACGTGTTCTTGACTCGCGGATGGCAAGCCTTTGGCCGCGCCCATGGCCTGAAGGGGAGGTGCACCCTCCACTTCAAGCACAACGGGGCGGCGACGCTTTTCGTCAAGGTCTTCGGGGAAGACGGCAGGCGCCTAGGATGCTGTCCGGAGGGCAATGACGGCAACATCGACCGTCTTCCCGCCGGCGACGGTCGTCATGGCGGCGGCGCCTTCGGTGGTGAACTTCCCCTTGGCGGTGGCCGCAGCTCTTCCAGCGGCGACGACACTTCCTCCGGGGGGAGCTCGAGCGACGACGACTATGACGAGCCGCCGCGCCGCCGCACCCGGACCAAGGAGGGTGACGAGCCACCGCGGCGTCGCGCTCCCGCCCAGGAGGATGTTGAGCCACCGCGTCGCCGCGCCTACGTCAAGGAGGAGGAGGACTCTGACTGAGCGCGGGCGACGCGGGAGCCAGGCCTCGGGAGTGACGGTCTTCGGGAGGCCGTCTTTTGCTTTTGTTTCCTGCATCAAGAATCAATGGGGCCCTGTCGTGGTTTTGTCACGGCAGATGTCCGAAGACTTAGGTTCGAGGCCATCGCTGAGGCGGTGGACTCAAAGGGGTTGGTCGTGATGAGGGACACGAGTTTACCCAGGTTCAGCCCCTCAAGAAGAGGTAAAAGCCTACGTCCTGCTTGTGTTGTATTGATTGGTGTATCGATTACAAGGGAGCGGATTCGCTTGACCTAGTTCTCGATTGATTGGTTTCTTCTCTAAGCCGCCCCAGGGTCCCACCTTTATATAGGAGGTCAAGGCCCTGGGTTACACGAGTCCCAAACCGACTCATACAACGTAATCAATCCTGCCTCTAAGCCGCCTTGCAACCTTGGGCAAGCCGTCTCCGGGCGGCTTAACCGCCCGGGTCTCACACCATCTTCTGTCTCTGGGCCTTCGTCTTGGCCCATCTGGTAAGCCGCCATGTGGCCTGGCCTTCATCTTCCGGCCCACCTTATGGTTCTTTGCTATGAACCGCCAGGTATGACCCGGCCCCTCCTGGGCGGGTCTTACCACGGGGTTATATCCCCAACATTAGGCCCCAGATTGATTTGAGCCTGTTCATGTCATTGTTCGAATTCACTTGGCGGCGAGTCTCACATTTTTATCACCTGAAAAAGAAAAACTCATAACCCGCCGTGACGTCACGTCGAATATCCTAAAAAGATTCCGTGACATCCGCAGCAGATCTTCTCATTAAACAGTCGGCCCAAAAATCGAGGCGTCCCCTCCGGTCAATCAACACTACGCCTCTTCGATTTTCGCACGCACTGTTGCCATCCCATCTCATAAATAGGGACACGAGGGGGGCCCTTTCCTTTCTCTGAAACCACCGTCCTCTTCTTCCTCCTTCAGACTCGCGTCTCTAAAGCTCCGCCGCTTCAACCGGACATCACCGTCGCCCTCAACACCGGCCGCTGCATCCACCTGATTCGGTCCATAAACCTTGCCAGCCCGTCCGCATCCGCAAGGTACCATTCTCAACCCTTGTTGAATCTGTAGTCATCTTGATTAGGATCTCCCCGAGTTCATCGGGTTTCTCTAGTGTTCTTCGCTGTTCATTAGATTGTTCTTCGTAATGTAGACTGCCAAGCATCCCCTTGAATCCCATATTGCTGTTTGTCCGTCATGGCCGTCCGTTTGATGTCAATATCCACTTACTATAGATCTGTACCTCACTCTTCTTTGCGCACTGACCACCTGTTCTTCCACTGCCATTTTAGGTCATGAATATATTTCATTTTATCTTCGCCTGTAGATCCTACAGCCATGGTTGCAATATGTGAAACCTGTTTGTCCATACTTAACCATATTTTTAGTATCGTCTTGTCCACTTAATCCGCCATTGCATTGCCGGCTCTCTGATAAAATATGCCGGCGGCTTAACGCCTCACCATCATGCTGACCATAGCTGCCTTAGTTATTTGATGTTTTTCTAATCCACCATATTCTGCATCTTCTTACAGTTTAACCCGCCACCATGTCAAGAGCACCCGCGTCTTGCGATTGGGTTGGCTCCGGAGTCACCGAGCAGCTTCTGCTTAACTTCGTAGAATCGGGTATCTTGCCGGCTTAGAATGTTATACATTGGCGGGTTCCAGGGCCAGAGATAAGACCTACTCCTCAGGAAGGAGAGGTTGTCGTTTTCACTGATCACCTTCTCCATGGTTTTAGCCCGCCCGGGTCGAAATTTTTCCGGGACGTCCTTCACTCCTTCAAGCTTCACCCTCAAGATATAGGTCCGAACTCCGTCACCAATATGTGTCAGTTTCAAGTCCTATGCGAAGTTTACCTGCAAGAAGAGCCGTCGGTTGACCTCTTCCGAGATTACTTTTATGTCAACTGCCAAACTGAAGTGGCGGCTGGACCAAGTTTGGAACTTGGCGGTGTTTCTATCCAGAGGCGGAGAGATTTGCCCTATCCAGCGGCCGTCTTACCAAGTAACCCCAAAGATTGGAACAAGACCTGGTTTTACTGCAAGGACACTTCTCCCAAGGAAGAAAATCCGCTGCCAGGTTACCATCCTACCCGGCTTTGCACCTCCGGAGAACTCCCAGACCGGATGTCCGCTGCAGAGCGAGTGAAATATGCTCCGGCCTTCGTGAAGATCAGGGCCTTAATGGCGAACGGCTTGACTGGCATCGACTTAACCCGTTCCTGGGTTACCTGGAAGATCTTGCCACTGTGCCGGCGTGACCGACTCATGTACAAATTTACGGGTGAACGAAATGACCCTCTCTGTTTCAACGCCACCCCCCTGACAGAACAAGATATCAACACTTCCGTCAAATCGCTTCTTGGCGAAAACCAAGAGACATGCAACAAAATTGGGCTGAACCCCTTTTATGTCAAGAACCCAGCTCCAGCGGTAACAAACCTTTTTTTAGCAAACTGCTCATTCTTTGTCTTGACCTTTTGCCTTGGTTCTTTTTAACCCTTTTTGGCGGCTTATGCACAGGCCGGCTCTACTTTCTGGAAGAAGAAATACTCTCCTCCTGTGAGGAAACCTAAGGTGGTTGAAGCCCGCGGCTGTAAGAAGAAAACTCCTGCTCAGGAACTGCCTAAGCTTGACGACTTAGAGGTAGAACTTGACTCCCTTGGCCGTCTCTTTATGCAACTTATTGACAACAATTATTCACAGGAGGAAACGGAGACAAGCCATGCGGACGCCCCTGAGGTAACTTACATTTCCTCTGACTCAGAAAACTTTCCACCAGAGAACATACGGCGGGTCATCCGGAAAGTCCCATTTTCTCATCCTCTTGCTTATTTAGACCCCAACTTTCTTTTGAAAAAGCAACAGCACAACTCCAGACGCCAGACCCGGAGCACCGGCTCTGAAGAGCTTTTGGCCGGCTTACCAAACTCTCCGGCTCCGCGGAAATGGCCTGCTGAGGTAGTCTTTTAACTAAGTCCAATTTTTAGCAGTCTTGCATTATAACCTTACTCTCTTTTTACCGTCTTAACTTTTTTAGGAGTCGCCCCCTTCGTCTGGCGATTCTACTGCATCCAAGCTGCCTCCTCTGAAAATCAACCCGGAGTGCGTACCTTTTATTTGCACCATATCTTTTACCACCCTTGTTCTCTATGTAACAATCTTTTTGCTTCCAGGGCTCAAGCAAAACGAAGAAAGACAGGCGGGTCTACCGCTGCTCCTGCTACCCAAGAGCCGGAGACTGCTAAGCCGGACTCCCCTGCTACTTATGCTGAGCCTACTGAGGCTAGGAAAGATGCGCCTGAAGACGCTCCTCAGCCCTCTGAGCCGGCTGATGACAACATGGCCACTCCTGAAAGCCCTCCAAAGGCTGATCCTAAACCGCCCAGCCCTTCAACAGCTGCCGAAGACACAGCTCATCTGGAAGTTGTTGTCACTGGGACGGGTTATCAATTCCCTGATCCTCATGTGTTAACAAGACACACCAGCAAGGCTGAAATAGTCTCACCAGAGAAACTTGATTTTGAATTCCCCGTGTTAGAAAAGCTTACGGCGGATGAATTACATGCTGGTTATCTGAACCGCCTCTCGACAAGCCGTAATATGGAGTCCAAGCTTGTTGGACTGATGAAGAAAAAATATGAGGTACTCCTTTTCTCTTGCTTTTTCCTTATACCCTTATGTAGCCCCCAAGAGCTGGTTTAATATTGCAAATAGTAGACCGGGTCTTCCAATCTTTGTCATACTTCAAATAGCTTAGCTTGTAGACCCCATGTATCGGGTTATATAGATATTAAGCCGGTACTTACTTGAAAAGTAGATCCAAGTGTAGCCCCCAAGTCTGGGTCATTATTATAATAATGATGAGCTAGACTTTCACTGCAAAAACTCACGAATCATAAACCCAAAACTCCGGCTTAAAAAATGAGCTGGAGAAAACTGCATTGTTTAGAAGCACCGTGTGTAGCCCCCAAGTGCTAGCTTAACTTTACGAAGATCAGCTGGAACTTGTTTATAAATTGTGAGAGAAAACACAGACATTAGCCCCCAAGTGTCAAGTATATTGCTTGCAATATGCTTGAGACTTGTATCATAATAGCTTCATCAATCGTCTACTAATATCTCATCCTGGCGACTTAAACCTCGTGAACTTTTTGTTTTTATTCAATGCAGGAGGCTTTGGATGCGGCTGAGTCTGATCTGACCAGCCTAAGGGAAAATGCTGCTTCGCAACAAACTGCCCGGGCTGAGGCGGAAGAAAAATGGCGGGTTGCCGTTGAAGAGCTTAAGAAGGTTCAAGCTGACTTTGCTACCTTCAAAAAGACTGTTGAGTCGAAACAAGCCGCCCTGACAGAACGTGCAGACGATGATGACAAACGGCTCAAGCTTGCGTCAGAAGAACTACAAACCCTCCAGCGTCATATATCCAGGATGACTTCTGCTATCCTTGGTAAGTACTGAATACTTAGCAAATTTCCTTGCCTTGTTGAAAGACTGTGCGAGCGGCTTATAATGCCTCACTTCCTTGCAGGTCAAAGAAGCCGCCAATTATCTTCTGACAGCTTGTTGAAGTTGAAAGCAATATACACCTTGAGAGAACAGCTATACTGCGGGACCCTTTGCACCATCAAAGCGATGTTGACTGAAAAAAGCATCCCCAAATTCATGAAGGGAGTACTAGAACTCTTGTCAACTCTGCCCAAGCAAATTGATGAGCTCAAACTATCAGCCGCCAGAAAGGGAGCAATGGCCGCGCTAAGCCGGTCTCTGGCCTTTGCCCCCAAACTGACCGCAAAAGAGATGATGGATGTCTTTCCATCCAAGAAAGATGACGGCTCAGACTTTACTGAAGCTGAGTATGCCAAGTGTATGAAGGCCTCCCGAGTACTCGCATCAACACTTGTCAATGAAATTGATCTGACCTCATACCAGGCGGCTTATGGCGAGGTTAGAAAATGAGTGCGCTGCCCAACTTCTGAAGCCAGGGACTTAACTCCTGCACGCCGTAAGCCACTCTTTGCTCCTGAAATTGACCCATCTCCCCTCTTTGACGAGGCCCAGTTTGAAGCGTTAACAAACTGCAACTGGGATGTGGACAATCTTCAGATTGAAGAGGTCGAAGACCCGGCACAGGATGACCCGCCGTCGAGCTGAACACGTTGCTCCTGATTAGGAATAACCCAGCTTTCTGAGCCACCGAAACTAGAAGTGTATAAAAAACTTTAAGTCCGTTGCATTTTGGGCTCTCTGGAGAGCTTTGTAATAGGCGTAGAAAAACTTGATTGCCTGAGCCGTGCCATCGCGCACGTATGGAACTTTGCACGACTTGATGCACTTTTATCTGCCTTGTTGTCTGCGCAAGATACCTTTCGTCTTTAACGGCGGCTCGTTTTAGGAGACAAACCCTGCAAAGAATAAACAAGACAGAGTATGTTCTGTATCGTTGTGATGGCAGCTTGAAAAGCACAACCCGGAGATCTTAAATCTTTTATGACCTTGCTTGTTAAATCTTTCGAAAACTCATATGCCGGCTCTTATGGCAAGAATTTGTTGTTTGAACTCTTAGCAGTACAGGGTCTCTAGTGAGAGTAACCGTGAACTCTTTTGAACGTCTCAGGGTCTCTAGGCGAGATTAACTGGTAAGAGCAACAACAAACCATAAAGAGGCGCAGCAGGGCATGAGTACCCCCAGGGCCCATAAGCTACTTCTCACGTGACATAAATCCGTCGTTTGAACCTTAAACAGTGTAGGGTCTTTTAAAAGAGTAACTGTTTAAGAGTACGAACGGGCCACATAGCGGAGAGTATGCAGCAGATGGGTGAGTTTATCCTTGCTTTCCGTAAGCCGGCCCTCTCGTGACAAGAGCCGCCGGTTTAACCTTGATCAGTACAGGGTCTCTAGTGAGAGTGACTGTCAAATACTTTGAACAGCTCAGGGTCTCTTGTCAAGATTAACTGGTAAGAGTTCGGCGGGTCACCTAGCGGAGCAGCAGCAGCATACAGGCAGGTTTAACTCGAACTTGCGGTGGCTGAAGAGCCGATCAAGAGGGTGTGTAAGCTAAACCCGGTGGGTTGGAAGCTCCCAAATAACCTTGTTAACGGAGTCAACTTTTGGGGTATCTAACCCGGCCTTATGGTGGCGGAAGAGCCGATCAAGAAGGTGTGTAAGCTAAACCCTGGCGGGTTAGAAGCCCCCAAATGACCTTGTGGTTGTATCCATCTTTTGCACAATCTGAAATACATAAACAGCAGAAGACCCGGCTTGCAGGGATGCCAACTTTATTATATATATATATATATATATATATATATGAGATATATACAATGATGGATGTACAATGATGGGAGTCGATGACTCAAGTATAGTAAGGCCGTAGATGAGCGATATTCCACGGCCGGTGGGTCTCCTGCCCAGAAGTGCGAGACTCGTCTCGTACGTCAATGAGATAATATGACCCATTGTTGAGATTTCTGCTGACCACAAAAGGCCCTTCCCATGGGGGAGATAGCTTGTGCGCATCCGTCTGATCTTGAATCAAACGTAACACCAAGTCGCCTTCCTGAAACGTCCGGGTCTTAACTCTGCGGCTATGGTAGCGATGCAGGTCTTGTTGATAAATCGCCGATCGAGCTGCTACAAGATCACGCTCTTCATCCAAAGCATCTAACGCATACTAACGCGCTGTCTCATTATCTATTTCAACATAAGCCGTCACCCGCGGCGAGTCATGACGTATATCACTTGGTAACACGGCTTCCGCACCATAAACCATAAAGAAAGGCGTATAGCCTGTTGACCTATTGGGGGTAGTTCTGATGCTCCAGAGTACTGATGGTAACTCCTCTACCAAACAACCCAGCGTTCGCTATAGAGGAACCATAAGCCGGGGCTTGATGCCTCTCAAGATCTCCTGGTTAGCACGCTCTGCCTGGCCATTGGATTGTGGATGGGCAACAGCAGAGACGTCAAGCCGGATGTGCTCACCTTCACAGAATGCCTGCATAGCCCCCTTGGATAGGTTTGTGCCATTGTCCGTGATGATACTGTGAGGGTAACCAAAATGGTAGATCAATTTTTTGAGAAACTGAACCGCCGTAGCTGCGTCACACTTGCTGACCGGCTCAGCCTCAACCCACTTGGTAAATTTATCCACCGCCACCAAAAGGTGGGTCTTCTTGTCTTTAGATCTCTTGAAGGGCCCGACCATATCAAGCCCCCAGACCGCAAACGTCCAGGTAATTGGAATCATCCTCAATTCCTGAGCCGGCACGTGAGCACGTCGCCCGAACTTCTGACATCCATCACACTTGGTGACCAGGTCTTCTGCATCCTTATGAGCCGTCAGCTAGAAGAAACCATGTCGGAAAGCCTTGGACACCAAAGATTTTGAGCCGGCGTGATGACCGCAATCGCCGGTGTGAATTTCATTTAAGATCTCCTTACCCTCTTCAGGAAAAACGCAACGCTGAAAGACGCCAGTAACGCTGCGCTTATGTAACTCGCCATTGATGATAGTCATGGATTTAGATCGCCATATGAGTTGCCTTGCCTCGGTCTCGTCCTCGGGCAACTCGCCGCGAGTCAGATACGCTAGGTAAGGCAACGTCCAGTCAGGGATAGCATGCAGAGCCGCCACCAGCTGCCCCTCCGGGTCAGGTATAGCCAGATCCTCCTCTGAAGGTAACTTAACAGACGGATGATACAACACATCCAAGAAAACGTTAGGCGGTACCGGCTTACGCTGAGAGCCCAGTCTTGACAATGCATCAGCCGCCTCGTTCTTGCGACGGTCAATATGATCCACCTGATAACCCTTGAAGTGACCAGCAATGATGTCCACCGCCTGACGATAAGCCGCCATCCGTGGGTCTTTGGAATCCCACGTGCCTGAAACTTGCTGAGCCACGAGGTCTGAGTCTTTGAGGCATCTAACCCGGCTCAGGTTCATCTCTTTAGCCATACAGAGGCCATGAAGTAAAGCCTCATTCTCAGCTGCATTGTTAGTACAAGGAAACATCGGCCTTAGCACATAACAAAACTTGTCACCTCTAGGGGAAGTTAAGACAACTCCAGCCCCTGACCCTTCCAATTGCCTGGATCCATCAAAATGAATTGCCCAATATGTGTTATCCGGCTTCTCCTCGGGCGACTGACACTCTGTCCAGTCGTTTATAAAGTCCACCAGGGCTTGAGACTTGACAGCAGTGCGAGGCACATATTTCAGATTAAGAGGTCCAAGCTCCAACGCCCACTTAGCAATCCTGCCAGTGGCTTCTCTGTTCTGAATTATGTCTCCCAACGGGGCAGAGCTAACCACAGTGATCTGGTGTCCCAGGAAGTAATGCTTCAACTTACGATTTGCCATGAACACCCCATATATCAGTTTCTGCCAATGCGGGTATCGTTGCTTGGATTCTTTCAGGACTTCACTGACGTAGTAAACCGGCCTTTGAACCAGGTATTCTTTCCCTGCCTCCTTACGCTCCACAACAATCGCAGCGCTGACTGCCCTGTTGTTAGCCGCCACGTAGAGGAGCAAAGGTTCCTTCTCAGCCGGAGCGGCCAAGACAGGCGGCTCAACCAGCTGCTTCTTGAGCACCTCAAGCGCCTCACCCGCCGCCTTACTCCAGACGAAGTTGTCTGTTTTCTTCATCATCTGATACAGAGGAATAGCCTTCTCACCTAGGCGGCTTATGAATCGGCTTAACGCAGCGATTCGACCCGCCAGGCGCTGAACGTCATTGATGCATGCCGGGTCAGACAGGGAAGTAATAGCCTTTATCTTGTCCGGATTAGCTTCAATACCACGCTCAGAGACTAGAAATCCCAAGAGCTTGCCTGCAGGAACTCCAAAGACACATTTAGCCGGGTTAAGTATCATCTTGTAGACCCATAAATTATCGAATGTTTCCTTTAGGTCGTCAAGTAGAGTCTCCTTCTTCCTTGACTTGACCACAATATCATCCACATAAGCATGAACATTGCGCCCAATTTGACCATGAAGACAGTTCTGCACACAACGCTGGTAAGTCGCCTGGGCACTCTTGAGCCTGAAAGGCATAGACACATAGCAGAAAGCACCAAAAGGCGTAATGAAAGCCGTCTTCTCTAGGTCTTTAACTGCCATCTTGATCTGATGGTAACCTGAATAAGCGTCCAAGAAGCATAAACTCTCACAACCCGCCGTTGCATAAATAATCTGGTCAGCATAAACTCGACACACATACGCCACGTGCCGTTCTTCTTGAGCATCAACACCGGGTTAGCGAGCCACTCCGGGTGAAACACTTCAACGATGAACCCTGCTGCCAAGAGTCGGGCCACCTCTTCCCCAATAGCCTTGTTCCTCTCCTCATTAAACCGGCGGAGGAACTGTTTGACCGGCTTAAATTTAGGATCCACGTTAAGGTGGTGCTCAGCGAATTCTCTCGGTACACCCGGCATGTCAGAAGGTTTCCATGCAAAGATGTCCCGATACTCACGGATGAATTCGATGAGCGCGCTTTCCTATTTGGGATCCATATTGGCCCCAATAGTGAACTGCTGTGATGAGTCGCCCGGCGTAAAATCCACCAACTTGGTATCTTCCGCCACAAACTTGAGGGTCGGCTCAGATTCCGTGTTAGGCTTCTTCAGTGGAGTCATATCTTCCGGGTCGACATTTTCCTTATAAAACTTGAGCTCTGCCTCAGCACAACTTGACTCTGCGTAAGCTGCGTCACCCTCCTCACACTCAAGAGCCGTCTTCCGATCACCGTGCACAGTAATCGTCCCTTTTAACCCGGGCATCTTGAGTTGCAAGTAAACATAGCAAGGTCTAGCCATGAACTTGGCGTAAGCCGGCCATCCAAACAGAGCGTGGTATGGGCTCTTGATTTGGACCACCTCAAACCACAAAGATTCCACCCTGTAGTTGAATTCATCACCAAAGGCTACCTCCAAAGAAATCTTTCCCACTGGATAAGCCAATTTTCCGGGTACCACACCGTGAAAAACTGTTGAGGAGGGCTTAAGATCCTTGTCAAGCAAATTCATCCGGCGGAAAGTGTCATAATACAGGATGTTGATGCTACTGCCACCATCCATGAGTACTTTGGTGAACACATATCCTCCCACTTGAGGGGCGACTACCAAAGCCAATTGCCCCGGGTTGTCAACACGCGGCGGGTGATCCTTCCTGCTCCAAGTTATGTCATACTCAGACCACTTCAAATATTGTGGGAGAGCTGGCATGACCGCATTAACCGCCCGTTTGCGCACCTTCCGGTCTCGCTTGTCGAGGCTGGTTGTAAAAACATGATACTGCCCTCCATTAAACTACTTGGGGTTACTCTGATACCCGGACTGGTTATTCTGCTGCTGACTTCCACCGCCAGATTGTTGATTATGACCTCCTTGATTGCCTTGACCCTGGTAACCAGATCCTGAGCCGCCAGCGCCAAAGCCGGGTCCTGAACCGCCCGGCCCTGAGCCACCTAACGGACCATTACCGTTATTGCGATGCTGTTGAAGGCTATAATCCCAAAACTGCCGCATAATACTGCAATCCCTCCATGTAAGGCCTGCCGGCTTATCAGGCCAGCTGTGCTCTGGACAAGGTTTATTGAGCATCTCTTCCAGGTTGAAAGGAGCTTTGCCTTTGTTAAAGGGTGGCCTGAAGTTCCCATTGCCCTTAGCACGATTGTTCCCAGCGCTGGTGTTCGCCACCAATTCTGACCCGCCGTCCGGGTTCTTCCGCTTGCCCGGGTTGCTGTTTCCGGCCGCGTTTAGCTGTTGACCCCTACCATTGTTATTTTTCTTACCCTGAGCCGATCTCTCATCATCGGAGCCAGGGTCTTTCGTGTTGTCAGAGTCAGCATACTTGGTGAGAGCCGCCATGAGCTCCCCCATGTCTTGGCATGAGCGTTTGAGCCGGCCAAGCTTCTGCTTCAAAGGCGTGAAGTGGCAATTCTTCTCTAGAATCAAAACCGCTTGAGCCGCCGTAATGTGTTTGGAAGAGTGGATAATGGTTGAGACCCGCCGGACCCAGTGATGAGCTGACTCATCCTCACGCTGCACACAATGGTCCAAATCCACAATCGTCATGGGCTGCTTGCACGTTCCTTGAATTTTTTTGATGAATTTCGCCTTCAATTCGGCCCAGGAATTAATGGTATTGGGCGGCAAGCCCTTCAACCACGTGCGAGACGGCCCTTCCAGCATCATGATGAAATATTTGGCACACACTGCATCACTGACGTCTAGCATCTCCAAGGCCAGCTCATAGCTTTCAATCCAAGGCTCTGGAGGTAGGTCAGCAGTATAATTGGGCACCTTACGAGGACCCTTGAAATCCTTCAGTAGACGCTCATTCCGCAAAGCCGGCGCTAAGCACGGCACTCCCACAGCCCTGGAGGTTACTCCTGCTCCTACTGAAATGGAAGGTGCAACTGTGGGTTCCTGATAAGCCGCCACCGCCGCCAGAGCCGCCACTTCTCGCTGTGCTCTTGCCCGATCCACCAGCGCCTGAGCATCCAGAGCCGCCCGATCAACTCGCGGCGGGTTCCGATGTCGATCACTCCTAGAAACCGCCGTTGACTCATAACGCCGGCTGTAACTGCGGCTGGGGATGGGGGTTGAGTGCACGCAACTCCGGCTATAAGTGTATTTCTCCTGCTGGGCCACCGTGGTCTGCAGGTATCCGATGGCATTCCGCACCTCCTCTGCGAAGGGTGCCTCATCGGGGATCGGGATTGTACCAAGCCTGGTTGCCGCTGCCACCATGTTCTCCGCCGGGTTAGAATAATGACCCGGCGGTGTTGGAAAAGATGGTGGTGGGTTTTGGTTCTGTCGGGGCGGGTCTGGCTGCTGATGCTGAACCGCCGCCCGGCTTCCAGGTACTTCCGCCGTCCGGGTTACGGTCAAAGGCACATTCCGTCCCGTCCCTGCCGTGTGGAAAAGATTTCTGGCTTCATACTGATCCGGCAAGCGGGATTGATGCCTCATCCGATGAACCGCCGCTGCAGATTGCTGCTCTAGCTCAAGGCGAAAAGCATCCGCCCTAAGACGCTCCGCTTCAGCATCTATCTGAGCCTTCAGTGCATTGATTTCCTATTTGACTCTGGCCATCTGGTTCTTCAACCTCGTGATCTCCGTATTACGGGCCGCATGGTTTTCAGCAGTGACCTCAGTTTCCATCAGGGTTGTAAGCTCGTTCATCAGATCCAAAAGAACCTGAGCCGGCGGCCTGCCAGCCCCAGATCCGGTCGCACCGGCGGCTGTGCTGCTAGGGGCCGGCGCTGAACCCGCCATGAAGACGGCAGCGCGGTTCGGCGGCTCATAATACTCCGGCTCATGATACTCTGACTCGGGGTAATGCTCGACGTAGCCCCCGAGCCCACCATTATGAAGCTGATAGATCGATTCCGTCTCCCCGCTCGAGGAACCATCCTCTGAGCAGATGAGCATTTCTTCCCGCGACATAGAGCCCTCAAGCTCCATGCCCTGGGTGAAGCCGACGAAGACATGCTTCCTGCCTGGGTTAGCACGGGCGGGTTGCACGCGTCGGGCCTGCTCGACGATGTCGGTGCAGATGTCCGGCCCGGGTTTAGATCCGCCGATCTTGCCGATGAAGACGTGGATTCTGCCGAAGGGGACCCGGAACCCGTACTCGATTGAGTCGGTCTCAGGGCCCCAGCCGACGTCGTTGATGTAGAGCTTGCCGCGGCGACTCTTGGTCATCCTGCCAACGGCGTACCCCTCGATCCCTGGGAGAGAACCCTTCGAGAACTCAACACCACCGAGCGCTAGCCCCACGGTGGGCGCCAACAGTCGTGGTTTTGTCATGGCAGATGTCTGAAGACTTAGGTTCGAGGCCATCGCTGAGGCGGTGGACTCAAAGGGGTTGGTCGAGATGAGGGACACGAGTTTACCCAGGTTCAGCCCCTCAAGAAGAGGTAAAAGCCTATGTCCTGCTTGTGTTGTATTGATTGGTGTATCGATTACAAGGGAGCAGATTCGCTTGACCTAGTTCTCGATTGATTGGTTTCTTCTCTAAGCCGCCCCAGGGTCTCACCTTTATATAGGAGGTCAAATCCCTGGGTTACACGAGTCCCAAACCGACTCATACAACGTAATCAATCCTGCCTCTAAGCCGCCTTGCCACCTTGGGCAAGCCGTCTCCGGGCGGCTTAACCGCCCGGGTCTCACACCATCTTCTGTCTCTGGGCGTTCGTCTTGGCCCGTCCGGTAAGCCGCCATGTGGCCTGGCCTTCATCTTCCGGCCCACCTTATGGTTCTTTGCTATGAGCCGCCAGGTATGACCCGGACCCTCCTGGGCGGGTCTTACCACGGGGTTATATCCCCAACAGGCCCCGTGGGGCATGTAATGAAATGTGGCGCTTGCGCCTTTTGTGTTAGCATTTTTCTTTTTGCATCCCAGCTTTTTGTTGCTGCAAACTGAAATATCCCTGCGCATTGCGATTCAGGTAACTCACGATTAAGATAACTTAGCTTGGTGCGCCCGTGGTAGGCTCTTCTGTCATAGGGGCGCGTTCCTCCGGAACATCTTTCCTTAGCCGTGGAGCCCCCGAGCCCCCTTGCGAGGGTCGATAGTCGCCGCGGAGTTTTTACCCTTAGCCGTAGAGCCCCCGAGCCCCCTTGTGAGGGCCAGTCACCGCCAGAGTGCCGGGTAGTGATGCCCGACGAGGCAAGGAGATGGGGCAATCCTGAGGCCGGGGTGATATTGTGCGCTAGGATTAGGATGCCAAAGTTTTGGCAGGGTATGTGCGCGGCTCGGAGCCTGCATAGCGTACCATGCCGAGCCCCCGCTCGCGGGGCGCGTGAGGGAGAGCAGGCGGTGCCAAACCTCTTGAGAAGGAATTCAAAACGGGAAAACATTGCAAGGAGAAGATTCCGACCCCCATTTTCGAATAAGACACCAAAACTTCAAATTTCATTCCAAAGGGTGGCAAATTTGGTTACAGAAGAAGGCAAATAACAGCCGCGTCCGGCGCCTAGACTAGTCTTCCCCCAGCGCGGAGCATGGGGCATCCACTGGGCGTGGGCATAGTCGTTGAATGATAGTGTCGTCCGCCAGCGCGAAGCATGGGCCTTCCACTTGGGTGGGTGGGAACCCCTCCGCGTCCTCGAGGGGCTCTAGGCGTATACAGCCCACTCATTATTACGTGAGAGTGTCACGGGTAGAACTTGCGGAGGTGCTAGATGTTCCAGGCATTCTGGATGGGGACCCCGCCCTGAGTCTCCAGGTGCACAGCACCAGGCCTGGAGACACGGGCGACCCTGAACGGGCCCTCCCACATGGGAGAGAGCTTGTGCAAGCCCTCCCTAGAGAGGACCCGCCTTAGGACGAGGTCTCCGACTTCGAGAGTCTTGGAGCGGACACCGCGGCAATGGTATTGTCGCAGTGCCTGCTGGTACCTTGCGGCGCAGAGTGAGGCCTGGCAACGGCTCTCCTCCGCGAGCACGAGATCTTTCCCACGCTCAGCATCCTGACGCTCCTCGTCGAATGCCAAGACCCGCGGGGAGCAAAGCTTGACCTCGTGCGGGAGGACCGCCTCAGCTCCGTAGATGAGGAAGAATGGGGTCTCACCGGTGGGCTTAGTCGCGGTGGTGCGGATGGACCACATCACAAACTGAAGCTCACCAAGCCAACCCTTGCCGCAGGCCTCAAGTTTCTTCTGGAAGCTTCTCGCCTTGAGGCCCCTCAGGACCTCCGCGTTGGCGCGCTCGGCCTGGCCGTTGCTCCGCGGGTGTGCCACTGAAGCGTAACATATCTGCGCCCCAAGGTTAGCACAATATTCTCTACAGAGATTGCTCATGAATTGTGAGCCATTGTCAGTAATGATATGGTTGGGGACACCGAAGCGGCTCACGAGGCCCCGGATGGACTTGACTACTGAGCCGGCAGGGATGGTGCACACGGGCTCCACTTCCGCCCACTTGATGAACTTGTCGATGGCGACGTAGAGGTAGCGGTAGCCTCCTGCTACCCGAGGAAAGGGGCCCAGTATGTCCAGCCCCCAGACCGCGAAAGGCCAGGAGAGCGGGATGGTCTGCAGGCCCTGCGCTGGTTGTTGAATCTGCTTGGCGTGGAACTGACAGGCCTCGTAGGATCGGACCAGCTCGGCTGCGTCATTGAGCGCCGTGGGCCAGTACAATCCACTGCAGAACGCCTTTCCCACGAGGGTGCAGGAGTAGGAGTGGTGTCCGCAGTCTCTCCCATGGATATCGGCCAGCAGCTCGCGCCCGTCCCTGTTCCTCGGATATGCACTGCAGCGAGATGTCGTTCGGGCGCCTGCGGTACAGCTCGCCGTCCTTCAGGCAGTATGCGGTGGCCTGACGGGCCACGCGCTCGGCGTCCTCCTCCTTCTCTCGCAAGGTGCCGCTGAGCAGATACGCCTTGAACTCCTCGGTCCAGTCATTGGCCTGAGGTTCCAGCGCCAGGAGCAAGCGTGCTCCTGAGGCCGGTCCGCAGGGCGGGGCTGGCGGCAGCTCCTCTCGAGATGACATTGGGCCGGCGGTATGGGGCGCCGCCGATGGCTTGAAGAGCCTCTCCTCGAAGACGCCAGGCTCCTGAGGCTCGCGACGCGACGCCCTCTTGGCGATGTCGTCCGCCTCCTTGTTCGCGCTGTGCGGGACGTGCTGCAATTCCAGGCCTTGAAAGCGCTTTTCCATCTTATGCACCTCCTCCAGGTACGCCTCCATGTGCTCGTCCTTCGGCTTGTACTCTTTCTTGGAGAAGTTGACGAGGAGCTGGGAGTCGCCCTTGACGGTGAGACGCTTGATCCCCAGGGCCGCGGCGGCCCAGAGGCCCGCAATCAAGCCCTCGTACTCCGCGATGTTGTTGGAGACCTTCTCGCCTGCTGGAAGCAGAGCTGCATGACATAGTAGAGCTTGTCTTGTGTAGTTGAGATGAGCACGACCCCAGCTCCCATGCCCTGTCGTGCGAAGGCGCCATCAAAGTGCATGACCCAGCCCTCGGGCGCTTTGTCGCCAGGCGCGAGGGACTGACCCTCATCCAGCCCCCGGTTGGGGGCATCCGTCCATTCCGCCACGAAGTCAGCAAGGGCCGTGCCCTTGATGACCCTGGTTGTGCTGAACTCCAAGTGGAAAGCCTGCAACTCGATGTTCCACTCCGCAACCCTTCCTGCAGCGTTGGGGTTGCACAGCACCTTCTCCAGAGGGTACGCAGAGACGACCTTGATGGGATGACCTTGGAAGTAGTGGCGCAGCTCCCTTGAGGCGACTAGGAGCGCGAGCAGGAGATTCTGCTGCATGGGGTAGTGTGCGCACGCGTCTCGCGGCATGGTGCTGATGTAGTACACCGGATGCTCGACGAGGCATGGGGTGTCGGCGCCACCCTGCTCCTCCGGGGGCATGAAGGACTCAGGTCCCTCAGGAGTCGATGAGGTGGCGAGGTCCTCAAGAGTGCCGCCCTGAGGTGGTGAGTGCTGTGCGGCTCCTTGTGAGCCACCTTCCCTTCCGTCTGTGCTGGCGCGCTACTCTCGGATTGCCACGAGCGCTGCACTAGCCGAATGTGGGGTTACCACCAAGTAGAGCACCAAGGGTTCACGAGCGCGGGGCGCCACCATGATGGGAGGGTTTGTGAGGTACTGTTTGAGTTCTTGGAAAGCCGCCTCTGCCTCCGGGGTCCACTCGAAATGACCCTTCCTCTTCATGAGCTTGAAGAAGGTAAGGGCGCGCTCGCTGAGCCTGGAGATGGAGCGCCCCAGGGCGGTCACACAGCCCACCAGCTTCTGCATTTCCTTGAGTGTCTGTGGTGGGCGCATCTTTTTGATTGCCTTGACCTTCTCGGGGTTTGCCTCAATCCCCCGGTGCGACACCAAGAAGCCGAGTAGTTTGCCGAAGAGGACCCCGAAAATGCACTTCTCGGGGTTGAGCCTCAGGTTCACCCGACGCAAGTTGGCGAACGTCTCCTCCAGGTCCTCGATCAAGGTCCTCGCCTCCCGTGACTTGACCACGATGTCGTCGACGTAAGCCTCGGGATTCCTCCCGAGCTGCGGTCCCAGGGCGATGTGCATCAACCGCTGGAAGGTCACGCCAGTGTTCCGCAACCCAAATGGCTTGCATGTGTAGCAATACACGCCGCATGGGGATAAGAACGCCGTCTTCTCGACGTCTTCCACCGCCATCTTGATTTGGTGGTAACCCGAGAAGGCATCCAAGAAACACAACAGGTCGCACTCGGCGGTGGAGTCCACGATCTGGTCGATGCGTGGGAGCGAGAAGGGATCCCGCGGGCAGGCCATGTTGAGACTCGTGAAGTCGACGCACATGCGCTCCTACCCTCCCTTCTTAGGGACAATCACGAGGTTGGCCAGCCACTCGGGGTACCGCACCTCCTGAATGACGCCAGCCTCCTGCAGCTTGCGGACCTCCTTGATGATGAAAGCTTGCTTTTCTTGCGCATGTCGTCTTGCATTCTGCTTCACTGGGCGTGCGTGGGGGCACACCTGTCGGCGTCCTTTGAACGGGGGTACCCAGACTTGCCTGCCTGCGGCCCAGGGCGTGGCTCGCTTCGGAGCTCCGTACGGCCCAGCACGGTTTCACTCAAGACAGGGCCCTCGCGAGAGCCCCGCCCTCGCGAGGAGGACAGCACCAAGGCTCCCGGAAGGGGGAGGCTTCCCCAGGCCCCCTCCTGAGTGGCAGAGATCTCTATGCAATACTCGGCCTCGGGAGGACAAGGATGACGCAAGACGGGCTAGGCGGGCACCAGCACGCGCAGACAAGACCGTTTCCTCTTTGGTGCAAAGCAGGCAAAGACGTACATAGGTTCCCGAGGCATCCCACCAAAGGTTTCCATTTCGGTGCAACAAGACCGGGCCAGCGGGCTCGGCAGGACAGATGTCATTGCCGAGCCCACCTCTGCATCACCAACGGTTACTTTGCAGGAGAAGACCACCTTTCGTCAGGATAAGGATGTACTACTTGAACCCCTTCGAATTTGGCCGTTGTGGGATCCCTTCCCGCCATTGCGATAAGGGAAGAGGACCCGGGCCACTATAAATAGAGGATAGGCTGCCCCGTAGAGGGGGACGGAGGGGACACCACTTGAACACCCTCGCGAGGTTATCCACCACTGTACTAGTTCATCCACAAACCTCCTCGTGAGGCAATCCACCAAAAGCAGGAGTAGGGTTTTACGCTTCGCAGCGGCCCGAACCTGGGTAAATCCTTGTGTGTTAACGTCTTCTCGGTGATTGAGCGAGTTCGTCGAGCTAGGTTGTTGGTCTGTGAGCTTGAGGCCGAAGCTGGTGGGGATCTTCGCACATGCCCCTGAGTTCGAACCTCTTTGGGTTTTGCGGAGCCCGAAATCCGACATTTGGCATGCCAGGTAGGGGCGTGTCGGAGTCTTCTTCAAGCTTCGCTCCTTCTCCGCTCCACCGCTCCGATGGCTGATGCTCGCCGAGCCCACGCCGAGCGCTGTGCTGCTCGGGTCGCCCAGACTGTGCCGGTGGGCCGCACGCCGATCCGCCTCTCCGGTGGTCGACGCCGCCACGGGCCCAGATGCCCACGAGCAGCAGGAGTCGACACAGTCGGTCAATGCGCGGCGCGATGGCCGCACCGCCACTCCATCGATCGTTCCAGCTACTGGGTCATCCTCCCACGCTCGCCCCGGGCCGGCACGCGGGTCGGACGCACTCGCCATGGCGCGCGAGCTGCTGCGTTACTGCCCTGCCCCCGACCGCCACAACGACTGGCTCGGGCGCATCGCAGAGCTCGTCAGTGCCGCCGGCGATGCCTCGACACTCTCCTACTCGCTCCGGCCCCAGCCCTCTCTAGCAGACGATGTGGCCCATGATGCGCCGCCCCCTCCTCCCAGGCGTGCCGTCGACCCCGAGCCCAGGCGTGAAGCACGCCCGCGCGATCAGCCGCGCGGGCCCCCAGCGAGGGTGAGAGATGAAGTAAGCTGCCAGGTGGTGCCCCGGCCGCGCGTTGTAGCGCACGCGCTCCCGGAGCCCCTGCACCAGCGTCGTGACCGGGCGCCCCTGGGAGCAGCTATGCAGGAGCACCGAGACTGGGCACCTCCCGTGCGTGCGGCGCCCGGGGGTCCGGTGGGTTGCCGCGCCATCGCCTCGGAGCTACATCCGGCCGTGTGGCCCTGCAAGTTCAAGCCCGTCCTACCTCCCCGCTACGACGGCACCCCAGATCCCGCCGAGTTCTTACAGCTCTACTCGCTGAGCATCCAGGCGGCTGGTGGAGACAACGAGGTCATGGCTAGCTGGTTCCCTGTGGCGCTCAAGCGTGGTGCGCTCTCCTGGCTCCTCAACCTCCCGGAAGGATCAATCACCTCCTGGGACGACCTCCGCAAGCGCTTCGTCGCCAACTTCCAAGGCACCCGCGACCGCGCCCTTGCAGTGACCGACATGCGTCGCGTGAAGCAACAGCCAGGCGAGGCCTTGCACAACTACATACAGCGCTTCATGACTGTCCGCCTCAAGATCCCAAGGGCGTCGGACGAGGCCATCATCTCGGCATTCACCGACGGCGTCAGGGACCTCAGGATGAGGGAGGAGCTCGCTATGAACGACGAACTGTGCTCAGCTCTGGAGATGTTCAACCTGGAGAACAAGTGCGCAAAGGTCGAGGAGGGTCACCTCTCACTCCTGGAGCTTCCCGAGGCGGACCCCGAAGATAAGAAAACCAAGGCCAAGGAAACGAAGCGCAAGGCCCCCGCGGTGCTGGCGGCGAAACCTGATGTGAAGCGCAGTCAGGACGAGGAACCCCCCGTGGGAGGGCGACCATTTTGCATCTTCCATGGCAAAAACAGCCACAACACCGTCGACTATCAGGAGCTCAGGTCGGTCCGCGACGAGCACTTCGGCCACCGCCCTGGGCGTGGTGATCGTGGCCATGGTCACGGAGGAGGACGCGGTGGAGGCCGCTGGGACAGTCGAGACCCGCGCCGGGAGTGGCGTGACCGGCCTCGGGAGGACCACTGGCGCGATCAGGCTTGGGAGAACCTCTGGCGCGACGAGCCTCAGGAGGGTACACGTCGCGATCAGCCACGCGAGGCCCGCCCTCGTGAGGCCGGCCTTCCCCCTCTGCCGCCGCCACCCAGGAGGAAAGAAGAAGACAGGCAGAACGACGGGGTTGGGGGCTTCCAGGAGGTCAGAGCATTAGCTTGCATCCTGGGCGGCGCTCAAGCCCCAGCGTCGAACCGCATCTTCAAGCAGTTCTCGCGGGAGGTGAATGCGGCTCTCGCAAAGCTTGAAGCTGCGCGCCTGACGTGGTTATTACCCCTAGGTAGGCCAAGACTAGCGAGTTCTCACCCCTTTTGAAGAAACCATATGGCCGGCTGGTCCGCGACCGGCTGGCGTGCTTCCGGCGAGCCCACGGCCAGCTGGACCAAGGCCGGCTGGCTGACAAACGGCAGGCCCGCTGCCGGCTGGCCCACGGCTGGCTGATCGGGAGCCGGCCACCCGACCCCTGGCCAGCCTGCGGCGGCTGCACCGCGGCCGGCCCTTCCGCTGACCTTTGGACGGGCAGGCACCCGTCCCCCTCTCACTGCGACCAAGTACATCGACAGGGCGCGACCCCACGATGGACTCCGGCGTGGCTACAGCAACCACTGACGCGCGGGCACACGTGGCTACAGTTCGGGCGATCGTACCGCTGACCAGAATCGATCGAGACCCGGCAGGGCAACAGTGCCGCCACGCTGTCGTCTACTCCATTACCTGCCCCGGCGTGGCTACAACGCAGCCGGCTGTACCGCTGACTTCGGTCAACAGGCGCTAGACGACGCCGGGCGAGGCGGCCCGTGCCGCGGTAGGTGGGCGCGGGCCAATCGGAGTGCCGGCTGCCGGGCCCCAGTTGGTGATGGGACCGCGTAGCCGGCGGGCCCTACGGGCGACGAGACGACGTAGCAGGTGGGCCCCCTGGCTGGCTAGAGAGGCTGCCAGCCGGGTCCCCCCTTCTAGTACCTTAGGAATATTGTAAGCCGGGGGGTTGGCCTATAAAACCACCCGAGTCCCCCATGCATCGGGCAGGCAAGCACGAAGGGATTTCCCCCACCTCGCACTCTCACGTAGCAAGGGAAGAGGAGCTGGCTGCTCCTTCTTCCACCTCTAGACAGCAGCTCAAGGAGCGCCATTTTAATATCGCCCACCATCTTACTAGACCAGCAGGACTAGGGGTGTTACCTCCCACGGAGGGCCCCGAACCTGGGTACATCGTGTGTCCACCACCGCTTGTGCCTATTCCCATTCTGTCACACCCTGTGTTTGTATCACTTTGCTATGCTTGGATTTACAAAATTTGGAACCAATTAAAACTTTTTGGGTGCATGCTTGTTTGAATTGTTGCTTGCTTTCTTGTTTGGTTGTTTGTGTATGGCACTCCTAGGTTCTACTCCTCTCCATATTCATCTTCCTTAATCCAAACTTCTTGCCCAATGATCATGCCATGTGAATAGTACCCAAAACTATTTTTATCAAATATTATTTTGCCCAAAAAGAATTTATTCAAATTAGGTTTTCAAAAACCCCTGAGTTGAGGTTTGCACTGCAAGTCCTCAAATTGGGTGGATCCTTTTTCCCCAAAGGCTTTATTTGAAACCTAATATATATATGACTTCCCAAAACCACCAAATATTATTTTTACAGATTATTTTACTATTTTATTTAAAGGCTTTTCCTTAAGGACAGAAATGGTTTTTCATAGGGAAAAATTATTTAAATGCTTTAAAAATATTTGAGGAAATTTAGGGAAACTCAGTGGACATATATTTTCCATATATATGAGTTTCAACACATGGTCATGTTCAAAATAATGGGCAAAACCCCTCAAAATCCTTTTTGCTTAAATCGAGCTTTTGAAATATTTCTATAGGAAATATTCTCAATAAATTCCAAGAAAATTCCAGCAAGTAACAATTGTCATATGTGACTATCCTGCAGAGTTTCATCTCAATCCCAATTGTTTTGCTTCATCAAAATATTCCAAAACCCTCTCTGTACAAATTCAAATTTGAACAACTTTACATTGTGAAGTTTGTCCTATTGACCTCAAACTTTGTGGCCATGTTCTAAACCACAAATAATGATGCCACACCAAGTGGTGGATTTGTGGGAAGTGAAATGCATGCCTAGATCTACAGAAATCTGATTCTGTTGATTTCTAGGGTTTCACAAAGTTACATTGTAAACTTTCTTCAATCAATCTCAAACTTGGTGGTCAACCCTATTTCCATCCACCATTTGACCCTGTTAAAACTCATGGCAAGCAAACTCCATTTTCTTAGCCAAACCATCATCAAACACTTTTTGCCCAGGTGGTAAAAATCATGTTTGACCCCCCTTCTGCTATTCTCCATCACCTAAATTTTTTACCACATCATTCTAGCATTGCACCTCACCCCCAGTAAAAATTTCAAGCCTCAGCTCCATGGTTAAGTAGGGTAAAAACCCATTTTTCTCCTCTGGACAGCCACTTTCTCTCTCTTCCTTGGCCTCTCTCTTTCTCTATTGACTCTCCAGAGCATCCTATGCCATTTCCCCTTTTTCTAAAACCCCCTGGACCCACTGGACAGGGTTGGCCGCGCCCAGGACGCCGTTGGCATGCCATACGAGCACTCTGGAGCGCGCTACAGTGCCCGACCGCACTGTAGCTGCCGCACACTGCATGGCCCCAACCGCCTCGGGCCTCCCCCTCTCGCCACTTGGCTCCCTCGACGTCCGGGACACGGCGCCCTGTCGGCCCCCTCCTCCCTCTCTCTCCAACGGGTCCGCTCACACGCGCCATTGCCGCCCGGTTTGGCCAACCCCGAGCCTCACACGCGCGGGCTCTCCTCTCTCTATCTCTCTTGCTCCCACTCGTCGTAGACCAGACCCAGGAACACCCCCAGCCTCACCCCGTCTCCTCCCGCGCCTTCTGGCCACGGCCCCGAGCTCGCCGGCGCAACAGCGATTCGGTGGACCGCGGCTCGCCTATAAAAGGGTCCCCCGAGCCCCCTCTCTCCTCCTCTGGCCCTCTCCCACTCCCAATCGGCCCCCTGAACCACCCAAGTGACCGCCTGGAGCACCAGTGCTCGGGATCGACCGAGGCACCGCCGCGTCGGGGCTTCGTCGATCTCGGGCTACCGGCCTGCTCCGGCCTTCCTTCCTTCTCCATTGAGACCACAGAGAGCTATTGGCCTTTCCCCACCTCTCCTCCGCGCGCTTTGCTTCAAGAATCGACGCCGGCGACCTCCTCCCGAAGCGGCTCCGCCGTGCTTCCTCGTCGCCGGCGATACTATGCAACTCCGGCCTCCCCTCCACCTCCAGAGGAACGGCGGCTCGACGCTAGGCCTGTTCCTACCCTCAGCTCCCCTCGCCGTGCCCGCCTTCGCCGTCGGTGAGCGCCGCCTCCTCCCTATCGAGAGGAAGGAGATGACAGGTGGCCCCCACCTGTCATCCTCTTCTCTCTCTCTCTCCCTCTCTGTGAGGCTGGCGCCAGGGGCCCGCCTGTCGGGTTTGAACCCAGACGGCGCGCGCGCCCCGGCTCGCCCAGGCCTGGCTCGGCTTCAGGTCGGCCCAACTGGGTCTGTTTTGGCCCAGTTGACTCTGAGGCCCTTTTCTTTTTCTTTTTCTTCCAGTTTTCCAAATATTCCTCTGAGAAAAATAAAATTCCTTTGCCAATAATTTTTCCACCATAATTCCTGTAATAATCTATAGTATTTTACAGTGTCGTTTGTGAAATTATTTGAAAACCTTTTCTGTACTGTTTTGTTTTAAAACCACTTTTAGGCATTTATAGCATCTGTTTTAAATAGTTTGAAAAACCTTTTTAACTACAAAACCCTAGACAAATATTATTGGAATAGTTTGCAGTATTTATCAGAATAGGGTAACATTTTTGAAGTGGCTTTTGTGCTCTGTTTTGTGTGATGCTTATTTTTGCCCGTTTATTCCGCGACGATAGATTGCGTTGTTGGCGAAGGGATTGGACACGAAGACTTTGAAGATCCCGAAGACTTTGTTGAGCCAGGCAAGCAGCCCTTTGACCATGTTAAGAAACCATTTTCATTGCATGTCATATAGCACTTTGATTTCATATGTTGATCATGATGTTGTGGTAACCACTTCGGTGGTTGCCTCCGATACTTTACCGTTGATACTTGCATCGTGCATGACCCTACCATCCTTATGAGGGTTGTGCGGGTGGGAGTAGTTAGGTTGCTAGTAGATGCTACGCAAGTGGGTTCGGGAATATGCATGGTGAAGGAAACAAAATATTTCAAAGACTTTTTCGAAAACCCCTCAAGATGAGCTAGGTAGCCACTTGATAAAGAAGTGGTGTACCGGAGCAAGTGAGTGTGTTTGGTTTTCGAAAACGGATTGGTGTAAGTTGCGATCGTTATTCTAACCTTACATGTGCGACCACGATACCCCTTATGGGACGGGGCTTTGTTGATTACCTTGGTGGGTACTAGCATAGAGCCCGCATTACTAGTGGCGGGAGTGGCGTGGTCACTCTCGATACGGGGTCGTGCCTGGAAGGGCGACCATGCGCTGTTTTTACAGGCACCAGGCACACCGTTGTGTTCCTTCATGGATGGTACTGTGTAGAGCAAGCACTACGGGAATCAGGATCTTTGCCATCAGCTTATAGAAAACTAACGGCAAACAGAGAGCTGACGGCAAAGATCATGTTTGCCGTCAGCCAGCTCTTTGCCGTCAGCTAGGTGACGGCATAGAAGCTTTGCCGTCAGCTAGCAGACGGCAAAGAGGAAGGGTGGCCCACTAACGACAACCACCTAACGGCCACTTTCTTTGCCGTCTGCTAGCAGATGGCAAAGCTTCTTTGCCGTCTGCTAGCAGACGGCAAAGAAAGTGGCCAACTAACGTCCGTTCCCCCCCGGCCCCACCCCACTAGCTAGGCTCTTTGCCGTCTGCTAGCAGACGGCAAAGAGATTTGACCTATCTAAAACAGTCAGCGCCCCGCGCCCCACCCCTCTCTCTCTCCCCTCACCTCACCCGCGCCGCCGCCGCCCCGCGCCACCCCCCGGAGCCCGAGGCGCCTCCGGCCAGCCCCGCCCCCCGGAGCCCGCCCCGCGCCCCACCCCTCTCTCTCCCCTCACCTCATCCGCGCCGCCCCCGTGCCCGAGCCGCCGCCGCCCCGCGCCACCCCCCGACGCCCGAGGCGCCGCCGGCCAGCCCCGCCCCCCGGAGCCCGCCCCGTCGCCGGCCGCCCGGCCGCCCCGCCCAGCGAACGCAGGCCGCGGCGGCCGCCCTGCCCCACCCCATCGCCGGAGCCGCGCCTCGCCGCCCCGCCCCGCCGCCAGAGCCGCATCGTCGCCGGCCGCCCTTTCCCTCGGCCTCCTCAACCCGCGCCCCTCCCCGTGGCCTGCCTCCTCAACCCGCGCCCCCTCCCCGTGGTGAGTTTTTCTGTTTTTTTTCTGTTTTTTAGATTTAGTTTAGGTTTGTTTAGTTTAGTTTAGTTTAGGTTAGTTTAGTTTAGTTTAGTTTAGGTTAGATTTAGTTTAGTTTAGTTTAGGTTTTTTTCTGTTTTTTAAGAATAAACAAGAAAGATGAAAAAAAAGAAGTAAAAGAAGAAGAGGAAGAAGAAGAAGAAGAAGAGGAAGAAGAAGAAGATGAAAAAAAAGAACAATAAGTCGAAGAAGAAGAAGAAGAAGAAAGAAGAAGATGATGAACAAAAAAGAAGTAGAAGTAGAAGATGAAAAAAAGAAGTAGGAAAGGTAGAAAAAGAGGGTCGCCAATGGTCGAGGGTCGCCGAGGGAAAAGTGGGTCGCCGAGTGGTCGAGGGGTCGAGGATCGAGGGGAAAAGGAGTCGAGGGTCGACCCCGACAAGACACCACCGACACCCCGACCCCCGACACGACACCCCGACACGGCACCCCTGACCCCGACAAAGCACCCCTACCCCGACAAGACACCCCCGACACCTCGACCCCGACACGACACCCGCGACACCCCGACCCCGAAATAGGTGCTCTTCGGCCTTCCAGAGGCCTACGGGGTCATATATTTGTGAATTATGAGTTAGGTCATATATTTTTCAATTTTGTTATAAAAAACATCATATTTATGTTGATCAGGTGGATTTAAATCTGCAATTGTTTCGTCGCTGCGAGGGTCTGGTGTTCGACGACCTCCCCGTGCGTTCAACGAGCTCCGCCCCTGCGTTCATGGGTGAGCACAAATGACATCTCCTCCTCCCCCCTTCATTTCCTCTGTTCCGGTCTTCGTGCCGATCACACTTGCTAGCTATAGGTGTCTTCAATCATCAGTATGCGTGACCACTATGCGTCTCCCGTTCGAAAGCGTCTCCCCGACACGACACCCCCGACACCCTGACCCCGACACGACACCCCCGACACCCCGACCCCGACACGTCATTACTGATAGTGATGATGATTATGCATTTACTGATCCCGGAGCATATATAGACGATGAAGATTAATATTAGTAATGTCAGGTATTCAATTATTATTATGTACATATATATTATTAATTAGTTCATGTTATTAGGTATTCAATTTTTTTATGATGTACTAATTTTGTTTACTCTTTGTCATTGCAGGTGTTGACAGATGGTGGGCGCGGGTCGAGAGCACTCCGAGCCTCCTTCCTCGGCGCGTGCTGGGAGGGGTGCTATTATTCCATCCGAGCACCTCCGGAGAGCGCTGGTACATAGTATGCAGACACCGGCGGGCGCTTCTTCTTCGGCCGGGAGAGGTCGGGGGAAGACGAAGAGGGGTGCTAGAGGTGTACGTGGCGGCGGGAGAGGTAGGAAGGCTGTTGCGCCTTCCTCGCCGCCAGCCCCAGCTGATTCTCCCGACCACTGGAGTGCTCTGTCTCAGGTGGACCCGTCTGACTTGGACCCGTCTCGGACTCCGGTCCACGAGCCTCGGGCCGACAAGCCTCGGGTCCCCGAGCCTTCATCCTAGGAGACTCCGGTCCCAGAGTCTTCGTCCCAGGAGACTCCGGTCCCAGAGTCTTCGTCCCACGTGACTCCGGAGGCTAGTGGCTATGCTGATGGTGGCGAGGACAGCTTTTCTGAGGATAGCTATAGCGAGGGCGAGCTGGTTGAGGAGGGCAAGAAGGTCTACCAGCGTGGTGGTACAAAGCTCCCGCCCGTGCCGGCAACCCGTGATCAGAGGTGGTTGATTGTGCCTAATGGGGAGAAGTAAGTGCATTTACTCTTTTTTAACCTTTTGCCTTCATGTTTCTTCAAATTAATATCTAATGTGTTAGCCTTGTCATACTGCAGGGGTTGGAAACACGCTCCTGGTGTCCGCAGGCCCAACCAGGTCCTTGGTGTGCTTTGCCGGCACCACTTCCCAGGGTGGGTCACGTTGCCCGGTGAGGGTGAGGTTCGACAGCTAGCACTGAGCTGGGAGTTGTACTTGGCTGCCCCAGCCCCGCCGGAGGAGAGGGTCGACAGTGTCTTGTGCGAGACGGTGGCCGACATTGTGATCCGACGGTTTTGGGTAATTTCTCCTTTACAGAATTAAAAATCAACAGCACCTAGTGATTGTACTAATCAGTGTTGTCTTGTTTGATTGCAGACCTTCTACAGGTGTCTTGAGGAACACGAGGCGGACGCGGCTATTGTTCTCGTAGCCGAGTGCAAGCGCCTATTTCAGAACTTACGGCACGAGACTCGGGTGTAGGCTGTTCGAGACTACTACGCCTCGACTAACATTAAGAGGGCCAAGAAGAAGTGCCGCGCCAAGTTTCTGAGTAAGGAGAAGTACATGAAGGTAATTACCTATTCTTAAGGCCTTGTACTTAGTTTCCTTGATTTGATTCGTACGCATAGCGCTGAAATTTCTCTTGTCTAACTTAGGTGCCCCCGAGATGGTGTGCGGATAGGATGGACTGTTGGGAGGCGTTGGTGGATGAGTGGTGCTCTCCCCAATGGCTAGCCGTCCACAACAAGGCCAAGGATAAGCGTGCCCAAATGAAAGGTGTGCCACACCATCAAGGGAGCTCCAACCTGTTTGCGTTTGGGGATCACTGGGTATGTGGTTTGCTTCATGATTCATGCAATTTCATTCTTCATGCTAGCTTGAGCCCTTAACTAATATTTTGTTCCTCTCTTTTAGGCGCGACACAACAAGAAGGAGGTGCCACCGCTATTCGACCTCTATGCCATGGCCCATACTGCCCCGTACAAGAAGGCCAAGGCATTCTCTGAGGATGACCTCGATCATCCAGAGAGCTTCAGCAACATCTCCTCCCACAACAAGCTCGTGAGGTACAGAGATGAGGGGAAGACAAGGAAAGGGGAGGACTTCAACCCGAGCCAGAGTCCTTTTGATCCAGAGCTCGTGATGATATCTGGTGGCGGGAGGCCCCATGGCTCGATAGCCATTGGGGATGGACTGATACGTTGTCCTAGAACTCTCCCGGAGATCAAGAAGCGCCAGACGAGCTCCGATCCTGAGATAAGGCCTCGTCCACGGCCAATGGAGCTCGCCATCGAGGCTAGGGCCCAGGAGCTTCTGGCGGAGGCAAACAGGCAGGCGGCGGAGAGGGAGAGGGACATGGAGGAGAGGACGGCTAGGATGTGGGAGGTGGGGAGGAACCGGAACGACGCGTCTCACCGGGCCCTATACGAGCTCCTCGTGGTAAGTTTCTCCTGCATATTAGCCAAATCATGCACGTAATGTTCGTTTCATCACTAACTAATATGACTGACTCGTGAAAACAAAATGTGCAGACCGTGTGCCAGAACAACGGTCAGACCCCTCCGCCGATGCCCCAGATTGGTATAGCGCCCACGGTGAGTTTCATTTGAATGGTCATTAGTTACTAGTATTCACATTTGAGTTGCATCATGCTAACGAGACATTGCAAATGATCTTTGGTGCAGCATGCCTCCCGACAAGCATCGACCGATCCTTCTGCGTCTGCCGCAACCCCGACCGGTCCTTCTTCGTCTCACACTGGCGCAAACCCGACCGGTCCTTCACCTCCGTGATGATGGTAAGTTTTCCCAAGTGTTTTGCTTAACAAATGCATACTTAGCTTAAGAAATGACCTATTTAGCTCCAAAATGACCTATACTTTGCTTATTTTCCTCGAAAATGACATAATAACCTTACTTAGCTCCAAAATGACATATTTTACCTAGGATAGCTATAAAATGACCTATACTTAGCATTTTTCCTCCAAAATGACTTAATATGCTTAGTTAGCTAAAAAAATGGCATAACTACCTAGGATAGCTCAATAATGATCTATACTTAGCTTAGCTAGTTCATTTATGACATAATTAGCTTACTTAGGTAACACATGGCATAATAACCTTGGTTTAGCTCCAAACTGTCATATCATTAGTTTATTTTCCTCCAAAATGACAAAATAACCTTACCTAGCTCCAAAATGACCGATTTTAACTAGGATAGCTCAAAAATGACCTACACTTACCATTTTGTCCTCCAAAATGAATAAATATGCTTAGTTAGCTAAAAAAATGGCATAACTACCTAGGTTAGCTCAAAAATGACCTATACTTAGCTTCTTTAGTTCATTTATGACATACTTAGCATACTTAGGTCAAAAATGGCATAATAATCTTGGTTACCTCCAAAATGACATTGACTTAGCTTAGTTTCCTCGAAAATGACATAATAACCTTCCTAACCTCCAAAATGACCTATTTACCTAGCTTATCTCTATGATGACCTACACTTAGCATTTTTAACTAGCTTACCTAAAAAATGGCATAATTACCTAAGTTACCTTCGTTAGAAGAAGAAGAAGATAAAGAAGAGGAGAAAAAGAAAGAGAAGAAAAATTCTTCTTCTTCTACTTCTACTTCTTCTTCTTCTTCATCTTGTTCTTCTTCTAACTTTCTTCTTTCCCAATTTGCAGATTTGCTTTAGATCACGGAAGCTTGCGTTGATGGAGTCTACTCTTCTCCTTGTCCTTCCTTTTTGTTTTGATTTTGTAGGATGAACAATGTGAAACTTGCTACCTATATATGTATGTATGGATGAAACCATTGTATGCTTGTTGTTGGATATATGTTGGCTATATATATATGTTGGATATGGACTTTTGAGTTGGTATGTATATGTGTTGGATGATCATATCCATATGGCAGGGATATGTATGCTTGTTGAAAGTATTTTCAAATGTATATATATATATATATATATATATATATATATATATATATATATCTACGAAATTGATTGAATTTAAGAAAAAACAAAAAAAAGGGGCAGTACAGGCCCTTTGCCGTCCGCTGGTAGACGGCAAATTTCTTTGCCATCTGCCGGCAGACGACAAAGCTGCCACGTGGCAGCTACCTGTGCAACCTAGGGGGCACTGGGCTGGCCTATGTGGTTGCTTTGCCGTCTGCTAGCAGACGGCAAAGAACTTTGCATCTTTGCCGTCTGCCAGCAGACGGCATAGCGAGCCACGTGGCAGCTACCTGGGGGGAACCTGGGCTGGCCTATTTGGCCACTTTGCCGTCTGCTAGCAGACGGCAAAGCACGCCGTTAACCCCTTAACGGACCTAAGCTGCCACGTGTGTCGTCCATTCCCTTTGCCGTCTGCTGGCAGACGGCAAAGACCTTTGCATCTTTGCCGTCTTCCAGCAGACGGCAAAGTGCCCTTTACCATAGCTTGTTCAGCCAGATGTGGTGCCGTCTGCTGGCTGATGGCAAAGACCTTTGACGTCCGCCATGCATGCCTTTGCCGTCAGCCATGGCAGACGGCAAAGATCCTGATTCCAGTAGTGAAGGATCTTGTTTGTACATCATGAAGACACGGACCAACGAGTGGACTCTTTGTTTAGTATCGCTAGGGGAAAGGCATTGTTCGGGTGCTTACCTCGGCTATGCAATATACCGCGAGTCGTGGATGACACGGAAGTTCCCCGAGTCTTGTGGGTAAAGTGTGCAACCTCTGCAGAGTGTAAAACTATTCGAATAGCCGTGTCCACCGTCAAGGACAGTTGGATGACCGCTCTTGTGCTACGTCCAAATGTTTTCTCAAACTGGTGTGTGTGTCTGTTGGTGATAAAGGAGATACTTGAGCTAAGTCCAATGACTTGGCATGATGATGAACATGAGATGTTCAACCCCTGCTTATGATGATAACTGAGACTTGTTCACATGAGTACCTGTTAGCAGTTGATGCATGCCTACTCAAGTTACTTGATCATGTCATTGCATTTAAAAATCAGCTTTCTGCAAAACTTACCAACTTACTGCTATATTATGCATTGTTATACCTCGTTCCACAACTTGGGTTGCTTGCGAGTACATTCAAAGTACTCATTGGCTTGCCACTGGTTATTTAATTGGCCAGGCATGGAAGAGCAGGAATATGGTCAAGAGTTCGTTGGTGACGAACATGCGAACTAGAACGCTTCCCAGTCGGAATGCCTGTAGGTTTAAGGCAGATGGCATGGGTTCACGCGTTCGATCAAGATTTCCGCTGCTTGTTATGTTTAAGTGTTTGGCCCTTGTGGCCCTACCTATGTAAGACTAGACCTTCATGGTCTTTATTTGTGTAAGACGCTAAATGTGGATCTAAGACTCTTGTTATTCAGCTTCTGTGTGTAAGTGAGCATTGATCCCTGGGATCACTGTACACGTGCATTCGGTGATCACGACTTATGAGTGGGGGTCCCCACAGAGCTGGTATCAGAGCCATCCTGACTGTAGGAAGCCCTTAGTTAGCATGGACGTTAGTTAGGATAAAACCTTTTCAAAACTATGCCTAGTTGCTAGGTGCCACAAATTCTATACCTCTCTTCTCTTCTAGTCTGTTTCAAACTCTTGCTGACTCTCCTCCATTCAAAACCTTGTAGATGGCCATCGTCCCGAAGCCCTCCTAGCATCCGGCTTTCCCCTACTCCTTGGGGATAGCCTGGAGAAGTGCCAGTTTCGCCAACCACCCGTCCTCCTCTACCACGAGCACTGGGTCGATGCCATCACGAAGGAGTATCACGTTGAAGTGTTCGTGAAGGCAAACGACTCTCCGACCAGTTGGTTCTTTGAAGGACCACAGATGGAGACCCTAGCACTCGCAGTCGAGACAGCTGCATGGAAGGCACTTGTCCACCTTCGTAGCATCATTCCAGAAATGGCCGACGAGCTCGCTACACGTTACCTACCCATCAGAAAGGACGACATCGGTGAAAGTCAGACACTGGTTCCATCCAAGGAGGATGGCGTGCCCCTCAGATTTCGGACCTACTTCAGCCTTTCCGCCGATAGTCTGGTTCACAACCTGATTAAGGAGTCCGTGAAGCTCCGCCAGGAATTTCACCACATTCGAGAGCTACTCCGCCAAACCACTGACCTCTTGAACTAAGGCCAAGTAGCAACCTCTGGGTTTTCGTCGCATGCTTCGGGCATGGCGAACATGTGCATCGTGCCTCTGGGTTTTCATCGCATGCTTCGGGCATGGCGAACATGAGTACCAGCAAGCAACCAAGTGTTCCTGCCTCTTGGGCAGGAAGCAGAGCACTCCACCACCTGAGTCCGAGAACCCCTAGGGTAGGATCAGTCATGTACCCCTCATGCGAAGTCGAGTCCGTGTAATGGTTCATATGAAACCATGTATGCTTGTTGTTTGCTTTTGTTGTTTGTGTTTCGATGCAAGTCGCGCTTTTGCCTTAGGCAACGTGGAAGCGACTCCATCGTCTATCTTATCTTAATATATGTGTTGGTCTTTCGACCTTTGTTTTACCACACTTGCACTATACCAACCCACTTAGGCGCGCTTTCTCCAGTATTGCCTCTCCTCTCATCTATCCCAATTGTTTGACTTGGCTGCTCCAAACAGGATGGTGACTGCAACCTGCACTAGCATCTTCACCAACCCTGAAGCCGGCAACTCCTGCCAGCAGCAGGGAGCTGGTGGGACTTCTCAGGCTGAAGGACACCAGGAGCAGCCACAAGGCAACATTCCCCCGCCACCACCTCCACCGGAGAACATGACCATAGCTCAGTTTCTCCAAGTTCTCCGGGAGGAGCGCCAAGCCAACACTGCTGCCATCCAGTAGATGGCCCAAGTCCTTGTGAACAACCAGCAGCAAGGCAGGAACGGCAATGGCCGCTCCACTCTGTCTGAGTTCATGAGGAATTCACCCCCAACCTTCACCGAGACTGCTGAACCCTTGGATCCTGACGACTGGATCCGCACCATCGAGGACCTCCTTGCACTGGTCAATTGCAATGAGGATCGTGAGAAGGTGCTGTATGCCTCTCACTGCCTCGAAGGTACCGCATGAGCTTGGTGGGATGGATTCAAGGTCATGCAAGGCGATCATGTGATCACCTAGGATAACTTCAAGGAAGGATTCCGCACAGCCCACATTCCTTCTAGGATCATGGCTATCAAGAAGAGAGAATTCCGAGTGCTGAAGCAAGGAAGTGGCTCTGTCAAGGAGTACCTGCAGAAGTTCAACCTGCTGTCAAGGTATGCACCTGAAGATGTCAACACGGAGGATGCCAAGATGGAACGCTTCATGGAAGGACTTCAGCAGACCCTGCAGTATCAGCTCATCATCTTTGACTACCGGACCTTCTTTGACCTGGTGAACAAGGCCCTCATGCTGGAAGACAAGCGTCGTGCCATAGAAGACACTCGCAAGCGCAAGATGATTAGCAAGGGTAGTTCCAGCAACCAGAAGCCTCACCCCTGGCAGCCAGCCCCAGCCAAGCCAACCTATCAGCCGTAGCAGGCTAGACCTCCTGCACCTCGTCCGAGCTACCAGCCTCACCAGTATGCCAATCCCAGGCCAGCCTACAACAACCCCAATAACAACAACGGTGGCAGGAACAACAACAACAACAACTATGGTCAGGTCACTTGCTTTGGGTGTGGTCAGCCTGGGCACATCTCTAAGCAGTGCCCCAACAAGAAGCCAGATGCACCGCGCCCCAATGCACCGAACCAAGGTCAAGGCCGTGGAGCACCACCAAGGAACCCAGCTCCCCGCAACCAGCCCAACAATGGCAAGGGTCGTGTGAATCACGTCACCGCTGAGGAAGCCCAGGAAGACCCGGACGTCATACTGGGTACGTTCCTCGTCAACTCAACTCCAGCAACAGTACTGTTTGATTGTGGAGCTTCGCATTCTTTTGTCACTCAAAAGTTTGCACTAGAGAGTGGTATGAAGCCTACACCTTTGGGTTGTCGTATGTTGATACAAACCCCGGGATTAGTTATGAAGTCCAAGATAGGATGTAAAGGAGTTGAGATTATCATCAACGGGGTAGGCTTCCTAGCAGACCTTATAGTTCTGGATTCACCAGGCTTGGACGTCATCCTTGGCATGAATTGGTTGACCAAGAACCAAGGTTACTTGGACTGCGCCAAGAGGATCGTTACCATAACCAATAGCCATGGAGTAGAAGTCAAGTATGTCCCCAACCCTGTCTCCGCTCAAGCCCCTCAAGCTAACTGTCTGCCGGGAGTTGAGTTGGATCAAGTACCAGTGGTATGTGAATACCCGGATGTTTTTCCTGATGAGCTACCTGGAATGCCTCCTGACCGCGACATTGAGTTCATCATTGAGCTAATGCCCGGAGCAGGACCCATCTATAAGAAGCCCTATAGAATGGGATCCGAAGAGTTAGCTGAGTTGAAGAAGCAACTGGCAGAGCAGCTCAGGAAAGGATTCATTCGCCCTAGTGCCTCTCCTTGGGGATCACCTATTCTATTTGTGTCAAAAAGGGATGGGACTATCCGACTCTGTGTCGATTACCGTTCTCTCAATGAGGTCACAATAAAGAACAAGTACCCACTCCCCAAGATTGAAGACCTATTCGATCAGCTGAATGGAGCTAAGGCGTTTTCCAAGATCGATCTCAGGTCTGGGTACTACCAGTTGAAGATCTGGCCCCAAGACATCCCAAAGACGGCGTTTGTAACCCGGTATGGCCTGTATGAATATACGGTCATGTCATTTGGGTTGACCAATGCGCCTGCCTACTTCATGTACCTCATGAACAAGGTCTTCATGGCATACTTGGACAAGTTTGTTGTCGTCTTCATTGATGACATACTCGTCTTCTCCAAGTCCGAAGAAGAACATGAGCAACACTTGAGATTGGTCCTAGACAAGCTTCGAGAGCACCAGCTTTATGCTAAATTCAGCAAGTGTCAATTATGGCTGCATGAAGTTGGATTCTTGGGTCATATGTTGACTGCAGAAGGATTGTCAGTGGATCCTGCCAAGATTGGAGCCGTGACTGAATGGCAATCCCCAACCAATGTGAAGGAAGTCAGAAGCTTCCTCGGGCTCGCGGGATATTACCGCAAGTTCGTCGAAGGATTTTCGAGCATTGCCCGACCCATGACTCAGCTTTTGAAGAAGGACAAGAAGTTCGAATGGACGCCAAAGTGCAAAGAAGGCTTCCAAGAGCTCAAGAAGAAATTGACCACAGCCCCAGTTTTGGCCAGCCCCGATATTCACAAGGAGTTTGTGATATATTGTGATGCATCGAGAACCAGGCTTGGAGGTGTTCTGATGCAAGAAGGTAGAGTCGTAGCATATCTATCCAGACAACTACGTCCTCATGAAGAGAACTACGCTACCCACGACCTTGAGTTGGCAGCCGTAGTTTACGCCTTGAAGACATGGCGACATTACCTTCTAGGGAAGCGATGTGAGATATACACAGACCACAAGAGTTTGAAATATATCTTCACCCAAAGAGAATTGAACATGAGGCAGCGAAGATGGTTGGAGTTGATCAAGGATTATGACCTCAGTGTTCAATACCACCCCGGAAAGGCTAATGTGGTAGCTGATGCCTTAAGCAGAAAGGCTTGTTCCTTGAATGCTATGATTAAGGAAAGGCTACCCGCCCTGTATGAAGAACTTGAGAGCTTCGGCTTGGAACTAGTTGCACCAGGATTCCTAGCCAACCTCAAAGCAAAGCCCACCTTGATGGATGATATTAAGGAAGCTCAGAAGGGACACGAGAGCATTGAAGGCATCAAGAGGAAGATCAAGGCAGGAAAGACTCCTGGATTTCCAGTAGATGAACAAGGAGTTGTATGGTTTGGGAAGCGCAACTGCGTACCCAACAAAGAAGAGCTCAAGAACTTGATCTTGCAAGAAGCTCATGACACTCCATACTCCATCCATCCTGGAGGAACCAAGATGTACCAAGACCTCAAGACAAGATTCTTGTGGCATGGCATGAAACGGGAGATAGGCACCTTTGTCGCTAAATGTGACATATGCCAAAGAGTCAAAGTTGAGCATCAGCGACCCGCTGGACTATTGCAACCTCTCAAGGTGCCTGAATGGAAGTGGGACAAAGTTGGGATGGACTTCATCACCGGATTACCAAGGTCAAGCAAGGGACATGATTCCATTTGGGCCATTGTCGATCACCTGAGCAAGGTAGCCCACTTCATTCCCGTCAGGACGACCTACAATGGGAACCAACTGGCCAACCTCTACATCAACCGGATCGTGAGTCTTCACGGAGTTCCAAAGGAGATCATGTCAGAACTAGGTACCCAGTTTACCTCGAGATTCTAGAATAGATTTCAAGAAGCCTTGGGAACCAAGCTTTCCTTCAGCACTGCTTTTCACCCCCCGACCGGTGGGCAGACCGAGCGAGTAAATCAGATACTCGAAGATATGCTCCGTGCTTGTGTTTTGGCATATGGAGCCAAGTGGGAAGAGTGCCTACCATTCGCCGAGTTCTCCTACAACAACAGCTATCAGTCGAGTCTTCAGATGGCACCATTTGAGGTGTTGTATGGACGCAAGTGTCGTACTCCCCTCAACTGGTCAGAAACCGGAGAAGGACTAGTCTTTGGCCCAGACATTCTCCGCGAAGCAGAAGAGCAAGTTCAACTTGTCCGAGAGCGCCTCGAGACCGCCAAGACATGACAGAAGAACTACGCCAACTCTCACCGTCGGGACATGAGTTTCCGTGTTGGAGACCATGTTTATCTCCGAGTCACGCCTCTCAAAGGAACCAAGCGTTTTCACGTCAAGGGGAAGCTTGCACCAAGGCACATCGGCCCCTTCAAGATCACTGACAGACGAGGAGAAGTTTCCTACCAGCTAGAGCTACCTTCCGAGCTGTCAGATGTGCACAACGTTTTCCACGTGTCACAACTCCGGAAGTGTCTTCAAGTTCCCAACCGCCCCGACCTCTACAAGGACATCGACCATCAAGCCATCGACCTTCAGCCAGACCTCACTTATCGTGAGAGGCCAGTTCGCATTTTGGATGAAGCAGAGCATTGCACCCGAAGCCGCACCATCAAGTACTTCAAGGTCCAATGGAGCAACCACACTGAAGCTGAAGCAACCTGGGAGCGTGAAGACTATCTTAGATCTGAGTTCCCTTATCTTTTTAGCGCTTAGCCTAGGAATCTCGGGGACGAGATTCTTGTAAGGGGGGTAGGTCTATCACACCCTGTGTTTGTATCACTTTGCTATGCTTGGATTTACAAAATTTGGAACCAATTAAAACTTTTTGGGTGCATGCTTGTTTAAATTGTTGCTTGCTTGCTTGTTTGGTTGTTTGTGTATGGCACTCCTAGGTTCTACTCCTCTCCATATTCATCTTCCTTAATCCAAACTTCTTTCCCAATGATCATGCCATGTGAATAGTACCCAAAACTATTTTTATCAAATATTATTTTGCCCAAAAAGAATTTATTCAAATTAGGTTTTCAAAAACCCCCGAGTTGAGGTTTGCACTGCAAGTCCTCAAATTGGGTGGATCCTTTTTCCCCAAAGGCTTTATTTGAAACCTAATATATATATGACTTCCCAAAACCACCAAATATTATTTTTAAAGATTATTTTACTATTTTATTTAAAGGCTTTTTCTTAAGGCCAGAAATGGTTTTTCATAGGGAAAAATTATTTAAATGCTTTAAAAATATTTGAGGAAATTTAGGGAAACTCAGTGGACATATATTTTCCATATATATGAGTTTCAACACATGGTCATGTTCAAAATAATGGGCAAAACCCCTCAAAATACTTTCTGCTTAAATCCATCTTTTGAAATATTTCTATAGGAAATATCCTCAATAAATTCCAAGAAAATTCCAGCAAGTCACAATTGTCCTATGTGACTATCTTGCAGAGTTTCATCTCAATTCCTATTGTTTTGCTTCATCAAAATATTCCAAAACCCTCTCTGTCCAGATTCAAATTTGAACAACTTTACATTGTGAAGTTTGTCCTATTGACCTCAAACTTTGTGGGCATGTTCTAAACCACAAATAATGATGCCACACCAAGTGGTGGATTTGTGGGAAGTGAAATGCATGCCTAGATCTACAGAAATCTGATTCTGTTGATTTCTAGGGTTTCACAAAGTTACATTGTGAACTTTCTTCAATCAAGCTCAAACTTGGTGGTCAACCCTATTTCCAACCACCATTTGACCCTGTTAAAACTCATGGCAAGCAAACTCCATTTGCTTAGCCAAACCATCATCAAACACTTTTTGCCCAGGTGGTAAAAACCCTGTTTGACCCCCCTTCTGCTATTCTCCATCACCTAAATTTTTACCACAACATTCTAGCATTGCACCTCACCCCCAGTAAAAATTTCAAGCCTCAGCTCCATGGTTAAGTAGGGTAAAAACCCATTTTTCTCCTCTGGACAGCCACTTTCTCTCTCTCCCTTGGCCTCTCTCTTTCTCTATTGACTCTCCAGAGCATCCTATGCCATTTCCCCTTTTTCTAAAACCCCCTGGACCCACTGGACATGGTTGGCCGCGCCCAGGACGCCGTTGGCATGCCATGGCATGCCATACGCGCGCTCTGGAGCGCGCTACAGTGCCCGACCGCACTGTAGCTGCCGCCCACTTCATGGCCCTGACCGCCTCGGGCCTCCCCCTCTCGCCACTTGGCTCCCTCGACGTCCGGGACACGGCGCCCTGTCGGCCCCCTCCTCCCTCTCCCTCCAACAGCTCCGGTCGCACGCGCCATTGCCGCCCTGTTCGGCCAACCCCGAGCCTCACATGCACGGGCTCTCCTCTCTCTCTCTCTCTCTCTCTTGCTCCCGCTCGTCGTAGACCAGACCCAGGAACACCCGCAGCCTCACCCCGTCTCCTCCCGCGCCTTCTGGCCACGGCCCCGAGCTCGCCAGCGCCCCTGATTCGATGGACGGCGGCTCGCCTATAAAAGGGTCCCCCGAGCCCTCTCTCTCCTCCTCTGGCCCTCTCCCACTCCCAATCGGCCCCCTGAACCACCCAAGTGACCGCCCGGAGCACCAGTGCTCGGGATCGACCGAGGCACCGCCGCGTCGGGACATCGTCGATCTCGGGCTACCGGCCCGCTCCGGCCTTCCTTCCTTCTCCATTGAGACGACAGAGAGCTCCTGGCCTTTCCCCACCTCTCCTCCACGCGTTTTGCTGCAAGAATCGACGCCGGCGACCTCCTCCCGAAGCGGCTCCGCCGTGCTTCCTTGTCGCCGGCGATCCTGTGCAACTCCGGCCTCCCCTCCACCTCCAGAGGAACGGCGGCTCGACGCTGGGCCCATTCCTGCCCTCAGCTCCCCTCGCCGTGCCCGCCTTCGCCGTCGGTGAGCGCCGCCTCCTCCCTGTCGAGAGGAAGGAGATGACAGGTGGCGCCAGGGGCCCGCCTGTCGGGTTTAAACCCAGACGGCGCGCGCGCCCCGGCTCGCGCAGCCCTGGCTCAGCTTCAGTCCGGCCCAACTGGGTCTGTTTTGGCCCAGTTGACTCTGAGACCCTTTTCTTTTTCTTTTTCTTCCAGTTTTCCAAATATTCCTCTGAGAAAAATAAAATTCCTATGCCAATAATTTTTATACCATAATTCCTGTAATAATCTATAGTATTTACAGTGCCTTTTGTGAAATTATTTGAAAACCTTTTATGTACTATTTTTTTTTAAAACCTCTTTTAGGCATTTATAGCCTCTGTTTTAAATAGTCTGAAAAAACTTTTTAACTACAAAACCCTAGACAAATATTATTGGAATAGTTTGTAGTATTTATCAGAATAGGGTAATATTTTTGAAGTGGCTTTTGTGCAAAGGTCTTCTACTTCTACTTCTTCTTCTTCTTCATCTTGTTCTTCTTCTAACTTTCTTCTTTCCCAATTTGCAGATTTGCTTTAGATCACGGAAGCTTGCGTTGATGGAGTCTACTCTTCTCCTTGTCCTTCTTTTTTTTTTTGATTTTGTAGGATGAACAATGTGAAACTTGCTACCTATATATGTATGTATGGATGAAACCATTGTATGCTTGTTGTTGGATATATGTTGGCTATATATATATGTTGGATATGGACTTTTGAGTTGGTATGTATATGTGTTGGATGATCATATCCATATGGCAGGGATATGTATGCTTGTTGAAAGTATTTTCAAATGTATATATATATATATATATATCTACGAAATTGATTGAATTTAAGAAAAAACAAAAAAAACAGGGGCAGTACAGGCCCTTTGCCGTCCGCTGGCAGACGGCAAAGTTCTTTGCCATCTGCCGGCAGACGACAAAGCTGCCACGTGGCAGCTACCTGTGCAACCTGGGGGGCACTGGGCTGGCCTATGTGGTTGCTTTGCCGTCTGCTAGCAGACGGCAAAGAACTTTGCATCTTTGCCGTCTGCCAGCAGACGGCATAGCGAGCCACGTGGCAGCTACCTGGGGGGAACCTGGGCTGGCCTATTTGGCCACTTTGCCGTCTGCTAGCAGACGGCAAAGCACGCCGTTAACCCCTTAACGGACCTAAGCTGCCACGTGTGTCGCCCATGCCCTTTGCCGTCTGCTGGCAGACGGCAAAGACCTTTGCATCTTTGCCGTCTTCCAGCAGACGGCAAAGTGCCCTTTACCGTAGCTTGTTCAGCCAGATGTGGTGCCGTCTGCTGGCTGATGGCAAAGACCTTTGACGTCCGCCATGCATGCCTTTGCCGTCAGCCATGGCAGACGGCAAAGATCCTGATTCCAGTAGTGAAGGCTCTTGTTTGTACATCATGAAGACACGGACCAACGAGTGGACTCTTTGTTTAGTATCGCTAGGGGAAAGGCATTGTTCGGGTGCTTACCTCGGGTATGCAATATACCGCGAGTCGTGGATGACACGGAAGTTTCCCGAGTCTTGTGGGTAAAGTGTGCAACCTCTGCAGAGTGTAAAACTATTCGAATAGCCGTGTCCACCGTCAAGGACAGTTGGATGACCGCTCTTGTGCTACGTCCAAATGTTTTCTCAAACTGGTGTGTGTGTCTGTTGGTGATAAAGGAGATACTTGAGCTAAGTCCAATGACTTGGCATGATGATGAAGATGAGATGTTCAACCCCTGCTTATGATGATAACTGAGACTTGTTCGCATGAGTACCTGTTAGCAGTTGATGCATGCCTACTCAAGTTACTTAATCATGTCATTGCATTTAAAAATCAGCTTTCTGCAAAACATACCAACTTACTGCTATATTATGCATTGTTATACCTCGTTCCACAACTTGGGTTGCTTGCGAGTACATTCAAAGTACTCATTGGCTTGCCACTGGTTATTTAATTGGCCAGGCATGGAAGAGCAGGAATATGGTGAAGAGTTCGTTGGTGACGAACATGCGAACTAGAACGCTTCCCAGTCGGAATGCCTGTAGGTTTAAGGCAGATGGCATGGGTTCACGCGTTCGATCAAGATTTCCGCTGCTTGTTATGTTTAAGTGTTTGGCCCTTGTGGCCCTACCTATGTAAGACTAGACCTTCATGGTCTTTATTTGTGTAAGACGCTAAATGTGGATCTAAGACTCTTGTTATTCAGCTTCTGTGTGTAAGTGAGCATTGATCCCTGGGATCACTGTACACGTGCATTCGGTGATCACGACTTATGAGTGGGGGTCCCCACAGAGCTGGTATCAGAGCCATCCTGACTGTAGGAAGCCCTTAGTTAGCATGGACGTTAGTTAGGATAAAACCTTTTCAAAACTATGCCTAGTTGCTAGGTGCCACAAATTCTATACCTCTCTTCTCTTCTAGTCTGTTTCAAACTCTTGCTGACTCTCCTCCATTCAAAACCTTGTAGATGGCCGTCGTACCCGAAGCCCTGCTAGCATCCGGCTTTCCCCTATTCCTTGGGGATAGCCTGGAGAAGTGCCAGTTTCGCCAACCACCCGTCCTCCTCTACCACGAGCACTGGGTCGATGCCATCACGAAGGAGTATCACGTTGAAGTGTTCGTGAAGGCAAACGACTCTCCGACCAGTTGGTTCTTTGAAGGACCACAGATGGAGACCCTAGCACTCGCAGTCGAGACTGCTGCACGGAAGGCACTTGTCCACCTTCGTAGCATCATTCCAGAAATGGCCGACGAGCCCGCTACTCGTTACCTACCCATCAGAAAGGACGACATCGGTGAAAGTCAGACACTGGTTCCATCCAAGGAGGATGGCGTGCCCCTCATATTTCAGACCTACTTCAGCCTTTCCGCCAATGTGGATGTAAGACTCTTGTTATTCAGCTTCTGTGTGTTCAGTGAGCATTGATCCCTGGGATCACTGTACACATGCATTCGGTGAGCAAGACTTATGAGTCGGGGTCCCCACACGTTCCCGGAGCCCGTCGGCGTCCTTCGGCCCCAACCACTCTCGATAAGCCACACCGTGGCATCTGTCGTGAGAAAATGACGACAGTTGGCGCCCATTGTGGGGCCATCCGCGACGCCGGCCAGAGTCACGCTACGGGCGGGACCCTTCACCACCTCCCCCGGCCGCCCCGCGTCCGGGCGGAACTGGACGCTCGTGGGGCTTGCTCCCGAGGGCCGGGAACTCGTTCCCGCTGGCCCTGCGGGCGGCGCTGTCGGCCTCTCCGATGAGTGCCTTGGCAGCGACCCTCCGATCGACATCGCCGCGCTCAGCGAGCGCGTCGGCTGGCTGAGCCTCGCCGACGAGCCAGCTGCCGACGAGTACCCTAGCCAGGTACTTGACTGCGTCGACCTGCCCTCGTCTGTAGGCGCACTCGCCCTGGGTGAGGCCGACAGCTCCCGCATCCGCGCGGGGGTAATGGTCACCGTAACCTCCTCGTCCTCTCGCCGAGCGCGGGCCGAGGCTGACGCGGCCGCCCGTGCCGGTACCTCCGACCCGCTCGGCGCTACCCTTCGGGGTCTGAGCACTCCCATTGCTCCAACGGCGAACCCGGCCACCGCCATGACCGAACTGGAGGTGGCCCGCCGATAGCTACTCGAGGATTCCAGCGCCCTCGCAACCGAGCGGCTCCGGATGGAAGCCGCGCAATGTGAGTATATCTCCGCTTATGGCCTCACCCCGGCCGGCCCCGAGCCCAGCTGGCGTGAGGCTATACGTGACCGCGGCCGAGTTGTTGCGGAGGTCCTCGGCGGCAGACTGCCCGTCTATGACACCCCCGCGGCCAACCTGCGGGCCGCCAAGGTAGCTTATGATGACCTGGCTGCCTTGGAGGGCGAGGAGCGCACCGTGCGCGAGCAGCACATCAAGGACCTCATCGACACCGCCAACGCGCAGCAGGCCGGTCTCGACCCTGTCGGGGCCGTCTCCGAGACTCCCCGTCCTGAGGGCGAGGGCACTAGGGCTGCTAGCCATCAGCCGGCCCAGCACTCCAGCTCCCCTCGCGCCTCTGGCCGACGGGCCGAGGGAAGCCACGCTCGGTTTCCCAGCAACGCGGGAATGAGCAGCCGGCTGTGGATAGCCGGCGCAATGACATCCCGGCAGGCGGCGGCCGCTGCAACGAGGTGCTGGCTGGAGGTAGCCGGCGCAGTCACGGACACACCCCGCCTCCATGACGGGACCCAGCGCGTTCTCCCCCGCCGGCCGTCCGCGTCGATCTCGCGGCCCGGCTCGGGCCGCGGGTCCCCTACAGCGAGAACGACGCGCGCCTCCGCCTCGACCGGCTAGCACAGTCGGCCCTAATCGAAGAGGAGGGCTCGATCGGCCCGGCATGTTTCGGTCCCCCGACCAGCTTCACGCTCCCCCGTGACACCCCGAAGTACAACGGCGCCGCCAAGCCGGAGGACTGGCTGATCGACTACACCACCGCGGTCGGCATAGCCAGGGGAAACAAGGGCGTAGCCGTACGCTATGCCCCCCTCATGCTGATCGGCTCAGCCCGCACTTGGCTAAACAGCCTGGCGGCCGGCAGCATCAACACCTGGACGGATTTCGAAGAGGCGTTCGTCCGCAACTTCACCGGCACCTACAAGCGGCCCGGCCGCCCCCGCAAACTAGCCATGTGCGTTCAGGGCCCGGACGAGGCCCTCCGCGACTACCTTACCCGATGGACCGAGCTCCGCAACTCCTGCGAAGGAGTGCACGAGGTGCAGGCCATCCAGTACTTCATCGAGGGCTGCCGCGATGGCACCCACCTCAAGCACAAGCTCCTATGCTCCGAGCCAGCAACCCTGGCAGACCTCATGGCCAAGGCGGACAAGTACTCCACGGCCGACTCCGCGATGCGGATCAAGGTCAGCAAGCCAGGCAAGGCGGCCCCTCCGCCAGCTGCGTCACAACCGGCTACTGACAACCGGCAGCCGCAGAACAACAAGCGCAAAACCGACCCGCCGGATCCCCACTACGGGAGCCGGCAGGTCGCCACCATCGAAGAAGAGCAGCCGGCTGCCCAGGCTTCCAGCCAGCGCCAGCACACCGGCAAGGCCGCCTGGCAGCCCAAGCTCACCTTCGAGCAGATGCTCGAACTTCGCTACAAGCATCATTCTGGGGCCAAGCCATCAATGCACATGCTCCGGCAGTGTATCTTCTCGCAGCGGTTGGCCCGGGGCGAAGGCCTTCCGGCTCCCCCCCCCCCGCCGCCTCCCTGTGCGCCGTCTCCGGCTCCTGCGCCGGCCCTGGCTTGGGCTCCGGCCCCGCGCGACGGCCACCTGCACGATCAGTTCCCTGACCAAGACGGGGATTACGTCGTCTTCACCAGCGAGGAGACAGACAAGCTTACCCAGCGCCGGCTCCAACGCGAGGTGAACGCCACCATGCCTTCGACCCCCCAGTTCATGCACTGGTCCGAGAAGCGGGTCACCTGGAGCCGGGCGGACCACCCGGCAGTGATGCCGAACCCGGGCAGCTACGCCCTCGCCCTCGACCCCACCATCATCTCCGCAAGACGCACCTGCCGCTTCTCGCGGTTGTTGGTCGACGATGGTAGCAGCATCAATATCCTCTACCGCGACATGATGGTCAAGTTGGGTCTCAAGGAGACGGACTTGCAACCGAGCCGGACGGTCTTCCACGACATCGCGTGGGAGCGGTATTGCACCCCCATAGGCAAGATCAGGCTCGACGTCCTCTTCGGGGACAAGCACCACTTCTGCCATGAACCGATATCGTTCGAGGTGGTGGACCTCAGCAGCCCCTACCACGCGCTGCTGGGGCGGCCGACGCTGGTCAAATTCATGGCGGTTCCCCACTACGCCTACCTCAAGCTCAAGATGCCGGGCCTCAAGGGCATCATCACCGTCGCCGGCGACTACAAGAAGTTGATCGAGTGTGCCCGCGACGGCAGCCGGCTGGCCAAGGCCCTGGAGATAGCGGAGGAGAAGCGGCAGCTCGACCGGCTCGTGGCTCACACCTCCGGTCAGCCGGCCATGCCGGCTCCTCCATCCCAGTCGGCCAGCGAGGCGTCGTTCCAACCATCCAAGGACACCAGGCAGGTGCCGCTCGACCCGGCCAACCCCAATCAGGGCATCACCATCGGCACCCACCTCGACAGCAAATTGGAAGGCGAGCTCGTCGACTTCCTCCGTGAGAATCGGGACATCTTTGCATGGTCTCCAAAAGACATGCCGGGTGTTCCGAGGAAGTTCGCCGAGCACAAACTTCATGTGCGGCCGGACCCGAAGCCGGTCAAGCAACCCCTGCGCCGTTTCTCCGAGGAGAAGCGGCGTACTATTGGAGAAGAGATCGCCCGGCTGCTTGCAGCCAGCTTCATCATGGAAGTGTTCCACCCGGACTGGATGGCCAACCCAGTCCTAGCGCTGAAGAAAAACAAAACCTGGCGCATGTGTATCGACTACACCAGCCTGAACAAGGCCTGTCCCAAGGACCCTTTCGCCCTGCCACGGATCGATCAAGTCATCGACTCCACGGCCGGCTGCGACCTTCTGTCCTTCCTGGACGCCTACTCCGGCTACCACCAGATCAAGCTGGATCCGGCCAACCGGCTGAAGACCTCCTTCATCACCCCTTTCGGGGCCTACTGCTACATCACCATGTCCTTAAGCCTAAAGAACGCGGGCGCTACCTTCCAGCGCTGCATCCAGAAGTGTCTCCTGCCTAAGATCGGCAGGAACGTCCACGTCTACGTGGATGACATCGTCGTCAAGACCAAGAAGCATTTCAGCCTCCTCGACGATCTCCAAGAGACCTTCACCAACCTGCGCGAATACAAGATCAAGCTCAACCCGGAGAAATGTGTGTTCAGTGTGCCAGCCGGCCAACTCCTGGGTTTCTTCGTGTCCGCTCGCGGCATCGAAGCTAACCCGGAGAAGATCAAAGCCATCGAGCGCATGCACAAGCCGGCCAAGATCCGCGGCGTCCAGAAGTTCGCCGGCTGCCTTGCCTCGCTCAGCCGGTTCGTCAGCCGGCTGGGGGAGAAGGCCCTGCCCCTCTACCAGCTCATGAGGAAGACACCCAAGTTTGAGTGGACCGACCAGGCGGACGAGGCGTTCCGCGACCTCAAGCGTGCGCTCTCTAGCACTCCCGTCCTGGCGGCGCCGGCTGAGAAGGAGCCGATGCTCGCATACATCGCGGCGACCACCCGCGTGATCAGCGTCATGTTGGTGGTGGAGCGGCCGGAGGAGGGCAAATCGCTGCCGGTCCAGCGCCCCGTCTACTACCTCAGCGAGGTCCTCTCCGCCTCCAAGCAGAACTACCCCCACTACCAGAAGATGTGCTACGGCATATACTTCGCCGCCAAGAAGGTCAAGGAGTACTTCCAGGAGCACACCATCCCCGTGGTGAGCACGGCCCCGCTCGGCGAGATCAAGAGCGGCCGAGACGCCACCGGCCGGATCGCCAAATGGGCCATCGCCCTCGCCGATCACGAGATTCGGTACGAGCCGCGCACCGCCATCAAGTCGCAGACGATGGCCGACTTCCTCGTCGACTAGGCCGAAACCCAATTCGTGCCGCCTCCCCCGGACTCCACGCATTGGCGCATGCACTTCGACGGCTCGAAGATGCGAGCCGGCCTGGGAGCCGGCATTGGCCTATCATCCCCAAAGGGGGACCAGCTCAAGTACGCACTCCAGATCCTCTTCGCCGCCTCCAACAATGTGGCCGAGTACCAAGCACTCGTCCACGGCCTTCGGCTCGCCAAGGAAATCGGGATCCGGCGCATCCTCTGCTTTGGTGACTCCGACCTCGTGGTGCAGCAGGTCTCTGGTGAATGGGATGCCAGGGACGCCAACATGGCCAGCTATCGCTTCTTTGTCCAGCAGCTCACCGGCTCCTTCGAGGGCTGCGAGTTCCACCACGTCCCCTGGGCGGACAACGAGGCGGCCGATACGTTGGCAAAGATTGGCTCCACCCGGCAGGCCATCCCAGCCGGCGTCTCCCTCGAACGGCTGCTCAAGCCTTCGATCAAGCCCTCCCCCGAATCAGAGTCTATCTTCATGCCGGTCAACGCCGCTGGCTCTTCGCCAGATCCGGCTGCCCAGCCGGCACCATCAGCCCTGGCTGCGTTGCCGGCGCCATCGGCTCCGGCTGCCCTGCCAGTAACACCTGCTCCGGTTGCCATGCCGGCCCCGTCGGCTCCAACCTGCAACGCCCCCGCGGCGGACGGCACCGGTTTCACTACCGTCATGATGACAATCGACGTCCCTCCCGCCGCCTCGGTCTCGGGGACTGGCATCCCTGTCCCGGGGGCTGGTGTGCCGGTCCCGGGGGATGGCGAGCCGGCCCCGGGGACTGGTCAGCCGGACGCGGGGGCTCCGACTGCGTTCGGCGCCCCACTTGAGCTCGAGCCGGCTCCCGTCTCGGCTCCTTCATGGGCCCAGCCCATTCTGGTGTTCCTCTTGCGCGGCGAGCTCCCCCCTGATGAAGCCACGGCAAGACAAATCCAGCGCCGGGCCCCGGCCTACAGCATCATCAACCACGAGCTGGTTCATCATAGCACCACCGACGTGTTCCAATGTTGCGTTGAGCCGGAAAAGGGGCAAGAAATCCTCCTTGACATCCACCAGGGCGAGTGCGGGCATCACGCTGCCTCCAGGACCCTGGTAGCCAAGGCATTCCGCCATGGCTTCTATTGGCCGACGGCCTTGGAGGAGGCCAAGTGACTGGTCGATAGGTGCGAGGGGTGCCAGTGTTTCAGCACGCAGAGCCACCTGCCGGCAGTAGCCCTCCAGACCATCCCACTCTGGTGGCCCTTTGCCGTCTGGGGACTGGACATGGTAGGACCCTTCAAGACTGCACGAGGCGGCATGACGCATCTACTCGTGGCTGTTGACAAGTTTACCAAGTGGATAGAGGTAAGGTTCATCAAGAAGCTGGACGGCCCCACGGCCGTCCGGTTCATCAAGGACATCACGGCTCGCTACAGCGTTCCCCACAGCATCATCACTGACAACGGCACGAACTTCGCCAAGGGCGCAATGGCGCGTTTCTGCTCCCAAGAGGGCATCCGGCTCGACTTCGTGTCGGTAGCTCACCCACAGTCAAACGGCCAAGCGGAAAGGGCAAACGGCCTGATCCTGGCCGGCCTAAAGCCCCGGCTCGTGGCACCCCTCGTACGGTCAGCCGGCTGCTGGATCGATGAGCTGCCGGCTATCCTCTGGAGCCTCAGGACCACGCCCAACCGGTCGACCGGCTACACCCCCTTCTTTCCCGTATACGGGTCCGAGGCGATCATCCCCACATACATCGAGTTCGACTCGCCTCGGGTCACCCTGTATACGGAGAAGGACGCAAAGGAGGCAAGAGAAGACGGCGTCGACCTACTCGAAGAGGCATGCGAGCTGGCCCTGAGCCGGATGGCCATCTACCAGCAGAAGCTCCGGCACTACCACAGCAAGCGGATCCGGCCACTCTCCTTCCGCGAAGGAGACCTAGTGCTCAAACGGATCCAGCGAACCACCGGTCAGCACAAGCTGTCTTCCCCATGGGAAGGCCCGTTAATCGTCAGCAAGGTGCTGCACAACAACGCCTACTACCTGATAGATGCCCAGAAGTCGCAGAAGCGCAAAAGGGATGCCTCTGGCGAGGAGACGGAGCGCCCATGGAACGCAACACTCCTTCGACCGTTCTACTACTAAGAAGAAACCCGTGTTTGAATGTATCTTCCCTTCTATTGGAACTTAATGAATGCAACGGGGGCCCCAAGCCAGCACTTGGGGCACTCCCCTTTTCAATTCCTTCAAAGGCTTGTCATTTTTTAAGCAAGGCACCCGGGTCCGGCTCCCTGGCCCGGGGGCTCGCCGGCTCTTCTCCGAGGCGTACAAGTAGCGTGAGCAAGCAACCCTTCCCTACCCCCCTACCCAGCCACAGACCGGCCCCCGGCAGTCCGGCTGGCGGAACCATGGGGTAGGAAGGAACTTATCACCCGAACGCCGCCTGACGAGTAGCAGCCGGACAGGTCCAACCGGACCGTATTACCTCTAGAAACCAGCCTCATCCGGCTCACCCCAACCCTAGCCGGACGACTCTAAGGCCCGCTCATTTTTCCCAAGGACGATGCCCCGTCCCTGTCCCAGTCCGGCTCCCGGCTGGCTGACAGGCGGGGCGGAAACCGGAAGGAATCCTGGCGTGAAATATGAGTCAAAAGGCAAAGGGCAAAGGAGGAGCCTGCACGCAAACATTTCAAACTTCAAGCAAGTCATAAGCAAAGGCCACATGCCAAGGATTCTTTACAATACACCCCCAGTGGGTGGAAATGCATCTTAATTAAACAAGTTTTTCAGCAAAAGAAAAAGATACAAAGTGCGCAGGGCCGCTCAGGCTGATAGTGCATCGCCGGCCGGCTCAAAAGTTCTCTCAGGGGAGGCCGCGGCCTTCGGGTCCGCCTCCGTGGCTTCAGTGTCGCTGCCGGTGCTGGAAGCGGTGCTCTCATCGGCAACCTCCTCATCTTCGGGTCCTTGGGGATTGCCAAAGGAGTCCTCCGCAACCGGCTTGCCGTCCTCGCCAAGCGTCGATAGGAGCTCGTCCGGGTCGACATACGAAGCCAGCTCGTTGGCTCGGCGGACGAGGGAGCCTTCACGGGTGACCCGTTCTGCCTCGGGAACCTCACGCATCGTGGCTAACCGGTTCAAGTTGACGCTGGGGTACCACGATGTAACGAACCGGAGGGCCATCTGCGCCCCGGCACGGGCCACCGACGCCTTCCAAACCTCGAGCTGGGCCACCGCGTTCTCCAGCCACAGCGCCACGCGGCCAACCGGGGCCCCACGACCCGGCCAGAGGGCCGAGATCACCTCCTTGCCGGCCGTTTGGAACCGGTCCATGCAGCGCTGAACGTGGATCAGCCGGTTCTCAATGGCCAGCGCAAGCTCCACCACGTCCCAGCCGGCGTGCTCCTCAACCTCCTGCCCGCGCTGCCGCAGGCACTCCCGGTGATCCGCCACAACCCGCTTGGTGCGGTGCTGGGTCTCCGGGAACCGATCTAGGGAAAGAAAAGAATCAACAAACGAGTCGAAAGCAAGATGAAGGCAGCCAGCAGAGGAAGAGAACTCGAAAGCAAAACTCACGCTGGAAAGCATCGTCCATCTCGAGGGCAAATTGAGGGCCCGCGTTCCACTCCCTCTCCAGCGCCGCCTCCGCCCGAGCAAGGGCGGCCCCGCGCGCCTCAAGCTCTCTCCCAAGGCGAGCCACCTCGCCCTGGAGAGCGGTTGCCCGCTGGGTGGCGTCGGCCGCCTGCTTGGCGGCGTCCTCCCGGGCCGCCACTTCCCGCTGTAGCTCCGCACTCAGGCGCTCCTGGGCCGCCTGCCCATCCACAACCAGGCCGCCCAGCCGGTCCCGCTCCGACGTGATCGCCGGGAGATCCCGCGCCAGCCGGTCCCGCTCAGAGGCCACCTCGTCCCTCTTCTGCCGGATTGAGGTCTGGGCCTCCAGCTCTTCTGCGAAAAGATCGACCCAAGTGGGTGCGCTCGCGTGCCCCCACTGGAACGAACATACCTCGCGTCTTCTTCAGCTCCTCCTCAAGCCGGTAGAAGCCGGACTGGTCTCGGTTGTGAATGGCAACCGCCTCGTCAAAGAGCGCCTGCCGCTTGACGCTCCCTGCCTGCGTGGGCAACCGCCTCGTCAAAGGCTGAAAAGTTAAGCAGGCAAAAGTAGATCCGGCCCGGCTGCCGCATGGCCGGTCAGCCGGCCCGAATCTCGACGGCTACACTTAGTGGGTGCGCTCGCACGCCCCCACTGAAAACTCGACACGGGCTAAGGAACCTTACCTCCACCGCCTCCTCTGGGCACCGTCAAGCGCTGTCGGCAGCCTCCGCGAACCTGGCCAGCACTTCGCGACCCTGCGCCAGGATGCAGCCCGGTTCCCCAGGCACGAGGGCTTGGCCGCTGGCGGGCGGAGGCAGGACGGCCGGGGCGCGGGCCAACGCCTCCCAGTCCCGAAACACGTCCAGCATGGTCCTTCTCGACCGGCTCGCCCCGCCGCTTGACCCTGCGTCCGCTGCGGCGCCGGCTGGCGGCAGGTTGGCTGTAACCATGAGGGCGCGGGAGCCAGCCTCGGGCTCCTTTGCAGTCGGCGCCGCCGGCTCCACCACCTGCCGGACCGGCTCGACAGCCGGCTGGTCCGGCTCTCTCCTCCCACCAACCAATGTCTCCGACGCCGCCCCCGGCACAGCCCGGGCGACCGGCACGTCGGCCGCGGCCGGCTCGACGGTGGGCGGAGTCACTACGGTCTCCACCTGCTAGGCCCTCTCCCGCTGGCCGGGTCACCTCCGCCACGGGCGGAGCCATGGCCGTCTCCACAGCCGGCTCTCGCGGCTCGTTCGATGGAGGCCTCGACATCCACATCGATTCCGCCGCCGAGTCCGTTGCGCGCGCCGGGTCCGCACGCCGCCTCCGCCTCCCATCACTCCAGGCCCCCGAGCGCGAGGGCGTGCCCTTTGCTCCTGCCTTCGAGGCTCCCAATTCCGCGAGGATCCTCTTCTCTTCCCGCATCGTGGCCGCGTGCTCCTGGGCCTGCCGGCTGGTGGGCTCCACCGGGTCGGCAGTCGACTCCGTATCATGGAGCTCGATGGCGTCCCTGGAACAAACAAAGGCCTAACCCTCAGACGTTTGCCGGCTCAAAAATCCGAAAAAACCCACAAGAACTAAAAATACCCACCCGACGACGACGGGAAGGGCCCGCTTGGCCCGTGCCGGCGGATTCGCGACGGCCGCTCGTGCTGTCTTACGAGCCGGCGGCTGAGTCGGCGACTGCCCCGGGACCGGCCTCTTCTCCCGACGGGAGGCCTCAGCCGTCTGGCCACGAGCCGGCTGCTCCTCGCTCCGTTCGCATGGCCCCCGCCGAGCTATGGGGGAGGCGCGTCCAAGACCCGGACATCATCATCATCATCATCATCAGTCCAATCTTTGATCGAGGGTCTAGAGGCGCCGGATCCCGGGTCGCCCATCGCCCTGTCCGCCTCAACCTCTCCCGAGGAGTCGACCTCCTCCTCGGCACTGCCTCCCAGCTCGAAGACCTTCGGGTCAGACTCGGCGCGTTCCGCCTGGAATATCTGGGGGTGCGGGCCGTCCGGCGTGTTCTGTCGAACAAAGTGTTGTGGTCAGCACGGCGTGTGGGCAAGGGGGACGGCTGGAAAAACACGGAAGAAAAGGAATTCACCTCGACGGGGCGTACCAGTGGCGCCGGGTCATGCCGACTGTACAGCTTCTTGCCAAAAGTCGAGGTCTCTGGCTTCAGTTTGAAGTTGGTGATGGCGTTCACCCGCTTCGCCACCCGGGCTGGCGTCAGCTCGAAGGTGGACAGCCGGCAGGGGTCCCACCGGCCCGACATGTCACAGATACGGTGCGGCCTCTGCTGGAGGGGCAGCATCCGGCGATCAATGAAGGCGGACACCAGGTCGGCCACGACCAGTCCCTCTCCGCTTCTCATGGCCAGGAGCTGGCCCAGCTCCCCAACTAGAGCTCCAGGCGGCCCGTCGCCCGTCCAGTTCACCCCAGAGGACGGGGCGTTGAAGAAGGCCAGCAGCCGGATGTAGTCCCGCATCGAGTCGACGTTCTTCACGTAGAAGAACGTCCGGTTCCACTTATTGACGGAATCGATGAGGGTGATGCGGGGGAATTGTGGGCCACGGACGCACACCACCACGCCCCCGCAGGTGTATGGCTCGTCGCCGTTCCTCAAAGCCTTGAGGTAGAAGAGCTTCTTCCACAACTCCACGAAGGGGAGAAGCACGAGGTAGCCCTTGTAGAGAGTCACGAAGCTCGAAAGTTGGAGGATGGAGTTGGGCCCGAGGTGGTGCGGCTGGAGATCGAAGGTGTCCATGAGGAGGCGGAAGAATTGGCACACCGGCAGGCCGAAGCCGCGCGGGAAGTGCCAGGCGAACACCACGAACTCCCCATCCCTGGGCTCGGGCACCACCTCGCTGCCCGACGGATGGGCGGCAACGCGGTCCTCCGACGGCAGCATGCGGGCACGGCGGAGGTACACGATCTCCTCCGCCGTGACAACGGAGCCACTCCACCTGCCGGAGGGTCCGTCGGCCATCTCTGAGGCGATCGGCACGGTGAGGCAGGCGAGCGGAGCGGCAGCGCGAGCCGAGCGGCAGACTGCGAGAAGAGGAAGACGACGGGGTGGGGGTGCGCGAACTGCCTCTGCCCCTCCCCCTCCCCTTATAAATAAGGAGGCGACGCCCGGGGGACGTGGGGATTAACTGCGCCCACTCCCCCGGGGAATCCGCGGGACATGGGCATTTCGAGCCGCGGCCGTTGGGGTCCGAGCACAGAGGATCCCAGCCTGCGGCCCGAGGCCTACCGGGCTAGGCTCGCGGCCTGCCGGGCTAGGCCTAGGGCGACCTCCCGTCAAGCCCCAGGGGCGGGGCCCTTAGCATCATTACGCTCTGCGTAGCACGCCGCGTAGCGCGCCGCGGTCCGGCTCAGGGCCCGAAGCGGCGCGACAAGACCCGAGGCATCGGGAGCGATTGCCGACGCGGCCGGTCGATCGATCCCGCGCAAAAGACGGACGCCGCCAGATGAAGCCGCCGGCTCCCCCTCGTCGAAGGGACGCGGGACCCCGCCGGCTTCGGGGACTACTGACGGGGTTATTACCCCTAGGTAGGCCAAGACTAGGGAGTTCTCACCCCTTTTGAAGAAACCATACGGCCGGCTGGTCCGCGACCGGCTGGCATGCTGCCGGCGAGCCCACGGCCAACTGGACCAAGGCCGGCTGGCTGACAACCGGCAGGCCCGCTGCCGGCTGGCCCACGGCTGCCTGATCGGGAGCCGGCCACCTGACCCCTGGCCAGCCTGCGGCCGACTCTACCGCGGCCAGCCCTTCCGCAGACCTTTGGACCAGCAGGCACCCGTCCCCTCTCACTGCGACCAAGTACATCGACAGGACGCGACCCCCACGATGGACTCCGGCGTGGCTACAGCAACTGCTCATGCGCGGGCATGCGTGGCTACAATTCGGGCGGTCGTACCGCTGACCAGAACCGATCGAGACCCGGCAGGGCAACAGTGCCGCCACGCCGCCGTCTACTCCATTACCTGCGCTAGACGACGCCGGGCGAGGCGGCCCGTGCCACGGCAGGTGGGCGCGGGCCAATCGGAAAGCCGGCTGCCGGGCCCCAGTTGGCGATGGGACCGCGCAGCCGGCGGGCCCTACGGGCGATGAGACGACGCAGCAGGTGGGCCCTCTGGCCGGCTGGAGAGGCTGCCAGCCAGGTCCCCCCTTCTAGTACCTTAGGAATATTGTAAGCCATGGGGTTGGCCTATAAAACCCCCCGAGACCCCCATACATCGGGCAGGCAAGCACAAAGGGATTTCCCCCACCTCACATTCTCACGTAGGAAGGGAAGAGGAGCCGGCTGCTCCTTCTTCCACCTCTAGACAGTAGCTCAAGGAGCACCATTGTAATATCGCCCACCATCTAACTAGACCGGCAGGACTAGGGGTGTTACGTCCCTCGGAGGGCCCCGAACCTGGGTACATCGTGTGTCCACCACCACTTGTGTCTAATCCCGTTCCCGGAGCCCGTCAGCATCCTTCGGCCCCAACCACTCTCGATAAGCCACCCCATGGCATCTGTCGTGAGAAAACGATGATAGCGCCCCCTCAAATGGTCCTAGTGCGCCATCACCTTTGACTCCAAGGACAAACTCAGGTGTTCAGCCATGGCAGGCGCACTCCCCAAGCTGCACGCCAACCATCAGCAATGTCCTCATCACCAAGACCCTCATTGACGGTGGCACGGGGCTCAATGTCCTCTCCATTGAGACGTTCGAGATGCTCCAAGTGCCATACGACCAGCTAATGCCAACGAAACCATTCTCGGGGGGTCACTGACCGCTCCACTGTCCCCATAGGACAAGTGCGCCTGCCTGTCACCTTCGGCGGGCGCAACAACTACCACACCGAGCACATCGTCTTCAATGTCGCCCACATCTACCTCCCGTACAACGCGATCCTCGGGTACCCCGCCCTCGCCAAGTTCATGGCGGTGAGTCACCATGGCTACAACGTCCTCAAGATGCCGGGGAGTGGTGGGGTCATTACCATCGCCTGTGATGAGAAGGATGTTGTTTGCTCCCTTGAACGCGCCTACCGTGCCGCAGCGGCCGAGCAATCAGACGACAAAGGGGGCGTCCGGCCTCGCGAGGATGTCCCCAAGAAGAAGCAGCTCCTCTCCAAGGGGCGCCAGCGGGCTAAAACCTCTGAGGGCGGCGCCTCAATCTCCGAGCCCGGGAACAAGGCCCCTTCCTCCCTTGCATAGGAAGGCGCGCTCGACGCCTCCCTCGGGTCGGGCTTGGGGGCTTCCACCTGGAAAGCTACAGACCTGACCAGTGTGACGAGGGAGGCACTCGGGCACAACCTGGATGCGTGTTTCGGCGCACGCCCACCCAAGCAAGGAACACGACGTGAGGCACCAAGCGCGTGGTAATTCACCACCAGCGCAATCAAGGAGCTTCAGGAAGCACATGCCATACGAGGAGGGCGTCGCCCTGCATCACCAAGCGCGATTGCCTTCGTCGGCTCAGGCGGCATGCCGCGCGTCTGCGTCGACGTACCCGGCATCAACAGGGCCGCGTCCCAGGACACCTTCTGGTCGTCGCGCGTCGGTCGCGGCGGGGTCTACCCATGCAACTATGTCCGCATGCCTTTCGGTCTGATGAACTCGGGCGCCACATATCAGTGCCTTGCCCAGGCCATGCTCGCGCCCTGCGGGGTCAGGCGCCACGAGATGCTGGAGCAGGCGCCATGCCCGAGCAATTGCCCCGGGCCTCGGGAGGCGCCAGACTCATGAAGGCCAGGCTCACGAAGGCGCATGGTCAGGCTCCGGCGACTACCTCGACGCTTCGTCGATACCGCCGCCAGCTGACTTTTTGGTTCGTACCAGGTAACTTTTTGGTTTGCTCAGTTTGAGGGTGCCCATCGGGCTGCATTATCCTCAGGCGGTTAGGGCCTGTCCCCGCAGCTGCGTCGTTTACGCATGCACCAGAACTTTTCATGCATTTGATCAATTTCCTAAACATTCCGACTTGCATGTTTGGTTCTTCGCCACCATGAATGTCGTCGCGCCCTAATGATCCTGCCTTCGACTGCCTCGTGATTAAGGGCTGGCACGACGTCTATGCTCGGGTCCGTCCCTGCAGCGTTGATAAATCCAAGCGATCGAGCTCTGTCTCGCGGGCCAGCCCCGTGCACGTCACCTCCCGTGGTCCTTGGTGCTTCGTCCTCGCATGAGCTAATCGAGGGTGGGTGAGTCAGGGCGCGGGGCACGGTTCCTGCAACCATTGTCGGCCCTTTGCCGCCGCAGGAGCCGCGCGCCGGGTGCCTTCTCCTCGGAGTTGTCGCATGAGAAGACTGGGCACGGCGTCTGTTCTCGGGTCCGTCCCTGCAGCGTCGATAAATCCAATGGCTGAGCTCTGTCTGGCGGGCCGGCCCCGTTAACGTCACCTCCCGGGGTCATTGGTGTTCGGCCTTCTCATGCGATGGCCCTTTGAAATCCATTTGGCGCAAGTTTCTCCAAAATATACAGGACTTGCAATTGCGCCCTCTACCGGAAGACTCAGGCGCAACCCGCCTTTGAGGTAGGGCCTCGTGAGACCCACGCTGGCTCATGAGTGCCCAGATACACTTCCCAGTTCTACTGTACAAGCCACGCGTACGAACTTAATGGGCTGTACATGCCCGGGGGGCTCAGGAGTCAGGGCCCCCCATTCCCACGCCCAAGTGGAAGCCCCATGCTCTGCCCTGGCGGACAACACAGTCGCTCAGCGGCTATGCCCATGCAACGTGGAAGCCCCATGCTCCGTGCTGGTGGATAAGCAACTGCGGGTGCCCTAGCGGCTGCATTCAACCTCTGGATGGTCCCTCGTGGCCCCGTCTCACCGCATTCCCCTGGGATGCTCTTGTGAGGGGGCTGCATGGGGGCTATGCTCAGGCCAGGCCTGGCGCACGCCACCTTCCCAGGTCCCTGATACCTGGTCTTCACGCGTCCCTCTCAGGCAAAAGTTGGCAAGGAAAGGTATGGGAGCCGCTCGCACATCAAGGGGGACTCCTTAGCATTGCGACTCAGGAGCCTCACTGGTCACGTAGCCCCTCACCTCTTGGCACCGTCGTGGTGATTCGGACGCCCCAATGGCGGTTGAGGTATGCGCGGGACCGGGCCCTACCGACGCAGAGCTCAAGGCGCTCCAAATCTCCAAATCAACCCCGTCTTCGCCGCGTTCCCTTCATGAGGGCTGCTCGTACGTCAAGGGGGACTCCTGAGCAACGCGACTCCGGAGCCTCACTGGTCACGTAGCCCCTCGCCCCTTGGCACTGTCCTGGTGATCTGGACGCCCCAACGGCGGTCGAGGTATGCGCGGGACCGGGCCCTGCCGACACAGAGCGCTACAACAAGTAGGAAGGAAACAAGGCAAGGAAAGAAACCACATAATTCAGCAGTCATTACTAGCATTAAATGTCCCCGGAAATGCAAACAAGTCTAACGCCTCCGCGAGGCACGATGAATGTTACAGGAAAGGACCCAGGAAGAGGAGCTAGGAGGAGCTGGCACCACCGCTCGTCCCGACCGCGGGGAGCTCGTCGTCGACGTCGCTGCCGCTGTCGTCGTCATCACTAACCCTTGCAGCTGTAGGAGGTGAGGGAACGGCGACACAGGCGAACTTCTTCATCAAAACCTCCATGGCGCCCTCCACGGCCGTCGCCGTAGCGGCGCGAACCCCAGGATCAATCGGGCGGATCACGGAGCCGAAGTCAAAACCCGGCTCACGAAGGAAGAGGTGGCTGAAGACGCGTGTCGCGGCTGCAGAGAAGAGGTCGCGGCACTCACTCTCCAAGACGGTCTCCACCTGGCAACATCACCCTCAAGCATCTCCACGAGCTTTGAAGAGAGCCCCGCGAAGCCACACTCAGGAGCCACCAGGGGTTCCGCGAATCCCCCCAGCAGATGGAGTTCAGCGCTTGACGGAGCCTGAGCTCGACGGGGGGGGCATCAAGCTCCGTAGCCTTCCTCTCCTCAGCCGCCACTAGGGCCTTCTCCCTGGAGTCGAGCTGAGCCTTCTCCGCAGCTACTTCCTCCTTCAGCTGGTCCAGGTGCTTGCGCTCCGTGGCCTGTTCGGCCACCGCCTTGGACAGCGCAGAGTCGCGATCGGCAAGCTTGGCCTCGCAGGTCTTGAGGTCTTCTTCCGGCTGCCGAAGCTGTTCCGCGAGCGCAGTCCTTTCCTCCTGAAGAGCCTTCAGGCGGTTCTCCGCCTCGTCGCAGCAATTCACAGCAGACACAGCAATAGCCAGCGCCACCTCGTGGGCTGCCTTGGCCGACGTGGCTTCCTTCCTGATCTCATCGACGGTGGCCTCTACTTGGCTCCATACCACCACTGCAGAGGCGTCGGCCTGGAGCACCCAGAAAGGAGCCCCGAGCGCTCCTTCGCGAGGCGACCGTCGGCGCTCCCGAGGGCGTCCCAGACCAGACCCAGAGCGGCGTAGGCCTCATCCAGGCTGCTGGACCTGACCGGAAGACCACAAGTCGGAAGTGCCAGGGCCCGGCCCGGAGGTGGCGCATGCGCAGCCGCAGGAGCCGCCTCCAAGGAGGCAGAAGCATGGAGGGCAGAAGGCGCCGGAGGCTGTGGTACCACCACAGGCAAGACAAGGGCCGACGGTCCCATAGTCAGCTGGCCCTCGGGGGCTCGCTTCTTGGGGAATGGCGCGGATGCGCCCCCAAGGGCAGAAGCAGCATCTCCAACGGGCGTCGGGGGCTCCGCGGTCGTGACAAGGAGAGTCGCCCCGTGAGCCTCCTTGCCCACGACATCCGGCGCCCCGGCAGGCGTCAGCAGGACACCAGGAACGGATGCCACGTCGGAGGGCACCTTCGACTTGATGCCCGCCTTCTTCTTCCTCGCCTTCAGCACGGCGGCGCCCCTTATTACCAAGCAGAGAAGGGACCATCAGCACACAAGCTACCGACAGATGGCCAAAAACCAAACAGGACTACTTACTCTTCGACGCTGACCCACTTCCTCTTTTTCTCCACCTTGGCAAAGGCAGGAGTGTCCTCGCCCTTCTCCGGGGAGGCGCCGCCGCGCGGGAGAGCAGAGGTGCCACCCGCAGGAGCCGCGGCCGGGTCAGCCGCTTCAGCCCCAGACACGGCCGCCTCGCCCACAGGCTATAGCTCGGGCAGGGGCGAGGCGGGTGCCTCACCCACCTTGCTCGCATGAGCTGGGTACTCCGGAGGAGGCCCAGCCTCGCGTTTCCCCGGGGTCGCCCGGCTGGCGGACCGTGCAGCCCGAGGTGTGGGCCCCGGCCCCCTGAGGACCCTGGTGAGACGTGGAGGACTTACAGTGGGGAGTTCGCCGGCATCGTCATCGTCTTCGAAGCCGCGGAGAAGCGCACTCCTCGACGGAGGGGACACTTCCTCCTGATCGTCTTCCACTGTCCCCTCCGAGTCCGCCCCATCCATGGTGTCGTCGGAGGACACTGCCACCGGGGAGCCAGGGCACTTGGCCGGGGAGATCCCCAGTTCGCCAAAGGTGGGCATTGCGGCAACCAAATCGGCCTTGTCATCGCGGCAGTACAGCGGGGCATATGCCTTAGGAAGGTCCCGGGGGTCGCCGTTGAGCAGGGTCGCTACAGCCCTGTTCAGCTCCCCGGGGGTCAGGCGTGCGGACCGAAGCCTGATGTCATCACCACCGCTCTGGTAGTCCCACATGGGCCTCGAGTGAGACTGGAGCTGCGCCTGGCGTTGCGCACGGCGTTGCGCCAGGAACTCCTTCACTATCATCCCCCCGGTCAACTTCCTGGCACTGATGTCTCGAGAGATCCGCTCCAGGACGGGCTTGGCCCGGGGATCGGAGAGCTTCCCGGAGCTCCACGCAGAAGTTTTCTTCGGCAGCCCCTTCGAAAGCTCCAGGCGGGAGTTGACGCTCTTGAGATCCAAGAATACCCAGCGGTGCCTAAAGTTCTCCACCTTCTTCCCGGCCTTCAGGAGCATGTTCCCGCTTTGGACCGCAACAAAGGAGACGCATGCTGACCGCTGAGCGCCGTCGTGAAGCCGCAAGCTGAAGAAGTGGCGGAAGAGGGGCACCGAAGGCTTCACGCCCACGAAGGCCTCGCAGTAAAAGGCAAAGGCGGACAAGAGCAGGATGGAGTTGGGCTGAAGATGGAGGGCCTGAATCCCGTAGTGCTCAAGGATGGCGGTGAAGAACTCAGAGAAGGGTGGAATGAGCCCAGTGAAGATGTTGTGGAGGAAGAAAGGGTAGACCGACCTGGCCAGGCGGTGCTTCTCCGTGGAGCCGCACCATATCAAGGTCCGCCCCCACTCACTGGAATCATCCACCGTCGACGGAAGCACCGGGGCGAGGTCCCCGTCCTTGGCTATGGTGGACTCCGAGAGCGCCGGCGAGATGGAAGCGGAGGCTGAGCCCGGAGCTTCGGGCTTCGACTTACCAGCAGGAGCAATCGAGAAGTCCTTGAGGCGGAGAGAGCAAGAAAGGGGATGGTGCGGTACTGAGTTCTGGAGAGGTTCTCGCAAGGATGGAGATCCGGGGGAAGGAGCAAGAGCGCTGGGAAGTAAGGCAATAATGACTCTACATCGGGCGTCAGGCTTTTGTCGGTCTGGGCAGTTGTCGAGGAGACACGGGAGCGAGAACGTCTGCATCTAACCGTGCACCAGGCCTGGCCCACAGGCGATAGGGGCCCACGGCGCTTTGGGCCATCTTCTTCGGCTTCACCCTGAAGCCAACTCGAGCGCGCCTTGGTCCCGGGGGCTACTGTCAGTGTCCTGGGAACGGGGGTACCCAGACTTGCCTGCCTGCGGCCCATGGCGTGGCTCACTTCGGAGCTCCGTATGGCCCAGCGCGGTTTCACTCAAGACAGGGCCCTCGCGAGAGCCCCGCCCTCGCGAGGAGGACAGCGCTGCTACTTCTTGAGCATGCATTGGTTTTCCCTTGAAGAGGAAAGGGTGATGCAGCAAAGTAGATAAGTATTTCCCTCAGTTGTTGAGAACCAAGGTATCAATCCAGTAGGAGATACAAGCAAGTCCCCAATCTTCGCACCTACACAAACCATCAAACACTTGCACCCAACGCTATAAAGGGGTTGTCAATCCCTTCACGGTTACTTGCAAAGATGAGATCTGATAGAGATAGATATGGAAGATTACTAGAACGAAAAGTAAAAAGATTGCAGCAAAGTATTTTTGGTATTTTTGGTTTATAGATCTGAAAATATAATATGGAAAATAGACCCGGGGGCCATAGGTTTCACTAGAGGCTTCTCTCTTAAAGGAAAATAATACGGTGGGTGAACAAATTACTGTCGAGCAATTGATAGAAAAGTGCACAGTTATGACGATATCCAAGGCAATGATTATGCATATAGGCATCATGTCCGTGTCAAGTAGACCGAAACGATTCTGCATCTACTACTATTACTCCACACATCGACCGACTCCTGCCTGAATCTAGAGTATTAAGTTCATGAAGAACAGAGTAACACATTAGGTAAGATGACATGATGTAGGGGGATAAACTCAAGCAATATGATGAAAACCCCATCTTTTTATCCTCGATGGCAACAATACAAATACGTGCCTCGCTACCCCTACGTTGTCACTGGGTGAGGACACCGCAAGATTGAACCCAAAACTAAGCACTTCTCCCATTGCAAGAATTACCAATCTAGTTGGCCAAACCAAACCAATAACTCGAGGAGACTTGCAAAGATATGAAATCATGCATATAAGAATTCAGAGAAGATTCAAATAATATTCATAGATAATCTGAACATAAACCCACAATTCATCGGATCTCGACAAACACACCGCAAAAGAGTATTACATCGGATAGATCTCCATGAAGATCATGAAGAACATGGTATTGAAGAACAAAGAGAGAGAAGAAGCCATCTAGCTACTAGCTATGGACCCGAAGGTATGAGGTGAACTACTCACGCATCATCGGAAGGGCAATGGAGTTGATGTAGATGCCCTCCGTGATCGAATCCCCCTCTGGCAGATTACCGGAAAATGCTCCAAGATGGAATCTCACGGGAACAGAGGCTTCCGGCGGCGGAAAAGTATTTTCGTGGCTCTTTTTGGTATTGGGGGAATATTTTGGAATTTATAGGCCGAAGAATAGGGTTAGGAGGCCTGCTGGGGGGCCACAAGCCAGGGGGGCGCCCCCCCCCTGGGGCGCGCCCAGGTGGCTTGTCGCCTCCCGGCAGGTCTCCTGCCTTCATCTCCAAGTCTGGCAGGTTTCTTCTGGTCCAAGAAAAATCATTTCGAAGATTTTATTCCGTTTGGACTCCGTTTAATATTCCTTATCTGCAATACTCAAAAACAAGGAAAAAACAGAAACTGGCACTAGGCACTAGGTTAATAGGTTAGTCCCAAAAATAAAATAAAATAGCATATTAATGCATATAAAACTTCCAAAACAGATAATATAATAGCATGGAACAATCAAAAATTATAGATACGTTGGAGACGTATCAAGCATCCCCAAGCTTAATTCCTGCTCGTCCTCGAGTAGGTAAATGATAAAAACAGAATTTTTGATGTGGAATGCTACCTAACATATTTATCCATGTAAAATTCTTTATTGTGGCATGAATGTTCAGATCCATAAGATTCAAAACAAAAGCTCAATGTTGACATAAAAACAGTAATACTTCAAACATACTAACAAGCAATTGTGTCCATTCAAAATAACATGGCCTTAGAAAGTTATCCCTACAAAATCATATGGTCTGGCTATGCTCCATCTTCCCCACACAAAGTATCTAAATCATGCACACCCCCGATGACAAGTCAAGCAATTGTTTCACACATTTTATGTTCTCAAACCTTTTCAACTTTCACGCAATACATGAGCGTGAGCCATGTATATAGTACTATAGGTGGAATAGAATATGGTGGAGGTTGTATGGAAAAGGAGAAGATAGTCTCACATCAACTAGGCGTATCAATGGGCTATGGAGATGCCCATCAATAGATATCAATGTGAGTGAGTAGGGATTGCCATGCAACGGATGCACTAGAGCTATAAGTGTATGAAAGCTCAAAAAGAAACTAAGTGGTTGTGCATCCAACTTGCTTCCTCATGAAGACCTAGGGCAATTTGAGGAAGCCCATCATTGGAATATAAAAACCAAGTTATATAATGAAAAATTCCCGCTAGTATATGAAAGTGACAAAAAATAGGAGACTCTCTATCATGAAGATCAAGGTGCTACTTTGAAGCACACGTGTGGAAAAAGATAGTAACATTGGCCCTTCTCTCTCATTTTTTTTGTGGGCATCTTTGGCCTCTTTTTTTTATTTGGGCTTCATTGGCCTCTTTTATTATTTGTAAAGTCCGAAGACTCGTCCCTACTTGTGAGGTAATCAAAGCTTCCATCATCCTTTCCTCTCATGGGACAATGCTCTAATAATGATGATCATCACACTTTTATTTACTTACAACTCGATACCTACAACAAGATATGACTCTATATGAATGCTTCCGATGGTGTACCGGAATGTGCAACGATCTAGCATAGCAAATGACATCGAAAAACGGACAAGCCATGAAAACATCATGCTAGCTGTCTTACGATCATGCAAAGCAATATGACAATGATGGTGCGTGTCATAAAAACGGAACGGTGGAGGTTGCATGGCAATATATCTCGGAATGGCTATGGAAATGCCATAATAGGTAGATATGGTGGCTGTTTTGAGGAAGGGTATATGGTGTCTGTTTTGAGGAAGGTGGGTTTAATGCACCGGCGAAAGTTGCGCAGTACTAGAGAGGCTAGCAATGGTGGAAGGGTGAGAGTGCGTATAATCCATGGACTCACATTAGTCATAAAGAACTCACATACTTATTGCAAGAATCTATTAGTTATCGAAGCAAAGTATTAGACGCATGCTCCTAGGGGAGAGGTTGGTAGGAGTTAACCATCGCGCGCTCCCGACCCTCACACAAAGGATGACAATCATTAAACAAATCATGCTTCGACTTCGTTACATAACGGTTCACCATACGTGCATGCTACGGGAGTCACAAACTTTAACACAAGTATTTTTACCATTCCACAATTACTCACTAGCATGACTCTAACATCACCATCTTTATATCTCAAAACTATATGCACGGAATCCAACTTCTCATAATATTTAATGCACTTTATATGAAAGTTTTTATTATATCCCTTTTGGATGCCCATTATATTAGGACTAAATTCATAACCTAAACCAATTACCATGCTGTTTAAAGACTCTCAAAGTAATATAAGTGAGGTATGATAGTTCAATTATTTCTATAAAATAAAACACCACCGTGCTCTAAAAAGATATAAGTGAAGCACTAGAGCAACATTGCCTAGCTCAAAAGATATAAGTGAAGCACATAGAGTATTCTAATAAATTCACGATTAATGCATGTCCCTCTCAAAATATGTGTGCAGCAAGGATGATTGTGGCAAACTAAAAAGCAAAGACTCATATCATACAAGACGCTCCAAGCAAAACACATATCATGTGGTGAATAAAAATATAGCCTCAAGTAAATTTACCGATGGATTGAAGACGAAAGAGGGGATGCCTTCCGGGGCATCCCCAAGCTTAGGCTCTTTGGTATCCTTGAATATGGCTTGGGGTGCCTTGGGCTTCCCCAAGCTTAGGCTCTTTCCACTCCTTATTCCATAGTCCATCAAATCTTTACCCAAAACTTGAAAACTTCACAACACAAAACTCAACAGAAAACTCATGAGATCCGTTAGTATAAGAAAAATAAATCACCACTTTAGGTACTGTTGTGAACTCATTCTTTATTTATATTGATGTAATATCTACTGTATTCTAACTTCTCCATGGTTCATACCCCCCGATACAACCCATAGATACATCAAAATAAGCAAACAACACAAAGAAAACAGAATCTGTCAAAAACAGAACAGTCTGTAGCAATCTGTAGACTTCGAATACTTCTGTAACTACAAAAATTCTGAAAAATTATAAATATCAGGGAAATTTGTATATCAATATTTTTTAAAAAATTCAGATCCAATTGACGCTATTGTGAATTTATAAAATTCCTGGACCGAGCGCAAAAGTTTCTGTTTTTCAGCAAAACCAAATCAACAATCACCGTAAACCATCCCAAAGGTCTTACTTGGCACAAACACTAATTAAAACAATAAAACACAATTACTACAAAGGAAATAATGTGCAAAACACTCAAGAGGATAAGAAAAAAACAGAAACATAAAATAAAATTGTGTTGCCTCCCAACAAGCGCTATTTTTTAACGCCCTTAGCTTGGCATAACGCAAAAGATCTAGGTATTGTCATCTTTGGTATACAATCCATAAGTAGCTCTCATAATAGATTCATAAGGTAATTTAATTTTTTTCTAGGAAAGTGTTCCGTGCCTTTCCTTAAGGGAAATTGGAATCTCATGTTTCCTTCTTTCATATCAATAATTGCACCAATCGTTCTAAGGAAAGGTCTACCAAGAATAATAGGGCATGTAGGATTGCAATCTATATCAAGAACAATGAAATCTATGGGCACATAATTCCTATTTGAAACAATAAGAACATCATTAATCCTTCCCATAGGTTTCTTAATAGTGGAATCCGCTAGATGCAAATTTAAAGAGCAGTCATCAAGATCATGGAAACCTAGCACATCACATAAAGTTTTCGGAATCGTGGAAATGCTAGCACCCAAATCACACAAAGCATGGCACTCATAATCTTTAATTTTAATCTTAATAGTAGGTTCCCACTCATCATAAAGTTTTCTAGGTATGGAAACATCCAACTCAAGTTTTTCTTCAAAAGATTTCATCATAGCATCAACGATATGTTTAGTAAAAGCTTTATTTTGATTATAAGCATGCGGAGAATTCAACATGGATTGCAACAAGGAAATACAATCAATCAAAGAACAACTATCATAATTAAAGTCCTTGAAATCCAAAAGAGTGGGTTCATTGCTATTTAAAGTTTTGACCTCTTCAATACCACTTTTATCAATCTTAGCATTAAGATCTATAAACTCCAAATCATTGGGACGACTTTTAACTAAAGTTGACTTATCTCTAGTCCCGTCTTTATCAAGATTTGTATTAGAAAACAAAGATTCAATAGGATTCACATCAATCACTTTAAGATCTTCATCATTATTCAAAGATTCTGGCTTCGCGGCCATTTTATTCACTAAAGTAGCTTGTTTATCAGAAATTTGGCCAGCTAAATTTTCAAGATAAGCAAACTAAGATTTCAAACCATAAATTTTTTTGACTATAAACAGTAGGGTAAAACCCCACTGCAATTTTTATAAATTAAATAAGGAGGGAACATAGTCTGACAGGCTTGAGGTAAGCGAAAAAGCAAAGATCAAACCATAAAATTCCTTAGACATATCATCAAGTTCTTTATTCATGTATTACAGCATAGTCTTTTGTTCTTTAAGCTCGTTTCTAAAGAAACTATTATGGTCAAATTGGAGCGACATGAAACCTTTAGCATTATTCTCAATATCTTCTAACTTCCTAAGATAAGGATCAAAGCTTTTGGGTTGAGCCATAAAGACGAGCAAACGATCTAACACACAAGCAAGCAAAACGCAAACGAGAAGACGAACAGAAGAAGGGCGAATAAAAAGGCAAATCTTTCTGAAAATCATTTTAGAAGTGGGGGAGAGGAAAACGAGAGGCAAATGGCAAATAATGTAAATGCAAGAGATGAGTTTGTGATGGGTACTTGGTAGGCTTGATGTAGATCTCCCCGGAAACGGCGCCAGAAATCCTTCTTGCTACTTCTTGAGCTTGCGTTGGTTTTCCCTTGAAGAGGAAAGGGTGATGCAGGAAAGTAGATAAGTATTTCCCTTAGTTGTTGAGAACCAAGGTATCAATCCAGTAGGAGATACAAGCAAGTCCCCAATCTTCGCACCTACACAAACAATCAAACACTTGCACCCAACGCTATAAAGGGGTTGTCAATCCCTTCACGGTTACTTGCAAAGATGAGATCTGATAGAGATAGATATGGAAGATTACTAGAACAAAAAGTAAAAAGATTGTAGCAAAGTATTTTTGGTATTTTTGGTTTATAGATCTGAAAATATAATATGGAAAATAGACCCGGGGGCCATAGGTTTCACTAGAGGCTTCTCTCTTAAAGGAAAATAATACGGTGGGTGAACAAATTACTGTCGAGCAATTGATAGAAAAGTGCATAGTTGTGACGATATCCAAGGCAATGATTATGCATATAGGAATCACGTCCGTGTCAAGTAGACCGAAACGATTCTGCATCTACTACTATTACTCCACACATCGACCGACTCCTGCCTGCATCTAGAGTATTAAGTTCATGAAGAACAAAGTAACGCATTAGGTAAGATGACATGATGTAGAGGGATAAACTCAAGCAATATGATGAAAACCCATCTTTTTATCCTCGATGGCAATAATACAAATACATGCCTCGCTACCCCTACTTTGTCACTGGGTGAGGACACCGCAAGATTGAACCCAAAACCAAGCACTTCTCTTATTGCAAGAATTACCAATCTAGTTGGCCAAACCAAACCAATAACTCGAAGAGACTTGCAAAGATATGAAATCATGAATATAAGAATTCAGAGAAGATTCAAATAATATTCATAGATAATCTGATCGTAAACCCACAATTCATCGGATCTCGACAAACACACCGCAAAAGAGTATTACATCGGATAGATCTCCATGAAGATCATGAAGAACATGGTATTGAAGAAAATAGAGAGAGAAGAAGCCATCTAGCTACTAGCTATGGACCCGAAGGTCTGAGGTGAACTACTCACGCATCATCGGAAGGGCAATGGAGTTGATGTAGATGCCCTCCGTGATCGAATCCTCCTCCGGCAGATTACCGGAAAAGGCTCCAAGATGGGATTTCACAGGAACAGAGGCTTCCGGCGGTGGAAAAGTATTTTCGTGGTTCTTTTTGGTATTGGGGGAATATTTGGGAATTTATAGGCCGAAGAATAGGGTTAGGAGGCCTGCTGGGGGGCCACAAGCTAGGGGGGCGCCCCCCCCTAGGGCGCGCCCAGGAGGCTTGTCGCCTCCCGGCAGGTCTCCTCCTTCATCTCCAAGTCTGGCAGGTTTCTTCTGGTCCAAGAAAAATCATTCCGAAGATTTTATTCCATTTGGACTCCGTTTAATATTCCTTATCTGCAATACTCAAAAACAAGGAAAAAACAGAAACTGGCACTAGGCACTAGGTTAATAGGCTAGTCCCGAAAATAATATAAAATAGCATATTAATGCATATAAAACATCCAAAACAGATAATATAATAGCATGGAACAATCAAAAATTATAGATATGTTGGAGACGTATCAAGCGCCAAGGCTCCCGGAAGGGGGGGGCTTCCCCAGGCTCCCTCCTGAGTGGCGGAGATCTCTATGCAATACTCAGCCTCGAGAGGACAAGGATGATGCAAGACGGGCCAGGCGGGCACCAGCGCGTGCAGAGAAGACAGTTTCCTCTTTGGTGCAAAGGAGGCAAAGACGTACACAGGTTCCCGAGGCGTCCCACCAAAGGTTTCCATTTCGGTGTAACAAGACCGGGCCAACGGGCTCGGCAGGACGGATGTCATCGCCGATCCCACCTCTGCATCACCACCGGTTACTTTGCAGGCGAATACCACGTTTCGTCGGGATAAGGATGTACTACTTGTCCCCCTTCGAATTTGGTCGTTGTGGGATCCCTTCCCACCATTGCGATAAGGGAAGAGGACCCGAGCCACTATAAATAGAGGATAGGCTGCCCCGTAGAGGGGGACGGAGGGAACACCACCTGAACACCCTTGCGAGGTTATCCACCACTGTACTAGTTCATCCACAAACCTCCTCGTGAGGCAATCCACCAAAAGCAGGAGTAGGGTTTTACGCTTCGCAGCGGCCCGAACCTGGGTAAATCCTCATGTGTTAACGTCTTCTCGGTGATTGAGCGAGTTCGTCGAGCTAGGTTGTTGGGCTGTGAGCTTGAGGCCAAAGCTGGTGGGGATCTTCGCACATGCCCCTGAGTTCGAACCTCTTTGGGTTTTGAGGAGCCCGAAATCCGACATTTGGCATGCCAGGTAGGGGCGTGTCGGAGTCTTCTTCAAGCTTCGCTCCTTCTCCGCTCCACCGCTCCGATGGCTGATGCTCGCCGAGCCCACGCCGAGCGCTGTGCTGCTCGGGTCGCCCAGACTGCGCCGGTGGGCCGCACGCCGATCCGCCTCTCCGGTGGTCGACGCCGCCACGGGCCCAGATGCCCACGAGCAGCAGGAGTCGACACAGTCGGTCAATGCACGGCGCGATGGCCAGCCACTCGGCGGTGGAGTCCATGATCTGGTCGATGCGTGGGAGCGAGAAGGGATCCCGCGGGCAGGCCTTGTTGAGACTCGTGAAGTCGACGCACATGCGCTCCTACCCTCCCTTCTTAGGGACAATCACGAGGTTGGCCAGCCACTCGGGGTACCGCACCTCCTGAATGACGCCAGCCTCCTGCAGCTTGCGGACCTCCTTGATGATGAAATCTTGCTTTTCTTGCGCATGTCGTCTTGAATTCTGCTTCACTGGGCGAGCGTGGGGGCACACCTGTCGGCGTCCTTTGAACGGGGGTACCCAGACTTGCCTGCCTGCGGCCCAGGGCGTGGCTCGCTTCGGAGCTCCGTACGGCCCAGCACGGTTTCACTCAAGACAGGGCCCTCGCGAGAGCCCCGCCCTCGCGAGGAGGACAGCGCCAAGGCTCCCGGAAGGGGGAGGCTTCCCCAGGCCCCCTCCTGAGTGGCAGAGATCTCTATGCAATACTCGGCCTCGGGAGGACAAGGATGACGCAAGACGGGCTAGGCGGGCACCAGCACGCGCAGACAAGACCGTTTCCTCTTTGGTGCAAACCAGGCAAAGACGTACACATATTCCCGAGGCGTCCCACCAAAGGTTTCCATTTTGGTGCAACAAGACCGGGCCAGCGGGCTCGGCAGGACAGATGTCATTGCCGAGCCCACCTCTGCATCACCAACGGTTACTTTGCAGGCGAAGACCACCTTTCGTCAGGATAAGGATGTACTACTTGTCCCCCTTCGAATTTGGCCGTTGTGGGATCCCTTCCCGCCATTGCGATAAGGGAAGAGGACCCGGGCCACTATAAATAGAGGATAGGCTGCCCTGTAGAGGGGGACGGAGGGGACACCACTTGAACACCCTCGCGAGGTTATCCACCACTGTACTAGTTCATCCACAAACCTCCTCGTGAGGCAATCCACCAAAAGCAGGAGTAGGGTTTACGCTTCGCAGCGGCCTGAACCTGGGTAAATCCTCGTGTGTTAACGTCTTCTCGGTGATTGAGCGAGTTCGTCGAGCTAGGTTGTTGGGTTGTGAGCTTGGGCCGAAGCTGGTGGGGATCTTCGGACACGCCCCTGAGTTTGAACCTCTTTGGGTTTTGCGGAGCCCGAAATCCGACAACACCATCAGGTGGTGTTCGATTACGCTCCTTGGGATGCCCACCAGATCGGACGGCTCCCACGTGAACACGTCCTTGTTCGCGTGGAGGAAGTCGACCAGCGCCCTCTCTTGCTCTGGAGGAAGGCTCATGCCGATGGTGAATATGGGGCCCGAGCTCCCACCGTCGACAAACACCTGCTTCTTCTCAGCTCGGTCCTGAGAGAACAACTGCTTTTCTTCATGGGCGCGGCCTCCAGAGCCTGCACCGCTCCCTCGGCGCCAGGGCTCAATGCCGCTTCAGCCTCGGGAGCAGAAGTGTTGCCCTCATTGTCGAGGGTCGGGGCCACCGCAGCCCCCGATGCCTGGGCGGCGCTCTCTGTGCTAGGGCATGCGGCCGCCGCCGCCTTGGCATGAGGGCTCGAACCGCGTCCTTGGTGTCCCCGGCCACCGAGATGATGTCGTTGCTCCCCGGCATCTTCATGACGTTGTAGCCGGGGTGCATTGCCTCCTTGAATTTGGCGAGGGCCGGGTATCCCAAGATGGCGTTATACGGAAGGCCGTTGTGGGCCACGTCGAAGTCGATCATTTCGGTCCGGTAGTTGTCCCGAGTGCCGAAGGTGACCGGGAGGCGCACCTGCCCCAAAGGGGCGGTCGATCCTTGAGCCACCCCCGAGAAGGGCCTGGTAGGAGCGAGCTAGTCATAGGGCACTTGGAGTGCGTCGATGGTCTCCACGGAGAGGACGTTGAGGCCGGTGCCGCCGTCGATGAATGTCTTGGTGATCGTGACATTGCTGATGGTGGGGGTGCACAGCATGGGGACTGCACCAGTGGCGACCGTAGTCCTGGGATGGTCCCCGAAGTCGAAGGTGATGTCGGTCATTGGCTCTGCTTCACCCCGCACGACCCCGAGCTGCGGTTGCGCTACGCCCGCCTGGCAAAGGAGCTGCTTGATGTGACGACCTGATGCGGGCGCCTGCGACCCGCCGAGGATGCAAGCAACTGCGCGAGCACCGGGGGCCACGAGACGACCGCAAGGCCTGTTACGCGCTCTCAGCAGCGTGGCTTGCGTGTTTGCTGCCCCGGGGCAAGTGCGGGGGGTTGATGTTGTGGCGGAAGCGGGGGTCGGGGAATCGGAGCAGCCTCGTAGTGTACGGTGAATGGTGGCGGCGGGTTCTGCTACCTTCGAACAGCCGGACCGGTAGCCGCGTCGGCCGCCGGAGAGACGAAGCGGAGTGGAAAAAAACCGCGGCCTGTGGGTGCCCCAAGGCGGCGCAGGCGGCCCGGCGCTCGCCGCAAACCCGGCAGGCATCGGCCATGGGAGCGACGGAGCGTGGACGGGGTTGAACCGGAGAAGATTTCGACACGCACCTACCTGGCACGCCAAATGTCGGATTCAGGGCTCCGCAAAACCCTTAAGGTTCGAACACTGGGGCGTTTGCGAGCATCTAAACCGGCGCAAAGTCTCAAGCTCGTCACCCTACGGCCTAGCTACGACAAGCGAATGCAAGCGAGGGACAAGGTGGACTCGGAGATTTACCCAGGTTCGGGCCACCTTGCGGTGTAAAACCCTACTCCTGCTTTGTGGTGGATTGGCCTCACGAGGAGGCTAAGGATGAACTAGTACAGTGGTGGAGTGGCCTCTTGAGGGCCTTTGGCGGTGATGAACTATCTCTACTCGACATGCCTTATACGGTGGGAGTGGGTGGCTATTTATAGGGGCACGGTCCTCTTCCCTCATTGCACACGCTGGAAGGGATCCACAACGGCCAAATTTGAAAGGGGACAGGAGGTAAATCTTATCCTGACTAAAGGTGGTCTTCGCCTGCAAAGCTTTGGGGGTGACGTGGTGGTGGGCTCGGCGATGACATCCGTCCTGCTGAGCTCGTGGTCTCGGTCTTGTTGCACCAGGAAGGAAACCTTTGGGGGATCCCTTGGGAACCCGCGTATGTCCTTGTCTCCTTAGCACCAAAGAGGAAACTGTCCTCCCCTACGCCCGCTGGCGCCCGGCTGGCTTCGTCGTCAGAACCCACGTCATCCCGTCCTCGAGAGGTTGGGCACTTGCATAGAAATCTCCGCTCCTCAGGAGGCAGCCTGGGGGGCTGCCATTCTCTGGAGGTCTTGACGTTGTCCTCCTCGCGAAGCGGGGGGGGGGGGCTCTCGCGAGGGTCTTGCCTTGGGGAATCTGTCGCTGGGCCATACCGTGTCGTCGTGGTGGGCCACGCGCTGGGACAAAGGTACCCCCGGTCCCAGAACGCCGATAGTCGGGTCATTGCCGACGAGGCCACCCTTGTGGCGGTGCGCGAGGAGGCCCACGCCGATGTTGATGAGAGGGTGGCTCGAGAGTGGGAGGCCGCCCTGGCAGAGTACCAAGGCGAGCTGGCCCGGCAAGAGGCCTGCTTCCAGCTCCGCTACGATGCGCTCTAGGGGAAGGTGAGTGCGCTCCGTGCCTGGCTGCAGAGCGTCGAGGCCGAGCTCCAGGGTGCCCTCACGAGCAAGGAGGATGTCAAGGCACAGCTAATGTCGCTGCAGGCTCAGGTTGGTGAAGCCGCCGACGCCGTGCTGATGGCCCAGGATGATGCGGCACAGGCGCGTATGATGGAGGCACGGCACGCGGGTTAATTTTTGTTCCTCGCGCGCCACGCAGGCGGCGCGCTCCGCCCCTAGGTCAAGGACGTCCCGGAGCTGCCGCGCTCGCATGGTGACGGTGGCTACCTCGACTTCTTCTCGAAGGTGGTGGAGGCTCTGCAGTCGAGCATCTCCAAGGTGGAGGAGGACATCGAGTCCAGCGCGCGCGACCTCCTGGACTGCGCGCTGACGCACGTCTTCTCCAACCTGCACCGCCATGACCCTGCCTTCGACCTCTTCAGCATGATGGATCCAGTGCCCGAGGAGCTCCGAAGCCCCCTCAGGGAGGAGGTGCGTGAGCACGTTGAGTCGTTGGTTTGGCGGTTCACCCAGGCCGCACCTCCCGAGGAAAGCGAGAGCCTCGGCGCCGCGTCCTCCGGCGGCCATGACGAAGAAGATACCTCCACCGCCTAAGTTTTTATGTTTCTTTCGTGTAATATTATGAACCACTAGGCCCCGAGCGGGCGTAAGACGTTGCAAGTTGCTTTTGCTTAACCAGCAGTTACTTATCGTGCTTTGGACGCCCTTGTTCCCCTCACGGGGTCTTTTGTTTTCTTTTACGCAGCCCCCATGCCCCAGCTGGCTGGGGGCCGTGCCCGCGGCAAGCCTTGCGCCGCTAGCGAGGTCCCTTCCATCGCGTGCCCCCGTGCCAGAGGGTACGAACCCGCGAGGCTGACGAAAAATTCGTGTCGCGCAGCGCGCGAGGTTCATGCCCTTGATGCGCGACGTGACCCCGGGCGGCAGCCCCCAGGCCTATAGTACCTAGCCCGCGCCTTGCCGGACCGTCGTCCTTCGCCTATCCTTTCTTGGGAGACCCTCCCACAGGGTATCCTGCCTGGGATTCCTCGCGCTCGCTAGCTTGTGCTTGGGCCCCGTGAGGGGGAGTCCGTCGCCCGAGGCCTTCGCGAGGTGACGTGATGTTCCCGTCGCACGTAGGGGCGACCACTGGGCCTGAACCCACTCCGCGCGGCTTGTATCCTTTGTAGAGCTTGTCGGCGGCCAAGCCCATCCTGCGGCACTTGCGGCACCTTGGGTTGTAGGCGTCTGGTCCTGTATCCCCAATCCGGCGGGTCTGGCGATGCAGTCCGTCGGTCTGTGGGGGCCATGGCCCCTCTAGCAGGAGGAGATCAGAGCGGCGTGGGCCCCGTCGCCTGAGAGTCAAGCACGGCACGCGACGCACGATGGGACATGGGGCCCCACCACTCCCCACGTCGCCTTGGTAACTGCCCAGTGCTGATACAAAGCCTGAGCGCGGTCGCAGGGCCATCATGACTCCTCTTAATCCTACGCCAACTCGACGGAGGCAGGGGGCACAGGCCGGGAATCCATCAGGGCTTTATATAAGACAGAGGGGAGAAATCCCTTGGCTCATCCTCACAGCTCTCAACATCCATCGCCATTCGCCGCTATAGTAGCAATGGCGCACGCGAGGAAGTTCTCCGCTACTGATTAGGAGAAGGTGGTGATGGACGAGGTGGGCTTGTCGAGGCCGGCGAGGGGCCGCGGCCGTCCCCGCACCTCTATCGCTGCGCTTGAGGCGCCTCCTCGGTGACGCGGGCGACTCCTGCCGATGGCACACGTCGGCTTGAGCAGCTGCGGAAGAGGTTCCCTCCGCGGGCGTGGGCGCGGTGGGCGAGGCGGCCGCGGGTGAGGCCAGCAACGTGAGGCGATCGCCCGGCCACCCATGCCACGGAGCCACTCTGCTGACGCAGTCCACGAGTTCATCATGAGGGTGGAGGCCAGGCCTCGCACTTGGCTCTGGCTCCCCGATTCCTTCGCGAGGGAGATGGAGGAGCGCTCCCCCTGAGTCTGTGGCTGCAGCCAGACGGCTGCTGCAACGGGTCTTCTTGGGTGGCGATGGAGTTCAACCCATTTGGCTTCATGTTTTTGAAGCATGGGTAGAAATCATTTGCCCTTGCCCGCGGCTTGCAGGAGGGGCACGTCCTCCAATTCAAGTTCGACAGGGCCTCCACGCTCTTCATGAAGATTTTCGGAAAAGTCGGCGACCGCGCGGGCTTATGCGTGGACAGCGACAGTAGCGGTTGCAGCGGCAGCAGTAGCTCTTCCTTCGGGGGAAGCGGCAGCGACGGCGACTCCGACGGCTCCCCGTGCACTCGCGTCAAGGAGGACTCTGACTAAGCGTGGTGGCACCAGAATCCGGGTCTCCTGAGGCGACGCCACGGGACCCCGTCCTTCCTCTTTTATGTTGTCCTTCCTTTCCTGCAATGAACCATGCTGACCCCGCGGGGGTATGTAGCAAAAAGGGGTCATGTTGTCTTCCTTGCTTTAGATTTAACGTTAATTTGGATCAAAAGTGAACTTCTTTTCGGCACTCTTTGTGGAGCTTGCACCCCCTTTCCGAGGCCACCCTGACTGGGCTTGCTTCGCGAGGCCATTTGGGGGAACCGTCCTAGGGAGAATTCTTGCATAAGAACACTTGGCCTTGAGGTGCTACATGCTTACCAATTCGCCCTTGGGCGTCACGTGAGGAGAACAGACACCGAGGCCCTTGGTGAAGTGATGCGTGCGTGGGCATGTCCGCGGCTAGAACCCAGTCCTCTAGATTCTAGCGCCGCTAGGACTGGCCCAAGCACAGGCACCATGCCCAGCCCCCGCGCGCGTGAGGCCCAATGGAGAGCCGGTGGGCACGTGCCGCGGGGGTAGCCAGCGGCTACCAGGGTGAGGCCCATTCACCTATAGGTTATTACGGCCCTCTAGGGGAGGATCTTTGTTTGTCTTCTCCACCAGCGCGGAGCATGGGGCTTCCACTGGGCGTGGGCATAGTCGCGGTTCGATAGTTATTCCGCCAGCACGGAGCATGGGGCTTCCACTTGGGCGTGGGCGGGAGTCCTCCCAAGACCAGAACCTGGCCCGTCGGGAGGCTCCGGGGCGTGTACAACCCCAAACTCATTATTACGTGAGAGTGTCACAGGCGGCGATAAAGGAGGGGTCAGGCGTCTGAAGCATTGGGAAACCCTCCCCCATTCTGCTCGCGATTTTACGCCAAGCTTTTTGCGCGGTTGCGCGCTCCCATGGCCCATAACCTGGGTGCGGAGCGCGCCGAGCAGCTGCCAGGGCTGGGCGCCAAGGGCGACGGGGGGCTCGCACGGCAGCAGCACGAGCTATGTCGTATCCCCACTGCCCGCCTGCTACGGTTCTCCGGCTTAGATTCATCGTTAAACTTTCCAATCCCCGTCGCCAACCTGTAGTTCGGGGGATCTTAGCCTCTCGGATACACCTGCAGAAGCACTCGAGACCTGACGTCCCCAATCCGCTCACTCGGTCTCTGACCAATCGGTTCTTATCCAGCATCTTCTGCGTGATGGTAGATCTGGTATTGAGCAGTGGAGGCTGTCGGCCAGCTTCCCCGTAGCCTCTGGGGCGAGGAGGAGTCTGATTGCGGTCTTCTCTGTGAGGCCAACCTTCATCGTAGGGCCACTTGCCATACGAACCACCCCTCGGAGGGGGTGTCCGGCTGACGTCGCGGTCATTGCGCCAACGCCCATCGTGCAGAGCTCTCGAAGGAGGAGGAGAGTATTGGCGCTCTCCGTAAGCGTGCGGGTTGTGTGCGGACTGAACGGTGTCTGCCCGAACAGACTTGTTGTATATACGCTGGTTTGATTGAGACACCTCCGAATTCGGTCTCATCGTCGTCTTTAGCAGAGTTTGGATCTGCCGAATGCCCTCTCCAGCCGCAGAACCGGACGGCTGACTGGACTCAGCTATCCGAGTGCCTGCGGCTAGGTTCTCTACGGGAGTGCGCATCACTGGAATCTTGGGTGGCTTGTCATTCGGAAACAACCGCCGCCTGCTGTGGCTGGAGCTTGGCTGCTCCCTGGCCGCGCATACATCGAGTGCTCGTTGGAGTCTCTCTAGACGCTCGTGCTCGGCCAAGGTGGCCTGGCGCATAGCCTCCAAAGCTATCTCCTCTGGGGACGTTCCCGTGATGGGGATGAGCAGGACTTCGTCGTCCCATCTTCTCCTCTCTTCCCACTGCTCCCGACTGAGGGGTTGGGTAAATATCCGTCGGAGTGATCGCCGTTATGGCGGCCTCAGTCTCGACCACGGGAGCCGCCATAGAATACCTAGGAGGGCCATGATCGGTGGAATGCGCCATCAATATCTCAGCAGCGTTCCCGCTGCTCTCACACTCGGACTAATCGGACAGCTCATCGCCCGATGTGGGAGACAAACTGATGGTGGGTTTGCCGAAGTCAAGCACGCTGACCTGCTTCGAAGTAGGCTGTCGCGCCATGATGTGTTTGAGCCACAGCTGCAGCCGCAAACGCCCGGAGCGCTTGCGGTGGCCAGACGCAGAATGGGCTGGCGCTGAGCCGTATGGCTCCGATGACTACCGCAGGAGGACCCCGTGCGCAGCCGCACTGAAATGCACGGCCCCGCGGGCGGGAAACGCATCCGGGTCCAGCGGTGCATCATGCAGCCTAGCCGAACCATCAGCGATGAAGCGAAGGCTGCCGAAGAGAACTTCACCCCCGAGTGCCAACATGATGGCCGGAAAAAATGAATCTCCACTTGCGCCGAAGTTTGCTAGAACTGCCGCCCCACGGTGGGCGCCAACTATCGTGGGAGTAATACTGACAGTAGTACTGGGGGTACGTATGAGTAAGGGTGAAGCCTAGCTACGGAACGAGTGTCACACTCGGATGTACGAGTTCGGACCCCACTCGGAAGTGGTAAAAGTCCTACGTCTCGCGCCCAGGGGCTAAGTGTTGCTTTGTGTATTTTCTGATTACAAGGAGTTCGTAACCCCTCCTCTGGTGTCGGAGGGTGGATTATATAGAGTGCGCCACCACCAGACGAGTGCCATTACGAGGGTCATTAATGCTAGTAACTGTCGAAGTTATTGGAAATTGTCGTGTTAACTATGAGCATTACAGGTAACATAGTATTTACATCACTTAATATGAGTTAATTCCCTCGAACGTTGTAGCTCCCACGCCGCCTCTGCTTCTTCAAGTCCGGGTGCTAAAGCTAGGCCGAGTGGATGATAACATGCGAGTAACTCCCAAGGATCTGAGTGCATCTTGTACATTCGTCCGAGTGCTAAGGTAGTCCAGGGACTTCCGTGAACTTGTAGGACCCCAGGTGTGCCCTAGATGCGAGGTCTATGACCATACCCAGGGTAGGTGACCTCGTCAATACACTTATAGATCTAGTGCATCATGTTTGCATGGAATTCCCTACTCCTTGCATTGACATCTATCGATGGGCATCTCCATAGCCCGTTGATATGCCTAGTTGATGTGAGACTATGTTCTCCGCTTTTTACCCCATTGATATCTACCACCATATTCTATTCCACCTAAATGCTATGTCCAATGATTCACGCTCATGTATTGCGTGAAGAATAAAAGGTTGATGCACTTTGAAAAGGTACGATCCAATTGCCTGACTTGAGCACCGTGGTGCTTAACATTTGTATTAATGCTAAACATGGAGCCATGCCTTGCAAATTTAATAAGACGGATAAGGGGAAAACAATTCTTGAGGGTCGAATACTTTGAAAAAAATAATGATCTTGTTTCATATACTTATAAGTATTACTATGTTAATATCGATTGATTCATCATTTCTCATTGAGCATACATGCATGAAGATTACATAATGGATAGCATGTCACATCAAAAATTCTGTTTTTATCATTTACCTACTCGAGGACGAGCAGGAATTAAGCTTGGGGATGCTTGATACGTCGTATCTAAATTTTTTATTGTTCCATGTTGATATATTATCATTCTAGGATACTTTTTGGGTCATTATTTACCAATTTATAATATTTTTTAGCACTAACCTATTGACCCAGTGCCCAGTGCCAGTTGTTGTTTTCTGCTTGTTTTTTACTTTGCAGGTTTCCTTTATCAAACGAAGTCCAATTGCCATGAAACTTTTTGATGATTTTTTCTGGACCAATACAAGACCTAAAAGCTTCGGGAGATGGCTGGGAGCCGCACAGGTGAGGAAGTCCCGGACTAAGGGGTCCTCGGGCTGCCGACTCATCTCTCAATGGGCCGGTTCGATGGGCCACTTTCCGAAGAAGGGCCGGACACATCAAGACTCCACTTTCCGGAAGGAAGCCCCGAAGGCGCGTCGTGCACTCCAAGTCAAGAGGAGGAAATCGCCACCTCCATCCTCGGCAGGAGGCCCACCATGTGTAAACCCTACTACCCCCCGGTGTCTATATAAACCGGGAGGGTTTTAGATCATAGGACACATAAACTCATCTAGGGTTTAGGTAGTCGATCTTGAGTTAGATCAACTCTGTAACCTTCATATCATCAATATAATCAAGTAGGACGTAGGGTTTTACCTCCATAGGAGGGCCCGAACCTGGGTAAACATCGTCTCCTTCGTCCCATGTTACCATCGATCCTAGTCTCACAGCTCGGGACCCCCTACCCGAGATCCGCCGGTTTTGACACCGACATTGGTGCTTTCATTGAGAGTTCCGCTGTGATCGCCCAAGGAATCGATGGCTCCCGTCTTCATCAACGAAGAAGTCCGCAGCATGGAGTCCTTTGTCCCTGGACAGATCTTTGCTTTCGGCAGCACCGTGCTGCACGCTGACCCGACCGGCCGCCTTGGCCGGGTCGGGAGTTTCGCCCCTGATCAAGAAGTCAGATTCGGGAACTTAGAGTTCTCCGTCAACCCTCGGGGCGATCTCTTGCTCACCGGGCTCGCAGACTCGCCTGACGCGCCCGAAGACTCCGAGGCCTTAACCTCAGATGTCACTTTCAATCCCGGTCACGGGGCTAATCCCGATGACGATCTGGACTTAGGTCCGGATCCGGCTATAGCGTCGGATGGCTGGGCATCAACCCCTGCCGAATACACTTCTCGTGCGGACTCGTCAGAGGTTAACTCCAGACGCGCCGGGCAGATTGACCCGATCGAGTTGTCGACACTTTGCGAAGCTGTTGATCGGATCTCCTTGATTAAAACTACCGATGTCCCAATCCCGATCCACACGCTGATCGGTCTTGAGGCGGGTCAAGAGGGATTTTTCAGCCCACCCACCACCCACTTAGTAGCCACTATCGAAGACATAACCGATATGTTGGACTACGCCTCCGAGGAGGCAGATGACATGGAAGAAGAGGATCGTGCTCCCACCCTCGTTAACACCGGGCAATGGACCGCCACCACCACCTATGAGCGCACACCAGCGAACAATGGTGATGACTCGGGTGAGGCGTCGTCAAGACCCCGGAAACCGCGCAAGCGATCAAAGACCAAAAAGGGGAGGGAAGCTATTGCCGGCACCGGGGAAAACGATACCCCGGAAGACCTCGGCGATCCCGATATCCCCGAATATCCGTTGACTAGGAAAGGCCGGAAGACCAGCGCGACCCCGAAGATCCAAACGACTCCGAGGATGACAACTACCTCCCCCCTATAGAGGAGGAGGATAGCCCGGACGACGAGGACATCATCATCCCCGAGACCATTAAGGATCATGAACGGTTCAGGCAACAGCTCTTAGCAACTACCCGAAGCCTAAAGGCAAAAGCGTGGCAACTCAAGGCCGAACAAGACACCCTCAACGATAGATGGACAAGGGTTCTATCAGCCGAGGAAGAACACGGCGCCGGTCTATGGGATCAACCCAAGAGCTACCCCCACCAGTGGCTGCTGCCGCAATTCGATGACGAGCTCCCCAATACGCCGTCCCCCAAGCACACTCCATATGACCAGCCGCACCGCCCTCCCCGAGGACGAGATAGGAGGGCTGGCGAGGCCGGTTATAGGCCGGCGATACCCCGCAGAAGGGGAAAAGAGCCAATGGAGCCTGACGACAGGTATGACCTGCGACACGACCTGGATGATAGAACAGGCCGCACCAGATCCATCTACGGATATAGAGGGTACTCCCCGGGTAGACGGGATGAGTACCGTCCCTGGCACGACCAAACCAATAGAGTTTGGGACCAAAACCGGGCCAGAACAGACACCGACTACCGGCGTGATATAGCCAGGGTCAGAGGCGCTGCCCCCCCACTGTGCTTCACTGACGAAGTGATGCAGCATCAGTTCCCGGACGGGTTTAAACCCGTGAACATCGAACAATACGACGGAACAACTGACCCAACAGTGTGGATCGAGGATTTCCTCCTCCACATTCACATGGCACGAGGAGACGACCTCCACGCCATCAAGTACCTACCCCTTAAAATTAAGGGGCCAGCTCGGCACTAGTTAAACAGTCTCCCCGAAAACTCTATCGGGAGCTGGGAGGACCTCGAGGATGCATTCCGATCTAACTTCCAGGGCACCTATGTACGGCCCCCGGACTCTTCCGACCTAAGCAATGTGGTGCAAAAGACAGGAGAGTCCGCTCGACAATTCTGAAACCGGTTCTTGACCAAGAAAAACCAGATCGTCGATTGCCCAGATGCGGAAGCTATAGCCTCTTTCAGGCACAATATTCGGGATGAATGGCTGGCTCGCCAGCTCGGTCAGGATAAACCTAGGACCATGTCCGCCCTCACATCGCTCATGACCCGCTTTTGCGCGGGCGAGGATAACTGGCTAGCAAGGCGAAGCCGCAACCCCGAAGACCCCGGTACTTCCGAAGTTTGGGATGGAAACGGGAAACCACGACGTAACGAAAACAAACGCCGGCACAGCACTAGCGACGCCGATGACACGGCCGTTAACGCCGGTTTCCGCAACCCAAGATCCGGGCAGCGGAAGAAGCCTCCTAAAGGCAACCGCGACGGACCCACCCCGCTGGACAAGATCCTGGAGAGGCCTTGCCAGATCCATGGCACTCCGGACAAGCCCGCCAACCACACCAACCATAACTGTTTGGTGTTTAAACAGGCAGGCAAACTCGTAGCCGAGGACCAGGGCAAAGGCCCACACAGCGAGGACGACGAGGAGCCCCGTGGTCCGGGCAATGGAGGTCAGAAGAAATTCCCTCCAGAAGTAAAAACCGTGAACATGATATACGCCACTCATATACCTAAAAAGGAGAGGAAGCGCGCCCATCGAGAGGTCTATGCCGTAGAGCCTGTAGCCCCGAAGTTTAACCCATGGTCGGCCTACCCGATCACTTTTGATCGACGAGATCACCCGACCAGTATCCGTCACGGAGGTTCGGCGGCCCTCGTCCTAGACCCCATTATCGATGGGTATCACCTTACTAAAGTCCTAATGGATAGAGGAAGTAGCCTCAATCTGATCTATTTAGATATGGTGAAAAAGATGGGCATAGACCCGTCAAGGATAAAGCCTAGCAACACTACCTTTAAAGGAGTGATCCCAGGTGTCGAAGCCCGTTGCACAGGCTCGGTTAGCCTGGAAGTAGTGTTTGGTTTGCCCGACAACTTCCGCAGCGAGGAATTGATCTTCGACATAGTCCCCTTCCGCAGCGGCTATCACGCCCTGCTCGGCCGAACAGCGTTCGCTCGCTTTAATGCCGTCCCACATTACGCATACCTCAAGCTCAAGATGCCTGGTCCCAAGGGGGTCATCACCGTCAACGGCAACACAGAGCGTTCCCTCCGAACTGAGGAGCATGCATTGGCCCTGGCGGCCGAATTCCATTATGAGGACGGTCGGCAAACACCCAAATCGGCCATAAAGGCCCGTAAGGTTGACAAACGATTTCGGTTTCAATCCGAACTCCCGGACTCTTCTGCTCCCCAGAAATAGGGATAATCCCCCCATTGCACAGGCCTAACGACCGCCAAACACGTGCCAAGAAGGCACAACTTCGCGCTCAAGATTCCATGGGCAGCAATGGGGAGCAACGAGCAAATGGTAGGTGTTCGGCTGGACCGACCAGTACCAATACACGTCCTCGGACAAAACACAGGTACCATCAAGGACCTGCTAAAAAAGCGTACAGCTCATCGATACTTCGGCGACTTCTCAAGACCTTCTTCCCAAGATTCGCTCGGCGACAGCATCACTCTTAATGGGATGCAACCCCCACAGAGGAACATGAACGGACATGCGACAAGGCACATCAAAGACGTCATGTCATCAATCGAAGAATCCTGGTACAGCCTCCCCTCTGTAAATTTTATATTTCATCTACCTGTAAACAGTTGCTTCGGCAATCCAAGTTATAAGAATTATTGAGCAAGTACAAAACCATTATATATGGCCACTTCGTTGTCTTTTGTACATCCTCTGTTCTTCTCTTGGTCGCGCTTCTTGCGAAAATTGTTCGGTATATATTATGATGCAACCGGCTAATAGACCGAGGGCTCGAATTTAAAATTGCCTTGAACATCACCTCAGCACAACTGGTTGTGTGTTCGGCGTCTTGGGTTTTGCTTTATATGCATCGGATCCGAACTATGTCTTGGGTCAATAGTTGGGTTGCTCGGATCCTGTGTTTGCCCTCTTACGTTCCGCTCGTTCGGCTAAGAGGGCAAAGGGAGAACCACTGCGATTGTGCTTCCAGTTCGTCTGGTCAAGCACCTCAGGGGAGAAAGCCAAAAACTGACCGTCAAAGTAAGCGAGAACCGGTCTGCGAATCCGAGCATAAGTGTCATACTAAAAGATCGATAGAGGTTCTTCCGTGTTATACGATGGGTTTCGTTCTTGTACAAACCATGTGATGCTGGCTTCGGCTCCGAACATCACACTGGGGGCTAGTTATCAGCCCCCGCATTTTTCTACACTCCAACGGCTAAGTGAAAGCGCTAGAGCACCATAGTCCGATTGCCTTGTCCCTCTCGCACTACCGCCTTCGGGCGCCGATACTTTGGCTAAGGGTAGAAGTGCGGTTACAGGGACACCCCGCGTGGTATCTACGTGGGGGCTGAAGCCGACGACTCGCTGCTTTCAGATAAACCAGCCACATAGGAGTCTAAATAAACATTAACTACTTATAAAACATGATAAACCATGCAACACTTATTATAAAGCGTTAAAGTCTTCGGGCATATTACATCGCGTTCACTCATACAAAACGTCCTTGGAGCATTGAGCCTCTATTGCCCGAGCACCTTTTATCACTTCTGGGAGGTACCGCTCGGGGCACCTATACTCCTTTCCAGGAGGCGGAGGTGCGGTAGCCATCTCGGTTGGCTTGAGCCTTGGCAAATGCACCATGGTCTTTGCAAAGGCCATCCGCGCGCCCTCGATGCACATAGAACGCTTCAGCGCATCGACCCGAGGCGCAGCTTCGCACAGCTTCTGCACTAAGCCGAAGTAGTTGCTCGGCAATGGCTCATCGGGCCACATGCGTATGCAGAGGTCCTTCATGGCCGGCTCCGCCACTCTGCGCATCTCCATCAGTTGCTTCATTTGCTCGACGAGGAGAGACGAGTGCTCGGGAGACTCAAACTGTGCCCAGAATAGCCGGGCCTCATCCTCCTCTGCCCGCGAAGCGTAAAACTTGTTCGTGTCCGCTGCACTCTTCTGGAGGTCTGCACAGACGCCTACGGAACGCCACACCTAGGTGAGCAACGTAAACTTGCTTCCACCAAAGGTGCATTGCAGTGAATATGGCTTACCATCGATGACAGCCTTGACTTGGCGAAGTTCCTCTTGTGCAGACCGCCTGTCTACCCGCTCCTTCTGGAGCTCGGATTTCAGCGCGGCTAGCTCGGTGGCTTGTTCCTTGCCTCTCTGCTCAAGGGCCTCGCACTTCGTACCGGTATCCTTGAGCTCTTGCTACACCTCCTCCACCCGAGCCTCGTGCTTGGCGCTTGCAGCCTTCAAAGTGGACAGCGCGGCTGCCGCTTGTTCGGCGGCCGTCTTCTCCTCCTCGGTCTTTCGCTTCATGTCCTGGAGCTCGGCCCTGAGTTTTTCAACCTCCACAGCTGAAGCTGTAGGAGCAATAGCTAACTAATTACGCTGGGCTACCAGTGCGGATCATTACCGATATATAGCTCGGAAATTACAAATCGGCTTACCTTGTGCCTCATCGAACCGCTTGTTGAGGCTATCCAGCTCCTCGTCGGAGCTCTTGAGCTTCCGATTTAGCTCGGTCAGCTCAGCGGCATTAACGGCCGCCGCCGATGACGAGGCCTGCGAAAAACAAAAAAATATATGCATCCAGTTATGTGCGATTCAAACCCCCGAACTATGAAGGATATGACTCCTTGTTTGGTCCGTTCCAGGACTTTTCCAAACATTGCAGGACCAAATGGTGCCTTGTGCATCATTGATTCATTCCTCACTATTTGACCCCCGGATTCGTTTTTGCATACCCATCCAGGGCTTGGGGGCTAGTACATATATAAAGAGATAGCACAAAACTTAAAATTAGCATTGTTCGGGAAAAGGGTATTACTTGACTCACCTAGAAGCCCGCCAAGAGATCATTGAAGGCCTCCTTCAGTCCGCTATCAACGGACTGAATTCCTTGCAAAACCGCACTCATAAGAGTGCGGTGATCCTCGGAGATGGGGGCGCTTGCTAGCGCCTCCTCCATAACCGGCCACCCAGCCGTTGGTGGCATCGGTGGTGACCGGTCGGTCCGATCTCTAATCGGGGACTGAGCCGGTGACTCCGGAGGCACAGAGTGCTCCGGAGACATCCTCGGAGGGGGCTGGGTTTTTCTCTGCCCTTCCTCTTCGGCGACCAGGGGAATGTTCCCCCCTGGTCCTCAGCAGCCCGGGGAGTTTCCTCTCCCTGGCCCTCGGTGGCAGTGGCATCAGCCTCAGCCATGGCATGGTCACCCCCTCTGCCCGTGTTCGGCTCCATCGGAGCCTGGCTAGATGACACCTCCGCGGCATCCTTCGCAGCCCCAGGAGGTGTGGGGTGCGACGCAGTCCCACTTTCCGCTAGCTCGGCGGGTGGTGACTCCCCGTCCGATATTTGGACGGTAGGGAGAATGCGTGGTGGGCTGCGGATTGAAAGATGAGCTTGCATTTAAAACATCGAGAAAACTTCGCAAAAACAACCTTGGAGTCTTCGGATTCATACCTCTGAGCGGGGGGCTTGACCCTTAAGCTCCTTCGGGGAACCCTCTCAAAGTCCTCGGATCCCGCGTCGGGATCCGAGCTATCATCGGGCAGGATCAACCTTGCCTGACGCGCCCTCTTCAGGGCAGGGGGAGTTGCGTCCGCCGCGGCGTCTGATGACGCCGCCCTCTTCCTTGCGAGGGGGGAAGCGCCTTCCCCCCGTCTTCATGCTCCTCCTCATGACTAGAGGAGGCATGGGTCTCCTCAGACGCAGCATCTGGCTGGTCCTTTATGCGGAGGCCCTCTCTGGCCTTCTTCTTCTCCTTCTTCTCGGTCGCCGAGTACGGCGCCGCAACAAGCATCGCCGCCAACAGCTCCACCTTCAGGCAGTGGGGCCGGGCAGTTAACCTTCGCGGCTTTGCTCAGCCACTTCTGTGAAAGTAGGGAAGAAGGTGTTTAGACCTTTTTGCCAAAGAAACAGAATCAATGAATTGAAATAGTACCATACCTTGGTCGGTGGGTTAACGGCGCTTAGGCCCGTATCCTCTTCTTTGGCCGGCCAGCTCTTCTGAGGCTTGAACAGAGCCCTCCACAGCTTCTCGGGGGTGGTGCGGAAGAATTGGTGCATGGTGGGCTCGTCGTCAGGACGGTAAGCCCACATGGGGAGTGCCCGGCGCTGGCAGGGGAGGATACGGTGATGGAGCATGATCTGGACCACGTTAACCAGCTCCACCTTGGTCTCAATCACCGAGGTGAGGCGCTTCTGCAGCAGCTTCACCTCAGCATCCGAACCCCAGTCAAGGCCCTTCCTGAGCCACGAGGTCAATCTCGTTGGGGGTCCGGATCTGAATTCGGCGGGCGCCGCCCAGCCCTCATCCCTTGGCTCGGTGATGTAAAACCACTCCTTTTGCCAGATCTTGATTGTGTCGATGAAGGTGCTGGTAGGCCACTCGACACGAGGGAGCTTGCTGATGACCGCCCTGCCACAGTCTGCGTGCTCACTGGCCATAGTCTTCGGCTTGACATTGAAGACCTTGAGTGACAAGCCGAAGTGCGGTTCGACCCGCAGAAAGGCCTCGCAGATGATGATGAATGCCGATATGTGCATGAAGGAGTTCGGCGGAAGGTCGTGGAAGTCTAGCCCGTAGAAAAACATGAGACCCCGGACAAAGGGGTGGAGCGGAAAGCTCAGTCCCCGGATAAAGTGGGGGACGAACACCACCCTGTCGCCTGCTTTGGGGGTGGGAACCACCTGGTTCTTCTCCGGGGCGCGGTGGAAGACGTTGGCGGGGAGGTAGCCGGCCTGCTTTAGGTCCCGGATATCCTGGTCGGTGATCGTGGAGGCCTGCCACTTGCCATTGGATCCAGAACCCGCCATGGTTAAGCTCGGAGGAAAGGGCGAGGAGAAAATGGATCTGGGATCTTGGAGCTTGGAGAGATTGAGGAGGCGGAGGATGCGAATGGGAAGCGTGAATAGGCCTTGGGTTTTTTTCCTTTTTATGGGACGTGTCACCGATTAGCTTCGCTGACCGCACCGCAAATCCCTCCGCTTCCCAAGACATGCGTGCCGTTATGCGCGTGTGGAGATTAATCGTATCCCGTGTAAAACGGAGCACGATTTGCATTGATAAGTCATGTCGCTGTAAAAATGGCCTCGAACCGCGAATCGAGTTTTCGTAACTGGTTTAGTAGTCATGGCAGTCCACGACCCTTCGTCAGAGGGGGTGTCAGAAAACACTGTTTACACTTTGGCGATTGGCCTTCGGGGCTAAGCAATCCATGGTGTTCGGTCAATCATATGATCGGAAGGAATACGTATCATCGGAAACCGAACTAGTCTCAGCCGATTATGGAAAGAGAAGAAGAACTCACCCCGTAAGCTGAAGACTCTGATCATACGAAGCAACTGGAGCTGAGACCCTTGGCGTTGGGGGCTAGTTTGGGGGCTACTGAGGGAGTCCCGGACTAATGGGTCCTCGGGCTGTCGGCTCATCTCTCAATGGGCCGGTTCGATGGTCCATTTTCCGAAGAAGGGCCGGACACATCAAAACTCCACTTTCCAGAAGGAAGCCCCGAAGGCGCGTCGTGCACTCCAATTCAAGAGGAGGAAATCGCCACCTCCATCCTCGGCAGGAGGCCCACCATGTGTAAACCCTAGTACGCCCCGGTGTCTATATAAATCGGGAGGGTTTTAGATCATAGGACACAGAAACTCATCTAGGGTTTAGCTAGTCGATCTCGAGGTAGATCAACTTTGTAACCTTCATATCATCAATATAATCAAGCAGGACATAGGGTTTTACCTCCATAGGAGGGCCCGAACCTGGGTAAACATCGTCTCCTTCGTCCCCTGTTACCATCGATCCTAGTCTTACAGCTCGGGACCCCCTACCCGAGATCCGCCGGTTTTGACACCGACAACAGGGGCCCCACAAGACATCAGGGGCTTGTGGCCCCCTGGTGGCCTTCCCGACCTCGTTCTCTTGCCTATAAATTATCTTCTATCGTGGAAACCCTTTTTCCGCCGCCACGAGTCTCTGTTCCATCGGGAGGCCATCTGGAGCTCCGTCCGGCACCCTGCTGGAGGGGGGGTCGATCACGGAGGGCCTCTACGTCAACCTTGCTGCCCTCATGATGATGTGTGAGTAGTTCACCACAGACCTACGGGTCCATCGCTAGTACCTAGATGGCAATCTCTCTCTATCTCTTATGATCTTCAATACAATGATCATCACATATTCGCTTTGATCTATCCGATGTAATCCTTTTGAGCGGTGTGTTTGTTGGGACCCGATGAATTGTGGGTTTATGTTCAAATTATTCATGAAAAGTATTTGGGATATCTTTGATATATATTGTCTCTTAATTGCATGATCATTATAGCTTCGTAATTCTCTCTGATTTATTGAAATAGTTTGGCCAACTAGATTGATATTTCTTCGGTGAGAGAGGTGCACTGTGGTAGGTTCAACCGGACGAGTTTCTATATCCCAGTGACAGAAAGGGAGAAGATAGGTCTTGTGTTGCTTCTACTAAGTATAAAACGATGGGGTTTATTCATATTGATTGAGTATTCTTTGTCTACATCATGTCATTATTCTCCAAGCATTACTCTGTTTTACTTAATACTCTAGATGCATGCTGGATAGCAATCGATGAGTGGAGTAATAGTAATAGGTGCAGGCAGGAGGCGGCCTATTTGCTTATGGATGTGATGCCTATATACACATGATTATTGCCGTGAACATCGCATAACTATCCGCTTTTCTATCAATTGCCCAACGGTAATTTGTTACCCACCGTAGGTTGCCTACATGAGAGATGCCACTAGAGAACACTATGGGCCCCGGGTCTATTCACTTATATATTTACAAAAGCTATTGCTACCTTGCTGCCATTTTTTACGTTTTATTTTATTTTGCAATTTACAATTATCTACAATTATCTACACAACTCACTTGCTTGCGAATAACGAGATCAAGGGGATTGACAACCCTCTTGCCCGCGTTGGGTGCAAGTTGTTTGTTATTTAGTGTGCAGTCGTTGAAGCTGGTTGAGGATTGATATTCCTCTTGGTTCGATAAACCTTGGTTTCATAACTAAGGGAAATACTTACTCACTTTGTGTTGCAATAACCCGTTCCTCTTCACGGAAAACACAACGCAGATCACAAGTATTACGGCCACGAGAAGAAATGTTGTCATCGATCCAGCTGGGAGAAATAGGCCAAGCATGCAACCGGCTAAAAGTGCATATCGAAGCATCTTGAATTTTTTTTGATTTGGTCTTGCATCACATTGTTCTTGAGTCGATCTCATCTATCTGTCATCTCAATGCTCCAATGGAGTACTAGATCTTCTGGACGAGATCAACCCATATCCATGTGAAGCAATATTTTCCCCCTGTTTTATCACAATATCTATATACACATATTGATGTGAGTGACACTAGAGGAGTTGAATTGTGCAAATTAGCTGAAAATATATCAAGACGTATTTTTTTTCATATAGATGTAGAACTCTCGCTCTGGATTTCATTCTGTGTGCGACATATGCTTATCAATGGGGAGTCGACAGCCGCGAAGCAGCATATGGCCGGTATCTTCGATGCTGGTGGCGTTGCTGCCGGATTGAACGGAAATCGTGTTGTTGCGCGGGGATGATTTGCCGGACAGGGCCGGTTGTATTGGCCGTGGCGAGTTCATGGCGTAGCCAACAGGGCCAGATGGGAGCTCGGCCAGGGCGGCGGAGTCCCAAACTTTTGACATGCTCCACCGACGTGGGTCCATAACTAAGAGGAGCTAACTAGTTAGCGAGAAGAATTGGAAGTGAATGTATTTTGAGAAACAAAGGGGCTACCAAACACTAGCTTATATAGGCCAAACTTAGTGTTGACGTTCAAGAACAGTCAACGCCAGCACTACATAATATAGCTGTGGTGTCACTGGATATCTAACGCTAATAATATATTCCGACTGGTCATCTTAGCAGGGCCCACATTTTGGTGGCGTTCCACTTTAATCCCACGCCAGCATTAACTGCATAAATCTGGCGTACCAATTCGTCCAATGCCATCGCTATTTGAAAAAAATAGAGTTGTCATCGTGTCAAATTGGCACGCCACCAATGTAGGTTGTGGCTAGCCATTTCTCCACTTGTGTTGGGCGCAATGGGCATGCACAAGCTCTCCATCGTCGCTTGCAATGGGTTCTGGCAGGATGGCCCGTCATTGTCACGGGACGGGTGCTCGTTGCGGAGGCTCATGTGGGAGTCGATGGCCAACACCTCCACGCGAGTGCATAGGTCGGCCACGTCGCGGGAGATGTCGCATCCCCCAGCCGGTGGCGGCTCGTCCAATTTAAGCACCTCACGAGGGTACTCGTCGGAGACGACCACGACGTAGATGTGGTGGTCGTCGTTAAGCCGTTCTCAGGGATGTTTCGAATCAAACTGATTGAGAGCCATTCATTGATGTATTACAGAGAGTATATATATCTCCTGGAGAGATGCGACAGTTTGAGAAGACTCGTCGGTTCCAGCACAAGAGGGAGTCGCGTCGGTAGCGGGACGAACCGCCCGACGGTTTGGGCAATGGGAGATTTTCCCCTTAATTACATTCTGTAATTAATCTTAACACTCCCCCTAATCTACGCTTGACCATGTAGAATCATATTTCGATTTTCAGGGTAGCGCTATCATCTCAAAAGATTCTCCTCCAAAAGTTCTTCATGAAAACTTGATGAGAACCTGAAATGTAAACTCACGAAGATATAGCATAATGTGATGTCATAGAACAAGGATATCTCAAGAAGAGACACCCCTGACACCTCCAAGTCCCTAAGTCGTCGCATACCAACTCCATGAACATATTTCTGGAATGTTGAATTTGGTAGAGACTTGGTAAATAGATCAGCAAGGTTGTCGCATGACTTGACTTGCAGGATGCTTATTTCCCCGCTTTTCTAAAGATTATGGGGGAAAACCCATTTAGGAGAAATATGTTTAATGATGTTACTCTTGATGTATCATGTTTGCATTTGTGCAACACAGGCCGCATTATCCTCATAGATAAAGGTGGGTGATTCTATCGAACCAATTCCACATGACTATTGTATGTGGTTTATCATTATCTGAAGCCATACACATTCACATGATGCTTCAAATAATGAAATTATTTCAGAATGATTGGTAGATGTTTCCACCAGGGTCTGTTTTGAAGACTTCCATGATATAGCAGTACCACCATGTAGGAACACAAAGCCGGTCTGAGATCTGGCATTATGGGGATCAGACAAATAGCCGGCATCTGCATATCCAATCATATCAGAGTCCTGATTTCTCTGGAACTAGAAAAATTGGCCAAGATCATTTGTGCCTTGTAGATATCGAAAGATATTCTTCACTCCAGACCAATGAAGTTTGGTGGGAGCTGCGCTATGTCTAGCAAGTAGATTCACTGCAATTGCAATATCAGGCCTTGTGCAATTTGCAAGATACATAAGCGCTCCAACGGCACTGAGGTATGGAACTTCAGGTCCCAACACCTCTTCTCCATCATCCCTTGGCCTGAACGGATCTTTCTCTACGTCTAGAGATCAAACCACCATAGGAGTTTTAGATGGATAGGATTTGTCCATATTGAATTTCTCCAATATTTTCTAGATATAGGCAGCTTGGTGTACCATGATTCCCGAGGGAAGGTGCTCAAGTTGAATACCTGAGCAAAATTTTGTTTTACCCAAATCCTTCATCTCAAATTCCATCTTTAGATGATTGCGTGCTTCATCAATGTCTGGTGTGTTGCCAATGATGTTGAGATCATCAACGTACACAAAAATGATGCAAAAACCTATAGATGATTTTTTTGATGAAAACACATGGGCAATCAGTGCTATTGGAGTAACCTTTCTAAAGAAGGAACTCACTAAGTCGGTTGTACCACATCCGTCCCGACTGTCTTAAGCCATATAATGACTTATTCAGATTTACACAATACATGTTGCGTTTGAATTTTTATTCGGGACAGAGATTCCGTCAGGAACCTTCATATATATATGTCCGAATCTAGTGACCCGTAAAGATATGCGGTCACGACGTCCATCAACTGCATGGATAGACGATTTTGCACTGCCAAAGATATAAGATATCGGAAAGTGGTTCCACTCATTACTGGAGAGTACGTTTCATTGAAATCAATGCCGGGTTTCTGCGTGAAACCTTGTGCTACGAGCCTTGCTTTATATCTCACCACCTCATTGTTCTCATTCCGTTTCCAGAGAAAAACCCATTTGAATCCTAGAGGGAAAACATTGGGAGGTGTAGGTATTGCTTCAGTGAATACATTTCTTTTGTTAAGCGAGGCAATTTCTGCTTGGATTGCATCCTTCCATTTAGGCCAGTCGGAGCGCCTTTGGCACTCGACGATAGACCTTGGATCATGATCACTAAGAAGGGTATCTACAATCTTTTCAGCAAAATATATGTCGACAGTCATAGTCTTACGGTCAAATGATTCTCCAGAATCAACATAGTTGATGGAAATTTCCTGCACCCCTAGAGACTCTTCGTGATTTCCCAATACGATTGAGTCTGGGTGTTCTGATGTTCCAGCCAGTTTGTGCTCACTGGAGCGGGGTTGTGGAGGTTGCCCTTCCAGTGGGTGTATACTACCCATCAGGTGTTTGTCGACGTTGAGTTGACCTGCATTTACTAACTCCGAGATTTTTCTCCTCGATTTCCTTTGCTGCTTTCTACAAGCTTGCTCCAGGTCATAGGCCATACTACTCCCCCTCTTTTTAGGAACAGGGAGTTGAGTGGTTTTTATTGGTACCTCCACTCTTTCTAGCACGTTTCTGGCCGGATTTAAGGATTTTGTCACACCTTTCAGATCAGTAAATGAATCTAGCAGATTATTTGCAAGATGTTGCAAATTAATGATCTTCCAAACTTGAAGTTCGGTCTCATGGGTACGTGGATCAGAGGATGAAATGGCATGAGCATTCCAATCAATTTCTGGGCATTCTTTCTGGTACTTGAAATCTCCCCCTAATGCCGAAAAATGTTCCTCATTGAATGTGCAATCAGCGTGATGGGCTTTGAATAGATCCCCAGTAAGGGGTTCCAGGTACTTGATAATCGACGGCGATTTATACCCCACATAGATCCCCAACTTTCTATGTGGGCCCATACATGTCCGTTGTGGTGGTGAGATCGGGATGTATGCAGCACATCCGAACTTACGCGGATGGGAAATGTTTGGAGGATTTCCACGTACCAATTCCAGAGGGGAAGAACTGTCATATGCAGTTGGCCTCAATTGTATCAAGTCAGCAGCATGTAAAACAGCATGACCCCAACAAGAGGTTGGCAAGTTGTAATTCGTCAACAAAGGTCTTGCAGTGAGTTTAATCCTCTTAATCAATGCTTCAGCCAAACCATTTTGTGTATGGACATATGGAACAGAGTGCTGAACTTCAATCCCCAAAACCATGCAATAATCATTGAAAGCACGTGAGGAGAATTCTGCAGCGTTGTCCATTTGAATTGTCTTAATTCCACTTTCAGGATAATGGGCTTGCAACTTAATGGCTTGCCTCATTATCTTGGCAAATGCATGGTTCTGTGTGGATAGAAGACACACATGGGACCACAAATGTCTCCTTGAATACGTTCAAGGAACTGAAGTGGTTTAGCTTGTATTTTGAGGTGCGAGGGCCTCAAAATTAGCTTTCCCGTGGCACAAGATGTGCGCACAAAATCAGAAGATTTAGGAAATTTTGACTCAAGCAAATTATGACCAATGGAATTGCTAGTAATTTTTCTCATCATCCCTATTCGAGGATGGCCTAGGCGATCTTGCCAAGTTTGGAATGCGTTAACATTCTGAAAAATACTTTGTATGCAACATGTTCCACGGGTTTGATGTATGTATAGTGCAAACCAGGCGATAGAGAAGGAATTTTCTCATGTACCTTTTTGCCATATCCATGATCTTTAGTAAAGAGTAGATACTCCTCTTTGTTGTCTTCATGGGTTTCAATATGAAAACCATTCTTACGGATATCTCAATAACTGATCAGGGTACGTGATGAGTCGGGATACAATAAAGCATCCTCAATCCTCACTTGTGTACCACTTGGGAGGGTGAATATGACATGTCCAGTACCAACAATCACTGTATCGCATCCAACGATAGTTAGAATATCTCCATTCATCTTTTTCAGAGTTTGGAAATATTTCATCTCCCTAAGTATGGAGTTTGTGGTACCACTGTCCACAAGGCATAATTTCTCTTCCATCGGATTGTCCCCGTAGAAAACTATATAAAACAAAGAATTTTCAATAAGAAAACCTTATGTTTAATACATAGAGTACAATCATCACAAATGTGCTGATACAATATAATATAAAGACAACAACAAACTTATGTTCTTATTACAATCATCACAAATGGACATAATTAAGTAGATCACTAAGGAGATTAAGGGACTAGTCGAAGTCGCCAAACACATTGTTTGAGGTGTACTCAAGCAACATGTCCTCCGTTTCAGCAGGGTCCTCAAGTGGATAAGGAATCATGGCGTTGCTCGGTCCAGAAGGAACATCATGCGAGCCACCAGCTCTATTTGCGCCGTGCGGATGAAGGTTGAAGTTGGCTTCAAACCTTTTCCCTTGAGGTGCTTTGCGTCCCTGAGATTGCTGGTACAGCATGACCAGATGCTTGGGCATTGAGCACTTTTCAGTAGAATGTGTGTAGCATCCACACTTGTTGCAAAGCTTAGATTTATCAAACCTGGGCTTTGTAGTGCCTTTTCCCTTGCTTGTGTTTCTGAATTTTCTGTTCACATTGCGCTTGTGCTTGTGCTCAGAATTGGAATATTACCTCGAATAGTACCATTAAACTTCTGTCTATTCGCGACATTCAGATGAACTTCAGGTAAAGGTTGTGCCCCAACTGGGCGCTGAGAGCCATTCTTAGCGAGTAGCTCATCATGCTTTTCAGCCTGAAGTAAGATGTGAATAAGCTCGGAATAGACAGTGTAGTTATGAGCACGGTATTGCTGTTGGACTATCCTATCTGAAGGGAGCATAGTAGACAAAGTTTTCTCTATCTTCTCCCCCTCAGTAGGTTCCTTCTCACAAAAGCACAGTTTGGAACATATCTTATGAACAACATGATTGTACTCACCAATGGACTTCAAATCCTGAAATCGGAGATGAGTCCAATCATGGAGTGCTTCTGGCAGGACTACTGCCTTCTGCTGTTCATACCTCGTTTTGAGGGACAGAAACAGAGTACTAGGAGATTCCTTCTGTAAATACTCAGACTTGAGATCTGGATGAATATGGTGCCTTATGATGAATAAAGCAGCATAGTTCTGCTGTTCTGTCAGCGGCGTGGCTCCAGCCGGGAGAGGAGTCTTCGGGGGCTGTATTGCACGCGCTATCCCACGGGATGCAAGACTGATCTTCATGTTCATAGCCCATGTAGGGTAGTTGTGTCCATTGAGGGCAAGCTCCTCAAACTCTTTGGCGGTCATCTTTGCCGACATGGGGAACCAGAGATAATTAAATTACGGGCGGTAAATTAAAAACCATCATGGTTGTAGTAAGAATGCAAAAATTTGATGCTCAAGTGAAAACTTGAAAAATCTCAACCTCAATTGTCTAAACATAACACATTGAAGATCACTTAGATCTCACAGTAATAGGCTGCATGGCCATTACCTTGTGTATGCTACAATTTAAATATAAGGAATACACATTGAAGGTAATCGCTTGTCGAGATTGACAAAGCGTAGACCTCACAGTAAGAGAGGATAGTCTGCAAATGAGCAGTAGATCCCAACTCATTACCTTGTGATTCCAAATATATGAGGGAGAAATATTCAAAAATTTGCAAGTTTGATATGCGAGAGAAGCTGATCTCAATCGCAAAAACATGTTCAAGAGATATGTGGTAAACACATGGAACATGTCATTCTTCACAGATGAAATCCTGTACTTTATTTATATTATCAATCCATTGCATAATATAAACACACTAATAATTACATAAGTCCTAACCTAGAGTAAATCTAGAAATGGACTAAATGTAAGAAGTAGTACGAAAACATAGTCTAAAACTACACTTTATACGATAATTAGTACTAACTAGTACTACTAAACAGATAAATAAGAAGAAGAAGAAATAACAGCCACAAGGGGCAGCTTGAGGCTACCCAGCCACCCTGGCCTGGGCTTGCTCAGCCAGCCTAAGGCCCAGCCAACCTGCACCGCATAAGAGGCGAGTGTCGGTGTCAAAACAGGCGGATCTCGGGTAGGGGGTCCCGAGCTGTGAGACTAGGATCGATGGTAATAGGGGATGAAGGAGACGATGTTTACCCAGGTTTGGGCCCTCCTATGGAGGTAAAACCCTACGTCCTGCTTGATTATATTGATGATATGAAGGTTACAAAGTTGATCTACCTCGAGATCGACTAGCTAAAACCCTAGATGAGTTCCTATGTCCTATGATCTAAAACCCTCTGGCTTATATAGACGCCAGGGTGTCATTAGGGTTACATATGGTCGGTTGCCCACCGGAGGGAAAAAACATGCCTAAACTACCATCTTCACCTTAACGGACACGTCACGGCTCCTGAGGTCTCCTGCCCAGCGACGAGGCCTTAGATCGATCTTATCTTCAACAGGTGGCCCATTAACCCGACCTATGAGAAATAGGTCGGTAGACCGAGGACCCCTTAATCCCGGACTCCCTCAGTAGCCCCCGGACTAGCCTCCAACGCCGAGGTATATCCGGAAAATATTACGTGTCGAAGTCTTCGGCTTGCGAGGCGAGTCCCTCAACTTCTTCTGGCTTGGCAACCATCCCGTCATCGGAGAGTCCTCGATTACTGAGGACTTGCGGGACCCAATATAATAGCCTTCAGCGCTTCTTGATCCTTGTGCGCCGAGGGGAGACGAGCGGCCCGGTAGTTATTTACAAAACTACCCCTCCTGCAAGGGAGGCACCACTTATTTAAACAAGTTAAATCACGGTCTGGGTCACAGCTTCCTCTTCTTCCCCGTTGAGAGAAAAACTTCAAGCGAGAGACCACCACAAAATTATGGCGAGCACCCCTAGCTCTTCCTCGAGCCCTTACGGCTCCCGTCCCGGGGATTGGACAAGTTGCTCCGTATCCCTCCTTCGGTTGCGCGACCTTGAGACCCAAGGGTATCTTCCTTCCTTAGATCTGGAGGAACTCGCGCTGGCTTGACCTCCTTTGACAGCGAAGCTTTCGCGGAGAATTTCCCCAATCCTAACCAGGGCGAGCGGGTATGCTTTGTGCCTTTCCTCTTACGAGGCCTAGGGTTCCCCATTCATCCTTTCCTTAGGGGGTTACTGAAGTTCTATGGGATCCAGCTCCACCATCTTACCCCCGGATCCATTCTACACATCTCGGGCTTTGTCGCTCTCTGCGAAATGTTTTTGGGCTGCGAGGCGCACTTCGAATTATGGAGGAAGTACTTCTAACTCGTCCCCCGAACTCGGGGTGAGACAATTCGGGAAATCGGAGGAGCCGAAGTGTGTCGTATAGTGGGAACAGGATACCCAGCGGGGAGACCGAAGAAGGAATCCGAGGAGTGGTCTTCGGAGTGGTTCTACATCGAGGACGTTCCCCTATTCGATCCAGCTCGAAGGGGCTTGCCTGAATACTCCGACGCTCCCCCGAAGAAAAAGTATAATTGGCGACCGAGGAGTTCGTCCCAAGAGGACAGTGCCGAAGTTCGGCGTTTGGCCGCCCACGTAAGGATACTAGCCCATCACAAGCTGACAATGATCGACGTGATGGCCGCCGCCATCTCCCGATGCGTCCAACCTCTCCAACAAAGGATACATCCTTTGTGGCAATACAACGGAAGGTGTGACACCACTCGCTCCCGACGGCTGGACCCTGCCAATCAGGAGGCCTTGGCAGCCGCACTTGCCGATTTATACAAAGGAGAAAAAGAAGATTTTACTCAGTCGCAGGTTAAGGAGGGCTACTCGAGTTACAACCCTATCGAATGGGTAAGCCCTTCGACTCTGCGTTTTGAGTTCGGGCATTTATTCGCCCTTTGTGACTAACGCTTTTAATCTGCGCGAATAGGAATGGCGGAGCTTTGCCGAGACAATCAACTATCCGGCCCCCCAGCCAGAGAATTACTCCCGCGACGACGATCCAGGATTTCATGACAATCCGGAGCTGTCACTGGCATATGAGGATGGGGTATTTTACCAGGAGAGCCTTGATCGATCCAAGGTGGCCATCATAGCCGATCACCCCGGATCACTCCCCTCCTCCACTACGGGCAAGAAGAAAAATTCCACCCGCAAAAGGCAGGCATCCTCCATCGATCCGAACATACCGGCTCTCACTCCCAAGCGCCGCCGGTCCTTGCAACGAACGTCGGCTACAGCAGCAATGCCTGAGCCGGGCGCCAACAGGAGTCCCTCATGTGAGCCGGTCGTGGAGACGGCGCCGAACACTCGATCAGCCAAAAGGTACTTTGTTCGGAAGCTTAATCTATTATTGTTATGATCGGTAGGATCTTACAGAAGATCTTATGTCGACTTACTTGACTTACTCAGGAAGCGACTGCAACTCTCCTCCGCCGAAGACATTGTCGGGATGGCCGGCAACACGCATGAGTCCAGATCTCCTGCTCACGCCGAACCCGCCGCGGAGGCCCCCATGGCCAATCCGACCCCCGAAGACTCTGGGGGCGAAGTATCAGTCACTAAATCCGAAGCAGGGAGCGCGATGAGACATCGACGACGGCGAGGAATCTTGTGCGATCCAATTTTTTCCGAACAAGAGTTCAATGCTCTACGCTCGGCGGACGCACACCTTGGAGTTGCCCGAGCCGAGTTTGGCGAAGCTTTGAAACTAATATCGTGTGGCCTGAACGTAAGTGATTAAAAATCCGGACATAAATGTAAACCCAGTAGCCCCCAAGCCTTGATTTGGTCGGGACGACTGAATTAAGGATCCGCATATTGCTTACATGGATGATGCAGGCCTCAAGGCAGCAGAACGAGCAATTGGCCAAGGAATTGGCAGCGAGCCGAACACAGGTGGAAACCGTGAAGGCCGAGCTAGAACAAGTGAAGAAGTTTACCCGCGAGGCGCATGGTGAGTATAATTACACTGCTAATCTTAGCGTATAATCCCATGCTGACGCAATGGTACTTTTAGCAGCTGAATCAATAGGGCAATTGCAAACAGATCTGGATGCAGCCCGAGAATCCCAGAGGTACGCCGAATCCCAGCATGAGGCTCGCTGCCTTTCGCTGCAGCAAAACCTGGAGGAGAAGAAACACCTCCAGGTGGAAAACAAACAGCAGGCCGAAGAGATTGAGAATTTAAAGACTCAATTGGCCCATGCCCAAGAAGAGAACCAGCAACTATAGAGGGGCATGTTCGGTAAGTGCGATTCTAACATCAGACGTTGTTTCTTATATATAAGGTATAATAGACATGCCTTAACTCATGTATAGGTCTCTTATCCGGGCGGCCCGAAGAAGAGATCGAATCCTACCGGGGAAGCCTTTTGAAGGAGCTGTCCGCCCTTCATGAGCGGGCTCGGAAGGCCATGAAGAGCATGATAAAAGCGCTATGGCCTGCCGAGCAACCTCCCGAGGAGATGACCAAACTGGTTGATCGATTCAAGGGAGCCCGAAGCCGATTCGATCTATGGAAGACCTCGGCCTACCGAGAGGGAGCACGAGCGGCGTGGGCGATGATCAAGACCTGTTATACCGGCCTGAACCCCGAGCATATGGCTCGGGTTGGGCCGGTAGGGTCGGATGGGCAAGAAGTGTCGCTTCATTTGGTGTACGACCAAGTGATGCCCGCCACCCGTTTCTCGCAAGAAGATTGCTCCCTGGACACCTTAATAGACAATCTCGATCAGCAGCCAGATGTATGATTATATGTAACCATGTACTGATAATCAAGGAATTGCTCTGTCTGTGTTGTAAACTTTGTCTTAACCTGCCATCGGCTTCGACCTCCCGCGCTAAGAGCTTGGGAGTGTTCCTTAGAAAATATCACTCGAGAAGAGTGAATTGTGTTCGAGGAACCACGCAATCCGGCTATTTGGTGCGAACGGACAGAAAGCACACAGGGAGATATGTTATATTACAGCTTAGCATAAGAAACATCTTCCGAAGAAAATAGTACCTCTATCGATACCTTTCTTCAGGGTGCTACGTAAATCGTAGATAATAAGGCCGTATACTGATAGTGTGCGACTAATGGCTTTTGTGAGAAAAGAAGCCTGAGTAAGGGCGATAACCACCGGAATTTTATTTGTTAATCCCGTCATAGCCGACCAATTTTCTGCTGAAGATAGCTAGCTTTCGGCTTCACCCGTCTGAATGACCCGGTCGTAACAATCGCAGAGGTGCTCCCTTTACCCTCTGGCCGAACAATCGGGAACGTAGAGGATAAGCACAGGAGCGAGGCAACCCAGCTTGACAAAAATCTTAGTTCGAATTGATTCATATAATGGCGTAAAAATCGACAAGGGAAACATGCAGACACAGTAAATGTGACTAGATGCTTAAAATATATAATCACCGGCTTTGAGAAGAAGCCCCCAGGTGTTGTGTTCGGATTTAGCATTTGAGGATGCGTGCCGAGAATCTTAATACAAGACCGGTTTAACCGAACATGGACCTGGGAAGAGAAATTCAAACCTGCCAAAAATGAAGGTGGGAGGGAAAAGAAAAAATAAAGAAAAAGGAAAGAAAAAGGAGGTAAGGGGTAAAGAGTATGACGACACCGGTTTATCCGTAGAAGCGCCGAAGACGAGCTGCGTTCCATGGGTTTGGTTCAAGGCGATTATCCAATGGGTTTCGAAGACGGTAAGCCCCTCCCGCGAGTACTTCGTCGATTATGAAGGAGCCCTCCCATTTGGGTTTGATTTTATGCTTTTGCTTCTCTAGGAGCCGTAAGACGAGTTCGCCCACATTATATGCTTTCGCCCTGACTTCCCTGCTCTGGTAACACCGGGCCTGCTGCTGATAAAAAGTAGAGCGAGCCCGAGCTATGTCACGCTCTCCCTCCAAGGCGTCCAAGTCGTCCTGCCGATCTAGCTCGGCCTCCTTTTCTTCGTACATGCGCACCCTTGGTGCATCGTGAATAATATCACAAGGGAGGACTGCTTCTGCCCCATAGACCATGAAGAACGGTGTATATCCCGTTGATCGATTTGGGGTGGTATGCAGGCCCCACAGAACGGAATCAAGTTCCTCCACCCAATGGCAGTCGGACTCATGAAGAGATCGGACCAAACGTGGCTTAATACCACTCATGATGAGGCCGTTGGCTCGTTCGACCTGTCCATTGGTCTGCGGGTGATACACCGATGCGTAATCGAGCTTAATGCCCATTTTTGCGCACCAGTCTTTTACTTCCTGGGTGGTGAAGTTGGATCCATTGTCCATTATTATACTGTGCGGGACATCATAACGGTGTACCATGCCGGATATAAGGTCGATTACTGGTCCGGACTTGGCTGATTTGACAGGTTTTGCTTCAATCCATTTGGTGAACTTGTCCACCATGACCAGTAGGTACTTATTTTTCTTGGTCCCCCCTTTAAGTGGTCCGACCATGTCCAGCCCCCAGACCACAAAAGGCCAAGTGATCGGGATAGTCCGAAGAGCCGTTGGGGGCATGTGACTTTGATTTGCAAAAAAGTTGGCATCCCACGCAATGCTGGACGAGCGACTGGGCGTCCACTCGAGCGGTGGGCCAGAAGAAACCAGCCCGAAAGGCTTTTCTTACTAAGGCCCTTGCTGCGGCGTGATGGCCGCCCATTCCTGCGTGGACTTCGGCCAAGAGCTGCCGCCCTTCTTCCTCAGATATGCACCGCTGGAGTACTCCGGTGGTGCTTTTCTTGTATAACTCACCCTCGTGGACTTTGTAGGCCTTGGATCGCCGGATTATGCGTCGCACATCTGTCTGATCATCGGGGAGTTCTTTGCGAAGAAGGTAGGCAAGGAAAGGCTTGGTCCATGGTGCGATTACTGCCATGACCTCGTGAGCCGAAGGAGTTTCGTCCATTACGGAACCGCCGATGATTTGGTCGTCTGGTTCATTTATAGGGGGAACAACCTCTTCCGTACTGATGGGTCCGGTGCCCTTAATATCGTCCTGCCAAACCACTGATGGCTTAAAGAGCCGTTCCAGGAAAGTGTTTTTCGGGACGGGGTCGCGTTTGGCCCCCATGCGGGCCAATATATCAGCGGCCTAGTTGTTGTCTCTAGCGACATGATGGAACTCCAGCCCCTCGAACCACGTGGATATTTTAAGGACGCTTTTTCGGTATGCCGCCATCTTCGGATTTTTGGCATCGAACTCGCCGTTGATTTGAGAGATGGCCAGGTTGGAGTCTCCCCGTACCTCCAGCCATTGTATGCCCATTGAGGCTGCTATCCGAAGACCGTGCAAGAGTGCTTCGTATTCGGCTGCGTTGCTGGAGTCTGCATACATGATCTGCAACACGTATCGAACGTTGTCACCTGTGGGGGATGTGAGAATAACTCCAGCCCCAGTCCGGCCAAAGTTTTGGATCCATCGAAGTACATCGTCCAATGGGAGTATGTACTGTATTCCCTGGGGAGCTCAGTCTCTGTCCATTCGGCGAGGAAATCTGCCAGCACCTGAGATTTAATAGCTCGTCGTGGTTTGTAGGCAATTTAAAAAGGAAGGAGCTCAATGGCCCATTTGGCTATGCGGCCGGTGGCGTCCCTGTTGTTGATTATATCGTTCAGGGGTACTTCGGAACCCACCGTAACCGAACACTCTTGGAAGTAGTGTCTTAATTTCTGTTGTTGATTATACTGTATAGGCTATCTTCTGGTAGTGCGGGTATCTGGACTTGCATTGCATTAGTACTTCTGACACGTAATAGACCGGCTTCTGTGTCCGGAATTTGTGCCCCTCCTCCTCTCGTTCGACGACGAGCACTGCGCTAACAACTTGGTTGGTGGCCGATATGTATAATAACATGGGCTCACCAGCGCCTGGTGCTATGAGTATGGGATTACTTGCCAGCAGTGTTTTAACTTCTTCTAACGCAGCCGCTGCTTCATCGGTCCATTCAAAAAATTTGGTCCGTTTCAGCAGTCTGTAGAGCGCCAAAGCTTTTTCCCCGAGGCGGGAGATAAAGCGGCTTAGCGCCGCCACGCAACCAACCAACCTCTGGACATGCTTTAGCTCTGTCGGGACTGCAAGTTCTGATAGGGCGCGGATCTTAGCCGGATTTGCTTCTATTCCTCTATGGGAAACGATGAATCCGAGCAGTTTACCAGCGGGAACTCCGAATACACACTTCTCCGGATTGAGTCGTATATCGTACTCACGTAGGCTGGCAAAGGTTTGCCTTAGGTCATCAATCAGTTTGCTGACATGTTTGGTTTTGACAACCACGTCATCCACGTTTGCTTCGACTGTTTTACCGACTTGTTTGGCGAGACAAGTCTGGATCATGCGCTGGTACGTAGCTCCAGCATTTTTTAGCCCAAATGGCATCGTGTTGAAGCAGAATGGCCCGTAAGGGGTGATGAATGCGGTTGCAGCTTGATCGGATTCCTTCATTTTAATCTGATGGTATCCGGAATAAGCGTCGAGGAAACACAATGTATCGTGTCCCGCTGTGGCGTCAATAATCTGGTCTAGGAAAGGGTCCTTAGGCAGGCCTTGTTGAGGTCTTTAAAGTCGACGCACAACCGCCAGGATTTGTCTTTCTTTGGTACCATCACCAGGTTTGCCAACCATTCGGGGTGCTTAATATCCCGAATGAATCCGGCCTCTAGCAGTTTGGCTAGTTCTTCACCCATAGCTTGTCGTTTGGGCTCGGAAAAGCGGCGCAGAGTCTGCTTGACGGGCTTGAAGCCTGCGATGATGTTCAGACTATGTTCTGCTAGCGGCCGTGGGATTCCAGGCATATCGGAAGGATGCCAGGCGAAGATGTCCCAATTTTCTCGTAAGAATGCTCGTAGCACTTCGTCCACCATGGGGTCCAGTTGAGCTCCGATGGACGATGTCTTGTTGGGGTCCGTCGGGTGTACCTGAAATTTGACGATTTCATCTGCAGGTTTAAAGGACGTGGATTTGGACCTTTTGCTAAGGATCACGTCGTCCTTATCTACTATTGGCCGGAGTGTGGTTAGTTCTTCTGCAGCGAAGGTCTCAGCTAGTGCCTCGAGGGCGAGCGCTGCTGTTTTGTTTTCAGCTCGAAGGGCTATGCTTGGATCACTGGCGATTGTGATTACTCCGTTTGGGCCTGGCATCTTGAGCTTCATATACCCGTAATGTGGTATAGCCTGGAATTTTGTGAAGGCGTCACGCCCCAGCAGGGCGTGGTAGCCGCTGGGGAAGGGCACGATATGGAAGAGAAGTTCTTCACATCGATAGTTTTCGGGCGTGCCGAACACTACATCCAGGGCGATACGTCCTGAACAACGCGCCTCTCTCCCAGGAATGATCCCCCGGAATGTTGTGTTGCTATGTTCGATGCGAGATCGGTCGAATTGCATTTTTTCCAGGGTATCTTCGTAGATAAGGTTTAAACCACTGCCGCCATCCATTAGCACTTTATGCAACCTGAAGCCATCGACGATGGGGTTTAAGACCAATGCGGCCGGCGTATGATCGGGACGAATGGTTGGTCGGTCAGTATCTCCGAAGGTGATGGGTATGTCTGCCCATGCACTTGTTGCTGCCACATGATAGATCTGTTCGAGTTCTCTAAGAGCTCTTTACCTCCTGTTCCTTGAGGGGAACGTTTCGTAGATCGTCAGGACTTTGGCATTGTATTCTTGTGGCGATGTGGAGCGCTTGTTCGGCGGTAGTGCCTCAAGGATTGCTTCACCACTTTTGGCGACCTACCTGACGACCCAGCAGGCTCTAAGGCTGTGAGTTGGGCTTGTGTTCAGCAATACGGAATGTATAGGGCATGGTTTGTCCAATAGACCGTCAAGGAGGGTTCTGACCCCCGCAAGGGGCCGATTTATCTTTTCAGCGGGCTCGAGTTCGGCTAGCTGTTTCGGAGGTATCCTCTTTTTCCGGTCTCCTCTAGGGTACTCGGTAAGGGTTGGTTCCGAAAGTAGCCGCTCGGCTTGCCAGGTGCTCTCCATGGCACAATATTTTTGCACCAAGTCAGACAGCTCGGTGTAGTTGCGAATGTGCCGACGAGCCAGGGCGTTGAGGATCCCTTTGTCGTGGCAATTGTGATTGAAGGTTGCCATTATCTCCTGGTCGCTAAGACCTCGTGCTTTGTTTCTAGCGAGGAGGAGTCTAGCCCAAAAATGATGAACCGACTCTCCTGGTAAATGTTTAACATCCCGTAAGTCCGAAGACTTGGACTCTGATGTGATGCTTGAGTGCTCGACTTGGGTGGTGGCTGGGAAAAACTTTGATTCCACGCCGCAGTGTGAGTCTGAAATTACGGGTTTCGATTTACATGCTAGATCGGAGTTCGATACCGATCTATCTCCGAAGCAGACTCCAAGGTCTGGGTTACAAGCGAGGTCCCGATGATCGGGGATTGGGGTATAAACTGTTTTTAATTCCGGTCATTGGGGGGATGAGCCCCTAGCCGGACACTCGACGGTGGCGACTAGGTGAGTGACCGTGGGGATGAGAATCTCCCTAGCGTCGGGTTTAAGCCCGATCCGGTCATAGATCAGGGTCTGGTCGTCGGTCACACACAAGGTCTGAATCCGATCAAACAGCTCGTTTAAGAATGAGGCAACAGTAGGATGTGTGTCGATGAAGCGCGTGGGGTCGATCTGCGGCGTGGAAGTTCCGGAGTTGCTTGAAAGCAGATCCGGATCTTGTTCGGCCATAGCGGATCCGGTCACGACGACTGGGTTGGGCGTTCTAGACAGCCCGGGGGTGAAGGCCGCCTCAGAGGTGGGGCCCGGCCCGATGTCTCCGACGTCAAGGTGTCGGGATCTGCAGGCTCCTCCACGAGAGTTGAGGGTCCTATCAAGACAAGTTCTCCCCGCGAATCAGCAACGAACTCTAGGGTTCCGAATCTGATTCCTTGATCGGGGGCAAAGCTTCCGATCTGGCCAAGAAGGCCGGTCGGGACGGCGTGCGACGAGACATCGCCGCATGTGAAGACCTGGTCGGGGATGAGAATATCCCGGCTACAGATCTCGTTGCTTATGACAAGGCGAGCCATCGATTCCTCTGGCGATCACAGCGGAACTCTCAATGAAAGCACCAATGTCGGTGTCAAAACCGGCGGATCTCGGGTAGGGGGTCCCGAGCTGTGAGACTAGGATCGATGGTAACAGGGGACGAAGGAGACGATGTTTACCCAGGTTCAGGCCTCCTATGGAGATAAAACCCTACGTCCTGCTTGATTATATTGATGATATGAAGGTTACAGAGTTGATCTACCTCGAGATCGACTAGCTAAAACCCTAGATGAGTTCCTGTGTCCTATGATCTAAAATCCTCTGGCTTATATAGACGCCAGGGGGTCATTAGGGTTACATATGGTCGGTTGCCCACCGGAGGGAAAAAAACATGCCTAAACTACCATCTTCACCTTGACGGACACGTCACGGCTCCTGAGGTCTCCTGCCCAGCGACGAGGCCTTCGATCGATCTTATCTTCAACAAGTGGCCCATTAACCCGACCTATGAGAAATAGGTCGGTAGACCGAGGACCCCTTAATCCCGGACTCCCTCAGCGAGCGAGGAGAGTATAGAGCGGTTACGGATAAGGCGATGACCATAACCCACACCACGCCACCACCTCTCGATCTCGACCTCCTGCACAGCGCGGCTGGCAGAGGACCAAGCCGTTGCACTCCCCCTGCGCCTCCATGCCTTCACTGGCTTGACGCGGACGAAGCGGCCTCCTCCGAAGAAGAGACGACAACGACGGCAGTGGGGACACGGCGACCTCCCTGAGGCGGGGCGGCGACGAAACCAAGGCTCGTCGAAGCCCACGAGCCGAGGCGCCGGCCAGGACGGCGGTAGAGGGCGGCCACGGCACGCCCGAAGAGGTGGCCGAAGCGCCGCTCCATGCGGCCGCTCGAGCCCCCGGCCATGTCCTGCAGCGGCGGGGCCGAGACATCGGCGCCCTCCATCCCAACTCCGAGGCGGATGACGCCGGAGGCGCCGGTGGGTGCAGAGATGAAGCCAAGCGCGGCCTCCTAGTCCGCAAAGGCACGCATCGGGACGGGCACGTAGCTAGGAGGGCCACGGCTCGGGCCGGCGGTCTCGGCGACTGGCGTGGGCATTGACGGCGCGAGCCAAGCCGCCGGTGGAGGAGGTGGTAGAGGCGGAGACCCGGGGGCAGGGCAGGCGCGGCTGCGGCCCCGGCAAGGGCGCTCGGGCCGGCCACCAGCCAGGGGTCGAACCCCATCGGTATATGGCCACGGGCGCGAGGAGCACCGCGGTGGGCGCATCCGGTGGCGCGGCGGCCGCGTCCATGGACGTGGTGACCGCCTCCAGCGGCATCACGGCCGAAGCGGCGGATGGCCTGCATCCGGAGACGAAACTGCCGGAGTCCACCCACTCCATGGCGGCGAGGGGCAATGAGGTGGTAGCGGCGACCATCCTCACGGATGAGGCGAAGGAAAAAGAAGATGAGGCCTGGCATCTCACCGGCGGCAAGTGCTCCTTCCCTTCTCTCTTTCTCTGTTCTTTTCCGCTCTTGCTTTTCGCTCTCTCTGGTAGGCAGTGCTGATAACGTGTTTCGAATCAAACTGATCGAGAGCCATTCATTGATGCATTACAGAGAGTATGTATATCTCCTGGAGAGATGCGACGGTTTGAGAAGACTCATCGGTTCCAGGACAAGAGGGAGTCGCGTCGGTAGCGGGAGGAACCGCCCGACGGTTTGGGCAAGGGGAGAATTTCCCCTTAATTGCATTCTTTAATTAATCTTAACGGCGGAAGGCAGCATCCTCGAGACGCGTTGCGTTGTCGTTGATGCAGTCGAGTGCACCAAACCTGATGACCAGACCGTGCACGATGTGCTCGCAGGAGTGAGCGAAGGGTCTCGTCCGGAACGTGACTCCGGCTGGCGTGCTGTCAGTCCCACGGTGGGCGCCAACTGTCGTGGTATTTCTACAACAGATGCCATGGGGTGGCTTAACTAGTGGTTAGGGGCCGACGGGCGCCGACGGTGTTCGGAAGCGGGTGTGGGCGTAGTGCGCTGATGGACAGATGTACTCAGGTTCCGGGCCTTCCGAAGGAGGTAAAACCCCAAGTCCTGCAAGGATGAACTATGGAGATGTCACAGGGTACACTGATGCTCCTTGAGCTATTCGAGAGGAGGAAGAAGAGAGCTCTAGCTCTTCCTCTCCACCTCGTATGTCTGTGTGCGTGTTGAATTTGCTGACCCCCTCTCTAGGGAGCTCCTGGGAGGTCTTATACTCGGACCTCCCAGGTTACAATATATGTGGGAAATAAGGCGGGCCTCGGCTGCCAGCGTATATGACTGCTCGTGGGGCCTGCCGGCTATCGGGTCATGTCAGGCGTGGGTCCCACTGACTGCTCGGGCCACGTCAGGTGTAGGGCCCGCCGACTGCTCGTTAGTGTGGTAGTTGGCACCGTCGTTTGTGGATAGGTAGCGCACTCCCCTACAGTGTTGTGCCTCTTCGTGGAGGTGAGTGATACCGATGCCACTGTAGCCACACTCTCCTCCTTCGTGGGTGTTGTCTTGTCTCTGGACTTTGTATGGGCAGATGGGTCAGACGCTGATCGCGCCGGCTGTAGCAAGGTGATGTCTTGTTTCTATACTTTGTATGGGCGGATGGGTCAAATGTTGACCCCGCCGGCTGCCGGTACAGCCAGCCTAAGAGCGGACCCATGCGCCCAGTCGGGGAGCCAGCCGCGCCTCCAGCCGGCATGCCGCGAGGGCGGCCGGCCAGAGAGCCAGCCAGTATGGAAGGCAGAGCCGCCCTAAATGTTTTGAAATGTTGACTTGTCTGCTCGAGCCTACCCGGGATCATTCCCCCGACAATCTCGGTTGCATGCTTCAAAGTGATCAATAATTCAGTATGTTTTCAGTCCAAACAGCCTAGCTCAGGTTTCTTCCAAAATGAATTGGATCTACTACGAATTCATAGAAGTTAGTTGGCAAATAAAAAATTCCTTTGGATAGTGGACACATGTGCTGAGTCTGCTGACCATAGATTTTCTAACTCATTTGAGACAAGTAATCTCATTTCTTTAGCCTGCACCTACAAAGTAGCTCGATAGTGTAATAAAGTTTATTGAATCCTTATGAAACAACGAAACCTTTGGTTCTATATCGTATTTTATGTTATCTTTATTGCAATGTATTTTTGTTTTTGACTTGGAACACCTCGATTCCATTACCCAAACTGACAAAGCAGCATGGCTGGCCATTAGCACACTTACATCGTCCGGTACAGTCTCCACCCATAACCGGCGAAGATTCTGACCATTACTCCCCATTGCAGCTAGTGCATGGGCCACTTTATTACAGTCACGGGGAACAAAAGAAAAGACAAATTTACTAAAACTAAGACGGATAAACTGGCGTATATATCTATATATAACGCCTTCATGAGCACGATCATATGAAGTGATTTGCGAGACATTTAGGTGCAATTGGCAGTCTAACTCAATTACCACGTTGGATATACCGCATGTTGCCGCTGCCGAGACTACCTGGGCACACGCTTCCGCCTCGGTTTGTACAGCACTGCTAGCATGCAAAATTTTCCCCGCGCCTGCTCCGCGTGCATCACTGGCACTGTCATGGATTACAAATCCCCAGCCACCGGTTCCGCTTGTACCATGAAAGGCGCCATCGATGCTGATTTTCAGCAGGTCATCCTCAGGTCTTGCCCACTTAACTGCAGTTATGTCAGTCATCTCTGTCTGCACCTTTCTCATCAGTTGCAGCGATTCCAGAGTCCATGCCCTCGCCTGTGCTGCCATAGCTTTCACCGAGCACACACTTTCATTAGCATTTAATTTATTCCTCCTGCTCCACCACTTCCACAACATACATGCAATCAGAGCCTGGTCTTCTTCACGTAAGGTGAGCAGTAGCTGCACCATTTCTCTAGCATTAGCGCATGCAACAAAACGCATCCTAGTCGCTTCCATATCAACTTCTCTCCATAGCTTTTTAACCTCTTTACATTTGACAAACAAATGGCACCCATCCTCATCTAGTCTCCGACAGCACAGACATACAGAATCACAATCCATACCTCTACGCTTAATATTTATCTTCGTTGGTAAGCTGTTGTGCGCTAGCCGTCATACAAATTGTTGCACCTTTGATTGGCTAGGGATCGCCCAAATTTTCATCCATTCAATATCTCCTTGCACTGGTTCGGATGCTTCAGCTACAGCCTCCTTATCACGGTTACGGACGAACACCTGGTATGCTGATTTAACTGAAAACTCACCTTTTCACTAGTAGAAAACAGACCTTTTGTCCACATCATTAGTCCCGGTCTGGTTTTGAACCGGCACTAATGTGACCATTAGTCGCGGTTCGTGACGGGCATCATTAGTGCCGGTTCGTTCCGGACCTTTAGTCCCGGTTCGTGCCACGAACCGGGACTAAAGGGGTGGTGGCAGGCTGGTGTCAGCCTGGGGCCCCACGATAACCTTTAGTCCCGGTTCGTGCCACGAACCGGGACTATAGGCTAACCTTTAGTCGCGGTTTGTGTCTCGAACCGGGACTAAAGGTCCCCTATATGAACCCTTCGGCCAGCCCGAGCTCTCTGTTCTTCCCCTTTCCTCTCCTCTGGTTCTTCCTCTCTTCCCCGAGCTCATCCTCCATTTTTGCCAAAATTTGTCAAGATTTGGAGGCACCCCATCCATCCAAGTGTTCACAAAGGTTAGCAACTTTGTCCTTTCATCTCTCATTGCTAGATTAGCTCTTGCAATGCTCTATAAGTATAGTGATTTGTGGGTTTTAGTTTGGGAGTATTTATATGTGGTAGTTTATTTGATTTATATGCAATTTGAGCTCAAATTAACTTCTTACTTTGCATGTGTAGGTGTGGTTTACTTAGTGCCTTCCCGTCCCCGTCCTAACCACCGTCGATCGCCCGCACCGTCTCGTCGCCGGCACCACTTTGGTGAGCCTCTTGTTCTTATCCTTTTCTTATAAAAAAAATCATGTTTGTAAGATTTAGTTAGTTACTTGTATAGTTTTCTTACCTATATGGTTGTTTGTTATACATAGTGGCATGGTTTTCATATCCGTCCGTGTCGTCCCTCGTCCGGTTTATGATTCGGATGTGGTATATACTCTCTTTTATAACTATTTGTTGCATTTCGTGTTTATGACAATTATGCCCATCAAGTTGACATAGATATTTTTATCTAGGAGGTATGTGAACCGGAAATTCCAACCGACATAGATATTCTTGTCAAGAAGTTAAATTTAGTTGAAAAAGAAAACGAGTATTTGAAAGAAAAATTGAAAAGAGTTGAAGAAGAGAAGATGAAACTGGAGTTGTATGTTGCCGATGTCGTCGATGATCACAAGATCAAGATGGATGCAATGCGCTTGAAGATTAGAAAATTTAAAAAATATGCCATTGATAGTGAGGCTTGGTATCACTATGCTGTTGGATCAATTGTTACCTTAGTTGCGATCTTGATCGCATTTGTTGTTGCATTTAAATGCTTTAGCTAGAGAGTTTGTATGTTGTTTTATGAGAACAAGTGTGTATGAACTTTATGTATGAACTTGTATTAATTTGGTCTTTTCGGTGTTGTGTAATGAAGATGAGCCGGCAATGGATGTACGATGACCGATGCTCTCCCCAGTTCATTAATGGCGTGAATACTTTTCTGGTTGCGGCTGAGGCAAACAAGCGGGCGGATGGTTTTATGTATTGTCCATGTGCTGGCTGTAAGAATGATCGAAATTATTCTAACTCAAGAACCATTCACGTCCACCTGTTTGAGTCCGGTTTCATGTCCGGCTATAACTGTTGGACCAAGCACGGAGAAAGAGGGGTCCTAATGGAAGAGAATGAAGAAGAAGAGGATGACGACAGCTATCCTGGCCATGGGTTCCATGAATACGATGGTACAACAATGGGGGAAGAAGTTGAGCCGGCAATGCGGGAAGGAGCTGAAGAAGAGGCATCAGATGAGCCCGCTGATGATCTTGGTCGGGCCATTGCCAATGCAAAGAGAAACTGCGCAAGTGAAAAGGAGAAGCTGAAGTTGCAGCGCATGTTAGAGGATCACAAGAAATTGTTGTACCCAAATTGCGAAGATGACAAGAAAAAGCTGGGTACCACACTGGAATTGCTGCAATGGAAGGCAGAGAATGGTGTACCTGACAAGGCATTTGAAAAGTTGCTGAAAATAATGAAGAATAAGCTACCAAAGGACAACGAATTGCCCGACAGTACGTACGAAGCAAAGAAGGCCGTCTGCCCTCTAGGATTAGAGGTGCAGAAGATACATGCATGCCCTAATGACTGCATCCTCTACCGCGGTGAGTACGAGGATTTGAATGCATGCCCGGTATGCTGTGCATTGCGCTATAAGATCGGCCACGATGACCCTGGTGATGTTGAGGGCGAGCGCCCCAGGAAGAAGATTCCTGCCAAGGTGATGTGGTATGCTCCTATAATACCACGGTTGAAACGTTTGTTCGAAAACAAAGAGCATGCCAAGTTGATGCGATGGCACAACGAAGACCGTAAGAAAGACGGGAAGTTGAGAGTACCCGCTGACGGATAGCAATGGAGAAAAACTGAGAGAAAGTGGAAGGACTTTGCAAAGGACGCAAGGAACGTATGGATTGGTTTAAGTGCGGATGGCATTAATCCTTTTGGGGAGCAGAACAGCAACCATAGCACATGGCCTGTGACTCTATGTATCTATAACTTTCCTCCTTGGTTGTGCATGAAGCGGAAGTTCATTATGATGCCAGTGCTCATCCAAGGCCCCAAGCAACCCGGCAACGACATTGATGTGTACCTAAGGCCATTAGTTGAAGAACTTTTACAGCTGTGGAATGGAAAAGGTGTACGTGCGTGGGATGCGAAAGAACAGGAGGAATTTGACCTACATGCGTTGCTGTTTGTAACCATCAATGATTGGCCTGCTCTCAGTAACCTTTCAGGACAGACAAACAAGGGATACCACGCATGCACGCACTGTTTAGATGATACCGACAGTATATATTTGGATAAATGTAAGAAGAATGTGTACCTGGGGCATCGTCAATTTCTTCAGAGCAGGCATCCCGTAAGAAAGAAAGGCAAGCATTTCAAAGGTGAGGCAGATCACCGGAAGAAGCCTCGCCACCGTACTGGTGATGATATACTTGATGTGGTCAAGGATTTAAAAGTAATCTTTGGAAAGGGTCCTGGCACACAATCTGTTCCGAATGATGCTGACAATCGCGCACCCATGTGGAAGAAGAAATCTATATTTTGGGACCTACCCTATTGGAAAGACCTCTAGGTCCGCTCTGCAATCGACGTGATGCACGTGACGAAGAATCTTTGCGTGAACCTGCTAGGCTTCTTGGGCGTGTATGGGAAGACAAAAGATACACCGGAGGCACGGGAGGACCAGCAACGTATGCACGGAGAAGACGGCATGGATCCAAAGCAGTTTCAGGGTCATGCCAGCTACGCTCTTACCAAAGAAGAGATGGAAATCTTCTTCGAATGCCTACTTAGTATGAAGGTCCCGTCTGGCTTCTCGTCGAATATAAAGGGAATAATAAATATGGCAGAGAAAAAGTTCTAGAACCTAAAGTCTCATGACTGCCACGTGATTATGACGCAACTGCTTCCGGTTGCATTGAGGGGGCTTCTACCGGAAAACGTTCGATTAGCCATTGTGAAGCTATGTGCATTCCTGAATGCAATCTCTCAGAAGGTAATCGATCCAGAAATCCTACCAAGGTTAGAGAATGATTTGGTGCAATGTCTTGTCAGTTTCGAGTTGGTATTCCCACCATCCTTCTTCAATATCATGACGCACGTCCTAGTTCACCTAGTCGAGGAGATTGCCATTCTGGGTCCTGTATTTCTACACAATATGTTCCCCTTTGAGAGGTTCATGGGAGTCTTAAAGAAATATGTTCATAATCGTGCTAGGCCAGAAGGAAGCATCTCCAAGGGCCATGAAACAGAGGAGGTCATTGAGTTTTGTGTTGACTTTATTCCTGACATTAAGCCGATTGGTGTTCCTGAATCGCGGCATGAGGGCAGACTGGGTGGAAAAGGCACGCTAGGAAAGAATTCACTAATATGCCGGGACGGGAATTCTTTGGCGCAAGCACACTACACAGTTCTACAAAGTTCCACCTGGGTGGCTCCGTATATCGAGCAACACAAGAATATTCTACGCTCCAAACACCCGGAGCAGTCTGACGACTGGATTACACATGAACAAACGGTGACTTTCGCCGGTTGGTTGCAGACACGTCTCATGCATGACGACACTGTTGAAGATGACCTGTACTTGCTGTCGAAGTTACCATCTTCGACTATATTGACTTTCAAAGGGTACGAGATAAATGGGAATACATTTTACACGATCGCCCAAGATAAAAAGAGCACCAACCAAAATAGTGGTGTCCGCTTTGATGCAGCAAACATCAATGGGCCAAAGGACACATATTATGGTTACATAGAGGAGATATGGGAACTTGACTATGGACTTGGTTTGAAGGTCCCTTTGTTTCGGTGCAAATGGGTCAATCTGACAGGAGGCGGGGTAAAGGAAGACCCGCAGTACGGAATGACAACAGTGGATCTCAACAATCTTGGGTATGCAGACGAACCATTCATCCTAGCCAATGATGTGGCACAGGTTTTCTATGTGAAGGACATGTCTAACAAGACGAGAAAAAGAAAAGATAAGGAAGCGAATACATCATACGATGAGCCAAAGCGCCACATAGTTCTTTCAGGGAAAAGAAACATCGTGGGAGTGGAGGACAAGACAGACATGTCAGAAGATTATGAAAAGTTTCATGAAATTGCTCCCTTCACAGTGAATGTTGACCCGAGCATCAAGTTAAACGATGAAGATTGTCCATGGTTACGACGCAAAGGGACACACGCGAAGAAAAAGTTTTATACCCAAAGATCCCACTCTGGGATGTGACCGGCTTCTCTAGTTAGTTTCCGGACTTATATACCTGGAAAGTCCCACTTCGGACAAACCGGAGGGAATCTTTGTAATAGTAGTGTACTTATGTGTTTTGGCATTTGAAACGCGAAGAAATATTATGTCAAAGTATCAGGGTTTCTAACGAAAACTCGTCTGTTACAAAGGCATTTCATTTTTTTTAAACTTATTTCAACTCCAGACTTTTTGTGCGTTCAGTATGCACCATTCGAAGCCACGCCATCAATTTTCAACCCTTTCTGACTTCATTTGCTATTTTTCATGCATTTACTGATTTTTTTGAGCTAAATGACCCTGAAATTGAAAAGCACTACAAATGAACTCTGAAAAGGTTGAAAATTGGCATGGTATCATCATTTCACCCACATAGCATGTGCTAAAAAATTGAGAGGGTTACGGCAAAAACAGGATGCACTTCGTGTACAAAATGGACAATCTTTGTCGAAGTATCAGGGTTTCAGACGAAAACTCGTTTGTTACAAAGGCATTTCATTTTTTTTACACTTATTTCAACTCTAGACTTTTTGTGCGTTCAGTATGCACCATTCGAAGCCACGCCATCAATTTTCAACCCTTTCTGACTTCATTTGCTATTTTTCATGCATTTACTGATTTTTTGAGCTAAATGACCCTGAAATTGAAAAGCACTACAAATGAACTCTGAAAAGGTTGAAAGTTGGCATGGTATCATCATTTCACCCACATAGCATGTGCTAAAAAGTTGAGAGAGTTACGGCAAAAACTGGATGCACTTCGTGTACAAAATGGACAATCTCTTTCGAAGTATCAGGCTTTCGAACGAAAACTCATCTATTACAAAGGCATTTCATTTTTTTAAATAACCTAAGAATTAAAAAATTGAATATAATGATAAAACACACTAATATTAAACAACAGAAAAAAGAATCACAGAAAAATCTATTTTTGAAGTAATGTTATTCACAAACTAGTGATTCACACAAATTTCAAATAATTCAAATTTAAACTATTCAAATTTGAAAACTACTAGCACTAACAGAAAGTTTATAAAATTTTTTACCTAAAGCAAAAAGATTCACAAAGAAACTCTAAATAAAGCAAAAAACAACTCAGAAACAAAAGAAAATAAATAAAGCAGAAAACAAAAGAAAATAAATAAAGCAGAACACAAAAAAAACAAAAAAAAATATTAAAAAAAGCCCACCTATTGGGCCGCCACGACCTGCATACGACCAGACAACCAACCTCTAGTTGGGCCAGGATGCAGGCCCGTACGGCCCAGTAGGCCCCATAGGGCGGCAGAGGTGCGATAGGCCCGGAAGGCCTGCTTTAGAGAGGAGCTCGACACGGTAGCCGCGGCGGGGCTTATAAACCGGTGCGAGCTTCTCTCGACTAGCGAGGTGGGACTAAACATCCACCGCGCCCCTCGCCTGGCACAAAACTTTTAGTCGCGGTTGGTGGCTCCAACCGCGACTAAAGACCCCCCTTTAGTCGCGGTTGGAGCCACCAACCGCGACTAAAGGTGAATTTCATCCAGTCCAAGCGGCGGGAAGCCAGACCTTTAGTCGCGGTTGGTGGTTCCAACCGCGACTAAAGGTCCCTCTATATATACAACACTTACGAAATTTTCCCCAAATCAGCCTTTTCGCCATCGCCGTCCGTCCGCGCGCCCCTGCCCCTCGACGTCGCCGTCCGTCCGTCCGCGCCTCTGCCGCCGCACCTCAACGCCGCCGTCCGTCCGCGCCTCTGCCGCACCTCGACGTCGTGGCCGCCGCGCCCCTGCACCTCGCCGTCGCCGTCCGTCTATGCCCCTACCGCACCTCGACGCCGCCGTCCAACTGCGCCTCTGCTGCACCTCGACGTCGTGGCCGCCGCGCCCCTGCACCTCGCCGTCGCCGTCGCCGCCCCTCCTCGACCTCGCGCGCCGTCGCCCCGCTGTGAGCCCCTGCCGCCATGGCCGCCCCCTCCCATCGAGCCCGCACACACACACACACATGCATGAACACACACACACACACACACACACACACACATTTTCGATTTAGATGTTTTATTTGTTTTTCACTAGTATATATGTATGTATGAATGCATGTTAGATGGATATAATTAGTGTTTAATTAGTATAGATTTTTTTTATAATGTTGTTTTTCTGTTTTTTAATGGATGTATAGAAGTATGCTTAATTAGTGTTTCTTTTTGTGTTTTTTAATTTTATATAATGTTGTATATCATAGTATAGAAAAAATTGCTATATAATTTTTTTTACTTTTAGTTATAGCTAGATAAATGTTAGATATAAAAAGATATAGAAATGTTTTTTATAATTTTTTATTGCTATATAAATTTTAGATATAAAAAAGATATAGAAATGTTAGATGAATGTTAGATTTGCAATTAGTATATGTATGTATACAATAGATTATTCTCTTAGTCCTTTAAGGGATTTAGGAATGCCCCCATTATGGATGTGCACAAGTTGCTCCAATTTTTTTTCTGATCTCATGCATCTACCCTTCTATATGTCACGTTTTGTCTAGCTAGTGTCAAAGGATTCAAGAAAACCATGGCTTCATCATTAGCCGGAAGTAACAGGCACATGATGGTACGAGAAGCTGTCCAAAGTTATTTTGGAACGGAGTCCCGGATAGGATAATTAGCTTTTTGGTACGAAGTTCAGCAAAAAGGCCTTCCAAATAGCGATATTCGGAAGGCTCTTGCTAAACTTCGTAACAAAAAGCTAATTCTCCTATCCGGGACTCCGTTCCAAAACAACTTTGGACAGCTTCTCGTACCATCATGCGCCTGTTACTTTCGGCTAATGATGAAGCCATGGTTTTCTTCCTTTGACACTAGCTAGACAACGTGACATATAGAAGGGTAGATGATATCAGGAAAAATATGGACCATTTTCTGCACATCCACAATGGCGCCATTTTGTTAAATCCCTTAAAGGTTAAGAGAATCAGTTATGATTCTGAAGGTTCCTCGTATATAAGAAATCACAATCAAGCATTTAAAAATGTTAAATTTCTATAGAATTTGTTCTCGACGTCAACGATGCATGGCCCCCATCCTCGTCGTCGACTCGTTCGCGACGACGTCCTGCTTCAGAGGCGCCATGTCCGGGACTGGGCTCCGCCGGGCTGGCACTGGGAGGTGCTACCTTCAGGGGCGCGCATCTTGGTGAGGAACCCGGGTCCCGTCGTCGACCCGGAGCTTCTTTGGTGGCGTTCGCGTGGGCCACTTTCGGTGCGGAGGCAGCCGGCCCCGTTGGAGGTGGTACGTCGTCGTGTCAGGGAGGAGGACGAGCACGTCCGTCGCTATATGGATGCGTTGGACGTCAGGTTCTCCAATACCTGGCAGGTTCTTCAGGGATCTCACCCGAGCTATGATCCTGTCATAGTTCCTTCTCTTTGGGTGTCCACCGCCTGCGCCGCTAGATGTCAACTACATCTGTCTTAGTGATATTATATAATAATATTCGAGATGTATTAGTGATAATACTCGAGATGTATTCGAGATTATATTCGATAATATTCGAGACGATTTATTCGAGATTATATTCGATGATGCATATTATATGAATTATTCGAGATGCATATTATGTACTATGATTCAGTTTTTCCTTATTGATTGCATGCATTCTAATTTGAATACTAAATTGTTTTATCTTTCTTCTGGATTAGTTAAATAAAAGCTATGGACAATACCGACAGAGAAGGAGAAGAGGCTCTGTTCGACATCATACGCTCCACGAGCCCAGAGCATGAAGATGATGACGGCTCGCAATATCTTAACAATTCCGGTGAGGGTTGTATGATATTTGATGAGGACGAACGAATAGATGAAGGCGATGACAACAATGTTGACGAAGAAAATGTTCTTCAAATAACAAAGACCGGCGAGGTATATTTATTATATAAGCCATCCGGTGATCATTACATGTCTTAATTGATTTGTATGTATTAAGGAATCGATCTTTATTCTTTTAGGCCTCCGGATCGAGCAAATCTTCTACAAGCGACAGGGTAGTTCGAGGCCCGGCCAAAAAGTTGGATCCTGGCGTAAAGTTCAACATCGATTCCATCAAAACATCAACTGGCGAACCGCTTGAACCTAGGAAAAATGCAACCAAGTTCAAGAATCAATGCGGAGTTATTGTCAGGGACCAAATCCCGATCTCCGTTCAAGAATGGAAAAAGCCAGCAAAGGGAGATCGAGCAGGAGTTACTTTTGTCGACGAAAGAGCAAAAGATGTGCTTTGGGATACGCTCATGCGGCATTTCACCCTACCAGATAATTTGACAGATGCAGATCTGAAGAAAGTCAGAAACTTTGCTCTTAAAAAGATGGCGATCGTATTCAACAACTTCAAGAAAAATGCATGGACTAAGTACGTCAAATCAAAAAAGAAGACTCCAGAATTCACGGGAGCACTGGTGAAGGCAAAAGATCACTGGGACGCTTTCGTGAAGTTCAAGGAATCGGAAGAAGCTAAGGAACGGTCGAGAAAAAACAAGATTAATGCTGCGAAAAAGAAGTGGCACCATACGCTGGTGCCAGGTGGCTACCAGGTGGCCCTGCCTAAGTGGGATCAATCTGAGCAAAAGATGATTAGTGCAGGGATCAATCCAGTTACATTGACATGGCCCTCCAGGTGCAGGACATGGTTTTATGCGCATGGGGGGGGAAGTTGGACCCAGAGACAGGGCTGGTTATGGTGAAGGCAAGTCTTAAAGAAGCGACAGACGAAATACTTATTGCAATAGAAGAAGCTCGAACGGGGGTGTTCACGCCCAACAGAGAGAACGACGAGCTTACGCGCGCCCTGAAGAATCGTGAACACCCGGGAAGAACACGAGGCAAAGGCGTTGTTCCATGGTTTGAGGGGTTTGCGGATTGGAACGACGACTATAGAAGCCGTGCGAGAAAGAAGATGCAGGAGGAGAAGAAGAAGAAGGAGGAAGCACTCCGCCTTGAAGGCCTAGAATCAAAGCACCTAGAGTTGGAACGATTTGTCAGGCGGCAGCAGGAGCAGATCGACTCACTCAGCCAGGAAAGGGCGTCTCAGCGGTAGCATGAGCAGATCGATCTAGCATTGGATAGCACCATCCCATCTATGCCGAGAAGCAGCGTGGGTTCCGCCCCGGCCGATATCGATAATGCATTGCTAGCTAGCTACCCTGTGGATGATATCAAAGACAGGACTAACTGTGAGCTACACATGAAAGTGAAGAACTTATCCATGAAGGTGGCGGACAGCTATGCTTTAGCAAATCCCCCTGAAGCAACCTTCCATTGCAATCCCATTCCAGCTGGCTATGCTCGTGTCGGGGTTGATGAAGTGATGTCAGGATATCAGGAGCTACAACTTGACATTCTTGGAGGTGACGAGGAGAGAACACTAGGAGAGGCCATACATCGTATCATTCTATGGAAAAAGGATTGCATCGTCTTTCCAAGGCCACCGACTCCTCCTCCTCCAAGTCCGCCGCCGCGTCAGTCGACTCCTCCTCCTCCAAGTCCAGCACCGCGTCAGCCGACTCCTCCTCCAAGTCCGGCACGGTGTCAGCCAACTCCTTCTCCTCCAAGTCCGCCGGCACCACGTCAGCCGACTCCTCCAAGTCCGGCACGGCGTCGGCGTCAGCCGACTCATCCTCCTCCAAGTCCGGCACCGCGTCAGCCTAAGCAATAGCGGAAGAGAGAGGCCGCAGCTACGACGGCTAGCGGTACAACAGGCAAGAAATTCAAATATGGTCCAGACCTCAAGCCTCTTCCGAAGTTGCCTTACCACCTAACTCCTGAGGAACTCGACATCGCAGTGGATGCCAAACTGAAGGCCCATTTTGGACCGAAACCGCCCCCGCCGCCAAAGGAGAAAGTACCTGAGCATGTCTCACAACACTTTATTGATATGGCTCGACCGGCTGACAATCAGAAGGACTCCGACTATGTGCGATCTATCAAGAAGTCATATTTGGCAGGACAAAAGGAGTCGAGCTCGAGCTCGAGCCAAGCAGTTGGCAAAAAAAGCAGGAAAACTGTTCCCTAGCTGGGAGAACAGGCAGTGCAATCGATCCCCCCGCTCATTGTACAAACACCTGTGAGTACCGCCGATCGGCTGGTAATAACCGAAGATCATAAAAGGCAGGCTAAAGAGGCCGGTGTCACTGTTGAACAACTCCTAGGCCTTGAGGAAATCCCCAGGATTACAGAGGAGGAAGTAAAATACCAATATGTCCGCGGCAAACCTCTAGTCAAGCCTGACGATGTCAAGCTTCTACGAACGAGAATGTACGATTTGCATACGTGGTACATGCAACAAACAGCAAATACCAATGAAGAGTCCATCATGGTGAAAGTCAAGAGAAAGCATTACTTCCATAAAAAAGATGTGTGGATTCATTATTCAGAGTTGTTACAGTTATTCAATCAAGACGCACTCGACAAATCTATCATCAGTTGCTATTGTCTGTAAGTGATTTCTTTCTGTAATTTAAGTCTCTAGCTAGCTAGCTGTGCTCTCGTTCATTACCTGTAATTATCCTCACAATATTCTTTTCTGTGGTATTATGCAGAATGAAGATGTATGAAATGAAAAAAGCTGGACGCTATGGCATTGGGTTCATTGACCCAAATACGGTTAATCAGGCGATATGGGAAGATCAATATTCGAGAAAAGACACAGAGAGAACCCTGCTAGAGTTTTTGAAGCAACTAAACACCCAACCAGAAATACTACTTCCTTACAACTTCGGGTGAGTGTTACTATATCTTGTACTACAAATTCTATTTTTTGCTTAATTACTAGATGTTAATAAGTGTAGTTGATGAGTTATGCACGTGCCCGCTTATTTATACAAAACATGTGCGCATGCAGTTACCACTGGATCTTGTTAATCATTGAAGTTGACAAGGGAAAAGTTGAAGTACTGGACTCACTATATAAGAATCCATCCGAATACGCAACCGTGAGGGGGATGGTCGACAGGTAATTTCAATCATTATCGCACTATGTCGGCCTCTTTACTTCATTTCCTGATATCAACTAATTAATAACTCCTTTATTCATTTTCTTTGCCGACGGGCAGGGCTTGGGCCAAGTTCGTCAAACAGGTCCCAGGCGACTGGGAACAAAAGCTGACATGGGTGCGACCCAAGGTAATTAAGTAGTACTAGCTAGCTACGTCCGTGTATCTCTTTAATTCTAGTTTCAATACCATTATCATGCTTGATTAATTATTACCTGATTGAATTTTATTCTCGTAAAGTGCATGAAGCAGGAGCAGGGGAATGCTTTATGCGCATACTACGTTTGCGAGAACATTCGCATGATCACGTCTGAAAGGAGCAGAAACGAAAGAAATCTTTGGGTACGACGTTTGCCAGAACACTATCCATAATTTTTTTATCATGATCTAGCTAATATATATATACACACAACTAATATATTCATCTTGATCTCCTGATTATAGCTGACGGAGATGCGGGGCCAGCTCCTACCAACGGCTCGCGTACGAGCAATTCAAGAGGAAATAGCTGGATTTCTGGTCGACCAGGTCATAGATCCCAAAGGAGAATACCATTACAAGATCAAGAAGTAATGCCTGCATATATGTAATGATCCGCAAATTGTAGGAGAAATTGTATATACCAAATTGTATATATATATATATGTATGTGAATGGTCGTCGTACGAGAAATTCGATGATATATATATATATATGATCGGTTCTACGAGAAATTCTATTTATATATATATGCACAACGTGTACAGTATGTAGTAGTGTAATATATGTTTGAAATGAAAAATAATTAAATGGAAAACACAAAATTAAAAGGAAAAATAAACCATAATTAATTCATAAACCCCTGAAGGATTAAAAGGAAAAATAAACCAAAATTAAAAGAATTAAATACTTTTAGTCCCGGTTGGTATTACCAACCGGGACTAAAGGTCCCCCAGCCCACGGCGCCGGCAGGTGCCACGTGGTGGGCCTTTAGTGCCGGGCCGTGTTGAACCGGCACTAAAGGGGGGGCTTTAGTCCCCACCCTTTAGTGCCGGTTGGAGAACCGGCACTAAAGGCCCTTACGAACCGGCACTATAGGCCGATTCTGCACTAGTGTTTCCATCATAGTGCCAAGCATAATAATATTCAAACTCCTCCCAGATAGGTGTGCCATGAAAATCCTGGCATCTTCCGGCAAGAAAGTGCCACGCACAAAGATTTCACCCCATTACATTGTTGCTGGATCGATGAGTTCAGAAACCCTTGTCAGTAGGCAATTACCACGGCAGTCCAAGGTTTTCTCGTACCATCTCTAGCAAGCCAGGGATCAGTCCAGATATTATGTTATTATGAGCCCCTCTTTCAGTAGTGCAACCACCTTCGAGATACTCCGCCATGTATACGAAATTCCTAGTCTAGGTTCAGCTTCCAGCAAAGATGTTGCCAGAAAATACTTGGCCTTCAGGACTCGAGCACACAGCGAGTCAGGGGCAGTGAGCATGCGCCAAGCCTGCCTCGCCAACCTGGCAAGGTCAAATCCATGTAGATCACGAAACCCTAAGCCACCTTTGTTCTTCGGCCTAGTTAACACCTCCCAGCTTAACCAATGCACTTTATTCATCTTCTCTTGTTGACCCCACCAGTATCTGCAAATCATAGATCCCATCTGCTCACATAAAGATTTTGTTAAGTCAAAACAAGACATTGCAAAAGTTGGGATTGCTTGTGCACAAGCCTTTATCAGAACATCCTTCGCTGCCCTCGATAGCAATCTTTGTATCCATCCATGTATTCTTTTCCATACCCTACCTTTTAGGTATTCAAAAATTTGCGTTCTCCCTACTCGCACGTAATCTGGAAGCCCCAAATACCTTTCAGTTCTTGCATCAACCCGTATATGCAGCACCTCAAGCACCCTTTGCCGATCTGCATGCTTTGTATTCTTACTAAACAACATCGAGGACTTATCAAAATTGATGGTCTGGCCCGAGCAATTCTCATATAGTTCCAGTACATCCTGTAGAGTGTTAGCACTTTCGACATTCGCTTTCATTAGTACCAACGAGTCGTCTGCAAATAACAAATGGTTGAGACTCAGAGCATTATTGGACAGTTTTATACCCATCAAACTTCCATCCCCATCTGCTTTATTCAACAAAGAGGAAAAACCTTCAGCACAAAGAAGGAAGAGGTACGGAGGTAGGGGATCCCCTTGACGCAATCCTCGCTGCGGGACAATCACATCCGTAAACTTCCCATTCACCTTCACCTTGTATGAGACCGAGGAGATGCAAATCATAATTCTTCCAATCCATTTTTTATCAAACCCCATTCTCTCCATTATTCTCTCCAAGAAAGACCACTCCACCCTATCATAAGCCTTCCTCATATCCAACTTGACCGCTGCAAACCCTTCTTTTCCACTTCTTTTATTCTGCAAATAATGTGTGCGCTCATAGGCTCGCAAAATATTATCCGTGATGAGTCTACCGGAGACAAAAGGACTCTGGTTTGGGGATATAATTTCATCAAGAATTTTCTTGAGTTTTGCAAGTACCTTTGACACCAAATTGTAGAACACATTGCACAAACTAATGGGTCTTAAGTCCTTCATCCTCTCTGGGTTATTGGTTTTGGGGATTAGGACCACACATGTGTCATTCCAACCTTCGGGCATAGGGCCTCCATTCAATACACTTAGCACCTCATGCAAAACTTCTTCACCTACAATATCCCAACACTTCTTATAGAACAGCAAGGGCATACCATTCGGGCCCGGAGCTTTAAGATGTCCGATAATATCAAGCGCACACATTACTTCCTTCTCGGTGAACTCCTTGCATAGCAATTCGTTCATGGCTCCTTGCAGTGCATTAGCGATGTTCACACCTATTTCAGTACCAGATTTGCAAATTTAATCGATTCCAAATTGTACGAGCTCAAGCATATATTTTCAGAAAAAAATCTCCTTAACTTTTCATCTACAAGGGTTTCAATGGATACCCTAAGTGCTTGTGAAAAATTTATCCTACACACAAATTTAACCTCCTCAACTGAGTGGCACAGAAATACTCTTTTTTTGCAAACACAACAAATAATTGATAGAAACACTACCTTCGAAAAAAATGTATGGCCTTAACTGGTTTTATACATGGTCTTTAGTATATGTATGATCTTAGGAAAAAAGATATGTATTCTTTTTTGTATAGAGGGATCTAAATTCTCCTGCTGACTACTTGCTCAAACAGAAAATTACTGAAAAATACACATGTTCTCAATGCGACATGGTTTTCAATAAAACTCTGCTACATCTTATTTTAGACAACAAACCTACATTCTTATTTTATGAAATAAGGTTAAATTTGTTACCGTATATGCTTACCCACAACTAAGACAACTAATACATGGATTTTTTTTCCAATGCGCACACTGTCGTCATTTTCTCACGACAGATGCCATGGGTGGCTTATCGAGAGTGGTTGGGGCCGAAGGACGCCAGTGGACTCCGGTAACAGGATCGCGAACAAGCGGTGCGAGACACACGATGTACCCAGGTTCGGGGCCCTCCGTGGGAGGTAACACCCCTAGTCCTGCTTGCCTAGTTGATGAACTAAGGGAACTACAATGGTACTCCTGGAGCTGTTGGCTAGAGGAGGAAGAAAGAGCTAGCCGGCTCTTCCTGCCTCTCTACGTATGTGGATGAACGTGGAAATGGTGGGAATGCTTGCCTCCTTGCATGGGGGGCACCGAGGGGGTTTTATAGGCCAACCGCCCGGCTTACAATATGCATACATGGTACTAGGATGGGGGACCCGGCTGGCAGCCTCTCTAGCCGGCCGGGGATCCCACCGGCTGAGCTGTCTCGTCGCCCGTAGGGCCCGCCGGCTGCGTGGTCCTGCTGGGGCCCTCCAGCCGGTCACCGCTATTGGCCCGCGCCCACCTGCCCCGGCACGGGCCGCACCGAATGGCGTCGTCTTGCGGGACCCGGCCACGATCTCCGGTACGGTCGGCCGCACTGTAGCCATGCGGGGGCAGGTAATGGAGTGGACGGGGGCGTGTGCTACTTCTTGAGCTTGCATTGGTTTTCCCTTGAAGAGGAAAGGGTGATGCAGCAAAGTAGATAAATATTTCCCTCAGTTGTTGAGAACCAAGGTATCAATCCAGTAGGAGATACAAGCAAGTCCCCAATCTTCGCACCTACACAAACAATCAAACACTTGCACCCAACGCTATAAAGGGGTTGTCAATCCCTTCACGGTTACTTGCAAGGATGAGATCTGATAGAGATAGATATAAAAGATTACTAAAACGAAAAGTAAAACAAAAGTAAAAAAGATTGCAGCAAAGTATTTTTGGTATTTTTGGTTTATAGATCTGAAAATATAATATGGAAAATAGACCCGGGGGCCATAGGTTTCACTAGAGGCTTCTCTCATGAAGGAAAATAATACGGTGGGTGAACAAATTACTGTCGAGCAATTGATAGAAAAGCGCATAGTTATGACGATATCCAAGGCAATGATTATGCATATAGGCATCACGTCCGTGTCAAGTAGACCGAAACGATTCTGTATCTACTACTATTACTCCACACATCGACCGACTCCTGCCTGCATCACGAGTATTAAGTTCATGAAGAACAGAGTAACGCATTAGGTAAGATGACACGATGTAGAGGGATAAACTCAAGAAATATGATGAAAACCCCATCTTTTTATCCTCGATGGCAACAATACATATACGTGCCTTGCTACCCCTACTTTGTCACTGGGTGAGGACACCGCAAGATTGAACCCAAAACTAAGCACTTCTCCCATTGCAAGAATTACCAATCTAGTTGGCCAAACCAAACCAATAACTCGAAGAGACTTGCAAAGATATGAAATCATGCATATAAGAATTCAGAGAAGATTCAAATAATATTCATAGATAATCTGATCATAAACCCACAATTCATCGGATCTCGACAAACACACCGCAAAAGAGTATTACATCGGATAGATCTCCATGAAGATCATGAAGAACATGGTATTGAAGAACATAGAGAGATAAGAAGCCATCTAGCTACTAGCTATGGACCCGAAGGTCTGAGGTGAACTACTCACGCATCATCGGAGGGGCAATGGAGTTGATGTAGATGCCCTCCGTGATCGAATCCCCCTCCGGCAGATTACCGAAGAGGCTCCAAGATGGGATCTCACGGGAACAGAGGCTTCCGACGGCGGAAAAGTATTTTCATGGCTCTTTTTGGTATTGGGGGAATATTTGGGAATTTATAGGCCGAAGAATAGGGTTAGGAGGCTTGCTGGGGGGCCACAAGCCAGGGGGGCGCGCCCTGGTGGCTTGTCGCCTCCCGACAGGTCTCCTGACCTCATCTCCAAGTCTGGTAGGTTTATTCTGGTCCAAGAAAAATCATAGCGAAGATTTTATTCCGTTTGGACTCCGTTTAATATTCCTTATCTGCAATACTCAAAAACAAGGAAAAAACAGAAACTGGCACTAGGCACTAGGTTAATAGGTTACTCCCAAAAATAATATAAAATAGCATATTAATGCATATAAAACATCCAAAACAGATAATATAATAGCATGGAACAATCAAAAATTATAGATACGTTGGAGACGTATCAAGCATCCCCAAGCTTAATTCCTTCTCGTCCTCGAGTAGGTAAATGATAAAAACTGAATTTTTGATGTGGAATGCTACCTAACATATTTATCCATGTAATATTCTTTATTATGGCATGAATATTCAGATCCGTAAGATTCAAAACAAAAGTTTAATATTGACATAAAAACAATAATACTTCAAGCATACTAACAAGGCAATTGTGTCCTTTCGAAATAACATGGCCTCAGAAAGCTATCCCTACAAAATCATATGATCTGGTTATGCTCCATCTTCCCCACACAAAGTATTTAAATCATGCACAACCCCGATGACAAGTCAAGCAATTGTTTCACACCTTTTATGTTCTCAAACCTTTTCAACTCTCACGCAATACATGAGCATGAGCCATGGATATAGCACTATAGGTGGAATAGAATATGGTGGAGGTTGTGAGGAAAAGGATAAGATAGTCTCACATCAACTAGGCGTATCAACGGGTTATGGAGATGCCCATCAATAGATATCAATGTGAGTGAGTAGGGATTGCCATGCAACGGATGCACTAGAGCTGTAAGTGTATGAAAGCTCAAAAAGAAACTAAGTGGGTGTGCATAATGAAAAATTCCACTAGTTATATGAAAGTGACAAAATAGGAGACTCTCTATCATGAAGATCATGGTGCTACTTTGAAGCACAAGTGTGGAAAAAAGATAGTAGCATTGTCCATTCTCTCTTTCTCTCATTTTTTTATTTTTTTATTTTGGTGGGCATCTTTGGCCTCTCTTTTTTATTTGGGCTTCATTGGCCTATTTTATTATTTGTAAAGTCCGGAGACTCATCCCAACTTGTGAGGGAATCATAGCTTCCATCATCCTTTTCTCTCACGGGACAATGCTCTAATAATGATGATCATCACACTTTTATTTACTTACAACTCAAGAATTACAACTCGATACCTAGAACAAAATATGACTCTATATGAATGCAATTATGAAAATGATGGTGCGTGTGATGAAAAACGGAACGGTGGAAGTTGCAAGGCAATATATCTTGGAATGGCTATGGAAATGCCATAATAGGTAGGTATGGTGGCTGTTTTGAGGAAGGGTATATGGTGGGTTTAATGCACCGGCGAAAGTTGCGCGGTACTAGAGAGGCTATCAAAGGTGGAAGGGTGAGAGTGTGTATAATCCATGGACTCAACATTAGTCATCAAGAAGTCACATACTTATTGCAAAAGTCTATTAGTTATCGAAGCAAAGTATTAGACGCATGCTCCTAGGCGAGAGGTTGGTAGGAGTTAACCATCGCGCGCTCCCGACCCTCACACAAAGGATGACAATCATTAAACAAATCATGCTCCGACTTCGTTACATAACGGTTCACCATACGTGCATGCTACGGGAATCACAAACTTTAACAAAAGTATTTCTACCAATCCACAATTACTCACTAGCATGATTCTAATATCACCATCTTTATATCTCAAAACTATATGCAAGGAATCAAACTTCTCATAGTATTCAATGCACTTTATATGAAAGTTTTTATTATATCCCTCTTGGATGCCCATTATGTTAGGACTAAATTCATAACCTAAACCAATTACCATGCTGTTTAAAGACTCTCAAAATAATATAAGTGGGGTATGAGAGTTCAATTATTTCTATAAAATAAAACACCACCATGCTCTAAAAAGATATAAGTGAAGCACTAGAGCAACATTGCCTAGCTCAAAAGATATAAGTGAAGCACATAGAGTATTCTAATAAATTCACGATTAACACGTGTCTCTCTCAAAAGATGTGTGCATCAAGGATGATTGTGGCAAACTAAAAAGAAAAGACTCATATCATACAAGACGCTCCAAGCAAAACACATATCATGTGGTGAATAAAAATATAGCCTCAAGTAAATTTACCGATGGATTGAAGACGAAAGAGGGGATGCCTTCTGGGGCATCCCCAAGATTAGGCTCTTTGGTATCCTTGAATATGGCTTGGAGTGCCTTGGGCATCCCCAAGCTTAGGCTCTTTCCACTCCTTATTCCATAGTCCATCAAATCTTTACCTAAAACTTGAAAACTTCACAACACAAAACTCAACAGAAAATTCGTGAGATCCGTTAGTATAAGAAAAATAAATCACCACTTTAGGTACTGTTGTGAACTCATTCTTTATTTATATTAGTGTAATATCTACTGTATTCCAACTTCTCCATGGTTCATACCCCCCGATACAACCCATAGATACATCAAAATAAGCAAACAACACAAAGAAAACAGAATCTGTCTAAAACAGAACAGTCTGTAGCAATCTGTAAACTTCGAATACTTTTGTAACTCCAAAAATTCTGAAACATTAGGAAAATCAGGTCAATTTGTATATCAATCTTTTTTAAAAATTTCAGACTCATTCGACGCTCTGGTGAATTTATAAAATTCCTGTACTGAGCGCAAAAGTTTCTGTTTTTCAGCAAAATCAAATCACAATCACCGTAGACCATCCCAAAGGTCTTACTTGGCTAAAACACTAATTAAAACAATAAAAAACAATTAATACAGAGGTAATAATGTGTAAAGCACTCAAAAACAAAAGCAAAAAACAAAAGCATAAAAATAAAATTGGGTTGCCTCCCAACAAGCGCTATTGTTTAACGCCCCTAGCTAGGCATAACGCAATAGATCTAGGTATTGTCATCTTTGGTATGCAATCCATAAGTAGCTCTCATAATAGAATCATAAGGTAATTTAATTTTCTTTCTAGGAAAGTCTTCCATGCCTTTCCCTAACGGAAATTGGAATCTAATGTTTCCTTCTTTCATATCAACAATTGCACCAATCGTTCCAAGGAAAGGTCTACCAAGAATAATAGGACATGTAGGATTGCAATCTACATCAAGAACAATGAAATATACAGGCACATAATTCCTATTTGCAATAATAAGAACATCATTAATCCTTCCCATAGGTTTCTTAATAGTGGAATCCGCTAGATGCAAATTTAAAGAGCAATCATCAAGATCATGGAAACCTAGCACATCACATAAAGTTTTCGGAATCGTGGAAACGCTAGCACCCAAATCACACAAAGCATGGTACTCATAATCTTTAATTTTAATATTAATAGTAGGTTCCCACTCATCATAAAGCTTTCTAGGTATAGAAACTTCCAACTCAAGTTTTTCTTCAAAAGATTTCATCATAGCATCAACGATATGTTTAGTAAAAGCTTTATATTGATTATAAGCATGCGGAGAATTCAACATGGATTGCAACAAGGAAATACAATCAATCAAAGAACAACTGTCATAATTAAAGTCCTTGAAATCCAAAAGAGTGGATTCATTGCTATTTAAAGTTTTGACCTCTTCAATCCCACTTTTAGCATTAAGATCTATAAACTCTGAATCATTGGGTTGCCTTGTAACTAAAGTTGACTTATATCCAGTCCCATCTTTATCAAGATTTATTTTAGAAAAAAAAGATTCAATAGGAGTCACATCAATCACTTTAAGATCTTCATCAATATTATCATGAGAACACACTTTTTCAAGCCATTCACGCTTAGCACGCATTCTAGCGGTTCTTTCCTTACACTCATCAATATAAGTTCTCATAGATTTTAAAGCCTCATTAATATAACGCTTGGGTTTAGTAGATTTAATTTTCAAAGAATCAATCTCAAGCGAAATTCTATCAACGTTCCTAGCCAAATCATCAATCTTGAGCAATTTTTCTTCAATCGTAGCATTGAAAAGCTTTTGCGAACTAATAAATTCTTTAATATTATTCTCAAGATCAGAGGGCATCTTATTATAATTTCCATAAGAATTGTTGTAGGAGTTACCATAATTATTAGAGGAATTACTAGGAAACGGCCTAGGGTTGAAATTACCTCTATACGCGTTATTACCAAAATTGTTCCTACCAACAAAATTCACGTCCATAGATTCCTTATTATTTCCAATAAAAGAAGACAAAGGCATATCATTAGGATAAATAGGAGCACTCTTACTAGCAAACAATTTCATTAATTCATCCATCTTTTCAGTCAAAGTATTTATTTCTTCAATAGCATGCACTTTTTTACTAGTAGGAGATCTTTCGGTATGCCATTGAGAGTAATTTGCCATAATATTATCTAGGAGTTTAGTAGCTTCTCCTAATGTGATTTCCATAAAAGTACCACCCGCGGCGGAATCTAAAAGATTTCTAGAAGCAAAATTCAATCCCGCATAAAAAAATTGTATAATCATCCATAAACTCAAACCATGTGCGGGGCAACTTCTAATCATTAATTTCATCCTCTCCCAAGATTGTGCAACATACTCATGATCAAGTTGCTTAAAATTCATTATATCGTTCCTAAGGGAGATGATCTTAGCGGGCGGAAAGTACTTGGAAATAAAAGCATCTTTACAATTATTCCATGAATCAATACTATTTTTAGTCAAAGATGAAAACCAAGTTTTAGCACGATCTCGTAGTGAGAACGGCAATAGCTTCAATTTAACAATATCATTATCCACATCTTTCTTCTTTTGCATATCACACAACTCAATGAAAGTATTTAGATGGGATGCGGCATCTTCACTAGGAAGGCCGGAAAATTGTTCTTTCATAACAAGATTAAGCAAAGCGGCATTAATTTCATAAGATTCCGCACTAGTGGCGGGAGCAATCGGAGTACTAATAAAATCATTATTATTAGTATTGGAGAAGTCACACAACATGGTATTCTCTTGAGTCATCGTGACAAAGCAAGCAATCTAGCACACAAGCAAACAAAAAGCAAACGAAAAGATAAACGGAAGAAGGGCGAATAAAAAGGCAAATCTTTTTGGTTTTTTCTGAAAATCGTTTTAGAAGTGGGGGAGAGGAAAACGAGAGGCAAATGGCAAATAATGTAAATGCAAGAGATGAGTTTGTGATCGGTACTTGGTAGGCTTGATGTAGATCTCCCCGGCAACGGCGCCAGAAATCCTTCTTGCTACTTCTTGAGCTTGCGTTGGTTTTCCCTTGAAGAGGAAAGGGTGATGCAGCAAAGTAGATAAGTATTTCCCTCAGTTGTTGAGAACCAAGGTATCAATCCAGTAGGAGATACAAGCAAGTCCCCAATCTTCGCACCTACACAAACAATCAAACACTTGCACCCAACGCTATAAAGGGGTTGTCAATCCCTTCACGGTTACTTGCAAGGATGAGATCTGATAGAGATAGATATAAAAGATTACTAAAACGAGAAGTAAAACAAAAGTAAAAAAGATTGCAGCAAAGTATTTTTGGTATTTTTGGTTTATAGATCTGAAAATATAATATGGAAAATAGACCCGGGGGCCAAAGGTTTCACTAGAGGCTTCTCTCATGAAGTAAAATAATATGGTGGGTGAACAAATTACTGTCGAGCAATTGATAGAAAAGCGCATAGTTATGACGATATCCAAGGCAATGATTATGCATATAGGCATCACGTCCGTGTCAAGTAGACCGAAACGATTATGTATCTACTGCTATTACTCCACACATCGACCGACTCCTGCCTGCATCACGAGTATTAAGTTCATGAAGAACAGAGTAACGCATTAGGTAAGATGACACGATGTAGAGGGATAAACTCAAGAAATATGATGAAAACCCCATCTTTTTATCCTCGATGGCAACAATACAAATACGTGCCTTGCTACCCCTACTTTGTCACTGGGTGACGATATCCAAGGCAATGATTATGCATATAGGCATCACGTCCGTGTCAAGTAGACCGAAACGATTCTGCATCTACTACTATTACTCCACACATCGACCGACTCCTGCCTGCATCTAGAGTGTTAATTTCATGAAGAACAGAGTAACGCATTAGGTAAGATGACATGATGTGGAGGGATAAACTCAAGCAATATGATGAAAACCCCATCTTTTTATCCTCGATGGCAACAATACAAATACGTGCCTTGCTACCCCTACTTTGTCACTAGGTGAGGACACCGCAAGATTGAACCCAAAACGAAGCACTTCTCCCATTGCAAGAATTACTAATCTAGTTGGCCAAACCAAACCAATAACTCGAAGAGACTTGCAAAGATATGAAATCATGCATATAAGAATTCAGAGAAGATTCAAATAATATTCATAGATAATCTGATCATAAACCCACAATTCATCGGATCTCGACAAACACACCGCAAAAGAGTATTACATCGGATAGATCTCCATGAAGATCATGAAGAACATGGTATTGAAGAACATAGAGAGAGAAGAAGCCATCTAGCTACTAGCTATGGACCCGAAGGTATGAGGTGAACCACTCACGCATCATCGGAGGGGCAATGGAGTTGATGTAGATGCCCTCCGTGATTGAATCCCCCTCCGGCAGATTACCGAAAAGGCTCCAAGATGGGATCTCACAGGAACAGAGGCTTCCGGCGGCGGAAAAGTATTTTTGTGGCTCTTTTTAGTATTGGGGGAATATTTGGGAATTTATAGGCCGAAGAATAGCGTTAGGAGGCTTGCTGGGGGGGCACAAGCCAGGGGGCGCCCCCACTAGGGGCGCGCCCTGGTGGCTTATCGCCTCCCGGCAGGTCTCCTGACCTCATCTCCAAGTTTGGTAGGTTTCTTCTGGTCCAAGAAAAATCATAGCAAAGATTTTATTCTGTTTGGACTCCGTTTAATATTCCTTATCTGCAATACTCAAAAACAAGGAAAAAACAGAAACTGGCACTAGGCACTAGGTTAATAGGTTAGTCCCAAAAATAATATAAAATAGCATATTAATGCATATAAAACATCGAAAACAGATAATATAATAGCATGGAACAATAAAAAATTATAGATACGTTGGAGACGTATCAGCGTGCCAGCACTGTCGCCCTGCCCGGTCGCGATCGGCTATGGCCAGCGGTACGACCGCCCGAACTCTAGCAATGCGTGTTCCTTCGTCAGCGGTCACTGCAGCCATGCGGGTCCCATCATGGATGTTGCTTCTTGTCACCGTACGCGGGTACGGTGGGAGGGGACCAGTGCCTGCTCGCCCGGGGTTCAGCGGGAGAGCCGGCTGCAGAGCTGCCGGTCGTGGGCCAATCGGCCCCTAGGTAGCCGGCCCCTAGACGACCGTTGTCGCGCCTGCCAGCCTTCCGTCGGGCGGCCATGTGCCAGCTGACCGTGGAGCAGCCGGTTGCATGCCAGCCAGCCGTGGACCAGCCAGCCGTACGCCAGCAGGCCGGACGCTAGCCAGCCGTACTGTTTTGAAAAGAGGTTGAACCTCCCTAATTTGGCATACCCAGGGGTTATAACCCCGTCAGTAGTCCCCGAAGCCGGCGGGGTCCCGCGTTCTCCCAACGAAGGGGAACCGGCAGCTTCATCCTTTTCGGAAAGAAACGACGCACACTTCGGGGTGACGACCCGGCTGGCCAGACGCGTCGGCAGCCGCGCCCGGCGCCTCAGGACCCACGGCGACGCTTCGCAATGCGCGCCGGGCCACGGCACACCATGCGTGGTGCCGTGGGCGTCATGGGCCCCGCCCCCGGGAACGCGATGGGACGTCGCTGCAGGCCAAGCCCAGGAGACCACGGGCCGGGGCGAGGGATCCTTTGCGGCTGGGTCCCGGCGTTTGCGGCCCATTGTGCCCACATCTCGTGGATTTCTTGGGGGCGTGGGCGCAGTTAATCCCCACGTCCCCCGACCTTCACCTCCTTATTTATAAGGGGAGGGGGAGAGGCGGAGGCAGTTAGCACTCCCCTCTCCCGATCATCTTCTTCCTCTCGCCTGCCCGCGCAACGAGCTCGCATCGAACCGCTGCTCGCTCATCCTCCAGGGCCTGTCGCAGTCGCCGGCGGGGGATCGCTGGGTCCTGCAGTGCCTGGAGTCTCTATGCTTGTACCCATCAAGGTAATCAACAAAGACCCAAACCATAAGGGGTATCGTGGCTGTACATGTAAGGTTGGGACGGTCGACAAATCTTAAATCTAATCCATTTTCGAAAACACACACACTCACTTGCTCCGGTACACCACTTGTTTCTCAAGTGGTTACCCAACTCAACATCATCTCCCTCGGGCTTTAGTGGCACCCGACGGGGTTTTCGAAAAGAATTTGAAATCATTTCTCTTCCGACACCATGCATATCCAGATCCCTATTGCGTACCATCTACAAAGCATCCTATCTACTCTCACCCGCACAACCCTCATAAGGATGGTAGGGTCATGCATGATGCAAGTATCAACGGTGAAGAATCGGAGGCATCCCACCGAAGGGGGGAAACACCTCATCCACATGATCAACATTACGGAAATAAGTGCTATATGCCATGCAAATAAAAGGGTTCATAGTCATGGTCAAAGGGCTGCTTGCCTGGCTCGACAAAGTCTTCGGGGTCTTCGAAATCTTCGGGTCCAACTCCCTCGTCAACAACGCAATCTATCGTCGCGATAAATAACGGTAAAATAAGAATCATCACAAAAACAGAGCACAAAAGCCACTTCAAAAAATGTTACTCTATTCTGAAAAATCCTAAAAGCAATATTAAAAATATTCCCCTAAGGTTTTGTAGTGAAAAAGGTTTTCAAAATTATTTTTAACAGTGGCTAAAATATTAAAACTAGCATTTAAATAAAATTAGTACATAAAATGTTTTCAAATTTTTTTACAAATGGCACTAGTATATTCTACATAATATTCTAAGATTTGTGGAGTTGGAATTATGTCAATAGGACAAATAATTTGTCATGTGGAATTTTTGGGATTTTGAAATAAAAGAAAAAGAAAAATTGGTTCGGGCAAATGGGCCAAAAGTGACTGGCCGAATCGGCACAGCCAGCGGAGCCGACCCGCACAAGCCTGGCGCGCGCGCGAGGCTGATTTAAACCTGACCGGTGGGCCAGGCCGGTCAGCAAGAGAGAGGGAGGCGGGAGACCTGGGGGAGGATGACAAGCAGGGCCCGCTTGTCATCACCTTCCTCGGGCCAGAGGAGGTCGAGGGGGCTCACCGGCGGCTACAGGGCACGAGGAGGCGAACGGCGGTCACCAGTGTGCTCAGGGCCTCGTCGCCAGTCGGTTGGTGGAGGAGGAGGGGGCCGGGGAGCTCTTGTTCGCCGGCGGTGAGGATGCAGGGCGGCGGTGCTTCGGGTCGAGCTTGACCCCGTCGCTACGCGCTGCAACAGAGAAGGACAAGAGGGGCAATGGGGTCAGGGAGGTCCAGAGGTTCCAGATCGAAGGAAATAGGAGGCTGGGGAAGTCCCTACAGCGTGAACGCCGGTGACCCGAGGCGGCGGCGCTAGGGTCGATCCCGAGCACTTGAGCACGGGGAGGTCGAGCTGGGGCTCCTGGAGTGCGATTCGAAGGGAGAGGTAGAGTCCGGAGGGGAGAGAGACGTGCAGGGGCGGCTTAAATAGAGGGGGCGCGAGTCCACCGAGCTCGAGTGCGCCGGCGAGCTCGGGGCCGAGGCCTGAGGCCACGGGGGGAGGAGCTGGTGTGACTACGGTCCACCTGGGGCTCGTCCACGACCTGGGGAGGCCATAGGGGAGGCGGGGGCGTGCGCGCATGCGAGGGCAGTGGTTGGCCGAGAGGGGCGGCCGCGGCGCACGTGTGGGAGGCCGCTGGAGAGAGAGGGAGGAGGGGGCCGGCAGCTTGCCGTCATGAGGACGTCGAGGTGGGCCAGGGGGACACGGCTGGAGGTCCCGAGGCTGTCGTGAGCCGTGGTTGGGCGGCAGCTACAGTGCGGGAGTGCATTGTAGCATGCTCTGGAGCACGCGTTTGGCATGCCATGGCATGCCAACGGTGTCTAGGGTGCGGCCATAGGTGTCTATGGGGTCTAGGGGGGTTTTAACAAAGTGGGGGAGCCATTGGATGCCCTGTGAGACTATCTGAATAGAGAAGGGGGTGGAGAGAGAGGGGTTTTACTGCTGTCCAGAGGTGCAAATGGAGGTTTTCACCTGCCAATAATTGAGCTGAGCCCATGCTAGAGTTACTGGAGGTAAAGGAACTTCAGATGAAGGTGTGGTAAAAAGATGGGGTGAAGGAGAATGGTGGAAGGGGTCAAAATAGAGGTTTTACCAAATCACCAGAAGGTGATTTGTGTAGTTTTGGGAAATCAAATGGAGTTTGCTTGCCATGATATTTGACAGGGTGAAATGGTGGTTAGAAATATGATTGATCACCAAGTTTGAGAGGATTTCAAGAATGTCCACAATGTAACTTTGCAAAACCCTAGAAATCAACAAAATCAGTTTCCTGTAGATCTAGGCATGCATTTCCATTCTCCTTGATGCACCACTTGGTGTGGAATCCTTATTTGGGTAATAGAACATGCCCACAAAGTTTGGGGTCAAGGGAAGAAACTTCACAACGTAAAGTTGTTCAAATTTGGTTCTGGACAGGAATGGTTTTGGAATATTTTGGTGAAGCAAATCAATTGGGATTGGGTTGAAACTTTTCAAGGGCATCACATATAACATGTGTGACTTGCTGGAATTTTCTTGGAATTTATTGATAATATTTCTTATAGAAATATTTCAAAAGCTTGATTTAAGCAGAAAGGGTTTTGAGGGGTTTTGCCCATGATTTTGAACATGACCATGTGTTGCAACTCATATATATGGAAAATATATGTCCACTGAGTTTCCATAAATTTTCTCAAATATTTTGAAAGCACTTAAATAATTTTTCCCAATAAAAGACCATTTCTAGCCTTAAGAAAAAGCCTTTAAATGAAATAGTAAAATAATCTTTAAAATCAATATTTGGTGTTTTTGGAAAGTCATATATATAGTAGGTTTCAAATAAAGCCTTTGGGGAAAAAGGATCCACCCAATTTGAGGACTTGTAGTGCAAACCTCAACTCAGGGGGTTTTGAAAACCTAATTTAAATAAATCCTTTTTGGTCAAAATAAATTTTGAGAAAAATAGTTTTAAGTACTATACACATGGTATGATCATTAGGCAAGATGTTTGGGTCAAGGAAGAGGAGTATAGAGAGGAGTAGAACCAAAGAGTGCCATACACAATCAACCAAGTAAACAAGCATCAAACAAATCAAACAAAACAAACAAGCCAATGCACTCAAAAAGTTTTAAATGGTTCCAAATTTTGTAAATCCATAGCATAGCAAAGTGATACAAACACAGGGTGTGACAGACCTACCCCCCTTACAAGAATCTCGTCCCCGAGATTCCTAGGCTAAGCGCTAAAAAGATAAGGGAACTCAGGTCTAAGATAATCTTCACGCTCCCAGGTTGCTTCTGCTTTAGTGTGGTTTCTCCATTGGACCTTAAAGTACTTGATGGTGCAGCTTCGGGTGCAATGCTCTGCTTCATCCAAAATATGGACTAGCCTCTCACGATAAGTGAGGTCTGGCTGAAGTTCGATGGCTTGATGGTCGATGTCCTTGTAGAGGTCGGGGCGGTTGGGAACATGAAGACACTTCCGGAGTTGTGACACGTGAAAGACGTTGTGCACATCTGACAGCTCGGAAGGTAGTTCTAGCTGATAGGCAACTTCTCCTCATCTTGCGATGATCTTGAAGGGGCCGATGTATCTTGGTGCAAGATTTCCTTTGACGTGGAAACGCTTGAACCCTTTGAGAGGCGTGACTTGGAGGTAAACATAATCTCCGATGTTGAGGTTCACTTCTCGGCGGTGAGAGTCGGCGTAGCTCTTCTGTCTTGTCTTGGCGGTCTCAAGGCGCTCTCGGACGAGTTGAACATGCTCTTCTGCTTCGCGAAGGATGTCTGACCCAAATACTAGTCCTTCTCCGGTCTCTGACCAGTTGAGGGGAGCACGGCACTTGCGTCCATACAACACCTCAAATGGTGCCATCTAAAGACTCGACTGATAGTTGTTGTTGTAGGAGAACTCAGCAAACGGTAGGCAATCTTCCCACTTGGCTCCATATGCCAAAACACAAGCACGGAGCATATCTTCGAGTATCTGATTTACTCGCTCTGTCTGCCCACCGTTCTGGGGGTGAAAAGCAGTGCTGAAGAAGAGCTTGGTTCCCATTGCTTCTTGAAACTTCTTCCAGAACCTTGAGGTAAACTGGGTTCCTCGATCCGACACAATCTCCTTTGGAACTCCATGAAGACTCATGATGCGGTTGATGTAGAGGTTTGCCAGCTGGCTTCTGTCATAGGTCGTCTTGACTGGAATGAAATGGGCTACCTTGGTCAGGCGATCGACAATGACCCAAATGGAATCATGTCCCTTGCTAGACCTTGGTAATCCGGTGATGAAGTCCATCCCGACTTTGTCCCACTTCCATTCAGGCACTTTGAGAGGTTGCAATAGTCCAGCGGGTCGCTGATGCTCAGCTTTGACTCTCTGGCATATGTCACACTTAGCAACAAAGGTGCCTATTTCCCGCTTCATGCCATGCCACCAGAATCTTGCCTTGAGGTCTGGGTACATCTTGGTTCCTCTAGGGTGCATGTAATATGGAGTGTCATGAGCTTCTTCCAAGATTAAGTTCTTGAGCTCTTCTTTGTTGGGTACGCAGATGCGATTCCCGAACCATACAACTCCTTGTTCATCCACTGAGAATCCAGGGGCCTTGCCTGCCTTGATCTTCCTCTTGATGCCTTCAATGCTCTTGTGTCCCTTCTGAGCTTCCTTAATATCATCCATCAAGGTAGGCTTTGCTTCGAGGTTGGCGAGGAATCCAGGTGCAACTAGTTCCAAGCCTAAGCTTTCAAGCTCTTCATACAGGGCGGGTAGCCTTTCCTTAATCATAGCATTCAAGGAACAAGCCTTTCTGCTTAAGGCGTCTGCTACCACGTTAGCCTTTCCGGGGTGGTATTGAACACTGAGGTCATAATCCTTGATCAACTCCAACCATCTTCGCTGCCTCATGTTCAGTTCCCTTTGGGTGAAAATATACTTCAAACTCTTGTGGTCTGTGTATATCTCACATCGCTTCCCCAGAAGGTAATGTCGCCATGTCTTCAAGGCATGAACCACGGCTATCAACTCAAGGTCATGAGTAGCGTAGTTCTCTTCATGAGGACGTAGCCGTCTGGATAGATATGCTACGACTCTGCCTTCTTGCATCAGAACACCTCCAAGCCCGGTCCTCGATGCATCACAATATATCACAAACTCCTTGTGAATATCGGGGGTGGCCAAAACTGGGGCTGTGGTCAATCTCTTCTTGAGCTCTTGGAAGCTTTCTTCACACTTTGGCGTCCATTCGAACTTCTTGTCCTTCTTCAAAAGCTGAGTCATGGGTCGGGCAATGCTCGAGAATCCTTCGACGAACTTGCGGTAATACCCCGCGATTCCGAGGAAGCTTCTCACTTCCTTCACATTGGTTGGGGATTGCCATTGAGTCACGGCTTCAATCTTGGCAGGATCCACTGACAATCCTTCTACAGTCAACACATGACCCAAGAATCCAACTTCATGCAGCCAGAATTCACACTTGTTGAACTTGGCATAAAGTTGGTGCTCTCGAAGCTTGTCTAGGACCAATCTCAAGTGTTGCTCATGTTCTTCTTCGGACTTGGAGAATACGAGTATGTCATCAATGAAGACGACAAAAAACTTGTCCAAGTATTCCATGAAGACCTTGTTCATGAGGTACATGAAGTAGGCAGGGGCATTGGTCAACCCAAATGACATGACCGTGTATTCATACAGACCATACCGGGTTACCAATGCCATCTTCGGAATGTCTTGGGGCCCGATCTTCAACTGGTAGTACCCAGACGTGAGATCGATCTTGGAAAACACCTTAGCTCCATTCAGCCGATCAAACAGGTCTTCAATCTTGGGGAGTGGGTACTTGTTCTTTATTGTGACTTCATTGAGAGAACAATAATCGACACAGAGTCGGATAGTCCCGGCCCACTTTGACACAAATAGAACAGGTGATCCCCAAAGAGAGGCGCTAGGGCGCATGAATCCTTTCCTGAGCTGCTCTGCCAGTTGCTTCTTCAGTTCAGCCAACTCTTAGGATCCCATTCTATAGGGCTTCTTATAGATGGATCCTGCTCCGGGCATTAGCTCAATGATGAACTCAATGTCGCGGTCAGGAGGCATTCCGGGCAGCTCATTAGGAAATACATCCGGGTATTCACATACCACTGGCACTTGATCCAACTCAATTCCCGACAGACAATTAACCTGAGGGGCTTGAGTGGAGGCACAGCTGGGGACGTACTTGACTTCCACTCCTTGTCTATTGGTTACAGTAACGGTCCTCTTGGCACAGTCCAAGTAGCCTTGGTTCTTGATTAGCCAGTCCATGCCTAGAATCAAATCCAAGCCTTCCGACTTCAGGATGATAAGGTCTGCTAGGAAGTCTACCCCGTTGATGTTAATCCCAACTCCTTTACAACCTATCCCGGACTTCATAACTGATCCCGGGGTTTGTATCAACATACGACTACCCAGGGGTGTAGGTTTCATGCCACTCTCTAGTGCAAACTTTTGGGTGACAAAAGAATGCGAAGCTCCACAATCAAACAGTACTGTTGTTGGGGTTGAGTTGACGAGGAACGTACCCAGTATGACGTCCGGGTCTTCCTGGGCTTCCTCGGCAGTGACGTGATTCACACGACCCTTGCCATTATTGGGCTGGTTGCGGGGAGCTGGGTTCCTTGGTGGCGCTCCACGGCCTTGACCTTGGTTTGGCGCATTGGGGCGCGGTGCATCTGGCTTCTTGTTGGGGCACTGCCTAGAGATGTGTCCTGGCTGACCACATCCAAAGCAAGTGACTTGACCAGGGTTGTTGTTGTACTTCCTGCCGCCATTGTTGTTATTGGGGTTGTTGTAAGCTGGCCTGGGATTGGCGTATTGCTGAGGCTGGTAGCTCGGACGAGATGGAGGAGGTCTAGCCTGCTGCGGCTGATAGGTTGGCTTGGCTGGGGCTGGCTGCCACGGGCGAGGCTTCTGGTTGCTGGAACTACCCTTGCTAATCATCTTGCGCTTGCGAGTGTCGTCTATGGCACGACACGTGTCTTCCAGCATGAGGGCCTTGTTCACCAAGTCGAAGAAGGTCTGGCAGTCGCAGACGATGAGCTGATACTGCAGGGTCTGCTGAAGTCCTTCCATGAAGCGTTCCATCTTAGCAGCCTCCGTGTTGACATCTTCAGGTGCATACCTTGACAGCAGGTTGAACTTCTGCATGTACTCCTTGACAGAGCCACTTCCTTGCTTCAGCACTCGGAATTCTCTATTCTTGATAGCCATGATCCTAGAAGGAATGTGGGCGGTGCGGAATCCTTCCTTGAAGTTATCCCAGGTGATCACACGGTCGCCTTGCATGACCTTGAATCCATCCCACCAAGCTCTGGCGGTACCTCCGAGGCAGTGAGAGGCATACAGCACCTTCTCACGATCCTCATTGCAATTGACCAGTGCAAGGAGGTCCTCGATGGTGCGGATCCAGTCGTCAGCATCCAACGGTTAAGCAGCCTCAGTGAAGGTTGGGGGCGAATTCCTCATGAACTCAGACAGAGTGGAGCGGCCATTGCCATTCCTGCCTTGCTGCTGGTTGTTCACAAGGACTTGAGCCATCTGCTGAATAGCGGCAGTGTTGGCTTGGCGTTCCTCCCGGAGAACTTGGAGAAACTGAGCTATGGACATGTTCTCCGGTGGAGGTGGTGGCGGGGGAATGTCGCCATGTGGCTGCTCCTGGTGTCCTCCAGCCTGAGCAGTCCCACCAGTTCCCTGTTGTTGGCTGGAGTTTCCGGCTTCAGGGTTGGTGAAGGAGCTGTTGCGGATTGCAGTCACCATCCTGTTTGCAGCAGTCAAGTCAAACAACTGGGATAGACGAGAGGAAAAGCTATAATTGAAAAGCGCGCCTAACGGGGGTGGTATAGTGCAAGTGTGATAAAACAAGGGTTGAAAGACCAACACATATATTAAGATAAGATAGACGATGGAGTCGCTTACATGTTGCCTAAGGAAAAAGCGTGACTTGCATCGAAACACAAACAACAACAAAAAACAACAAGCACACATGGTTTCATATGAACCATTACACGGACTCGACTTCGCATGAGGGGTACATGACTGATCCTACCCTAGGGGTTCTCGGACTCAGGTGGTGGAGTGCTCGGTCTCGTAGTCATGCTCCTCTGGGTCTTCCTCCTGATCGTCCCCCGGACGGGAATTTTCTCCAGTTGAGGGAGTTGGAGAACGAGGAGGTCCATCCCGACGATGCTTCGCCGGTGGATCGGTGAAGAGCGCATAGTACTCCTTCACACTCATGCGACGATGACGTGTGGGTGAATCTCTAGCTGGGGGTACTCCTCCTCGATTAGCGACAGTTGGTCATCCCTCGAGGGCTCCATCCTTGTTGATCCTGTCTGGCTTCGTCTTGGCTCGACGAAGTAGCTCTCGGGTGTGGTGAAGTTCCTCGCGGAGCTTCACGGACTCCTTAATCAGGTAGTGAACCAGACTATCAGCAGAGAGGCTGAAGTAGGTCTGGAACCTGAGTGGCGTGCCATCCTCCTTGGATGGAATCAACGTCCAACTCTCGCCAAAGTCATCCTTCCTGAAAGGAAGGTAGCGAGTAGCTGTCTCGTCAGCCATCTCTGGAACAATGTCTCGAAGGTGCAGGAGTGCCTTGCGTGCAGCTGTCTCGACCGCAAGTGCCATGGTCTCCATTTGTGGTCCTTCAAAGAACCAACTAGTCGGGGAGTCGTTTGCCTTCACGACCACATCCACGTGGTACTCCTTCGTGACAGCATCGACCCAGTGCTCGTGGTAGAGGAAAATAGGTGGTTGGCGAAACTGGCACTTCTCCAGGCTATCCTCAAGGAATAGGGGAAAGCCGGAGGTTAGGAAGGCTTCGGGTATGACGGCCATCTACAAAGGTTTGAAGGGAGGAGAGTTAGTAGAGTGTTGTGTGAAGAATAGAAGAGGTAATAAGTGCAGAATTTCCTAAGTATAGGTGCTAGGTGTAGTTTTAAGAACAGTTTTACCCTAACTCATGTCCATGCTAACTAAGGGCTTCCTACAGTCAGGATGGCTCTGATACAAGCTCTGTGGGGACCCCGACTCATAAGTCGTGATCACCGAATGTACGTACACACTGATCCCAGAGATCAATGCTCACTGAACACACAGAAATTGGAATACAAGAGTCTTACATCCTTACATACCGTCTTACACAAATAAGGGCCAGATAGGCCAAGTCTTACATAGATAGGGCCGCAAGGGCCAAATACTTAATCATAACAAGCAGCAGAAATCTTGATCGAAAGCGTGAACCATGCCATCTGCCTTAAACCTACAGGCATTCTGACTCAGAAGCGTCCTAGTTCGCATATTCGTCACCAACAAACTCTTCACCGTATTCATGTTCTTCCATGCCTGGCCAATTAAATAACTAGTGGCAAGCCAATGAGTACTTTGAATGTACTCGCAAGCAACCCAAGTTTTGGAACAAGGTACAATAATGCATGATATAGTACTAAGTAGGTAAGTTTTGCAGAAAGCTAATTTTAAGTGCAATGATATGATCAAGTAACTTAAGTAAGCATGCTTCAACCGATGACAGGTATTCATGTAAGCAAATTATGGTTATCATCATAAGCAGGGGTTGAACATCTCATGTTCATCATCATGCCAAGTCATCGAACTTAGCTCAAGTATTGTCTTTGCGTCTTCCACTCTCACACAAACACACCAAGTTTGTGAAAACATCAGACGTAGTTTAAGCAACACCACCCAACTGTCCTTGACCGTGGACACGGATATTCGAATAGTTTTACACTCTGCAGAGGTTGCACACTTTACCCACAAGACTCGGGGAACTTCCGTGTCATCCATGACTCGCGGTATATTACATACCCGAGGTAAGCACCCGAACATTGTCTTTCCCCTGACGATACTAAACAAAGAGTCCACTCGATTGGTACCCAGCCCACATGATGTACATCACAATTAACATCCATGCAGGGACCAACGGTGTGCCCGGTGCCTGTGAAGACAGCGCATGATCGCCCTTACCGGCACGACCCCGTATCGAGAGTGACTACGTCACTCCCGCCACTAGTAATGCGGCCTCTATGCTTGTACCCATCAAGGTAATCAACAAAGACCCGTCCCATAAGGGGTATCGTGGTTGTACATGTAAGGTTGGGACGGTCGACAAATCTTAAATCTAATCCATTTTCGAAAACACACACACTCACTTGCTCCGGTACACCACTTCTTTCTCAAGTGGTTACCCAACTCAACATCATCTCCCTCGGGCTTTAGTGGCACCCGACGGGGTTTTCGAAAAGAATTTGAAATCATTTCTCTTCCGACACCATGCATATCCCGATCCCAATTGCGTAGCATCTACAAAGCATCCTATCTACTCCCACCCGCACAACCCTCATAAGGATGGTAGGGTCATGCACGATGCAAGTATCAACAGTGAAGTATCGGAGGCATCCCACCGAAGGGGGGGAACACCTCATCCACATGATCAACATTACGGAAATAAGTGCTATATGCCATGCAAATAAAAGGGTTCATAGTCATGGTCAAAGGGCTGCTTGCCTGGCTCGACAAAGTCTTCGGGGTCTTCGAAATCTTCGGGTCCAACTCCCTCGTCAACAGCGCAATCTACCGTCGCAATAAATAATGGTAAAATAAGAATCATCACAAAAACAGAGCACAAAAGCCACTTCAAAAAATGTTTCTCTATTCTAAAAAATCCTAAAAGCAATATAAAAAATATTCCCCTAAGGTTTTGTAGTGAAAAATGTTTTCAAAATTATTTTTAAGAGTGGCTAAAATATTAAAACTAACATTTAAATAAAATCAGTACACAAAATGTTTTCAATTTTTTTACAAATGGCACTATTATATTCTACATAATATTCTAAGATTTAGGAATTTTTGGGATTCTGAAAGAAAAGAAAAAGAAAAATTGGTTCGGGCAAATGGGCCAAAAGCGGCTGGCCGAATCGGCCCAGACAGCGGAGCCGACCCGCGCGAGCCTGGCGCGCACGCGTGGCTGATTTAAACCTGACCGGTGGGCCAGGCCGGTTAGCGAGAGAGAGGAAGGCGGGAGACCTGGGGGAGGATGACAAGCGAGGCCCGCTTGTCATCACCTTCCTCGGGCCAAAGGAGGTCGTGGGGGGTCACCGGCGGCTACAGGGCACGGGGAGGCGAACGGCGGTCACCAGCGTGCTCAGGGCCTCGTTGCCAGTCGGTTGGTGTTGCAGGAGGGGGCGGGGAGCTCTTGTTCGCCGGCGGTGAGGATGCAGGGTGGCGGTGCTTCGAGTCGATCTTGACCCCGTCGCTACGCGCTGCAACAGAGAAGGACAAGAGGGGGAATGGTGTCAGGGAAGTCCAGAGTTTCCAGATCGAAGGAAAGAGGAGGTTAGGGAAGTCCCTACAGCGCGAATGCCGGCGAACCGAGGCGGCGGTGCTACGGTCGATCCCGAGCGCTCGAGCACGGGGAGGTCGAGCTGGGGCTTCTGGAGTGAGATTGGAAGGGAGAGGTAGAGTCCGGAGGGGAGAGAGAGGTGTGGGGCGGCTTAAATAGAGGCGGCGCGAGTCCACCAAGCTCGGGTGCGCCGGCGAGCTCGGGGCCGAGGCCAGAGGCCACGGAGGGAGGAGCTGGTGTGACTGCGGTCCACTTGGGGCTCGTCCACGACCTGGGGAGGCAATAAGGGAGGCAGGGGCTTGCGCGCGTGCGAGGGCAGTGGTTGGCCGAGAGGGGCGGCCGCGGCGTGCGTGTGGGAGGCCGCTGGAGAGAGAGGGAGGAGGGGTCCTGCAGCTTGCCGTGGTGAGGACGTCGAGGTGGGCAAGGGGGCACGGCTGGAGGTCCCGAGGCTGTCGGGAGCCGTAGTTGGGCGGCAGCTACAATGTGGGAGTGCACTGTAGCGCGCTCTGGAGCACACGTTTGGCATGCCATGGCATGCCAACAGTGTCTAGGGCGTGGCCATAGGTGTCTATGGGGTCTAGGGGGGTTTTAACAAAGTGGGGGAGTCATTGGATGCCCTGTGAGACTATCTGAATAGAGAGGGGGGTGGAGAGAGAGGGGTTTTACTGTTGTCCAGAGGTGAAAATGGAGGTTTTCACCTGCCAATAATTGAGCTGAGCCCATGCTAGAGTTACTGGAGGTAAAGGAACTTCAGATGAAGGTGTGGTAAAAAGATGGGGTGAAGGAGAATGGTGGAAGGGATCAAAATAGAGGTTTTACCGAATCACCAGAATGTGTTTGGTGTAGTTTTGGGCAATCAAATGGAGTTTTCTTGCCATGATATTTGACAGGGTGAAATGGTGGTTAGAAACATGATTGATCACCAAGTTTGAGAGGATTTCAAGAATGTCCACAATGTCACTTTGCAAAACCCTAGAAATCAACAAAATCAGATTCATGTAGATCTAGGCATGCATTTCCATTCTCCTTGATGCACCACTTGGTGTGGCATCCTTATTTGGGTAATAGAACATGCCCACAAAGTTTGGAGTCAAGGGAAGAAACTTCACGATGTAAAGTTGTTCAAATTTGGTTCTGGACAGGAATGGTTTTGGAATATTTTGGTGAAGCAAATCAATTGGGATTGGGTTGAAACTTTTCAAGGGCATCACATATAACATGTGTGACTTGCTGGGATTTTCTTGGAATTTATTGATAATATTTCCTATAGAAATATTTCAAAAGCTTGATTTAAGCAGAAAGGGTTTTGAGGGGTTTTTCCCATGATTTTGAACATGACCATGTGTTGAAACTCATATATATGGAAAATATTTGTCCACTGAGTTTCCATAAATTTTCTCAAATATTTTTAAAGCACTTAAATAAGTTTTCCCTATAAAAGACCATTTTTGGCCTTAAGAAAAAGCCTTTATATGAAATAGCAAAATAATCTTTAAAATCAATATTTGGCGTTTTTGGAAAGTCATATATATAGTAGGTTTCAAATCAAGCCTTTGGGGAAAAAGGATCCACCCAATTTGAGGACTTGTAGTGCAAACCTCAACTCAGGGGTTTTTGAAAACCTAATTTAAATAAATCCTTTTTGGTCAAAATAAATTTTGATAAAAATAGTTTTAAGTACTATACACATGGTATGATCATTGGGCAAGATGTTTGTGTCAATGAAGAGGAGTATAGAGAGGAGTAGAACCTAAGAGTGCCATACACAATCAACCAAGTAAACAAGCATCAAATAAAGCAAACAAAACAAACAAGCCAATGCACACAAAAAGTTTTAAATGGTTCCAAATTTTGTAAATCCATAGCATAGCAAAGTGATACAAACACAGGGTGTGATAGCTGCACACCATGAGGAGCGGGGAAGGGCTGGTCGCGGCCGACCTGGTGGCCGCCTTCATCGACCGCCGGGTGCTGCCCCTACAGCAGAGGCCGCACCGGATATGCGGCATGGGGGACCGACACGACCCATGCCGGCTATCCACCTTCGAGCTGACATCGGCTCAGGTGGCGAAGCGGGTGAACTCCGTCACCAACTTCAAGTTGGAGAAGCTCACGTTGCACTTCGGCAAACAGCCGTATCGCCGGCTCGACCCGGCGCCCCTGGTACGCCTCTTCGCGATCATCTTTCCTCTTTCCTGTTTTTCTCCTCCCGGCCTCCGTGCTCACATGTCACGCAGACAGCAGCGTTTTTTGCGATAGAACACGCCGGACGGCCCGCACCCTCAAGTGTTCGCGGCGGACCGCGTCGAATCCGATCCGGAGGACTTCGAGTTGGGGGGAGCCGTCGACGAGGAAGTCGAATCCTCTGGGGAGGTCGAGGAAGACGGGATGATCGGCGATCTAGGAGCCGGCGGGTCCAGGGCAGCTGGTGAGTTTGACACTGCACCCACAATCAGAGATTGGACTGATGATGACGATGATGATGATATCCGGATCTTGGATGCGCCTCCCCCCACAGCTCGACGGGAGCCACGGGGAAGGAGCGAGAAGCTGCCAGCCAGGGGCCGGGCGGGCGACGTGACCCGGAGGGAGAAGAGGCCGGCTGCTAGGCAGCCGGCTGCGCTCCAGCCGGTACGGAAGAAAACGCGCGTGACCATCGCGAAGCCACCACCCTGGGCCAGGCGTCCCCTTCCCGTGGTCATCGGGTAAGAACTTCCTTCGAGCCTTGTAGTTTGTTTTTTTTCGTCCCGGGCCGACCAGGGTTTCAGGATTTCTCTCCTCCCATCTCCAGCGAGGCCCTCGAGCTCCAGGACACAAAGTCGGCTATGGAGCCGGCGGACGCCGCCAGTCGGCTCGCCCAGGAACACACGGCCACGGTGCGGGAGGAGAAGAGACGGCTCGCCGAAGTGCCGGCCGCGAAGGGGATGTCGAAGGGCGCGCCTTCGCGCTCGGCGGCGTTGAGCGACGGGAGATGGAGGCGGCGCTCTGACTCAGCGCGTGCCACAGAGTTGGCGGCGGAGTCGACCTGGATGTCGAGGCCGCCATCGAGCGAGCTGCGGGAGCCGGCGTTGGAGACGGCCCAGCCCGTGGTGGATACGGCCCTGCCGGCGGACGCGCTCCCCGAGCCGGCCATGGAGGCGGCACATCAGTCGTAGCCGGCCGCGACTCCGTCCTTTGTTGAGCTGGTCATAGTGGAGGGGCCAGTTGTCCCTACCGTGCTGGAGGCGGCGCTTGAAGGGGGAGACGCGTCGGCTGCCCAGCCCGCTGAGACGAGCCGGCTCATGACAGAGCCGCCTGCGCCGGACGCAGGGGGGCTTGGGGCCGATTCTCGCGCCCTTGAGGTTGCCGCACGGCCTCCGTCAGCCGGCGTCGTGGCGGAGGTAGCGCCGAGCGGCGGACCGAGCCGCTCGACGAGGAACATGGCCGACGTCCTTAGGGATTGGTCGGCGTTGGCTGATGTCTACTACGCAACCTTCTTCTTGTAGACTCGTGTTGGGCCTCCAAGCGCAGAGTTTTGTAGGACAGTAGAAAATTTCCCTCAAGTGGATGACCTAATGTTTATCAATCCGTGGGAGGCGTAGGATGAAGATGGTCTCTCTCAAACAACCCTGCAACCAAATAACAAAGAGTCTCTTGTGTCCCCAACACACCCAATACAATGGTAAATTGTATAGGTGCACTAGTTCGGCAAAGAGATGGTGATACAAGTGTAATATGGATGATAGATATAGGTTCTTGTAATCTGAAAATATAAAAACAGCAAGGTAACTAATGATAAAAGTGAGCACAAACGGTATTGCAATGCTTAGAAACAAGGCCTAGGGTTCATACTTTCACTAGTGCAAGTTCTCTCAACAATACTAACATAGTTGAATCATATGTAAATCCCTCACGTGCGACAAAGAGTTCACTCCAAAGTCACAAATAGTGGAGAACAAACGAAGAAATTATTGTAGGGTACGAAACCACCTCAAAGTTAGCTTTTCCGATCAATCTTATGAGCTATCCCAATAAGTGTCACGAACAGCCCTAGAGTTCGTACTAAAATAACACCTTAAGATACACATCAACCAAAACCCTAATGTCACCTAGATACTCCAATGTCACCACGAGTACCCATGGGCTTGATTATACGATATGCATCACACAATTTCAGATTCATCATGTTCAATCCAACACAAAGAACTTCAAAGAGTGCCCCAAAGTTTCTACCGGAGAGTCAAGACGAAAACATGTGCCAACCCCTATGCATAGATTCCCAAGGTCACGGAACCCGCAAGTTGATCACCAAAACATACATCAAGTGGATCAATAAAACATCCCATTGTCACCACGGATATCCCATCGCAAGACATACATCAAGTGTTCTCAAATCCTTAAAGACTCAATCCGATAAGAAAACTCAATTCATCATAAGAGGATAGAGAGGGGAAAACTCCATATGATTCATCTATATTAATAAAGCTCGCGGTACATCAAGATCGTGCCATCTCAAGAACACGAGAGAGAGAGATCAAACACATAGCTACTGGTACATACCCTCAGCCCCGAGGGTGAACTACTCCCTCCTCGTCATGGTGACCACCAAGGTGATGAAAATGGCCTCCGGTGATGGTTTCCCCCTCCGGCAGGGTGCCGGAACGGGCTCTCGATTGGTTTTTCATGGCTACATAGGCTTGCGGCGGCGGAACTCCCAATCTAGGTTTGTTTCTGGGGGTTTATGTATTTATAAGAATTTTTGGCGTCGGAAACAAGTCATGGTGGGCCACGAGGTGACGACAAGCCAGGGGGGCGCGCCCTAGGGGCGGGCAGGCTTGTGGTGGCCTCGTGGCTCTTCTGGCCCAACTCCAACGCTCCCTGGGATTCTTCTAGTCCATAAAAAATCACCGTAGATTTTTATTCCGTTTGGGCTCCGTTTGATATTCCTTTTCTGTAAAACTCAAAAACACGGAAAAAACAGAAACTGGCACTGGGCTCTAGGTTAATAGGTTAGTTCCAAAAATAATATAAAGTTGTAGTAAAATAATTGTAAAACATCCAAGAATGATAATATAACAGCATGGAATAAGCAAAAATTATAGATACGTTGGAGACGTATCAGCATCCCTAAGCTTAATTCCTACTCGTCCTCGAGTAGGTAAATCATAAAAACAGAATTTTTGATGTGGAATGCTGCCTAAAATGTTCATCATATTCTTTTCTTCTTTGTATAGCATGGACATTTGGACTTGTAGATGATTCAAAGCAATAGTATAGTTTTAACATAATGACTTCAATACTCAAGCATGTCAACAAGCAACCATGTCTTTCAAAATATCAACACTAAAGAAAGTTATCCCTAGCCCATCATGCTCAATCATTGATCCGTTCATGAAACACACTCAAATATTAGCTATGCCCAATGCTCAAGTACGATCATAGTGCCCCCTAGTTGGTGCTTATAAGAGAAGATGGAGACTCAAAGAAAAAATAAAAATTGCATAAAGTAAATAGATAGGCCCTTTGCAGAGGGAAGTAGGGATTTGCAGAGGTGCCAGAGCTCAAAGTTTTAAATTGAGAGAGAAAAAATATTTTGGGTGGCATGCTTTTCCTGTCAACGAAAACGATAAAGTAGCTCACAATACTTTCCATGCTAGATAGATCATAGGCGGTTCCCAAACAGAATGGTAAAGTTTTTACTCCCCCTCCACCAATCAATCACACTCCACGGCGAGCCGAATCTACGGGTACTGTCCATACAAACAACAATCCTGGGGGAGTTTTGTTTCGTTATATTTTGATTTGATTTTTGAGCATGGAACTGGGCATCCCGAATACCAGCCACTTTCTCGTGAATGATAGTGAATCAACACATATCGTGAGAATAACCCACCTAGCATGGAAAAATATTGGACACTCCCCACCGTTTCATGAGCGGTACGGGCACACAAAAGAGAAAATTTATTTTGAAAATTTAGAGATGGCACATACAAATTTGCTTGGAACGGCATGGAAATACCGCAAATAGGTAGGTATGGTGGACTCATAAGGCAAAACTTGGTTTAAGGATTTTGGATGCACAAGTAGTATTTCTACTTAGTACAAATGGTGGCTAGCAAATAGATTGGGAAGCAACCAAACCAAGAAACGCAAAGTCACATAAGTGAGCATTGAACAATAACTAACACCGAATAATGCACTACAAGTAGGATATAACTTCATTGCATAACTATTGACTTTCGTACTTGCATAGGGAATCATAAACCTTAACGCCAATATTCCTACTAATGCATAATTACTCACTAACATGACTCACATATTATTATCATCATGTTTCAAAACTATTACAGAGAATCAAGTTTAATTTGTCCCATGATCTTCATGAAAGTTTTTATTATATCCTCCTTGGATATCTATCACTATGGGACTAGTTTCATATATTGCCATTGCTTTTTCGACAAGCTCAAACAAATTTAAATGAAGCACATGAGCATAAAGATTTCATCCCTCAAAAAGGTATAAGTGAAGCAAGAGAGGAAATGACAAGCTACTCACAAAAGATATAAGTGAAGATCAATGAGTAGTCAAACAATTGAGGAGCTATGTGAGGAATCTCTCTCCCTCAATAAATATTTTCAGATCTAAGTATTTTATTCAACAGCAAGCAAAAAGAAAAATAGCACTCCAAGAATAGCACGCATCATGTGAACGAATAAAAATTTAGGCTCAACATAGGCTAACCGATAATTGTTGATGAAGAGAGATGGGATAGGTAGCATCCCCAAGCTTAGATGCTTGAGCCTTCTTGAAATATTTACTTGGGGTGCCTTGGGCATCCCCAAGCTTGAGCTTTTGTATCTCGTTCAATCCTCTCATATCATGGTTTCACCTATTCGCAAAAACATCTTCCACACAAAACTTGAAAAGAACTCGTGAGATAGGTTAGAACACATAATAATAAATCAACTCTTTATGTACTGCCAAGACAAGTTGCATAATAATTTTCAAACATTAGGTACTGTTTACTATCATTTCCACAATTTATATCTACCAATATAGGCTATGAAAACCATAGGATAAGTAGATAACAAAACTATGACAGCAATCTGTCTAATCAGAACAGTCTGTAGTAATCTATTAAACCAGTGTACTTATGTAACTCAAAAAATTATGAAAATTTAGGACATGCTATAAAATTTATATGACAATACTGTGCAAAAATTTCAGAAACTTTCCACGTTCCAGTAAAATATGAAAATTCAAACACTACAGCAAAAGTTTCTTTTTATACACAGCACACATCAAACATGCAATGCAAGCATCCTAAAGGCAATTCTTGGAAATTTTTATTGAAAAACAAGATTATGAATAATACCTAACAGAGAACAAGAAAATAAAATGACGCTCCAAGCAAAACACATATTATGTGACGAATAAAAATATAGCTCCAAGTAAGATATACCGATAATGTTGAAGACGAAAGAGGGGATGCCTTCCGGGGCCTCCCCAAGCTTAGGCGCTTGAGTATTCCTTGGATATTACCTTGGGGTTGCCTTGGGCATCCCCAAGCTTAGGTTCTTTTCACTCCTTATTCTCCTCATATCTGTGTCTCACCCAAAACTTCAAAACTTCAATCACACAAAACTTAACGGAACTTCGTGAGAAGGTTTAGTATAATAAAGATAAATCATTCACTTAGGTACTGTCAAGACAAGATTCATAATTGTTCCCACATCATACCTACTGAATTCTATCATTCCCATAATTTATATCACTGGATATAAGCTGTGGGAACACTAAAACAAGCAAACTATGCATGCAAAACAGAACAGTCTGTGAAGATCTGTAGCGTAACCATACTTCCCTGTCTCTAAAAATTCTGAAAAATTAGGACAATCTAGAAAATTTGTATATAAATCATGTGTAAAAAATTCAGATCAAAAGCACGTTCCAGTGAATTTACAAAATTCCTGGACTGAGAGCAAATGTTTCTGTTTTTCCACATAATCAAGTCAACTATCATCCACACTATCCCAAAGGCTTTACTTGGCACTTTATTGAAACAAAAGCTATAAAACATGATTATACAGTAGCTTAATCATGTGGACACACAAAAATAGTAGGTATAAATATTGGGTTGTCTCCCAACAAGCACTTTTCTTTAATGCCTTTTTAGCTAGGCATGATGATTTCAATGATGCTCACAAAAAAGATAAGAATTGAAACACAAAGAGAGCATCATGAAGCATATGACTAGCACATTTAAGCCTAACCCACTTCCTATGCATAGGGATTTTGTGAACAAACAATTTATGGGAACAAGAATCAACTAGCATAGGAAGGCAAAACAAGCATAACTTTAAAACTTTGAACACATAGAGAGGAAACTTGATATTGTTGCAATTCCTACAAGCATATGTTCCTCCCTCATAATAATTTTCAGTAGCATCATGAAGGAATTTCACAATATAACCAGCACATAAAGCATTCTTTTCATGATCTACAAGCATAGAAATTTTACTACTCACCACATAAGCAAATTTATTCTCATCAATAGTAGTGGGAGCAAACTCAACAAAATAACTATGATGTGAAGCATAATTAAATTGAAAATTAAAATCATGATGACAAGTCTCATGGTTATCATTATTATTTATAGCATACATGTCATCACAATAATCATCATAAATAGGAGGCATGCTTTCATCATAATAAATTTGCTCATCAAAACTTGGGGGACTAAACATATCATCTTCATCAATCATAGCATCCCCAAGCTTGTAGCTTTGCATATCATTAGCATCATGAATATTCAAGGAATTCATACTAACAACATTGCAATCATGCTCATCATAAAAAGATTTAGTGCCAAACATTTTAATAACTTCTTCTTCTAACACTTGAGCACAATTTTCTTTTCCATCATTTTCACGGAAGACATTAAAAAGATGAAGCATATGAGGCAACCTCAATTCCATATATTTTTTGTAGTTTTCTTTTGTAAAACCAAACTAGTGATAAAACAAGAAACTAAAAGATTCAATTGCAAGATCTAAAGATATACCTTCAAGCACTCACCTCCCCGGCAACGGCGCCAGAAAAGAGCTTGATGTCTACTACGCAACCTTCTTCTTGTAGACTCGTGTTGGGCCTCCAAGCGCAGAGTTTTGTAGGACAGTAGCAAATTTCCCTCAAGTGGATGACCTAAGGTTTATCAATCCGTGGGAGGCGTAGGATGAAGATGGTCTCTCTCAAGCAACCCTGCAACCAAATAACAAAGAGTCTCTTGTGTCCCCAACACACCCAATACAATGGTAAATTGTATAGGTGCACTCGTTCGGCAAAGAGATGGTGATACAAGTGTAATATGGATGGTAGATATAGGTTTTTGTAATTTGAAAATATAAAAACAGCAAGGTAACTAATGATAAAAGTGAGCACAAACGGTATTGCAATGCTTAGAAACAAGGCCTAGGGTTCATACTTTCACTAGTGCAAGTTCTATCAACAATACTAACATAGTTGAATCATATGTAAATCCCTCACGTGCGACAAAGAGTTCACTCCAAAGTCCCAAATAGTGGAGAACAAACGAAGAAATTATTGTAGGGTACGAAACCACCTCAAAGTTATCTTTTCCGATCAATCTTATGAGCTATCCCTATAAGTGTCACGAACAGCCCTAGAGTTCGTACTAAAATAACACCTTAAGATACACATCAACCAAAACCCTAATGTCACCTAGATACTCCAATGTCACCACGAGTACCCATGGGCTTGATTATACGATATGCACCACACAATTTCAGATTCATCATGTTCAATCCAACACAAAGAACTTAAAAGAGTGCCCCAAAGTTTCTACCGGAGAGTCAAGACGAAAACATGTGCCAACCCCTATGCATAGATTCCCAAGGTCACGGAACCCGCAAGTTGATCACCAAAACATACATCAAGTGGATCAATAAAACATCCCATTGTCACCACGGATATCCCATCGCAAGACATACATCAAGTGTTCTCAAATCCTCAAAGACTCAATCCGATAAGAAAACTTCAAAGGGAAAACTCAATTCATCACAAGAGGATAGAGAGGGGAAAACTCCATATGATTCATCTATATTAATAAAGCTCGCGGTACATCAAGATCGTGCCATCTCAAGAACACGAGAGAGAGAGAGAGATCAAACACGTAGCTACTGGTACATACCCTCAGCCCCGAGGGTGAACTACTCCCTCCTCGTCATGGAGATCGCCGGGATGATGAAGATGGCCTCCGGTGATGGTTTCCCCCTCCGGCAGGGTGCCGGAACGGGCTCCCGATTGGTTTTTCGTGGCTACAGAGGCTTGCAGCGGCGGAACTCCCGATCTAGGTTTTTTTCTGGGGATTTCTGTATTTATAAGAATTTTTGGCGTCGGAAACAAGTCAAGGTGGGCCACGAGGTGACGACAAGCTAGGGGGGCGCGCCCCCCAGGCTTGTTGTGGCCTCGTGGCTCTTCTGGCCCAACTCCAACGCTCCCTTGGCTTCTTCTGGTCCATAAAAATCACCGTAGATTTTTATTCCGTTTGGGCTCCGTTTGATATTCCTTTTCTGTAAAACTCAAAAACACGGAAAAAACAGAAACTGGCACTGGGCTCTAGGTTAATAGGTTAGTCCCAAAAATAATATAAAGTTGTAGTAAAATGATTGTAAAACATCCAAGAATGATAATATAATAGCATGGAACAAGCAAAAATTATAGATACGTTGGAGACGTATCATTGGCCCGCGGTCCGGCTGCCCCGGCCCCACCAGCCGGCGTGCAGGCTCTTGTGCCGGGGGTGCCGGCTCGCATCATGGCCCATTGTCACGAGGGGTTAGCCAGGTTCGTCGAGGCCGCCGAGAGCAACTTCCAGTGCATGGAGGAGGCGGTTGAGGTGAGACTCCCTCTCAATTGGGTCTGTTTTTTCAGTGGGGGCACACGAGCGCACACACTGGGTGTAGCCCCCGAGATTCGTGACGGCTGCTCGGTCGCCTTGCAGCCGGGTTGAATCTTTTTTGTGCAAGCGTCTGACATCCCGTCTTTTGGTGTGGGACAGGCAGAGAACGCTAAGCGGCAGGCGCTCTTCGAAGAGGCGGTCGCCATTCATAACAGGGGCAAGGCCGACTACTACCAGGCCCAGGAGGATTTGAAGAAGGCGTGAGGTACGAGCGTTCCAGTGGGGGCGCGCGAGCGCACCCACTGGGTGTAGCCCCCGAGATCCGGGCCGGTTGTGCGTCAGCCGACTCGAATCTTCTATACCTAGCTGACTCGGGTTGTGTCTTCTACAGAGGAGCTGAACACCCAGACCCAGGTCCGGCTGCAGCGGGATGAGGTGGCCTCCGAGCGGGACCGGCTGGAGCGTGACCTCCAGGCGGTCACGTCGGAGCGGGACCGGCTGGGCGGTCTGTTCATTGACGGTCAGTCGGCGCGGTTGCGCCTTACTGTGAAGCTGCAGAAGGAGGTGGCGGCCAAGGAGGAGGCCGCCAAGCAGGCGGCTGACGCCAACCAGCGGGCCACTGTCGTCCAGGACGAGATGGCTCGCCTCAAGGGTGAGCTTGGGAAGCGTGACATTGCCCTCACCCAGGCGGAGAATGTGTTGGAGGAGGAGCGGAGCCTGAGCCTCAAGTTCGGGATTGAACTGGACGACGCCTTTCAGCGTGAGTGTTTTGTCTTTAAGCCTTTTCTCTTTGCCGGTTGTCTTGGCTTGTTTCCTGATTCTCTCTTCTTCTTAGATCGATTCCCGGATACCCAGCGCCGTGCCGAGCGGGCCGTGGCGGAGCATCGGGAGTACTTCCGGCAAAGCGGGCAGGAGATTGGCGCGAATGAGGGCTGGAACCTGCCGAAGATCGCACTGGCCACCAAGAACCGGCTGATCTTCCTGCAGCGCTGCATGGACCGACTCCACACAGCCGGCCTGGGGGTTATTTCGGCCCTCTGGCCGGGTCGCGAGATCCCTAGCGGCCGCGTGGCACTGTGGCTTGAGCATGCGGTGGCGTGGCTCGACACCTGGAAAGCCTCAACGGCCCTCTCTGGGGCCCAGATGGCCATCTGGTTCGTCTTGTCATGGTACCGCGGCATCGACTTGGACCGGCTGGCCACAATGCCTCATTTTCCTGAGGCGGAGCGGGTTGCTCGTGAGAGCGCCCTAGTTCGTCGGGCCACCGAACTGGCCTCCTACGTCGATCCGGACGAGTTCTTGCCGGCACTTGGCGAGGACGGCGAGCCGGTCGCAGAGGATTCCTTCGGCATTCTCGAAGGGCCCGAGGACGAGGAGATTGCTGACGAGAGCACCGACTCCAGCACCGGGAGCGACACTGAGGGCACGGTGGCTACGGAGGCGGATCCGAAGACGGCGGCCACCCTGGGCAATCTGTCAAACATGCTGGCGACGCGCCTGAGGCCTAAGCGGCCCTGCGCCTATCGTATCTTTTCTTTTGATGTAAGGCTGTTAGGACGCATTTCCACCCACTGGGGGTGTATTGTAAAGAATATTTGGCATGTGGCTTCGACCCTTTGTTTTTAAATTTGCTTGAAATGGACAGTGCTTGCGTGCCGGCACAGCCTTTGCTTTTTCGCCTTCCGACCGTTATCTTTTGCGCAAGTTCCCTTCCGGCTTCCGCCTCGCCGGGGAAAATGCGCAAACCTTTGGGTCATCTGGCTCAGGCTAGGGTGAGCCGCGAGAGGCTAGTTGTAGAATAAATGATCCGGCTAGACTTAACCGGTCGCTACTCTGCGAACGGCGTTCGTGTGGTAAGTTTTCCTGTCCCAGATTCCCGCCAGCCGGACAGCCGGGCGCCGGTCTGTAGCCGGACGGGGGGAGGGGTTTTGCTTATCCACATTACTTGACCGTCTCGGAGAGGAAGGGTTTAGGCTAGCCGGCGAGCCCCCGGGTCCCGGGAACCGGACCCGGGTGCTCGCTTTGAGAAGCGATGTGCCTTTAGTGAAATTGAAAGGGCATGCCCCAAGTGCTGGCTTGGGACACCCGTTGCATTCATTGAGTCCCAAAAGGGGGTGGGAGATACATACATACATTATTTCTTTTTAGCAGTAGGATGGACGAAGGAGCGATGCGTTCCAAGGGCGCTCCGACTCCTCGCCGAAGGCATCTCTCTTGCGCTTCTGTGACTTCTGCGCGTCTATCAGGTAGTGCGCGTTGTTGTGTAGCACCTTGCTGATTATGAACGGGCCCTCCCAGGGGGAGGACAGCTTGTGCTGGCCGGCTGTTCGCTGGATCCGCCTGAGCACCAGGTCCCCTTCGCGGAAGGAGAGGGGCCGGATCCGCTTGCTGTGGTAGTGCCGGAGCTTCTGTTGGTAGATGGTCGTCCGGTTCAAGGCCAGCTCGCGCGCTTCTTCGAGCATTCTCTCGCCTCCTTCGCGTCTGTCTCCGTGTACAAGGCGACGGGAGGCGAGTCGAACTCGATGTCCGTGGGGATGACCGCCTCGGACTCGTACACGAGAAAGAAGGGAGTGAAGCCGGTTGACCGGTTGAGCGTGGTCCTGAGGCTCCATAGGACAGCCGGCAACTCTTCGATCCAGCAGCCGGCCGAGCTCACGAGGGGCGCCACGAGCCGGGGCTTGATGCCGGCCAGGATAAGTCCGTTTGCCCTCTCTGCCTGGCCGTTCGACTGTGGATGGGCCACTGATGCGAGGTCTAGCCGGATGCCTTCCCTGGCGCAGAAATGCGCCATTGCACACTTGGCAAAATTGGTGTCGTTGTCGATGATGATGCTGTGGGGAACGCCGTAGCGGATCCTGATGTCCTTGATGAACCGGACGGCTGTGGGGCCGTCCAGCTTCTTGATTGGTCGGGCTTCAATCCATTTGGTGAACTTGTCAACGGCCACCAGCAAGTGTGTCATGCCGCCTCGTGTGTTCTTGAATGGCCCCACCATGTCGAGCCCCCAGACGGCGAAAGGCCACGAGAGGGGGATAGTCTTGAGGGACATAGCCGGCAGGTGGATCTGCGTGCTGAAGCGCCGGCAGCCCTCGCACCTGTCGACCAGTTGCTTTGCTTCTTCTAGGGTCGTCGGCCAGTAGAACCCATGGCGCAACGCCTTGGCCACCAGGGTCCTTGAGGCAGCGTGATGCCCGCACTCGCCCTGTTGGATGTCTCGGAGGATCTCTTGTCCTTTTTCCAACTTGACGCAGCGCTGAAACACCCGGTTGCACTACGATGGACTAGCTCGCGGTTGATGATGGAGTAGGCAGGAGACTGGTTTTGGATCTGCCGGGCCTCGTCTTTATCAGAGGGGAGCTCGCCGCGCAGGAGCAAAGCCAGAATGGGCTAGGCCCATGAAGGGGCCGAGACGGGAGCCGAACCCGGCTCGGGCTGGAGGCCCGAGGCAGCCGGAGCCCCCGGGTCCATTGCCGGAGCCCCCGGGGCCGGCTCGCCAGTCCCCGGGTCCAAGGCGGCAGGCGGTGCCTCGACCGCCATCATGACGGCAGCGAGGTTGGAGTTGGCTACCGTGGAGGCGGCAGCGGCTGGGGCCGGCGCGGCGGGCGGAGCCGGAGGAGCCGACAGAGTCCCCTAGCCGAATGAAGGGCCGGCAGGGTCTGAGGGCACGAAGATGGACTCCGACTCGGCGGAGGGCTTGATGGACGGCTTGCGTAGTTGCTCGAGGGAGACGCCAGCCGGAATAGCCTGGCGGGTCGAGCCGATTTTTGCCAGGGTGTCCGCCGCCTCGTTGTCCGCTCGGGGGACATGATGGAACTCGCAGCCCTCGAAGGAGCCGGTGAGCTATTGGACGAGGAAGCGATAGTTGGCCATGTTGGCGTCCCTGGCGTCCCACTCGCCAGAGACTTGCTGCACCACGAGGTCCGAGTCGCCGAAGTAGAGGATGCGTCGGATGCCAATTTCCTTGGCGAGCCGGAGGCCATGGACGAGCGCCTCATCCTCGGCCATGTTGTTGGAGGTGGCGAAGAGGATCTGGAGCGCGTACTTGAGCTGGTCCCATTTCGGGAACGACAAGACGATGCCGGCTCCCAAACCGGTCCGCATCTTCAAACCGTCGAAATTCACGCGCCAATGCGTGGAGTCTGGAGGCGGTGGCACAAACTGGGTCTCGGCCCAGTCGACGAGGAAGTCGGCCACCGTCTGTGACTTGATGGCCGTGCGCGGCTCGTATCGGATTTCATAGTCGGCGAGGGCGATCGCCCATTTGGCGATCCGGCTGGTGGCGTCCCGGCCGCTCATGATCTCGCCGAGCGGCACCGTGCTTACCACGGTGATGGTGGGCTCCTAGAAGTACTGCTTGACCTTCTGGGCGATGAAGTATATGCCGTAGCACATCTTCTGGTAGTGGGGGTAGTTTTTCTTGGAGGCGAAGAGGACCTCGCTGAGGTAGTAGACGGGGCGCTGGACCGGCAGCGCTTTATCCTCCTCTGGTCGCTTCACTACCAGGACGATGCTGATTACGCGTGTGGTTGCCACGATGTACGCGAGCAGGGGCTCCTTCTCAGCCGGCGTGGCCAAGACGGGCTCGCTTGAGGTTGCGGAACGCCTCGTCCACCTGGTCGATCCACTCGAACTTGGTGGTCTTCTTCATGAGCTGGTAAAGGGGCAGCGCCTTCTCGCCCAGCCGGCTGACGAACCGGCTGAGCGAGGCAAGGCAGCCGGTGAACTTCTGAACATCGTGGAGCCGGGTCGGCTTGTGCATGCGCTCGATGGCCTTGATCTTCTCCGGGTTGGCCTCGATGCCGCGGGCGGACACGAAGAAGCCCAGGAGCTGGCCGGTTGGCACGTCGAAAACGCACCTCTCCGGGTTGAGCCGGACCTTGTACTCGCGCAGGTTGGAGAAGGTCTCCCGGAGGTCGTCGAGGAGGCTGAAGTGCTTCTTGGTTTTGACGAAGATGTCGTCCACATAGACGTGGACGTTCCTACCGATCTGGGGCAGGAGACACTTCTGCATGCAGCGCTGGAAGGTGGCGCCTGCATTCTTCAAGCCGGATGACATGGTGATGTAGCAGTAGGCCCCGAAGGGGGTGATGAAGAAGGTCTTCAGCCGGTCGGCCGGGTCCAGCTTGATCTGGTGGTAGCCGGAGTAGGCGTCCAGGAAAGACAGCAGATCGCAGCCGGTCGTGGAGTCGATCACCTGATCGATCCGGGGCAGTGCGGAAGGGTCCTTGGGACAGGCCTTGTTCAGGCTGGTGTAGTCGATACACATGCGCCAAGTCTTGTTCTTCTTCAGCACCAGGACTGGGTTGGCCAACCTGTCCGGGTGGAAAACTTCCATGATGAAACCGGCTACGAGCAGCCGGGCGATTTCTTCTCCTATAGTATGCCGCTTCTCCTCAGAGAAACGGCGTAGGGGTTGCTTGACCCGCTTCGCATCCGGTCGCACATGAAGTTTGTGCTCGGCGTACTTTCTCAGAACACCCGGCATGTCTTTGGGAGACCATGCAAAGATGTCCCGATTCTCACAGAGGAAGTCGACGAGCTCGCCTTCCTATTTGCTCTTGAGGTTGGCGCCAATGGTGACGCACTGCTTGGGGTTGGCCGGGTCGAGAGGCACTTGCTTGGTGTCCTTGGACAGCTGAAACGTCGCCTCACTGGCCGGCTGGGACGGGGGAGTCGGCACGGCCGGCTGCTCGAAGGCGTGATCACCAACGCCTCGGCCAGCCGGCTGCCGTCGCGCGCGCACTCAACCGACGTCTTGTAGTTGCCGTCGATGGTGATGATGCCCTTCGGCCCTGGCATCTTGAGCTTGAGGTAGGCGTAGTGGGGCACCGCCATGAACTGACGAGCGCCGGCCGGCCCAGCAGCGCGTGGTAGGGACTGTTGAGGTCCACCACCTCGAACCACACCGGCTCGCAGCGGAAGTGGCTCTTGTTGCCGAAGAGGACGTCGAGCTGGATCTTGCCGATGCGGGAGCAAGACTGCCCGGGCACAATGCCGTGAAAAACCGTCCGGCTCGGCTGCAGGTCCTTCTCCTTGAGCCCCAGCTTGAGCAGGGTGTTGCGATAGAGGATGTTGATGCTGCTGCCCCCATCGATCAGCACCCGCGAGAAACGGCAGGTGAGCCTCTCGGAGGCGATGGCGGGATCGAGGACGAGGGCATAGCTGCCCGGGTTTGGCATTACCGCTGGGTGGTCCGCCCGGCTCCAGGTGACCAGCTTCTCGAACCAGTGTATGAACTGGGGAACCGAGGGCACAGTGGCGTTCACTTCGTGTCGGAGCCGGCGTTGCGCTTGTCTATCGCCTCGCTGGTGAAGACGACGTAGGCCCCGTCCTGGTCGGGGAACTGGTCGTGCAGACGGCCATCACGCGGGGCCGGAGCCGGCGCCGGTGCCAGAGCAGGAGCCGGTGCCGGAGCTCGGGGAGGCAGCGGCGGGGGAACCAGAAGGCCTTTGCCCTGGGCCAGCCGCTGCGAGAAACTGCACTGCCGGAGCGTGTGCGTTGCCGACTTGGCCCCGGTGTGCATCTTTCAGGGCGCATCGAGCATCTGCTCGAAGGTGAGATTGGGTTGCCAGGCGGCCTTGCCGGTTCACTGGCGTTGGCTGGGGGCCTGGGCAGCCGGCTGCTCTTCTTCAACGGTGGCGACCTGCCGGCTCCCACAGCGGGGTTCCGGCTGGTCGGGCTTTCGGTTGTTATTTTGCTGCTCCAGGTTGTCGGCAGCCGGCCGTGGCGCGGCAGGCGGCAGGATCGCCTTGCTAGACGCGCTGACCTTGATCCGCATCGCGGAATCGGCCGTGGCGTACTTGTCCGCCTTGGCCATCAGGTCCGCCAGGGTAGCCTGCTCTGAGCACATGAGCTTGTGCTTGAGGAGGGTGCCTTCTCGACAGCCCTCGGAGAAGTACTGGATGGCCTGCACCTCGTGCACCCCTTTGCAGGAGTTGCGGAGCTCGGTCCAGCGCGTGAGGTAGTCGCGGAGGGACTCGTCCGGACCCTAGACGCACAAGGCCAGCTCGCGGGGGCGGCCGGGCCGCTTGTAGGTGCCGGTGAAGTTGCGGACAAACGCCTCTTCGAAGTCCGTCCAGGCGTTGATGCTGCCGACCGACAGGCTGTTAAGCCAGGTCCGGGCGGAGCCGATCAGCATGAGGGGGACGTAGCGCACCGTGACGCGCTTGTTTCCCCTGGCGATGCCGACTGCGGTGGTGTAGTCGATCAGCCAGTCCTCCGGCTTGGCGGTGCCGTTGTACTTTGGGGTGTCGCGAGGGAGCGTGAAGCCGGTGGGGAACGGCTCCTCGCGGATCCGGAGGCCGAAGCACGCCGGACCAATCGAACCCTCCTCCTCCAGGAGGGCCGACTGCGCCAGCCAGTCGATGCGGGTCAGGGCATCGTTCTCGCTCCGGGGAACGAGCGGGCCGAGCCGGGCCGCGAGCTCGGGGCGAACCGTCGGGGAGGGCGAGCGCGCACGTTCCAGCCGCGGAGGAGGGGTGTGGGCGCGTGAGCGTCGGCCGCCTCTCTCCAGCACATCGTCGCGTCGGCTGGTGACGGCCGGCTGCTCGTTCCCATGCCGGGAATGCCCGTTGCGGGATCCTCCGGCCCGTCGAGCGAAGCCACGGGGGCAGGAAGCCTGCCGGGCCGGCGGGCGCTGGCCGGCAATCTGTCGGGCATACCCCTCGGGAGGGGGAATTTCGGAGCCGGCATTAGCCCGGTCTATCCGGGCCTGCTGCGCGTTGGAAGTGGCGATGAGATCTTGGACGTGTCGCTCGTGCTGCGCACGTTCTTCGCCCTCCAGGCTGGCCAGATTAGCGTAGGCCACCTGGACGGCCCTCGTGTTGGCCACTGGCGTGTCGTAGGTGGGCAGCCTGCCACCAAGGATTTCCGCCACTACGCGGCCGCGGCTGCGGACATCCCCGCGCCGGCTAGTCTCGTTGCCGGCAGGGGTGAGGCCGTAGGCGGAGTTGTACTCGCGCTGCGCGGACTCCATCTGGCGCTTGGCAGTGGCGAGAGAGGTAGCCTCCGCGAACAACAGTTGGCGAGCCGCCTCCAGCTCGGCCATAGTCGTAGCCGGGTTGGCTGGCGGTGCGATGGGGGTGCTGAGGCCCCGAAGTGCGGGGCCGATGGGGTCGGAAGTGCCGGGGCCGGCAGCCGCCAGCGCCTCCGCCCTGGCGCGAGCCGCCGCGGCGTCTGCGGCCGTCTCGGCCCTAGCGCGGCCGGAGGACGTGGAGGAGCCGGTGGCCATCACCTCCGCGAGGATGCGGAGGCCGTCCACACCACCCGAAGCAGTTGCGCCCGCACAAGGCGGCGGGTCGCTGCAGTCGAGTACCACGCTGGGGTACTCGTCCAGTGCCGGTGCGTCGTCGAGGCGCAGCTCAGCAACGAGCGTGTAGAGTCCGTCGACGACAAGCGGGGCGTCGACGCGGCACAGCTCGGTGGAGGGGACGATGGTGACGCCTGCGAAGCATGCGGAACCGAAGCTTGGTGCCGCGGAAGCTTCCGCAGGGGCGGGCTCCACGGGTGTCGGTGTCAAATCCGGCATATCTCGTAGTAGGGGTCCTAAGCTAGGCGTCTTGGTGCGATGGTAACAAAGACACGGGATTTTACCCAGGTTCGGGCTCTCTTGACGAGATAATACCCTACGTCCTGCTTTTGATTGTATTGATATGAGGATAGTACAGAATACATGTCTCTACCACGAGATTATGAGATGTAATGTAATGATCTATTGACTAGCCTGGCCTCGGTTTATATATGCACCGTAGGCCTAGGGTTTAGAGGAGTCCTTGTCTTGTGCGCCAAGTCTTGTGGAATCCTCCTTGTATTCGGCATGGGCTGCCCGAAGTGGCCCATTAGTGAATCATCACGGGGGTCCTCGGCCCGACCCACTGGTCGGGAGACGACGTGGTGAGTACCCCCTAGTCCAGGACACCGTCAGTAGCCCCCTGAACCGGTCTTCAAGTTGGGGACGCTCCTCGGTTCTTCCGAACAGTTCTTTGTCTTCGATCGTCGGTCTTGAAAACTGGTTCAACAAATCTTCCCATGTCCGATCTTGAGGATTGCCGAGCTGAATCCGAAGAGTTCACACGTCGGGCATCCGAGGAGCCCCTTTAAGTGTTCGGCCTTTATCAATGCCTTGTAATGTTTATGCCATACTTCGGGGTCGAAGTGTTTCCCGTGCGGCGGTGTCCTCTTGCGTCCGAGCTCCAACGCCGAACTGCATCCGAGGTGTCTTTTTACAGCCGAGCTCCAACACCGGACTATGTCCGAGCTCCAACGCCGGACTGTATCCGAGGTATCGTTTTGCAGTCGAGCCCTGACGCCGGACTGTGTCCGAGCTCCAACGCCGGACTGTGTTCGAGGTGTATTTTTAGCCGAGCTCCAACGCTGGTCGGCATCCGAGGTGTCATAGACTACCTCGGTCATGAAAAGTTTGGAGGAGTTCAACCGAACATAATGTCGGAAAAGCCCTCTAGGGAGACAACCACTCGCGTCCGAGCTTGATGCCGGACTGCGTCCGAGGTGTCTTTTTATAGCCGAAGTTTAATGTTGTTCGGCATCCGAAGTGTCATAGATTACCTCGGTCTTGGAAAGTTTGGAGGAGTTCAACCGAACATAATGCCGGAAACGTCCTTTGTGGAGCCAGCCATTCATATCCGAGCTTTTATGCCGGACTGCTTCTGAGGCGTCTCCAATCTTGAGCTTTACGCCGGACTGCTTTCGAGCTCCAACGCCGGACTGCATCCGAGCTCCAATGATGATCAGCGTCCGAGGTATCATAAACTACCTTGGACCTTAAAAATTAAAGGAATTCATCCGAGCTTAATGTTAGAAATGCTCTCTATGGAGCCAGCCACTTGCGCCCGAGCTATATGCCGGACTTCTTCCGAGGTGGTGCACCACCCCGACCGTGGGCTGATTTTTTGTGGATATTTTCGATTGGTGCAATTTATTCTCTGCCGAGATATATAGCCAGTAGCCCTCAAGGTGTGTGTCGGTCTAAAACCCGAGATGCACTTGAAGGATGACATAAAACCGTTGATCCCAGTAGGCCCTGAGACTCAGCTCGATTCGCAAAATCGGCCTGAGGATCAACTCCTAGCTCGGCAGCATACTTCGGAACACAAAAGCGGTGTGCACAGACCTCGAGACTCAGGTTGGGTGCGGCCAATCAACTTGAGGATCATAATCTCCTCGGAAACTGTATTGCACTTAAATTTTCTGCATTGAATTGTCAATGCAGTAGCCCCCGAGACTTGGGTTGGGCAACATGGCCGACCCTAGGATCGTACCTCCTCGGGAACTAGTTCAACCGTCATGTACGTTTTGACAACGCCGAGGTGGAGTTCGGCAGGAAAGATGCCGAACTGTAGTTTAGAAAAGAGTTTCCTAGCAAGACCATCACGCCGAACACCTCAACCAAGAGAATGTCCCGCTTCCTGAAAGGAAAACATAAAATAGGTGAAAGATGCTATAAGCTCAAAAGACCAAAAAACTTGCGTAAAAAACTTTACGTCTAGATTGAATCAAGTTTTTTGGTGCCAATACGAAATTGGTCTTAAAATTGTGCTTCGGTCGTGCTTTGACATGACACATCCGATCTCTAGACTTCAAGTGGGTCAGCCTTCGGCTTCAACCTCTCTATCCCGAAGGCGGAGTGTTTCTTATGCCAGTTTAGCGAACTAAACGCGAGCGGCTTTAGAGAGAAACCAGGCTACCCGGCTATTGATCATACACTTGAGTCGAGAAATGAGTGGTAGAAAAAGACTTTGCAACGACTAAGAAGAAAACATCTATTATAAAACGGCTCATATTAATTTAAGAGCCCCCAAGTGACTTGGGTAAAAGAATTTTATGTATAATGATTGTATGTGCCGAAGTACTTATATAATATATGTGTTCGCCCGAACTTTGAACGCGTCTTAACCGACCGTCGGCTTCTCCCTCTTCGGCCAAGGGCCGAAAAGTGTTATCTACTCCGCCTACCGAGAATATCGGCGGTGTTTCGGATAACCAGGCAATCAGGCCATGAGGCTGTAACAGACAAAGCGCCCCCAGGGAACTTATGCTATATTACTTATGTAACGTAAGAAGCATCTTCAAAGAAAATAGTGCCCCCAACGGTACCTTTCTTTGGTCGCTCATGATTACTATGAGACTTGTGCAATAGATTTGTGTACGCGTGAGTTCCGTCATGTGCCGACCATAGTTGAAAACAATAAGAGCGCTAGCTTTCGGCTTCACCCGTCTGAGGTACGAGTTCGGACGACCCGATCGTAACAATCGCAGAGGTGCTCCCTTTACTCCCTAGCCGAACAATCGGGAACGTAGGGGTAAGCACAGGAGCCAGGCAACCCAGCTTTGCGGAACACTTAAGTCAACATGATGCATATTTTGGCATAATACACGAGCAAGGAAAGAAGTTGTACAATAATAATCACATGCAAAGAGAAAAGGTTTCATAAAGGAAGCCCCCAAGTAAACGGGGTATTTGAATTTGTTTGTAACAAAGAAAGTTTTTTACAAACAACTTTTTGTCAAAAAAGTATAACGCTTGGTCGAACCGAACAAAATTAGAAAGCTAAAAATATTTTAACATGAAAGCGACTTAGCTGGTTAATGTGCTCGGTGTCGATGACGCGATCCGGGCTTGTGGCGGGACGAGGACGCCCATCGAACTTTTGACAGATCCGATATGGTGCATAGTCTTTGGCATGACCGAGGTCCCGGCCCCCAAGCCCGAGATGACCGAGCGAGGAGCTCGGCATTCCGAAGTAGTGACACGGATCGGCCTATGTGGTGAGGCGAAGCCCCCGGTCCAGCCGAGGTGGCGGAGTAGGTCGGCAAGGTGACGCCGAACTGACCACGCGACGCAGCCAAAGCCGATTACCTGCACACATAAAATAGTGCGAGCAAGAGATAATAACAAATAAAGGTAATAATATATTTTTAAAAAAAAATAAAAAAAATATTCTACTTAGTTAATTTAAGTGAAGCAAATAAGTAAAGGAATATGGCCTGGGCGCCGAGGTGTCTGAACGAAGAGTTTGGCTTGACGAAGTGGCGACGCTGCACGGTCGATGTGGCGAGATGAAGTCCTCGGTCCAGTTAATATGGCGAAGCTGTGATCGGCGGACGCCGAAGTCTCATGCAGGTCGGCTGGTGACGCCGAAGTCTCATGCCAGCCGAGGTGTTGAAGCAGCTCGGCTGGTGACGCCGAAGTCTCACGCCAGCCGAGGTGTCGAAGCTGGTCGGCTGGTGATGCCGAAGTCTCACGTCAGCCGAGGTGTCGAAGCTGGTCGGCTGGTGACGCCGAAGTCTCCGAAGCAGGTTGATGAGGAGATGACGAAGCCTCCGGTCTAGCCGAGGTGACGGAACAGATCGGTAAGGTGACGCTAGAGCCCCATGCCAGCCGACGTGTCAAAGCAGGTCGGCGTGGTGGACGTCAGCTTGAAAAAGTAACGACGCGGCGATGCCGACACAGGTCGGAATTTGTGACGAGGTCAATGCTGGCTTGATGAAGCAACGGAGCGCCCGACCCGCGGATGACGAGGTTTGCTTGATGATTATTCGGCCCTCGCGATGCCGAACTCTTGGTCGGATGACCGAGATGATGAGAAAATTTCCTTCAAAAAGGACGTCCGACAACCCGTTCATGAAAAAGATGAACTCGGGTTGGATTCGTTTTCGCGCAGAAAACAGATCGGAAAAATTGATGCACTCATCGGACGTTTCCCGGAGTTTGAACGGTCGGATTGAGCTGAAAATTTGAGGGGTGATCGGCATGGGAATTCCGCAGACGATGAACGGTGGGATCTTCCAAACGATGTCCGAGCTGGAAGCTGGACACCTCGCCCTAAACTCATCCCGATTCCCGTCCAGATTCGACAGGGCTCCGGTATTTCGTAGATCGCCGAAGATTCCTCCATCGGAATACGACGAAATTTTACGGGGTCATTATAGACTCAATTCCGCACAGTTCCACCAAAGCAATCGTCAAGGCAACGCTCGAGGAAGTGGGGACGACGAACACGAGTCGCTGTCCAGAAAAACTGCAAGGTTGCTCGAGGACGATGTCAACATCGAGCCCCCGAGCTCCATGGATGATTTCTCGTGATCTTGATAGAGATCGGAGATGATGACGATGAAAGTATCCGTCCGATCTTGACGATCCGGCAAGGAGCACAGTCCTCGGTCCAGCCGAGGTGACCAGTCGAGCCGGCGACGAAGATGCCGGCATCGACAACAAAGCTCGGTTCCAACGCGTAGATCACGCCGGAGACGATCTGAATTCCCATCGCACCGCGGCGACTGCCAGCAGGCTCTCAATGAAAGCACCAATGTCGGTGTCAAATCCGGCATATCTCGTAGTAGGGGTCATAAGCTAGGCGTCTTGGTGCGATGGTAACAGAGACACGGGATTTTACCCAGGTTCGGGCTCTCTTGACAAGATAATACCCTACGTCCTGCTTTTGATTGTATTGATATGGGGATAGTACAGAATACATGTCTCTACCACGAGATTATGAGATGTAATGTAATGATCTATTGACTAGCCTGGCCTCGGTTTATATATGCACCGTAGGCCTAGGGTTTAATGGAGTCCTTATCTTGTGCGCCAAGTCTTGTGGAATCCTCCTTGTATTCGGCATGGGCTGCCCGAAGTGGCCCATTAGTGAATCATCACGGGGGTCCTCGGCCCGACCCACTGGTCGGGAGACGACGTGGTGAGTACCCCCTAGTCCAGGACACCGTCAACGGGCACGCTGATCAATCCGGACGCGAAACGCCCGGCGAAGTCGGCGAAGGGTCCCGCCCGGAGTATGACTCCGGGCGGCGCCGCGGACTGCCCCACGGTGGGCGCCAACTGTCGTTGTTTTCTCACGACTGATGCCATGGGGTGGCTTATTGAGAGTGGTTGGGGCCCAAGGACGCCGGTGGACTCCGGTAACGGGATCGAAAACAAGCGGTGCGAGACACACGATGTACCCAGGTTCGGGACCCTCCGTGGGAGGTAACACCCCTAGTCATGCTTGCCTAGTTGATGAACTAAGGGAACTACAATGGTGCTCCTGGAGTTGTTGCCTAGAGGAGGAAGAAAGAGCTGGCCGGCTCTTCCTGCCTCTCTACGTATGTGGATGAGTGTGGAAATGGTGAGAATGCTTGCCTCCTCGCATTGGGGGCACCGAGGGGGTTTTATAGGCCAACCCCCCAGCTTATATGCATAGATGGTACTAGGATGGGGGACCCGGCTGGCAGCCTCTCTAGCCGGCAGGGGGTCCCACCAGCTGAGCCGTCTCGTCGCCCGTAGGGCTTGCCGGCTGCATGGTCCTGTTGGGGCCCGCCAGCTGGTCACCGCTATTGGCCCGTGCCCACCTGCCCCGGCACAGGCCGCACCGAATGGCGTGTCTTGCGGGAGCCGGCCGCGGTCTCCGGTACGGCCAGCCGCACTGTAGCCATTCGGCGGCAGGTAATGGAATGGACGGGGGCATGCCAGCACTATCGCCCTGCCCGGTAGCGATCGGTCGTGGTCAGCGGTACGACCGCCCGAACTGTAGCCATGCGTGTTCCTTCGTCAACGGTCACTATAGCCATGCGAGACCCGTCGTGGAGGTCGCGTACGATGGGAGGGGACCGCTGCCTGTTCGCCCGGGGGTCAGCGGGAGAGCCGGCTGCGGAGCTGCCGGTCGTGGGCCAACCGGCCCGTAGGCAGCCGGTCCCTGAACGACCGTTGTCGCGCCTGCCGGCCGTGCGTCGGGCAGCCATGCGCCAGCCAGCCGTGGGGCAGCCGGCTGCATGCCAGCCGGCCGTAGACCAGCCAGCCATACGCCAGCCGGCCGTACTGTTTTGAAAAGAGGTTGAACCTCCCTCCTTTAGCATACCCAGGGTTACAACTCCGTCACACACGAAATCAGCAGGTCTCTACGCCATTTGGCGCAACTAGTCAACTAGTAGGTCTCTACGCCATTTGGCGCAACTAGTCAACTAGTGGAGAATAACCATGCTACCAGAGAGCACCACATGACCATAATAAGGATTATCCTTAGAAAAGTTGTACATGATCATGTGAACAAAATACATATCTTACACATAAGTCAGCAGACCACCTCGATCTCCATTTGTGACTCACTACCTCCTCATTTGTGTGACTGCTCAGCAGGTAAATGAAACCACACATACAGAGTAAGGGTATATCGAGTTACAGGTCCTTGTAAATATGCATACCTCTTATCAGAACTCACTACCTCATCATGCGTGTGACCGCTCAACAGGTAAATGAAACCACACATACAGAGTAAGGGTATATCGAGATACAGGTCCTTGTAAATATGCATTTGTAACATCAGGCAAAGAAAAATGCAAAGCTTGCACATAATCCTCTAAAAGTAAGGGAAGCTTTGGTACACACACAAAAAAAAACATGGATACATCTTATCAAGCCCATTCATGACAAAATGCAAACGGCATCTAAAGTTTGCACACGCATCACCCGCAGCTGCGATAACAAATACATCCTGTTTGAAAGAAGCATGGCACAGAAGATCACAATCAATCAGAATCAAATAAGAGATCAAGCACTCTAACAAAGACAGACAGCACAAAAGAGGCTACTGGGAGGGCGAGTTGCTCAGGCTCCCTATAGGTTAGAATGAGACATTGAACAAACACTGAGCGTAAACATGGAAACATAAGCCAAAGCATTAACTGAATCAGAGTCTGAGAGTACACATTATTAAAACACAAAGGCAACAAAGCATAACTGGTTGAAAAATAAACATAGAACTGATTATTATGACATGAATTTAGCCTTTTACATCCAAAATGCCACGGGATCTTCAGCGAGGAACAACTTAGAGGTTGCTTCCGGCACTTCGTAGTATCGCACCTGAAGGCTCATGCAAGTCATCAGGTCTCCATTCCTTTCATGCGTGACAAAGAATGTTGCCACACGATAGAAACAGCGACCAGGTGGACACACATCTTCAGCACTCTCATCCTCAATGGACACACACTGTACGAGGCAGAACTTGCCCAAGCATTCCATGTAGACCAGGGTAGCGCTTACATGCCTCTCTGCTGGGTCCTCGCTGAACAGCTTCTCCCTGCAGAGCTTCGACGCAGGGGCAGGGCACTGCCTATCAGTGCGGGGGACATCACATGTGTAGAGTTGGCCGAGGGTGGCCGGGTCTTTGGAGAGCCCAACAAAGGCCTCAAGGTGCGAGTCAAAGTGACCGCGGCCAGCAAAGGGCAGCGCCCAACTGCCAAGTAGTTTCCACGAAAGTGACTTTGTATCGAAGGCATAGGTAGCCACAGTGGCGTCCATCTTGGTGCTGACGAGGAAGGTGCGTCGGTTAGGGTGCAAGCAGTAGGAGGTGACGTCATCAACATTGAATGGCTGCCTAGATAGCTTTGTCCACGACCAGTTCAGATTGAGATCCATGCTGCAATATGCATCCTTGGGGTAGATGATATGATTCAAGTGGAGCATCTCAAAGGATGTTTCGCTCAGAGTGAATAGCTTTTTGCCCACAGGGAAGTAGATGTGATTGATCGGATGTTCCTTCGCGGGGCCAAAGGTAATGCCCAGCGAGCGGACATCAAACATGGGGAAGTAGCTCTCTGGCGAGTCATCCAGGGGATCTGTGGGATGCATCGCCAAGATTCTGGAGCCAAAGGCTGACACGAAGTAATTAGGATAGCATCGCGGTGCCACCAGGCGAACCAAAGGCAGAGGCAAACGCCGCACGGGCGAGAGCGAGGCAGCATGCTCGGCTTCGCGGGCGAGAAGGGGATCTTGGCCTGAGACAGCCGTGCGCTGATGACCGCGAGAGCGATGTGACAAGCTTACCTTCCGGATGCTATATCCACGGCACCAGTCATCAAAGACAAGGTAAAGGTGATGCTGCCGCTGCTTTGCCGACTGCCGTGCTCCAAGCCGATTAATCCCATCACCGCCAATAACGGACTGAGATCTAATGATTGGCGATGGGCGAGTCACCGATGAATCTGGCAACCATCTTCCTCCTCGCTTGTCGCCTTCTTGTGCTTTACCCACCACCTGATCCCTGTAATTTCAATTCGACCGCGAACCCATTGTCAAACGAAAATCGATCAGGCACAATCCTCATCCTACTGCAATTCAACCCGACAAATCCATGTATCCTAATCTGAATCGACAGCAACAAAAGGAAACATAGAAGAAGAGGAAATCACATGTACGCACCCACAAGCCGCGAATGACATGGCGACGCAGGTCTTAGCAATTGATGGTGTTGGGAGCCTCCGGCGGCTACGGCGGCGGTTGAGGATGAGTGCAGAAGGGATTGGTCGGAGAAAGGAAACCCTAGGAAGTTTCCCGGTGGGCCTCGTTGGCTGGCCGCAAGGAAAATATGCTGGAATTTAAGGTCCGTTCGTTTATGTGGCGCCGTGCTGGAACTCCTGGGCCTCGCCTTCCCCGGCCCGGCTCTTTGTTTTCACTCCATTCTGATCGTAACTTCTGTTCACACAAAAAAATGTTTAAAGTAACTAAGGATGCGGAAATCCCTTTTGGAGCTCGGCCTCCACTGAGGCCTCCAAATTCAAATTTGAAATTTCATCGAAATTCATATTTTTACATTTCAAAAAATTCTGAAAAAAATACAGATATACATGAAGACATAACACACATGTGTGTAAATTTTCAGTTCAAAATACATTGAAATGAGGGCTATGCAAAAAAGACAAATCTAGGGCTGTTTAACACATGATACTACTCATCCTCCCAGGCCATGAATTTGTCTTTTTTGTACAGGTCGCAACTCAAGGTATTTTATCATGAATTTTTACACACATGTGGGTTACATCCTTACATACACGCATATTTTTTTTCAGAATTTTTTGAACCATAAAAAATTGAATTTGAATTTTTCAAAAATAAAGACCACCATGGAGCTCGGCCTCCAAAACGCCTCTCTCCTAAGGATGCCGTTTGGTTACATGCATACTAGAGCATAATCAGCCCCGCGCGGGGTGAAAATGAGCCGTTTGGTTGCCTGCATTGAGGCTTGACTCGCATCCGCACGGAACTTAAAGCACCCCACAACGTGGCTCGCTAGTAACGCTCGAATCGGCAGTTTCCAGCGAGTCAGGTTGGGTCGGGCGGAAAAGGGAAACATGGCGTAGCGCGCGGTGCAGGGGGGATTGGGTCTGAGATGGGGGAGGGGAAATCTGCGAAGGCGGGATGACGCCAAATATATGCTCACCACATCATTTACTCGCTCACCCCTACCTCTAGGACAGGCCATCCTTTGTTATTGGCACCGGCGGCGACGACGACTTAGATCTGCGGCTGCGACGGCGGCGGCGGTGTTAGTGGCGGCAGCAGCACTCCCAGGCACCGGCACCTGCTTATCCCCTTCTTCTTCGACTCCGTCCGACCATCCTCATCTCCGGCATGTCCCCCCCCCCCTCCCCGCCCCGGAAGCTGGTAAGATACCCCTCCTCTTCTAGGACCGTTTAGGGTCGGTAGGGCGTAGGCTGACCGCATCATGGATGTCGCTTAGGTTGTCGATGAATAAATGAAGCTTCTAGTTCAGGCAGCATCACTGATAGATGTGGTTCCGGCCTAGATCCTGTTGGTCCATAAGAGAGCTCAAAGTCAGAATAATAGACCTCTCATCCGTTATGGTCCGATGTTAATCCGGGATAGGGAGATGATAGCGATTCTAAACTACATCAACAACTGCAATGACACAGGGACTCTATGGATGCTTAGAATGAAAAGAGCACAATTTGCAAGACTTGTCCACACCTTCAGGACCCGGGGCTGCTAGAAGATAGCATCCACACCAGTGTGGACAAGCAATTGGCCTTGTTCCTTCATGTTGTAGGCCATAACCAAAGGTTCAGGGTTATCCACAACTTGTTCAGGAGATCAATGGAGACCATCTCCAGATACTTCAAACAAGTGTTGTATGCTATTGGGGAACTCAGAAAAGAGATGATGGTGTCACCAAGCGGCCGGACTCCTACTAACATTCGCACTAGCCCAAGATGGTATCCATGCTTCAAGGTGAGCACCTTCAGTATGTTGTTAATGCGTTCATATCATGTTCTTGTTCTTGTTCTAGCCATAACACCATCTTGTAATGCCATTCCAGGATTGCATTGGCGCAATAGATGGTACTCATGTCACTGCCAAAGTGTCGAGGTTACACGATGCAACATATAGAGGGAGAAAGCACTACACAAGCCAGAATGTGCTTGCTGCTGTTGACTTTGATCTGATGTTTACATATGTCTTGGTTGGCTGGGAAGGATCAACACATGTTGCTAACATTCTCAGTGACAGCATGTGTAGACATGATGGCATCAACATCCTAGATGGCAAGTTCTACCTAGGAGATGCTGACTATGCTTGTCGGCCAGGTGTTCTTCCACCCTTCAGGAAAACCAGGTACCATCTGAACGAGTTCTCTGGTAGTAACTATCGTAGGACTCCACATGAGTTGTTCAATCTCATACACTCCAGTCTTACAGTGACTATTGAAAGGACATTTGGAGCTCTGAAGAACAGGTTTAAGATCCTGGATCAGAAGCCATTCCACCCTTACCCTACCCAGGTCAAGATTGTTCTTGCATGTTACATCATTCACAACTGGATCCTGCAATGGCGAACTGATAAACATGTGCCGGAGGAGGATGATGTGACTCCTGATGAGGTGATCAGCTTCGGCCATGGTGTGGAGGCGTTTGATAACGAAGCATGGAAGACCAAAAGGATGGAGTGGGTTCAGGGAATGTGGGATAACGGGGGTCCCAGGATCTGGAGAAGAAGAAGAAGAAGAAGAAGAAGAAGAAGAAGAAGAAGAAGAAGAAGAAGAAGAAGAAGAAGAAGAAGAAGAAGAGGCAACATCAGCAGCAAAAGAAGAGGGAGAGAAGAATGAGAGGATGAACTTTCACCTAGTTAGCATCATTGAACTTTGGACTATTTGGCCATATTGGCACTTAATAATTTGTAATGTCATTTGCTACTAGTTAGGATAAACTGCCATTTGTTTCCTAGCTAGGGGAAGACAATGTTGTGAGTGTGTGGTAAGGTCACCACTAGTGAGAAGTGGTGATCACATCTTTAGCTGGTTGCAACCAAACAACGTGTTATTTCTCTAACAACACCGACGCAGGCAACCAAACAGCGTTCTAGCATATTGGTCCCCTCATGCAAATAGGCTAATGCAGGCAACCAAACTACATGCACATGTTGGATTTTAGCCTGCATGAGCTCAGCCAGGCCCAATCGGGACAAGTATGCAAAAACGCCAAAAACACATATGTGAACCAAATGCGTCCTAATACTCCCACTAAAGAAATATAAGAACGTACATTATTTAGACGCTAATAACTAGCGATCGCTCTCAGGGTAGGGAATTATTTACTACTATCAAACATGCACGTGCTTTGCAATGAGAGAAGAAAAATGTCGCATTGCCTTAACCTAGTACGTGACGAGAACACCCCACACCCGCACATAGACATATCCACGTTGTCTATTTCAACATGACATCCCACTCGTATCTGCGCTCATTGGCATGTCTCTCTCTGTGTGGATGTGTGTTGTAGTTGCGGTGAATGGAAAAACATTAAAAGAAAAGGTGATAGTTTAAAACCTATTGTCCACAATGTTTTTGCCATAAGGAAGTTGACAAGTTTCTAAAAACTAATAAATAATTGATTAGTTACACATTATAGTTTGCTCCAAAACTGAATCATGTTTATCTAACAAAAAAGGAGTTTAACACTGCTATTGGGATCTACCCAAAGGATGAAAAATTGGCATTAACATGCTCTAAAAATTCAAAAAGAACATGTGTGAAACATACATACATGTTTTTGCTGCATTGAGTTATCGGGAAATTATGTGTTTTGGGGCAATTGGAGAAAAAACGCAGAGACCTACAAAACTACGGGCCGTAAATTGGTTACATGACTTTCATAGGTCGATAGAATCTACAATAACGCAATCATATAGATTTGAGGTGAAGATTACAAATCATATGTGCGATCCATATACCAATATTATGATGTATTAAGTTGGTTCATATAATTTCTATTTAGAGAGCTCCTAGTGCAAAATTCCATCATAAATAGTTAGGAAGTATATCAACGTTATTGTCCAATGCGCAGGTGAACTGGAGCACCGGGCACCTCGAGGTGTTGTTTGAGGATGTGGCGCTGGCTTTTGATGCACACACTCTTGGGCCACTTCACTAAGCGGTGGAGTTCTTGTTGGGAGGAAGAGTGATGACGATGCCAAATTGCTTCAGCCTCTTCTCGAACAGCGGGTTCGAGACCTTCTATAGCATGAACCAACATATCGTTGAACCATAGTAAAAACATAATGAATGAAACAGAAGCACATGTTTCAATGAGGGAAAGCACACCATTCTCTTCGACCGGCGCCTTGCCACCTGGCTTAGTGGACTACACACCAGCCAACACAGCAGGCACAGCTCGATGGCCAGCCACACACACTCACAGGACGCCGGCAACAAATATGTACGCATAGCCTGCCAACAGCCACAGATACACTAACAGCTAACTCTCATGCACAAGAGCCCTACACCATCACGCACACATAACATGCCATGCCGTGCCACCAAATCCGTTGTTACTCTGCCTAAATTGACGGAGCCAACACAGGATGTAGCATGCTTCGTCCCCACACTCCCGATAGCAAAGCAAACTCCACAAACATGTCTTATGGTCAGCATCCTTTTATTCCTCTTCATTCTTTCCACTCCCCTTGACCTTCTCAACCTTAGACGGTATTGCATCTTTACGCTTCTTCTCATCCTCAAGCATTGAGGAGCAACACCAACACATCGCATGCAACACCATGAGCAACAGAAATCAAAGTTGACATCTAAAAACACATGCAACGATCAGTGGGCAGCGAGAGGCAGTCGGCGAAGGACAAGCACAACATATGTTGGCCACATGCCCGACTTGTGTTGGCTCCACGAGTTCTTTCCGCCGAGACGCGCACCTACGCAGCAACCACTAACTTTACTTGCTAGTCAATCAGATTCAGACGGGAGAATGCGGGCACGTACAAGCTAGTTAGACCAAGCTAGCAACCTGGCTGCTGGATGGATCTTCACGTACGCTGGCACATGCACCTATGGTACAACCACCCGCCGTCTCGATTGCTTCTGTAGAAGACTAGTTTTAGGCCCTGCAACTCAATAGCATTGATCGGTGCACTGGTCACGTATATATGATGTACAAGATGGGGGCCACAACCTCAACTATACAGGAAAACTAGGAGGTGGGCCCTAGACACAATATACATGCACCATATATTCAACACCCCCCCCCCCCCCCCCGGCAGTCGAAGCGTCGCCAGAGACACAGAGACTGGATCGAAACTCCTCAAATGTGGAAGTAGGCAGTCCCTTAGTCATCACATCGGCGAACTGTTGTGCGGTCGGAACATGGAGAACCCGAGTGCGGCCAAGGGCTACCTGTTCGCGCACAAAGTGGATGTCGAGCTCGATGTGCTTCGTCCGGCGATGATGACCGGGGTTGGCGGAAAGATACACGGCAGAGAAGTTGTCGCAGTAGACGACTGTAGCCTGCGAGACGTCGTGATGCAACTCCTGAAGTAGCTGTCGAAGCCAAGTACACTCGGCGACAGCGTTCGCCACTGCACGGTACTCAGCCTCCGCGCTGGAGCGCGACACCGTGGGTTGTCGTTTGGATGACCACGATACGAGGGAGGGACCGAGGTAGACACAGTAGCCGGAAGTGGAGCGCCGTGTGTCATGGCAGCCAGCCCAATCAACATCGGAATAGGCCACCATCTCCATAGAGGGGGACGCCGTGAGCGTGAGTCCGAGAGACATCGTGCCACGGATATAGCGGAGAATCCGTTTCGCGAGTGTCCAATGGGAATCACGAGGGGCGTGCATGTGAAGACACACCTGCTGAACGGCATACTGCAGATCCGGTCTGGTGAGCGTCAGATACTGGAGAGCACCAACAATGGATCGGTAGAATGGAGCATCCGACGCCAGGGAACCTTCCAGAGCAGAGACCTTGGCATTCGTGTCAATAGGAGTGGCAACAGGCTGACCGTTGAGCATACCAGCACGCTCAAGTAGCTCATGTGCATACTTCTGCTGATGAAGAAAGAAGCCGTCGGGGCGCCGAACAACCTTGATGCCAAGGAAATAATGGAGAGCACCCAAATCCTTGATGGCAAACTCGTCATGCAGCCGATTAGTGACCTGCTGAAGAAGGGTTGTGGAGGAGGCCGCCAGGATGATGTCGTCGACGTAGAGTAACAAGTAGGCAGTCGTGTCGCCATGGTGATAGACGAACAACGAGGCGTAGGAGAGAGTAACACGGAAGCCCACTGTCTGCAGAAAACCGGCGATACGCTGGTACCAGGCTCTAGGTGCTTGCTTGAGACTGTAGAGAGACCGAGACAGCAAGCACACGTGGCCGGGATGAGTGGCGTCGACAAACCAGTGGGTTGCTCACAATAGACCTGCTCGGCAAGGTGACCATGAAGGAAGGCGTTGGAGACATCCATCTGATGAACCGGCCAGCCGCGAGAAACCGCCAACTGAAGGACAGTGCGGATCGTGCCCGGTTTGACAACCGGTGCAAAAGTCTCGGTGAAGTCGACTCCAGGGCGCTGAAGAAAACGGCGGACAACCCAACGAGCCTTGTAGCGCTCAAGAGTGCCATTGGAGTGAGTCTTATGACAAAAGACCCACTTGTCGCTGATGACGTTGGCACGAGGCGGCCGGGGAACCAACGTCCAAGTGCGGTTCCGCTGAAGAGCGTCGAACTCTTCCTGCATCGCAGCAAGCCAGTGAGGATCACGAAGGGCTGCTCTGGCGGTCGCAGGAATCGATGACAGCTCGGCGGTGGAGACAGTGAGCATGTACTCGTCGCTGGAGTACCGCAAACTCGGGCGATGGACTCCGGCCCGGGCCCAAGTGAGAGGGCGAGGCGGCAACTCTGAGACCACGGCGGGCGTCGCGTCCGCAGCCGGGGACGAGGCAACCGGTGAAGGGGCCGGCGACGGGGCGGCCGGCGAAGTGGCCGTCGGCGACGGGGCAGCCGGCGAGGCAGCCGGCGACGAGGCGGCCGGCGAAGGGGCCGGCGACGGGGCAGCCGGCGAGGCAGCCGGTGACGAGGCCGGCGAAGAGGCCGGCGATGCGACGAGGCAGACGGCGAAGATGCCGGCGAGGCGGGCGGAGTCAGTGAGGGCGTCGTGGGGGCGCGAGGCGCAGATCGTCCCACGGCGCGAGGACCGCCGAAGCCCGGAGGCGGTCCAAGAGCCAAGCGGGGCCGTCCACCAGATGGGGTCGCCGAAGGGCCACCGGTGGCCGGCGGCGACGAGGCGACGGGAGGTACCTGCTGAAACGGAAACACCTTCTCATCAAAGTAAACGTGTCAGGAGGTGAAAACACGATGGGAGACAGGATCGTAGCAGTGGTAACCTTTAGTGTTAGGTGAGTAGCCAAGGAAGATGCAAGCGACGGAGCGAGGTGCAAGCTTATTAGGCGCGGTAGCGGCGATGCTAGGATAGCAAAGACAGCCGAAGATGCGAAGATCGTCATAAGAGGGCGGTGCACCAAAGAGGAGACGATGGGGTGCAAAGTTCCCGCGAGTACGATAGGGGCGGATGTTAATGAGGAGTGATGCGGTGGCAAGAGCGTCAGGCCAAAAGCACGGAGGCACATAGGCGTGAAAGAGAAGCGTGCGAACGCAGTCATTAAGAGTGCGAAGAACGCGCTCAGCGCGACCGTTTTGTTGCGAAGTGTATGGGCATGTGAGACGAAAAGTCGTACCGTGTGTGGTGAGGAGAGTGCGAACAGCAAGGTTGTCGAACTCCTTCCCACTGTCTGTTTGGAACGCAAGGATGGGACGACCAAACCGCGTGAAGACATAGGAGTAAAATGCAGCGATAGTGGAGATGACATCGGACTTACGCCGCAACGGGAAGGTCCACACATAGTGCGAAAAATCATCAAGAATGACAAGATAATAAAGATAGCCCGTATTACTCGCAACTGGAGAGGTCCATACATCACTATGAATTAACTCAAACGGGTACGATGCAACATGAGAAGAAGCCCTAAATGGAAGACGAGCATGTTTGCCTAGACGACAAACATGACAAGAGTGATCGTCGATCTTATTACACGTGAAAGAAAAACTCCGAAGAATATGACGAAGTGTGGCGGGGTTGGGATGACCCAAGCGAGCATGCCAAAGGTCCACACCGGTGGCGAGGGCGACAGGAGCGGTGGAGGTGCTGGAGGCTTTTGAGTGAACCGGGTAGAGGTCGTCAGGGCTGTCACATCGGGGGAGCACCATCCGGGTACGGGCGTCCTTGACAGAGAAACCAAACATGTCAAACTCAACGGTAACAGGATTTTCACGTGTAAGATAACGAACAGAAACAAGGTTTTTAATGAGGGCAGGTGAAACTAAGATGTTAGATAATGAAATAGGAGTGGATGTGGATGGAAAAGATGAATGTCCTATGTGGGTAATAGGAAGGGAGGAACCGTCACCGACGGTGATGCGAGTGGAGGTGTTGACGGGATAAGAGGTGAGGAGGTTACCGGGTTGAGCGGCCATGTGAGCCGTTGCGCCGGTATCCATATACCAGTCACCACCGCCAGTGTAGTTGGAGGGAGTAGGGGCGGAGTGGAGAGCCGCCAACAAGGCTGGATCCCAAGGCACAGGAGGAAGTGCCAGGACCGGTGACTGTGACGGGGTCGTCAACGGCAGCGGCGGCAGCCCTCCTGGCTGCGGCGGCTGTCCATAGCAGAGCGGCCCATAGGGCGCCACGTACGGCTGCGGCGCGGCGTAAAACGCCTGATGCGAGGGAGGCTTCGGGCCGGGCATGGAGTAGGCGTGCACGACGTCGGTCCACGGGTTCTGGCCGGCGGACCATGGGGCCGGCTGGAACTGCTGCGGGGGACAGGCGGCTCCTCCCTGAGCTCTGTTGCCATGCTGCTGCTTGCGGCCGCCACGGCGGCCCCCGCGGCGACCCCCGTTACCCCCATTAGCGGCCGGCGGGGGCGGCGGGAAGGGGGCGGCCTGTGCCTGCGGGAAGCCTGGCGGGGGCTGGAAGGCCGGCGTGGGACGCGGTGGTGGCGGCGCCGGGCCCCCGCGAATGCCGGTGGTGAGGGCGGTGTGGGATGCCCAGGTCCGCGCCATCTTCATCCGCCTCTCCTCCAGCTTGACATACGCCACCACCTTGGTAAAGGTAGGGTTCGGGATGAGGGTAAGGTTGGAGGTGGCATTCCCAAAATCCTCGTTGAGACCGGCGGTGAGGGTGTTGATGAGGAGCTCGTCGCCGACCGTCTCTCCGGGATCACGGAGCTCGTCGGCGAGCTTCTTGAGGCGCTTGCAAAAGTCGTCAATAGACGAGTCAAGCTGCTGGCCGCCTCAAGAACCACCGGCACATGCTCATGGATGTTCAGATCGCGAACGAGGGTGACGTCCGGACCGGTGAAGGGGTTGGTGGCGGTGGAGGATCCCGTGGAGCTCATGGTGAGGTAGGAGAGGACGAGGCAGCGGCGGGTGCGATGGGCGGGTGCGACTGCTAGGGTTTTGAAGGGTGGGTGCGGCGGCTAGGGTGCGGCGCGGTGAGGGTGGGGAGGGGGTAGGTGAGGCGCGGCGAGGAAGAGGTTTGCGGGGCGGAAGCGGAAGGAGTGGCGGCGGCGACCGGCGGCGGCAACAGCTAGGGAGAGCCAAGGGCGGCGGCGGGTGGCGGCGGCGGGTGGAGGTAGCAGCGGCGGCGGTGCGATGGAGGCGCGACGGCAGCGGCGGCTAGGGTAGGCTAGGAACGACTTGCGATAGTTACCATGTAGAAGACTAGGTTTAGGCCGTGCAACTCAATAGCATTAATCGGTGCACTGGACAAGTATATATGATGTACAAGATGGGGGCCACAACCTCAACTATACAGGAAAACTAGGAGGTGGGCCCTAGACACAATATACATGCACCATATATTCAACAGCTTCAATCGCTATCGACAAAACTGAGTAGGCTGGGAACCGTTTGGATAGCGCATCATGCAGAGGTATCTAGGCTAGCGATGGCACCGCCCGGAGAAGGCCGGGAAGGAGAAGAAGGACAACATCTTTGTGGCGGCCGCTGGCCGCCCCCCGCTTGGTCAGTGTCGTGGAGCGGTAGTTGCACCCGCAGTGGAGTGATCTCCAATGAACCCTAGCTAGGCGCCCTTTCATCCCGTTATCTCGGCCGCTTGTGCTGAGAACGTCTCCATCTTTCCCCCAGGAAATCGGAGTGAAATCTGTATGGGGCTACATAGATGGAGGGCAGGATGGGCTAGAGGAAAGAAGAGGTGGACAGGCTAGAACAAAAAAACTTCCTCTTTTAAATCTCAGTCGTTAATCTTTGTGGTTAACACAAAATCGACGGATATAAAAATGACGAATGGAGAATTATGAAAGCCTCTGTATTTATTATTAGGTAAAGATAAAGAATAACTAGTGATCATTTTCAAGGTAGGAAATCTCTGGCGAATAACTCATTTAAAATGGGGGTACAATCTAGCGAACGAAATATTTTTTTGTTTTTTGAGGGGTTGGGAACGATATAGTTCGCTAGAGGGAGTCCCTCCTAATTTATTTATTTATGTGAGGAGCAGGAGTCCCTCCTAACGAACCCCTCCTCCTGGACTAGCTAAAAAAGTAGGGCGCTCCTATAAAGCGCTTCACGCGCTGGCGAAGCCAACTGACGCCAACGCGCCCTATGTCATCGGTCGGCCCGTCAAGCAATAGGTGGTTGCTCATAGTGCATCGCTGCCCTACTTCATGCCACCGGTCAAGGTTGACTAGTTCACCTCTGACTAGTCAACTCATTGACCTTTGACTTTGAAAAAGATTAAAAATTGAAAACAGAAAAAAGTAAACCCATTCAGAAAAAATGTTCGTGAAAATTGAAAAACAATCATCAATTTTAAAAAAAATCATAAATTTGAATAAAGTTCATAAATTTTGAAAACAACTCATCAAATAAAGATCATAAATTTGAAAAAAAGTTCATCAATTTTGAAAAACAGTTCGAAACTTCGACTTTTTTATCAAAATTGAAAAAAGTTCATCGTATTTAAAAAAAATGGATGCCCAATTGTTCGGCGACAAATAGGGATCACCAAAAAGTACTTATCTCAGCCAAACAATGGGCCAAAAAGTCCATTTTCAGCGACAAACAAATGATGCTTGGACCTCATTTTAAACCTAAATTCTTATTAGTGCAAATGCACTTATTGGACGCATCGAGCGCATTGCCCGTGCGCTTTCTGAAGTTAATTAGTAGCTACACATGGAGGTCAACGGTTTGCACATTTGATGTGCAGTTATTTCAGGCTTTGTGGTGGATGGCTAGGATTAATTGCATGCATGCATTGATGTCATCCTACTTTATTCTATCTCATTTGTTTCAAAAATCTACAACTTTTGAACCGAACGTCAGAACAAGGATCCATTTTCATCGGTTTCTCATGACGAGCTCTGCAAAACTAGATCCAATATGAATATGTTTTGATGCTTTTTGGTAAAAGCAATTTTGGTTGTAGATGAGGCAATTTAAGTGCTAAACAAAAGCAATTTCCTTGCGCCATGTGTACCCAGAATTTATGTAGAAAATATATCGTGATAACATAGAAATCATGACATACAAATTTTCACTGTATATAAGCAACTAAACATTATAGTCAACTAAACATCATTGGTTTGCAACTTTGGCATTACATGGAGGAAACTTTCAGCACTAAAGGAGGCAACTCACATTATAAAGGTGCATACAACATATATTATGCATAAACGGTCCTATTATCGCCTACCCATGGTTAACTCCACCTATGCTGTCTCAACATAGCCGGTCCCAAGCCCGGGTAAAGGAGGAGGGTTATGATAGGCTTGGCGAGCCAACGTCAAAACTCAACCACTCTTATGGAGATGAAACCCAAAAGATTTTTGTTGGGACGTAACCCTTTCAACGACGCGCAACATCGGAACCCGGGTGTGGTGTCAAATGGGCAAGGGTCGGGCCGTCACCCCCTGGTGGCACGTCGTATCGTGATCCGGATATAGTGGCAAGTGAGCAAGGATCGTGTCATCGCATCCTTAGTGACGCGCTACATCGTCGCTCGGGTGTAGTGGAAAATGAGCAAGGGTCTTCGTATTTGACTCGACGAGTGTGAAGGGTAAGGAAGCTAGCCGAGCCTAGGAGGATCCGCTTAGGTAGCTGGAACGTTGGGTCTCTGACAGGTAAGCTTCGGGAGGTAGTTGATACGTGCAATGGTGAGGAGAGATGTTGATATCTTTTGCGTCCAAGAGAACAAATGGAGGGGACAGAAGGCGAAGGAGGTGTAGGGTATCGGCTTCAAGCTGTGGTACACTAGGACGGTTGCAAACAGAAATGGAGTAGGCATATTAAACAGCAAGAGCCTCAAGTATGGATGTGGGGACCCCGACTCCTAAGTCGTGATCACCGAATGTACGTGCACAGTGATCCCAGAGATCAATGCTCACTGAACACACAGGAACTGAATAACATGAGTCTTACATCCATTACATACCGTTTTACTCAAATATGGCCTTTATGGCCAAGTCTTCATAAACTTGCAGCGGAAATCTTCAACGATAGCGTAAAACCTTGCCATCTTCCTTAACCCTACAGGCATTCTGACTGGGAAGCGTCCTAGCTCGCATGTTCGTCACCAAGAAAATCTTCATCATAACCTGGTCTTTCATGCCTGGCCAATAAAATAACCAGTGGCAAGCCAATGAGTACTTTGAATGTACTCGCAAACAACCCATGTTTGGAACAAGGTTCAACAGAGCATGATATAGCACTAATAGGTAATTTTGCGAAAAGCTAGTTTGCGTGCAATGACATGTTCAATCAACTTGTAAAAGCATGCATCAACAGGTTGCAGATATCCATAAGTTACAGATATCAACATAAGCAGGGTTTGAACATCACATGTTTAATTATTTCATCAAGTCTTCCGACTTAGCTCAAGTATCTCTTTGTCACACACTCACACACACACCAAGTTTTGTGAAAACATCTGGACGCAGTTTAAGCAGCACCACCCAAATGTCCTTGACCGTGGACACGGCTATTCGAATAGTTTTACACTCTATAGAGGTTGCACACTTTACCCACAAGACTCGGGGAACTTCCCTATCATCCACGACTCGCGGTATATTACATACCCGAGGTAAGCACCCGAACAATGCCTTTCCCCTAGTGATACTAAACAAAGAGTCCACTCGTTGGTGCCATCTCATGATGTACATCACACGTATCATCCATGAGGGCACGCAACGGTGTGCCCGGTGCCTGTAAAGACAGCGCATGGTCGCCCTACCAGGCATGACCCCGTATCGAGAGTGACCTCGTCACTCCCGCCACTAGTAATGCGGGCTCTATGCTAGTACCCACCAAGGTAATCAACAAAGCCCCGTCCCATAAGGGGTATCGTGGTTGTACATATAAGGTTGGGACGGTCGACAAATCTTAAATCTAATCCGTTTTCGAAAACACACACACTCACTTGCTCTGGTACACCACTTCTTTATCAAGTGGTTACCTAGCTCATCATCATCTCCCTCGGGCATCAGTGGCACCCGACGGGGTTTTCGAAAAGTCTTTGAAATCATTTTTTTGTTTCCATCACCACGTGTATTCCCGATCCCACTTGCGTAGCATCTACTAAGCATTCTATCTACTCCCACCCGCATAACCCTCATAAGAGGTAGGGTCATGCATGATGCAAGTATCAACGGCAAAGTACCGGAGGCATCCCACCGAAGGAGGGCACCACATCAACATGATCAATTCATTGGAACAGAAAGTGCTATATGACATGCATGAAAAAGTTTCTTATCATGGTCAAAGGGCTGCTTGCCTGGCTTAGCAACGTCTTCGAGGTCTTCACACGCTTCTCGTCCACCCCGAGCACTTCATCTACTTCGTCAACTATCGCCGGAAACAACCGCAATAAGCAACACCACAAGCAGAAAATAAAAGTGCTCTATAAATAGTAAATATATTTTCCTAGGATGTCTTTGGTCATAAGAAAAATGACCAAGGAGGTTTCATTGGATGTGGATCAAGGGGGAGTCTTGAATGGTGGGAATGAAGGAAATGATGATCCTATAAGATGTCCATAGAATTTTTTTTTATAAAAATGAGTGGAGGCACTCATCAAATAGGGAATGATTTTATAAGAATTTAGAAAGTGGTTTCACTGGATTTGGAGTTGGGATGAATTTCCTAGGAATTTGCAAGGTGGGTCACAAATGAAGAAATGGCCCAATAATTGACATAGCAGAATAAGTGTAAGGCAAAATGTTCACCACTTAGTGAATGAATTTAGATACACCTAGGAACTTGAATAACCCCATTTGGAGTTGATTTCAATCCCATAGGGATTTTGCAATGGGGCACCTTCATAGTTCAAATTTGAATTTGAGTTTGAACTACACAGAAAAGTTTGCTCTAAAAATGTGCAATGCACATATTTGGATAGGACATGATTTTAGGAATCTGTAGAAACTTGAATCACCAAATTTGGAGGCCAAATGAATATTCTAGGAATTATTTAATTCTTTCTGGAAAAGAAAATGATAAAAGGAATTACCAAATGTAACACGGGCTAAACGATGCCCTGGGCGCAGGATAGCGGCGGCCTTACTGGGCCGGCCCAACGGCTCAGCCGCGCGCATGCACAGGGCCACGTCGGAGGCGTATTCAGCCGAATATGCCTTCCGAATGGGGAGGCACACTACGACGGGACGCGTCCACTTAAACAGGGGGTCCCAGGGCTGCAGCCACTAACCAGCGGGCCCCGCCTGGCAGGCCTCCTCCTACCTCCCACCAAACAGAGGAAAGGCAGGGGAGAGAGACCGAGCCCGCGCCGGTGCTTGCTCCGGTGGCTCCGGCCACCCCCGGCGGCGCTCCGGCCACCGGTGGGCTCAGGAGACCGTGCCGCACCTGTTTTGGTGCCGCGCGCTTGCAGGGGAGGCCTGTAGTTACGTCAGCTTAGATGGCCGTGGAAGGTCCGTCGGCCATCACTGGCTACGAGCTTGGGGTGCTCTGGAACGAATGGCGGCGGAGGGGAGGGCTCCGCCTTGACGTTGCGATGGCACCAGAGTGGTCAGGGAGAGAGGAGAAGCTCGAGGGAGATTGGATTTGAGAGGAGGCCGATGCGGCAATGTCGGCCGTGGGGGGGTGGAGATGGCATGGGAGGACGAATGAGTGGTCCGGGGGTGATAGCGGGAGGGAGAGAGGTCCAGGGGAGTGCGGAGGGAAGCTCGGGGCTGACTCATATGGTCGGGGCGCGAGTCCACCGTGGACGGCGTCCATGGCCTTGGCACGGTCGTCGCTATGGGTCTCGGGGGAGCTCCGGTGCATGTCTATGGGATTCATGGACGCAGTCCACGACCATGGGGAATGAGGAGGAGGAGCCAGGGGGAATAGAGGAGCGCGCGTGTGAGCTCACCCACTGGCCGAGCCGGGCGGCCATGGCGCGCATGCGAGGAGGCCATAGGAGGAGGAGAGAGGAGGGGGCCGACAGGGTGCCGTGTCCGGACGCCCAGGCCGACCAGCTGGCAAGAGGGGGGGAGCTCGAGGTGGTCGAGGCCATGCATTGGGCGGCGGCTACAGTGCGGTCGGACACTGTAGCGCGCTCTGAAGCGCCCATATGGCATGCCATTGGCCTCTTGGGCGCGGCCATGCATGTCCATCAGCTATAGGGAGGTAAAACAAAGGAAAACATTGCATAGGATGATCTGGGGGTCCATCAGGGTGAGAGAGGAGTGGAGAGAGAGATGGTTTTCTGCTGTCCAGGAGGGGAAATTGGGGTTTTACCTCCTCCAATGATTGAGTCTTGGTGAGGGAAATTTACTGGAGTTGCAAGGTAACACACGTAAGCTGTGGTAAAAGTTGGGGGCGAAGGAGAATACTACAAGGGGTAAAAATAGTGATTTTGGAGAATCACTAGAAGGTGTTTGATGGTGTTTTGAGCAAGTTAAGATGATCTACATGATATGAGATTTAACAGGATAGAATGGGAGGTAAAAACAAGGTTGAGCACAAGATTTGAGCATGATTGAAGAAAGTTGACAATGTAAACCTGGTAAACCCTAGAAATGGGCAGAAATGGATTTGCTTAGATCTAGCTAAGCAAAACTATTCTCCTTGATGCACCACTTAGTTTGGTGACATAATTTAGGGATTAGAGCATGCACAAAAAGTTTGGGACCAAATGGGGAAACTTGACAATGCAAAGATTACCAATTCTTGAAATCAACATAAATGGGTTTGGGGTGATTTGGACATGTGGAACTGTTCTCCTTGATGCACCACTTAGTGTGGATGCATTATTAGAGAATTAGAACATGTCCACAAAGTTTGAGAATAATTGGGGACACTTGGCAATGTAGAGTTGCTCAAATTTGGATCTGGACAGAGAGGCTTTTGGGATATTTTGGTGAACCAAATCAATTGGGATTGATATGAAACTTGGCAAAATGATCACATATGTCATATGTGACATGCTAGAATTTTCTTGAATTTATTTGAGAATATTTATTATAGAAATATTTCAAATGCTTGAAATAGGTAGAAATGGTTTTGAAGGGTTTTGTCCAATATTTTGAACATGACCATGTGTTTAAACTCTTATATATGGACAATATATGTCCACTGAGTTTACCTAAATTTATCAAATATTTTTAAAGCATAAACATAATTTTTCCTATTAAAAGACCATTTCTGGCCTTAAGAAAAGCCTTTAAATAAAATAAGAAAATAATCTTTAAAAATAATATTTTGTGGTTTTGGGGAGTTATATATATAGTAGGTTCCAAACAAATCCTTTGGGGCAAAACAATCCACCCAATTTGAGGACTTGTAGTACAAACCTCAATTCAGGGGGTTTTGAAAACCTAAATTTAATATATGGTTTTTGGCCAAAATAAAATTTGATAAAAATAGTTTTAGGTACTATACACATGGTATGATCATTGGACAGGAGTTTAGATCAAGGAAAAGAGTCCTTGGTAGGTGGAAGTTTTATGAATATAGAGCACAAGCAAGCAAATAGCACACAAGTCAAGCATTCATATGCACTCAAAAAGTTTTAATTGGCCCTAATTTTTGAGTCATGTTAACTTAGTCATGAGGCAAAACACAGGGTGTGACAATGGAGTGGTAGATGTCAAGAGACGTGGGGACTGGATTATCTTGGTTAAGCTGGTAGTTGGGGACTTAGTTCTCAATGTTACCGGCGCGTATGCCCTGCAAGTAGGCCATAATGAGAACACCAAGAGGGAGTTCTCGGAAGGCCTTGAGGACATGGTTAGGAGTGTACCGATTGGCGAGAGTGTAATGCCCATGATGCGGTACTATCCTCATCCGGGCCCAAAGCCTTGATAGAGATAGAAGCGCATCTCGTCGTTTCACAAGAATAGATATAATTGCAAAATGCAAATACATGTAATAGAAGAGGAGAGTACATGGGTTGGCTTACACTCCCCACATGCTACATTACATAAGTCCATACATTCATCCATACAAACATCCAGAAGTGAAGGTCCGACTACGGACGAAATCAAATGATAAAAGTAAATGACATCTATCTCGCTATCCCAGACTGTCGACCAAGTATCCCTCGTACTCATCTGGATAGGTGACGTACATGCGCCTACTCTGCTTGTCAAACTCTCACTGGAGCCGGGAAGCATCCTTTGGATCAAACTCAAATGTGTTTGTACCCGTGGTGTTGTAGTAATTTGTGAGCCACGGGGACTCATCAATCTCATTAACCCGGGTGCCGAGACTATCTAAGCTTATAGATGAGGCATGGTTAAGTGGTGATGTTGCAGCAACACTAAGCATATATTTGAGTGGCTATCTTACGAGTACAAGATTAAGATAAGAATCTACGCATGTCGGACGAGTACTAGTTATGATCAAGAAGTGATCCTGAACACTTACTTACGAGTCAAACATAACCCCACCGTGTTCTATTGTCGAACTCCCTCAAAAAGAGACGATCACGTTTACGCACACGGTTGGTGTATTTTAATTGAGTTTACTTCAAGTTTGTCATAACCGGGTGTCAAATAATTTCCAAGTTGCCACATAACCACGGGCATGACTTATCAAAAGATATAACCTTGCAGGGGTGCTCCAACTCATCCACCACAAACTAGCCACAAGCTGCGGTGGAAAACCTCAATCTTGAGATAGCCCAAGGTATCCTCAAAGTCCCGGTGCACAAGACATTCAAGAAGAGTAAAACAAATCCAGCAAGACCACCCAATGTGTCTATGAACCCGATAGGATCCGCAAATCTCGTTCTAACGACACAACCGAATTGGGTAAGTTTTAGGCTGGCACACCCATTGGTGGCCTCGGCTATTGCCATTTTGGACCAACACACATGAGGAGCACTGGCCTGGGTTGTGTATTAATCCACAGGGTAGCTAAGCCCTAGGCATTTTTATTAGGTTTTTAAGCAAATATAGTACCAAAGTTGGGCCTTGCTGGAAGAGTTTTAGCCCAAAACGCATAATCAAGGGGGTCCCCATAACAACCCCAAGCATGTTAGGAGCGCTCAATATGGAACATAACACAGTAAACGGAAACTAGGGCAGAAAGGTGGATCAAATCACCGAACAAAAGGCTAAGCCTTCCATCTTGTACCAAGTATATAGGTACATTAAATTAAATAGCTATAAATAATATGATATTCCAAGATATCCATGTTGTCACATGGAAACAACCTGCACCTGCAACTAGCAACGCTATAAGAAGGGGCTGAGCAAGCGGTAACTTAGCTAAAAAATGGTTCGCTAGGATGTGGAGGGGTTAGAGGATTTTCATGGAAATGTTGGAAGTCTTGACATTCAAGTGGTAGGTAACGAGAAATAACGACAGAAGCGAGACAACTAGCATAGCAAAAATAGTAGCGGGATCTGATACGTCCATTTTGCATCATGATTTCCTATTGATATTTATGTTGTTCTTGGTTATTATTCCACCTTATGATACAATTCTTATGCCTTTTCTCTATTAATTTACAAGGTACATCACAAGGAGGGAAATTACCAGAAAACTAGAATTATGGACATGAAAACCAAGAAAAAGGCTGAAAATTCTCTCGACTCCAAATGACCTGAAACTTCATGGAGAATTTTTTTGGAATATATGTGAATTTATGGAGCAAAAATATACTAGAGGGGGGGGGGGCACCTGTTGGTGCCAAACTAATAGGGCGCGCCCACCCTCCCTGGACGTGCCCTGATGGCTAAGGGGCCCACAAGCAGGCCTCCGCCCGCCCTCTTCTACCATAAGTCGGGTTTTGACCAAGAAAAACTTAAGAAGAGACTTTCGGGATGAAGCACCGCCATCTCGTGGAGTAAACCTGGGCACATGCCCTTTTGCTCTCTGGCAGAGTGATTCTGCCGGGGAAACTTCCCTCTGGGAGGGGGAAATCAAAGCCATCGTCATCACCAACGCTTCCTCCTTTGTGGGAGGACCAATCTTTATCAACATCTTCACCAGCACCATCTCATCTCAAACCCTACTTTATCTCTTGTATTCAATCTTTGTCTCAAAACCTCAGATTGGTACCTGTGGGTTACTAGTAGTGTCGATTACATCTTGTAGTTGATGCTTCTTGGTTTACTTGGTGGAAGATAATATGTTTAGATCCTTAATCATCATTATTACACCTCTGATCTTGAACATGGTGATGATTGATGAGTAGTTACTTTTGTTCCCGAGGACATGGGAGAAGTCTTGTTATAAGTAATCATGTGAAGTTGTTATTCCTTCGATATTTTGATGATATGTATGTTGTTGCTTCCTTTAGTGGTTTCGTGTGAACGTCGACTACATGACACGTCACCATATTATGGGACTAAGGGAAGGCATTGTGGAGTAATAAGTAGATGATGGGCTGCTAGAGTGACATAAGCTTAAACCCTAGTTTGTGCGTTATTTCATAAAGGGCTTATTTGGATATACACGTTTCATGCTATGATTAGATTTATCTTAATTCTTCTTTCATAGTTGCGGATGCTTGCGAGAGGGGGTAATCATAAGTGGGTTGCTTGTTCAAGTAAGAATAGTACCTTATCACCGGTCCACCCACATATCAAATTATCAAAGTAATGAACGTGAATCAACTCAACATGATGGACATGACTAGACAGAAATTCACATGTGTCCTCAAGAGTGCTTGCATCATATAAGAGTAGTTTTAGGCCTGTCCTTTGCTATAAAAAGGATTGGGCTATCTTTCTGCAAACTTACTACTATTGTTACTTGTCACTTCTTACGAATTATCTTGCTGCAAAACTATCCATCATTGTTACTCACATCACTTGCACAGAATACATTGCTGGAAATTGCTTATCATTTCCTTCTCCTCCTCGTTGGGTTCGACACTCTTACCTATCCAAAGGACTACGATTGATCCCCTATCTTTCTGGCGCCGTTGCCGGGGAGTGAAGCGCCTTTGGTGAGTGTAATTTGGTAAGGAAACATTTTTGGTACGTGCTGAAATTTACTATTGCTTGTCACTATGGACATTCATCATTTGAATGGTTTGTTCGGGGTATCTTCGCCTCGAACGGAAGTGGCAAAAGCCACTCCCCAACCTACTGAGCTTTCTGAGAATATTTATAATGAGATTCCTTAGGGTAGGTTAGAGAAACTGCTAGCTAATCCTTATGCAGGAGACGATACAACTCATCCTGATTTGCACTTGATATATGTAGATGAGATTTGTGGATTATTTAAGCTTGCAGGTTTATCCAAAGATGAAGTCAAGAAGAAGGGTTTCCCTTTATCTTTGGAGGAAAAAGCATTGATTTGGTACAAGCTGTTGGATGATATTGGGTCATGGGAATGGAATATCTTGAAGCTAGAATTTCATCAGAAGTTTTGTCCTATGCATCTAGTTCATCGTGATCGGAATTACATATATAATTTTTGGCCTCGTGAAGGAGAAAGCATCGTCGCTCAAGCTTTGGGGGGGGGGGGGCTTAAATCTATGATGCACACTTTCTCAAACCATGAGCTCTCAACAGAAATGATTATACAAAACTTTTATGCTCAGTTTTCTCATGATGACCAATTAATGCTCAATTCTTCTTCAAGTGGCTACTGCATGAAGAGAACTATTGAATTCAAATGGGATCTTCAGTAAATAATTAAACGCAACTCTGAAGATTGGGAACTCAACAAAGGTAAAGAGTCGGGTATAAAGCTTGAGTTTGATTGTGTTAAATATTTTATGGAAACTGATACTTTTCATAAGTATAGCAATAAATACGGGCTTGACTCTGAGATAGTAGCTTCTTTCCGTGAATCATTCGCTACTCATGTTGATCTCCCTAAGGAGAAGTGGTTTAATTCATCCACCTATTGAAGAATTATTAGAGGGACCCATTAAGGTTAAGAAAGAAATAACCGTTTGCCATGTTAATCCAGTTGTGCCCACTCCTTACATTGAGAAACCACCTTTTCCTATTAGGATTAAGGAACATGCTGAAGCTGCAATTGTGGTTAGTAAAAGCACTATTAGAACACCTAAACCTTCGGAACAAATAATTGTAGAACCCAATATCGCTATGGTTAAGGATCTCCTAGTTGATAATATTGATGGATATGTTATTTATTTCTGTGATGAAGCTACTAGAATTGCAAAACCTGTTAGAAACAAGTGGGATGAGTTAGATAAAAAAATAGTTGTTGGCATGCCTGTTGTTTTTGTTAAGATGGGAGATCATTGTTATCATGGCTTGTGTGACATTGGTGCTAGTGTTAGTGTTATAACTTTTTACTTATATCAAGAAATTATGAATGACATAGCACCCGCTGAGATTGAAGATACTGATGTCACTATTAAACTTGCAAATAGAGACACTATTTCACTGCTTGGGATTGTTAGAGATGTTGATGTCTTGTGTGAAAAAATTAAGTACCCACTAATTTCTTAGAGCAACTCCAACAGGCGCGCAATGGCGCGCCGCGCTAATTTTTTTTACAACACCGAAATTGCCTTTTTTAGTGCGCAACAGGGCGCTTGCTCCAGCACGTGCTTCAAAATATGACGTGGCGCTATAGCTCTAGCAGGCATGCTAAATTTACAGCGTGTGCACCCAGCACAAACAATATTTCTCACTCAAAATAGAATCAAGAAGATCAAAAACACACAAAATAAATCAACAATAATAGATTTTAATTCATAGCATAGTTCAAGTCCATACGATACAAATGCAAACGATAGTAGATAAACTAGATAAACGCGTCGACGACAGAAAACTACTCCTCGCTCTCCTCGATGGTGTAGTCCGACGTCAGCAAGGCATCATCCCACCAAGGATCATTATCGCCCCAGGTCGATGCATGCCCCAGGTCGCATTGCGCTCATGCATGTCCGCCCAATCCACGGCTCGCACCGCCCTCTACTGGGTCCAAAACGCATGCTCGTCAGCGACGTCCTGCGGGAAGCGCTCGCGCCACGCCGCCATGGCCTTCTCATCCGCCTTGATGATGAGGAGGCGGCTCTCCCGCCTCTGCTGGATGCAGCGGTCCTCCGCGGTGTTTAGCCGCGGGGGAGGCGCGTAGGCCTACGCCTCCTTGCGCGTCTGGACTTACGAAAAGTTAATCTGAGACCGTGGCCTCTCAAGCCGCCACGCGGGCGGCCGCTTGGGCGGTCTCAAACATCCCGATCCCGAGGCATGTATCACCGGAGCGTATATCCGCGTAATACACACCGGAGGGGCAGGCGCGAACACCGCGGTAGCCGGAGCTGTTCCGGGGGCGCGACGGCATGGTGGCAGTGAGGAAGAAGGGCGATGGGGCGAAGGAAGAGACGACGTAGGCGAGGAAGAAGGGCATGTCAGCGGCGGTGGCGCGGCGGAGGCGGAGACAAAGGCGATGGAGTTGGCGCTTTGCGGGCGCTCGCGTCCGGGTTTTATAGGGCACGCTGGACGCCGCACGCCAAAACTACCGCACGCGTTGCCGTTTTTTCGCGTGCGCGCGCCATTATTTTTTGCGTGCTAGGTTTTCCCGCGCATGCTGGAGCGCGCCAACCGATCGCGCACACGCAAAAAGCCTGGATTCTCTCGCGCGCGCCAAATCTGCCGTGCGTGTTGGAGATGCTCTTCGTACTTAGTTCACAACGAGATAGTTTTTTGTCCCTTTATATTTGGCAGACCTATCTTGAATACCGTTAATGTTGAAATTAATTGTGTCACAGAGAAGGTTAAAGTAAGATTTGGTGATGTGTCTCATGAATTTATTTTCTCTAAGTTTGGTAAACAACCACATGAGAAAAATTATCTAGTAAAGATGAAATTATCGGTCTTGCTTCTATTGTTGTGCCTCCTACTGATCCATTAGAACAATACTTGCTAGACCATGAAAATGATATTCATACGAAGGAGAGAAATGGAATAGATGAAATATTCTTTAGACAAACACCTATCCTTAAACACAACTTGCCTGTTGACATATTAGGGGATCACCCCCCACCTAAGGGAGATCCCGTGTTTGAGCTAAAGAAATTACCTTATATTTTTAAATATGCTTATCTTGATAAAAAGTAGATATATCCTATTATTATTAGTGCTAACCTTTCAGAGCATGAAGAAAAAAGGTTACTTAAAACTCTGAAGAAGCATCGAGCTGCTATTAGATATAGTCTTGATTATCTTAAAGGCATTAGTCCCACTCTATGTCAACACAAGATTAATATGGAACCGGATGCTAAACATGTCATTGATCATCAATTCCGCTTGAATCCTAAAATGAAGAAAGTGGTAAGAACTGAAATATTAAACCATTTAGAGGCAGGTATAATCTATCCCATAGCTGATAGTAGATGGGTAAGCCCCGTTCATTGTGTTCCTAAGAAAGGAGGTATAATTGTTGTTCCTAATTATAAAAATGAACTTATCCCACAAAGGATAGTAACGGGCTATAAGATGGTAATTGATTTTAGGAAATTAAACAAAGCTACTAAAACAGATCATTACCCCTTGCGTTTTATTGATCAAATGTTAGAAAGACTATCTAAGCATACTCATTTTTGCTTTCTTGATGGATATTCATGCTTTTCTTCAATACCCGTGTTCAAAGAAGACCAAGAGAAAACTACTTTTACATGCCCTTTTGGAACTTATGCTTATAGACATATGCCTTTTGGTCTATGCAATGCACCTGCTAGCTTTCAAAGATGTATGCCTGCTATATTCTCTGACTTTTGTGAGAAGATTGTTGAGATATTCATGGATGATTTTTCCGTTTACGGGAATTCTGTTGATGATTGCTTGAGCAACCTTGATTGAGTTTTACAGAGATGTGAAGAAACTAATCTTGTCTTGAATTGCGAGAAGTGCCACTTTATGGTGAATGAAGGTATAGAACTTGGGCATAAATGTTTTGAACGAGGTATTGAGGTAGATGATACGTGTCCAACGTATCTACAATTTTTGACTGTTCCATGCTATAATATTATCATTCTAGGATGCTTTTTGGGTATTTATTTACCAATTCATATTATTTTTTAGCACTAACCTATTAACCCAGTGTCGAGTGCCAGTTGTTGTTTTCTGCATGTTTTTGGCTTTTCAGGTTTACAGTCCCAAACGAAGTCCAATTCCCCCAAACCTTTTTATGGGTTTTCTAGACCAAAAGAAGATCTAGAATCTTCAGGAGGAGATCGGAGGCTCCACGAGGGAGCCGCCACACAACAGGGCGCGCCTAGGGGGGGTGGTCGTGCCCCGATATATGGTGGCCTCCTTGGATGTCTCCCGACGTCCCTCTCTGGCCTATAAATTCCAGTATACTCCAAAAACCCTAGGGAGAATCCCAAAACACTTTTTCCGTTGCCACAAGTCTCTGCTCCGCCATGATCCCATTTGGAGCCCTTTTTCCGTGCCCTACCGGAGGGGGGATCAATCACGGAGGGCCACTACATCATCCTTGCTGCTCACATGGTGATGTGCGAGTAGTTCACCACAGACCTACGGGTCTGTAGTTAGTACCTAGATGGCTATCTCTCTCTCTCTCTCTTGGTATTCAATACAATGATCATCGCATCTTTGCTTTGATCTATCCGATGTAATTCTTTTGTACGGTGCGTTTGTTGGGATCCGATGAATTGTGGGTTTATGTTCAGATTATTCAGGATAAAGGATTTGAGCCTTCTATGAATTCTATTATGATTCTTATTTGCATGATTATTATAGCTTCCTATATCTCTCTGATCTATTGAAATTGTTTGGCCAACTAGATTGATATTTCTTCAGTGAGAGGGTGCATTGTACTGGGTTCAATCTGGCGGTGCTCTATATCCCAGTGACAGAAGGGGACAAGGCATGTCTTTGTATTGTTGCCACTAAGGATAAAATGATGGGGTTAATTCACATTAATTGAGTTCTCTTTGTCTACATCATGTCATCGTTCTCCAAGCATTACTCTGTTTGTCATGAACTTAATACTTAGAGAGGTAGGCATAGAAGCGCTCTCGACATGGAGTAATAGTAATAGGTACAGGCAGGAGTCGGTCTATTTGTTTATGGACGTGATGCTATATATACATGATCATTGTCATGAATATCACATAACTGTGCGCTTTGCTATCAATTGCCCAACAATAATTTGTTACCCATCGTATGCCTACTACATGAGAGATGCCACTAGGAAAAACTATGTACTGACCTGACCCAAACGGATATGTGCCTCTGTGCTTTCTATGCCATCCCTGGATAAGTATGCTGGCACACACAATACTTTGATGAAATACCATAACATCACATGTAAAATAAATACCGTAGATCTAGAGTATACCTTATTATCACAGCGGAAACATAACAATAGGGGTGTGGAGTCCCATCAACGCCAACGGGAAGTTGAGTGTAGACCGTAACCCTATATCGTACTCTTACTCGTCATAGAAGTATCTGCAACATAAGACGTTGCAGCCGTGTAGGTCAGTACATTGAATGTACCGGCAAGATCACAATAGAAAGTAGATAATAAAGTCTATTCTATATGCAATAAGGCTTTGTGGCTCTATGTCTGAGTTTTTGCAAAAAAAACTGGTTTTGTTTTCTTTTTTCTACATCAAAGGAATCTCAGGAGTATTCACTACAGAGTTATCTACCATGACATGCTTCCACCAACTGATGTCTCATAGCCCACAAGTATCATAAGTTGCCCATAATTAGTTATCAATCCGGTGTTGAGAGTTCAGAGATAGTTCCAAGTCGAAAGGCTCAAATTGTCCGTAACCGGGGACATGACTAATCGATTAGATTTTAACTTTGCAGAGTGTTGTGGACTTTACCCACAAGAATCGTTCCCTCCTTGTAAGTCCTCGCACTGCCAAGTGTTTGAGAACAGGACGAACGAAACATGGTCTTTCAAGGAGCTTCCCTAACTACTCCCAGTGCCCATCCATCCTACCGTAGTTCTACATCTCGTAGCACTGGTCCAGTCAGAGTCACTACGATGATCAACCAAGCCAGAGCCCATAATGACTTGTGGATGCACATGTAAGCTTCCGGGCGAGAAGTATTCGTATGTGTCTTTGAGTCTGGGTGAAGATTTCCGCAACATGTCATGGCACTTATCCATGCATCTCGGCCATCCACAGGTTCCTCCAGGGTGCCCATCAAAACCATCCTTCACCCAGTAGTGTGTATTAAAATCTTGTCTCGAGTCTCGAAGTATGGAGATCTTGAGGATGCAAGCCTTGAAGATGTCATCATGGAGCAGTCGTCTTTGACGTAGAGTCCTTCTTCTCACACCACTCCCGAACACTCATACCAAATCCCTGTCTACTACAGCGTAGCATTACAATAAATAACATCCCGGGGCTTGATAGCAGGGTGGTAGGTTCCTACCTCATGCATACTACTTAGCTACAAGATTCAATATCACTAATGGAGGGATTTTTGAAAGGGTGACACTACATGCAAGTAAAACATAGGTAAACAAATGGTCAAAGTGAACTTGCCTGGTTCTTGTAGTTGATTCCCTACTTGTTATCGTCACTCCTTCGCTTTATGATATATCTAACGATGGAACAAAATACTTAAACACACAACAAACCAAATGAAGATCCAAATGAAAGGTTCAAATTAACAATGTAAATACATTCGTAGGATAATTATCATGACGTGACTATGGTGTGAGATAAGATCAAGTTTGGTCTTTGAATACAATATGACATCATCATATTCTAGAGTTGGATCATATTGATACTAAGTGAAGATCATGGTTTGAAGGGTTGAGAGTCAAGGTTATACGACAAGTTCTATAATGGGCTTGAATAGGGTCAAGCTTGGTGTTGAAAATAAATATGGCATGAGTCCAACATATGAAATCTAAGGATCATGGTCATGGTCAAATTATCATAAGGACGTCAGTTCAATTTTTTTGGAAATATGCTCAAACTCTTTTTGCTATGAACATATGGAGATGTGGAAGTTGGTCATGAGTTTAAGATGATGGTACTTAGATGATAATCCAAGTCACACTTCTAATATGTTGGATAAACTATTGTTGTCCTAATATCATGGTCCAAATCTAAATTATTATAAGAACTCGAATTCCATATCGACCTTCTAACAACCAAAATATTTGGCTATAAGGACATTCGGAATTCTATCTAAGATCAAGTCTTTGGTATATAAGAATGGTTATGGAAATAGAATGAACCAAATTCAATAAGGAATTATAGGGATTTGACTTACGTACAACCTATATGAAATTGATATATGGAGTGGCATAAAGTTCAAGTTTAAGGAATTAAATTGAGAACCTTCTAACCCCAAATTTGTAACTTGATACTATATGACGCGAGAGGTTCCTAATGATCTTCTCAAGAAGATTGACTTAAGAATAAAGATTTAACAAAGGGTGGAATTGATTACGATAAAAGAAAGACTATATGAAGTGTTGGGGTTAAAATGGTAGCTAGAAATAGATGATCAATTAGGAAAAAATGTTCTAACAGAAATGTATGATCTCAAGGATCAATTTTGTAATAAGAGATATTTTCAAAAGAATTATAGACTAATAGATATATCAAAAATCCTCAAATTCATATTTAAATATGAACTAAATATTAATTTGCTCAAAAATGAATTTTTACAGTTTTATAATAAACTGCAGGTTCCAATGAATCCGGTGATATCTTATTTGTTGAAATCGGACATACGGTGTAGGAGATATGATTTTCTGAACATTGGACATTTTTCTGAAACGAATTACGGGATTTCAGAGTAGGTTGCCACGTGTCAGTTTCTAAAAGGTTGGTACCTGTTCATTTTTTAACAAAACACATGGATCGATCTGTTGCCTGTTGGATCGAGAGATGGAAGAAAGAATCCGGGGAGAGGTGGTCCGGTTGCCGGAGTTGGTCGGGGCCGCGGCGCGCGGCTCGGTGGTGCACGAGGGGTGTTCATATCACCGTTCCTGATGGCGCGGCGAAGACGATGGGGTCAATGGCGCCTGTGGGTGGTGGCTGGAGTTCGGCGGAGCTCCTGTTCCCCACGGGTGCCGACAGTCGCGTGCTCCCATTGCTCATTCTAAATACAAACAAGGTCAGGGAGGCGTGTAATGAAGAGACAAAGAGGAAGGAAGTAACGAGCGGTTCTGAGCTTCACCGGAGGTTATGGAATCGTGAATGGACGGCGGCGACGAAGCTCGAATCTGGCGACAAATTCCCTTGATTTGAGGCGAGGAGGAGAGGGTTTTTGGGTCAGGGAGTTAGCACAGTCGAGGGCTCTCCTCGGGGACCTCTTATAGGTGCAGGGGAGGTCTATTCGAGTATATGAAAGGCAAGATTTTGGAGGCCATTAATGGCGTCAGTGGAGATAATTACGGACATTACGGAATTAAAGTCAGATTTTATTTCCCTGAATGGTTCCTCTTAACGCTCTCCACAATTTTCGTGTAGACTTCGGAGTGAAACGAGGAAAGGAATTGATGGGAGGAAGAGAGGAAGAGGTGGAGGCCATGGTTGTGAGCTTATGTTTGTGTTCCTGTACACGTACACACGGAGGAAGAAGACGATTGTCTGGGCATGGGCCTTAGTGAACTAGGCCCAGTGGAGAAAAGAAGAAAGAAAAAGAAAGAGTTGGGCTCGGTCCAATTTGGCATAGGACATAATTACCATTTTTTTAGTGTGCAAAAAGTTTAGTTAAACCAGCAAATCAAATGAATGTTCACATAACATTTTTGTTTGGTTTAAGTGGGCAAAAAAATTATTTAACCAAGAAAATACAAATAAAGAAAATGTTCACATGAACATAAATAATATTTAAATATTTCAGAAAATAGTTTTAGCCACAAATAATATAATTATCATGCTATTATTATTGAATAAGGACTATATAATTTCCTTGTAGTTTGTGTTTTATAAATTATCAAGAGAGAAATGATAATTGAACCATATTATACATTTCCAAATATAATTTTGGAGAAGTCACGTTATCTCCACTCATAAATCATATATATATATATATTTGGAAATATTTAAATGGATTGAAACACCCAATAAAAATCCTGAATTTAAAAATGAAACTCCAAAATCAAAAGAACTCCACATTTTCATATTTATCCACCATAGTAGAGAAAGTCTTTTTATTCTCACTCATCTATTTGATTATGGTTTCAAAATGTTTCATAAGAATCCAAGAGAAAATAAATATAATTTGAAATTTTCAAACAAGATTAAAAATATTTTAATTTCCCGTGAAAATCATAGCAATTCACTCGGTAATAACTTATTATTAACATTCCAAAATTTATAAAATTTTAGGATGTTACAAACTACCACACTTGAAATGAATCTCGTCCTCGAGATTCGAAGAGGCTAGAAAGGAGGTTAGGGTTGGGGTCTACTTGCAAATCCATTGATCTTCACAAAAGGGTCTGGTATGCTACCAGGCTTAAAAAAGTCAAGGTTCTGTCAAAACTCATGCAATTCCCCTCAGGTGTTGGCAAAGTCGGTATTCTCACATCTTTGGGTCAACTCCTTCATGGATGCTCTTCCCGTATAGGCATAACGTTTTCCTCAAAATCTTGAGTCCTTTCATCAAAATAAAGTTATTTCGAAACTGGGTCTTCTTAGCTGATAGATCTTGCGCCTATACTAAACAACTATCGAGAATCGCATGGTGGTCCTCAAATAATGGTTCATGCAGGGAATAAGTCTTGGCTTTGTTCTCACCGTATAACCTACGATTGACAATAGCTGCCGTGTACAAGGGTTTCTCATCATACCATTCTAAGGCTTAAACAGGGTTTTGACATCGTCGTGTCTCTACTATGGGTAAGTCACTCTAGATTTACTATTCCAAATAACAAGGGCGAATGATAAGAGTAAGTCGGCATGGTGATCAATTCATTTCGCACCCAAATCATTACCCAGTACAGGGTTTAGCGGATCTCGCATACTAACACTCGATCATCCTCACAAGCATTGCAAAATATCTCTTGTCCACAAACTAGGTTCGGATAAATCCATTGATTTTGCAAGCCATACAAGACATCGATCGTTGTCTTCAAAACTCTAGGGTTTTTGTGTAACCTCCAAAGAAAACGTTTGCTGATGGCATCACTTCTTCTTCCAGATCCTTATTAATTCTCGGGTCCATGGGTTATGGGGCCAATTCCACACTTGTATAGCTTGATTTTGTAGGATCCAACAGAGGGGGGGGGGGGTGATTAGACTACTTGACCAAATAAAAATCTAGCCTTTTCCCAATTTTAGTTGTGGGTAGATTTTAGCAATTGCAACAAGTCAAGTACATCCTACACATGCATGTCTAAGAGTATATCAGCGGAAAGTAAAGACAAGCACATGAAAGTAAAGGTAGAGAGAGGAGATCAAACGCAACTTGGAGACACGAAGATTTTTCCCGTGGTTCCGATAGGTGGTGTTATCGTACGTCCACGTTTATGGAGACTTCAACCCATGGAGGGTAACGGTCGCGAGAGTCCACACAGGACTCCACCCACGAAGGGTCCACAAAGTAGCAACCTTGTCTATTCCATGATGGCCTACGTCCACGGAGGACTAGCCTTACTCGGGGTAGATCTTCACGAAGTAGGCGATCTCCTTGCCCTTACAAACTTCTTGGTTCAACTCCACAATCATGAAGAAGGAGGCTCCCAAGCAACACCTAACCAATCTAGGAGGCACCACCCTCCAAAAGGTAATAGATGTGGTAGTATGATGAACTCCTTGCTCTTGTGCTTCAAAAGATAGTCTCCTCAACACTCAATCACTCTCTCACAGATTTGGCTTGGGTAGAAGAGGTTGATTGGGTGGAAAGCAACTTGGGGAGGCTAGAAATCAAGATTCATATGGTTGGAGTGGAATATCTTGATCTCAAAACATGAGTAGGTGGCTCTCTCTCAGAAAATTGGATATGACAAGTGTGGAACAGTTCTGAGTGCTTCTCTTTCGAGTGATAGGTGGTGGAGGGGTATATATAGGCTTCTCCAAAAATCCAACCATTACAAGATTATTGCCCAACTCGGTGAAACCGGAGTAAAAACTCGGTTGCACCGACTAGTGCAAAATGTGGCAACTTTGGTGTTTTTGGTGAGACCGATATATGGATCTCGGTGGTACCGATATGGGTGTCCTGGTCAGATTCCAAATCTCGGTGAGACCTATTCCTCAAACTCGGTGGGACTGATTCTGAGAAATTGGTTAACAGAAAGTTAGTCAATTGTTTTGGTTTCACCGAAAGGAAAGTTGGTAGTACAGAGATGCTAGGGTTTGGTTTGGCTTCTGTCTAGGATAAAACTCGGTGGATCCAAATGGGAAATGTTGCTGTCACCGAATTTTGACTTATGGATTTGGACAAAAGATTTATGTGGGAAAGTGGGTGAGTATTTTTTTGGTGGCTAATCGCTAAGCACTTGAGCAACCAGATCATCATATTTTCCTCATCCCCTTTTAATAGTATTGGCTTTCCTATGGACTCAAAAGTGATTTCTCACATAATGTAAAATGTAGAGTCCTCATCCTTGAAGCATGGCCAATCCTATTTCTTCTTCTCCTTGGTGAACTTCTCCACACAATCCTTTAGCCAACCCATCATTGAACTTTTTCCTCAGATACACTTGGTGGAAACATTAGTCCAATGAAATATATGTTGTTATTAATTATGAAAACCACCTAGGGAGAAGTTGTGCTTTCAATCTCCCCCTTTTTGGTAATTGATGACAACATATAGATCAAAGCTTCGATAAAAGATATAATCAATGAATAAAATCGTCACTTTGAGAAGTATGTGATAAATAAGAGCTCCCCCCCTAAATTTGTGCATTATTTTAAATTTGCGTTTGAATGCAAATGCATAATCGATTAGGATCATGGGTCACTCTTCCATGTCACATACAACTTGGTGGTGCGCAAGAATTAATATGAGTGAATTGCATAAGCACATCACACGAAACATTAAGTGAATGATCATCATGTAGATATCTCAAAGATAGCAAAGCAGTAGCATCACACACAAGAGTATATGATCAAACACCAACAAAGTTTTCAAACAAACGATAAACATAACCTAAGGTTTTAAAACTACAGAGAGGAACAAAAATGCAACACACTCTCTCTCGTAGCCCTATGATATATAACCTCTCCCCCTTTGGCAACAAGTTACCAAAAAGTTCAAAGCTATAGAGCTAAACGTCGCTCTGGGCATGGTCTCCTCCATGAGACGATGAAGCTACTCCTATGGCTGTCGAAGGAGTCGAGAGAAGAGCATCTGCAAACGCTTTAGCTGAAATCATGTGATGTGGTGGAGTAGACACTGGAGGTGCAGGAGGAACTGATGGAGCTGTGGCAGGTGCTGATGAGGTAGGCCTGGTCTCTGGAGCTGGCACAGTAGGAGTCCTGGACTGAGTCTTGAACTGAGTGTTGGTCTTGAGAGCTGGACTGTCGTCGTCATCATCATCATCATCATCATCATCATCATCATCATCATCATCATCATCATCATCATCATCATCATCATCATCATCATCATCAGTGGAATGAGGGCTAGGCACTGCATCCACTTCCTTCTTGAGCTCATCCACAGTTGTTGTCAGCTCATCCATTTTGTTGTTCAACGTAGTGAACTTATCTTCCACTATCCTCTCAAGAATTTCTTGATTGAGCAAGAGTTGCTTGATGTCCTTCTGCATACCCTGCATAGTGCTAATGAGAAAATCCATTTGCTCACTGACGGTGTCCTGGACTAGGGGGTACTCACCACGTCGTCTCCCGACAGGTGGGTCGGGCCGAGGACCCCCAGGGCGGTTCATTAATGGGCCAGTTCGGACAGCCCATGATGCATACGAGGAAGATTCCACAAGACTTGGTGATCAAGACAAGGACTCCTCTCCACCGACGTAGCCGACTAGGACTCTTGTTATCCTAGGCCTCTGGTGTGTTATATAAGCCGAGGCCAGGCTAGTCATTAGGGACAATCAGATCATCATAGATCATATCATCATACGAGCATAGCTCTTAGGGTTTAGACCACTACATACGATCTCGAGGTAGATCAACTCTGTACTCGATACACCATCGTCAATACAAACAAAGCAGGACGTAGGGTTTTACCTCCATCAAGAGGGCTCGAACCTGGGTAAATACCGTCTCCCTTGTCTCCTGTTACCCATCGATCCAAGACCCACAGATCGGGACCCCCTACGAGAGATCCGCCGGTTTTGACACCGACCTTGGTGCTTTCATTGAGAGTTCCGCTGTGGGATCGCTAGAAGGATCGATGGCTCGTCTGCATATTGCAGTTTTTCTGGACAATGAATTTGTGTTCGTCTTCCCCATTTCCTGAAGTGTCGCTTTAACGATTGCTTCAGTGGAATTGTACGGAATTGTATCTACAACAACCCTACAAAATTTCGTCGCGTTCCGATGGAGGAATCTACGACAATCTCCAATATACCGGAGCCATGTCGAATCTGGACGGGAATCTGGATGAGTTTAGGGCGAGGTGTCCAGTATCTAGCTCGGACATCCGTTGGAAAATCCCACCGTTCACCGACTGCTGAATTCCTATACCGATCACCCCTCAAAATTTCAGCTCGATCCGACCATTCAAACTCCGGAAAACGTCCGATGAGTACAACGAATTTTGGATCTATTTTCTGCGTGAAAACGAATCCGACCCGACTTCATCTTTTTCTTGAACGGGTTGTCAGACGCCCTTTTTGAAGGAAATTTTCTCATGATCTCGGTTAGCCGACCAAGAGTTCGGCATCTCGAGTGCCGAATAATCATCAAGAGAACCTCGTCATCCGCAGGTTGTACGGGTCGGGCGCTTCGTTGCTTCACCAATCCAGCATTGACCGCGTCACGTCATCTTACCGACCTGCTCCGTCACCTCGGCTAGACTGGGGGCTTCGTCATCTCCTCATCAACCTGCTCTAGGGACTTCGGCGTCACCAGCCGACCAGCTTCGACACCTCGGCTGGCATGATACTTCGGCGTCACCAGCCGACCTGCTTCGACACCTCGGCTGGCCGGAGACTTCGGTGTCACCAACCGACCTGCTTTGACACCTCGGCTGGCATGAGACTTCGGCGTCACCAGCAGACCTGCTCCGTCACCTCGGCTAGACCGGGGGCTTTGCCATCTCTTCATCAACCTACGCCAGGGACTTCAGCGTTACCGGCCGACTAGCTTCGCCATGTTAGCTGGACCGGGGACTTCGCGTCGCCACATCGACCGTGCAGCGTCGCCACTTCGTCAAGCTGAACTCTTCGCTCAGCCACCTCGGCGCCGAGGCCATATTCTTTTAATTATTTGCTTCACTTAAATTAACTAAGTAGAAGAATTTAAAATAAATAAATATTATTACCTTTATTTGTTATTACTCTTGGCTTGCACTATATTGTGTGCACAGGTAATCGACTTCGGCTGTGTCATGCGGTCACCTTGGCGTGCCTACATTGTCGCCCCGCCTCCATCAACCAAATTGTGTCGTCGACATGGTCGACGGACGTGGGGGCTTCGCCGTCACGCTGCCGAACTACTCCGTCTGCTCGACTGGACTGGGGGTTTCTCCTCGGCCCTTCGGAAGTGTTGTGTTGTCACTTCATCAAGCCGAGCTCTTCTTCGGCTACCTCGTGACCGGCTTGGGGGCTGGGACCTTGACCCACTACAAGCTCGACACACGTCACAAGCACATTAACCAGCTAAGTCGTTTTCGTGCTCAGCTCTCTTTGAAATTTTACTTTTTATTCGGTGCAACCAAACATTATATTTTTTGTTAAACAAAAAAAACTTTGTTTGTTAAAATTTTTATTTAACCGATTTAACCGGGGGCTCTTAAATTTGTATGAGCCGTTTTATAATAACTGTGTTTTCTTCTTAGTCATTGCAAAGTCTTTTTCTACTACTCCTTTTTCTGACACTAGCGTGTGGTCAATAGCCGGATAGCCTGGTTTCTTTCTAAAGCCGCTCGAGTTTAGTTCACTAAACAAGCCTCAGAGAAACACTCCACCTTCGGGATATGAAGGTTGAAGGCAAAGGCTGACCCGCTTGGAGTCCGGAGATCGGATGTATCATGTTAAAGCACGACCGAGGCACAAATTAAATTTTAGACCAATTTTGGATTGGCACAATTTTCTTTTGTCTAAACATAAAGTTTTTTTGCATAAGTTTTTTGTTATTTCCGAGCATAACTATTGCAGTACAATGCCAGATGCATTTCATGCATCGGTAGTATTAAAGGGGGTCTGGGGTTAACACCGAACCCACCAAACACCGAGGTACTCCATGCAGTCCTCGGCAAAATATCCTCGGTATTTCGCATTTATATGCATTGATTTCGAGTTGTGTCTTTGGTCTATACCTGGATTGCCCAGCTCCTGTGCTTACCTCTTTCGTTTCTGCTTTGTTTGGCTAAGGGGTAAAGGGAGAACCACTGCGATTGTCACTTCCGGTTTAACTGGTTAAGTGCCTCAATTGGAGAAAGCCGAAAGCTGACTGTCACAACAAGCGTAAATCGGTCAGCGAACCACAGGCGGTGTTCAACCAAATATAGCCGATCGAGGTTATCCGAGTAAAATGAAGGGCCTTTCTTTCTTGAAAAGGCCAAGTTGTGGGTGGTTCGACCTCGAATAATCCGAGGAGTCGACGTATACCGAGGGCTATTAAGTTGCCCCCAAACATATGCTCCTATGACTAAGTGAAAGTTATAAAGCCCGGATATCTGATTGCCTTGTTTCCGCTAACACAACCGCCTCCGGGCACCGAGACGTCGGCTAAGGGTTGTCTTGTTATTGCGGAAACACCCTGCATAGCATCTACAAAGGGGTAGAAGTCGACGATGGGCCACTCTCAAATGATAAATGGTCACAAAGGAGTCAAAATAGCATATAGCATAAAAGCATTTGTATTCAATATGCGAGTGCTACCTTCCGTAATCATCGTTATAAAGCCATAAATATGCATCAATTTGATTTAAGATTTTGGCAAGCTGGGTTGCCTGGCTCCTGTGCTTATCCCCTACGTTCCCGATTGTTCGGCTAGGGGGTAAAGGGAGCACCTCTATGATTGTTACTTCCGGGTCATCCGGGTTAGTACCTCAGACTGGGTGAAGCCGAAAGCTAGCCATCTTAAGAATATAATTAGTTGGCAACGACGGAAGTGAAAATTTTGGTTCATTAAAGACCACAAAGTTCGGGAACATTCGCCGAACTAAATCCTCAATATTTTTCCTCCCGCATTGATCGGAGTTGGGGTTTCATGATCATGGTCAACATGATATCCTGGGAAAAGGAACTTATAAGTGAACTATTTCTCCTAGAAGATGTTTCTTACATAGTAATATAACATATCTCTCCGCGTACCTTTGTTTATAAAACCATATGGCCGGATTGCCTTGTTTGCCGTAAATCTTTGCCTTTATAAAGGCTTTATAAAGTAGGACAAACACTCGTCAACTACTGGCCGAGGAGGTTGAAGCCGATGGTCGGTCAACAAAGTCTTGTACAATGCGGATCTGAGCATTAATGATGTAAAGTACTTGGATACATAGAATCATTACACATAAATTGTGTCAAACGTAACAAAGTTTGTGTCAAAGAAATATCGATCCTTAATTCGACCACCCGTGCCAAAATTAAGGCTCGAGGGCTACTGCATTGCCTATTCAATGCAGCAAATTCATAGTGCAATACGGTTTCTGAGGAGATTCGATCCTTAGGTTGGTCGGCCGCACCCAACCCGAGTCTCGGAAACTACTGCGTACCGCGTTAACATCCCTAACGAATGCCGCCGAGCAAGAACTTGATCCTCAGGCCGATTTTGCAAATCGACCTAAGTCTCAGGGGCTACTGGGATTAGTGGTTTTATTTTGATTATTATTTTTTCCTTCAGGGGCATCTCAGGTTTTAGACCGACACGCACCTTGAGGGCTACTGGCTATATATCTCGGCAGAGAATAAATTGCACCAATCAAAAATATCCACAAAAAATCAGCCCGCGGTCGGGGTGGTGCACCACCTCGGAAGCAGTCCGGCATAAAGCTCGGGCGCAAGTGGCTGGCTCCATAGAGGGCATTTCTGGCATTAAGCTCGGCTGAATTCGTTCATTTTTTTAAAGACCGAGGTAGTTTATGACACCTCGGACGCTGATCATCGTTGGAGCTCGGATGCGGTCCGGTGTTGGAGCTCGAAAGCATTCCGGCATAAAGCTCAAGATCGAAGACACTTTGGAAGCAGTCCGACATAAAGCTCGAATGCGAACGGCTGGATCCATAAAAGACTATCCCGATATTTAAGCTTGGATGAACTACTTCAAATATTCAGAGACCGAGGTATCCTATGACACCTCGGATGCTGACCAGCGTTGGAGCTCGGGCTCAAAAAGACACCTCGGATACAGTTCGGCGTTGGAGCTCGGACACAAGAGGATACCGCCACACGGGAAGCGCTTCGGACCCGAGTTGTGGCATAAAAATAATGAGGCATTAATACAGGACGATAACTTAAAGGGGCTCCTCGGATGCCCAACATGTGAACTCTTCGGATTCACCTCGGCGATCCTCGAGATCAGTGATGGGAAGATTTATTGAATCAGTTTTCAAGACCGACGGCCAAAGACGAAGAACTGTTCGGAAGAACCGAGGAGCGTCCCTAACTTGAAGACCGGTTTAGGGGGCTACTGACAGTGTCCTGGACTAGGGGGTACTCACCACGTCGTCTCCCGACAGGTGGGTCGGGCCGAGGACCCCCAGGGCGGTTCATTAATGGGCCAGTTCGGATAACCCATGATGCATACGAGGAAGATTCCACAAGACTTGGTGATCAAGACAAGGACTCCTCTCCACCGACGTAGCCGACTAGGACTCTTGTTATCGTAGGCCTCTGGTGTGTTATATAAGCCGAGGCCAGGCTAGTCATTAGGGACAATCAGATCATCATAGATCATATCATACGAGCATAGCTCTTAGGGTTTAGACCACAACATACGATCTCGAGGTAGATCAACTCTGTACTCGATACACCATCGTCAATACAAACAAAGCAGGATGTAGGGTTTTACCTCCATCAAGAGGGCTCGAACGTGGGTAAATACCGTCTCCCTTGTCTCCTGTTACTCATCGATCCAAGACCCACAGATCGGGACACCCTACCCGAGATCCGCCGGTTTTAACACCGACACTCACTCTTAGTCCTTGGAACCCGAGCACTAGTGGCTCTAGCTGTCTCAGCTGCTGCCTGTGCAGTAGATGAAGTGGGATGTGTCAGGGAACGTTGCATGGGAAACAAAAATTTTCCTACGCACACACAAGATCTATCCATGGTGATGAGCATCTACGAGAGGGAGAGTGGATCTACATACCCTTGTAGATCACTAAGCGGAAGCGTTAAGAAACGCGGTTGATGTAGTCGAACGTCTTCGCGATCCAAATCGCCGAGCGTCCCCCGATCCCATCACGATCCGTCTCGCGATCCAATCACGATCCGTCCCGCGATCCCATCATGATTCGTCCGGCGATCAAATCACGAACCGTCTCGCGATCCTGATCACGGCCCTTCCGATCTAGCGCCGAACGGACGACACCTCCGCATTCAACACACGTACAGCTTGATGACGCCTTCACCTCCTCGATCCAGCGAGCGATGGTGAAGTAGTAGATGAGTTCCGGCAGCACGACGGTGTGGTGACGGTGGTGGTGAAGAACAATCTCCGCAGGGCTTCGCCAAGCACTATGGAAACTATGATGGAGGATGAACTAGAGGGGCGGGGTTGCCGGCACACGGCTTGGGGAATTCTTGATGTGTTACGGGTGCTAGCCCTGCCCCTCTATTTATATGTTGAGCCCTGGGGTCGAAACTTGGAGAAAGAGCCTCCTCAAAGTCGGTTTGGCCCGCAAGGCAAGAGTCCTCCTCGGACTCCAGGACCAGACGCCAGGGTCCTCGGCGTCTGGCCCCAGACGCCAGGGTTCCTGGCATCTGGCCCCTGGCCTCCGCAAAACTCCTTTTGCGCCTTCCTAAAGCCTAGTGGGCTTTACCCCTTGGCCCAAATAAAGTGTTCTCATACCCGAACATTTCGGGAAACATCCGAAACCCCTTCCGATGAATTCCGGAACCCTTCCAGAGACCAAACACTATTATCCCATATATCAATCTTTACCTCCGGACTATTCCGGAGCTCCTCGTCATGTCCGGGATCTCATCCGGGACTCCGAACAACTTTCGGTAACCAACATAATAACTCAACTATACTTATATCGTCACCAAACGTTAAGTGTGTAGATCCTGCGGGTTCGAGAACTATGCAGACATGACCGAGACACCTCTACGGTCAATAACCAATAGCGGGACCTGGATACCCATATTGGTTCCTACATATTCTACGAAGATCTTTATCGGTTGAACCTCTATGTCAAGGATTCAGTTAATCCCGTATGCTGTTCCCTTTGTTTATCGGTATGTTACTTGCCCGAGATTCGATCGTCGGTATCTCCATACCTAGTTCAATCTCGTTACCGGCAAGTCTCTTTACTCGTTCCGTAATACAAGATCCTGTGGCTAACTATTTAGTCACTTTGCTTGCAAGGCTCATTGTGATGTTGTATTACCGAGTGGGCCCTGAGATACCTCTCCGTCACACGGAGTAACAAATCCCAGACTCGATCCATGCCAACTTAACAGACACCCTCGGAGATGCCTGTAGAGCATCTTTATAGTCGCCCAGTTACGTTGTGACGTTTGATACACACAAGGCACTCCTACGGTGTCAGTGAGTTGCATGATCTCATGGTCATAGGAACAGATACTTGACATGCAGAAAACTATAGCAATAAACTGACACGATCATATGCTACGTTCATAGTTTGGGTCTTGTCCATCACATCATTCTCCTAATGATGTGATCCCGTTATCAAATGACAACTCTTGTCCATGGCTAGGAAACCATAGCCATCTTTGATCAACGAGCTAGTCCATTAGAGGCTTACTAGGGACACATTATCGTCTATGTACCCACACATGTATTTGCATTTCCAATCAATACAATTATAGCATGGATAATAAACATTTATCATGAACAAGGAAATATAATAATAACCAATTTATTATTGCCTCTAGGGCATATTTCCAACAGTCTCCCACCTGCACTAGAGTCAATAATCTAGCTCACATCACTATGTGATTTACATTGTAATGAATCTAACACCCAATGAGTTCTGGGGTTCGATCATGTTTTGCATGTGAGAGAGGTCTTTAGTCAACGGTCTGCAACATTCATATCCGTGTGTTCTTTGCAAATCTATATGTCATACTGCAGATGCTACCACGCTCCACTTGGAACTATTCCAAATGGCTGCTCCACTATACGTATCTGGATTGCTACTCAGAGTCATCCGGATAGGTGTCAAAGCTTGCATCGACGTAACCCTTTACAACGAACTCTTTATCACCTCCATAACTGAGAAACATTTCCTTAGTCCTCTAGTTACTAAGGATAATTTTGACCGCTGTCCAGTGATCCACTCCTGGACCACTCTTGTACCCCTTGACAGACTCATGGCAAGGCACACACCAGGTGCGGTACACAGCATGGCATACTATGCAGAGCCTATGGATAAGGCATAGGGGACGACCTTCGTCCTTTCTCTTTCTTCTGCCGTGGTCGAGCTTTGAGTCTCACTCAACTCCACACCTTACAAATCAGGCAAGAACTCTTTCTTTGACTGATCCATTTTGAACTCTTTCAAAATCTTGTCAAGGTATGTACTCATTGAAAGTTTTATCAGACATCTTGATCTATCTCTATAGATCCTGATGCCCAATATTTAAGTAGCTTCATTCCAGGTTTTCCTTTGAAAAACTCCTTTTCAAACAATCCTTTATGCTTTCCAGAAATTCTACATCATTTCTGATCAACAATATGTCATCCACATATACTTATCAGAAATTATATAGTGCTCCCACTCACTTTATTGTAAATACAAGTTTCTCATAAACTTTGTATAGACCCAAAAACTTTGATCACCTCATCAAAGTGTATATTCTAACTCTGAGATGCTTGCTCCTGTCCATAGAAGGATTGCTGGAGCTTGCATACATTTTAGCATCCTTAGGACTGACAAAACCTTCCGGTTGCATCACATACAACCTTTCCTCACGGAAACCGTTAAGGAAACTCTGTTTTGACATCCATCTGCCAGATTTCATAATCGAAAAATGCAGCAACTGCTAACATAATTCCAACAGACTTTAGCATCGCTACGGGTGAGAAAGTCTCATCGTAGTCAACTCCTTGAACTTGTGAAAAACCCTTTGCCACAAGTCGAGCTTTATAGACGGTGACATTACCGTCCGCGTCCGTCTTCCTTTTAAAGATCCATTTGTTCTGAATGGCCTTTCGCCCTTCAGGTAATACTTCCAAAGCCCATACTTTGTTTTCTTACATGGATCCCATCTCGGATTTCATGGCCTCTAACCATTTCTCGGAATCCGGGCTCATCATCGCTTCTCCATAGCTCGTAGGTTCATCGTTGTCCAACAACATGACCTCTAAGACAGGGTTGCCGTACCACTCAGGAGCAGTACGTGTCCTTGTCGACCTACGAGGTTCGATAGTAACTTGATCCGAAGCTTCATGATCATCATCATTAACTTCCTCTTCAACTAACGTAGGCTCCACAGAAACAACTTTCTGCACTGCGCTACTCTCTGGTTGAAACAAAGGCTCAACAACCTCATCAAGTTCTATCTTCCTCCCACTCAATTCTTTCGAGAGAAAACTCTTTCTCGAGAAAGGACCCGTTTTAGCAACAAACACTTTGTGCTTGGATCTGAGATAGAAGGTATACCCAACTGTTACGTTAGGGTAGTCTATGAAGATGCATTTGTCCGCTTTGGGTTTGAGCTCATCAGGTTGAAACCTTTCTCACATAAGCGTCGCAGCCCCAAACATTAAGAAATGACAGCTTAGGTTTCTGCCAAACCAAAATTCATACGGTGTCATCTCAACAGACTTAGATGGTGCCCTATTTAAAGTGAATGTAGTTGTCTCTGATGCATAACCCTAAAACGATAGTGGCAAATTGATAAGAGACATCATAGTACGCACCATATCCAATAGAGCACGACTACGACGTTCGGACACACCATCACACTATGGTGTTCCAGGTGGCGAGAGTTGTGAAACAACTTCCACATTGTCTTAAGTTGTATACCAAACTCGTAACTCAGATATTTACCACCATGATCATATCGTTAGACATTTTATCTTCTTGTCACGATGATCTCAAACTTCACTCTGAATTTGTTGGAACTTTTCAAACGTTTCAGACTTGTGTTTCATTAAGTAAATATCCCCATATCTACTCAAATCATCAGTGAAGGCAAGAAAATAACGATATCCACCGCACGCTACAACACTCATTGGACCGAATACATCAACATGTATCATTTCCAATAAGTCACTTGCCCGCTCCATCATACCGGAAAACGGGGTCTTAGTCATCTTGCCCATGAGGCATGGTCCGCATGTCTCAACCGATTCGAAATTGAATGAGTCCAAAGATCCATCAGCATGGAGTTTCTTCATGCGCTTTACACCTATATGACATTTAGCGGCAGTGCCACAAGTATGTGGTACTATCATTATTAAGTTTGTATCTTTCGGCATCAATATTATGAACATGTGTATCACTACGATCAAGATTCAATAAACCATTCTCATTGGGTGTATGACCATTGAAGGTATTATTCATGTAAACAGAATAACCATTATTCTCTAACTTAAATGAATAACCGTATTGCAATAAACATGATCTAATCACGTTCATGCTCAACGCACACACCAAATAACATTTATTTAGGTTCATCACTAATCCCGAAGGTAGAGAGAGCGTGCGATGGTGATCACATCAACCTTGGAAACACTTCCAACACTCATCATCACCTCACCCTTAGCTAGCCTCCGTTTATTCCGTAGCTTTTATTTTGAGTTACTAACATTTAGCAACCAAACCGGTATCCAATACCCAAGTGCTACTAGGAGTACCAGTAAGGTACACATCAATAACACGTATATCAAATATACTTCTGTCGACGTTGCCAGCCTTCTTATCTACCAAGTATCTAGGGTTGTTCCGCTTCAGCGACCGTTCTCCTCATAATAGAAGCACTTAGTCTCGGGTTTAGGTTCAACCTTGGGTTTCTTCACTGGGGCAGCAACTGGCTTGCCATCCATGAAGTTTCCCTCCTTGCCCTTGCCCTTCTCGAAACTAGTGGTTTTACTAACCATCAACACTTGATGCTCCTTCTTGATTTCTACCTTCGCGGTGTCAAACATCGCGAATAGCTCAGGGATCATTATTTCCATCCCTGGCATTTTATAGTTCATCACGAAGCTCTAGTAGCTTAGTGACAGTGACTTGGAGAACTATATCAATCACTATCTTATCTGGAAGATAAACTCCCACTCGATTCAAGCGATTGTAGCACCCAGACAATCTGAGCACATGTTCACCGATTCAGCTATTCTCCTTCATCTTGCAGGCAAAGAATCTTGTTGGAGGTCTCATACCTCTCAACACGGGCACGAGCCTGAGATCCCAATTTCAGCTCTTAGAACATCTCATATGTTCCGTGACGTTCAAAACGTTTTGGAGCCTCAATTCTAAGCCATAATGCATGACGCACTGAACTATCAAGTAATCATCAGAACGTGCCTGTCAGATGTTCACAACATCTACAGACGACGCTTGGGGGGGGGGGGGGAGGGGGTGTGCACCGAACGGTGCATTAAGGACATAAGCCTTCTGTGCAGCAATGAGGACAATCCTCGGATCACGGACCCAGTCCGCATTATTGCTACCATAATCTTTCAACTCTATTTCTCTAGGAACATATAAAAATTCAAGGGAGCTACAGCGCGAGCTAGTAATCTACAACATAATTTGCAAAGACATTTTGACTATGTTCATGATAATGAGTTTTGTTAATCATATTACTTAAAAACTCTCACTCAAATTGATATCCCTCTGGTCATTCGAGTGTCACATGATCCAAATTCACCAACCCAAGTCCGATCATCACGTGAGATGAGGTGGTTTCAATGGTGAACATCTTCATGTTGATCATATCTACTATATGACTCATGTTCGACCTTTTGGTCTCTTGTGTTCCGAGGCCATGTCTGTACATGCTAGGCTCGTCAAGTTTAACCCGAGTGTTCCGCACGTGCAACACTGGCTTGCACCCGTTGTATGCGAACGTAGAGTCTATCACACCCGATCATCACGTGGTGTCTCGAAACGACGAACTTTCGCAACGGTGCACACTCGGGGAGAACACAGTTTTATCTTGAAATTTAAGTGAGGGATCACCTTATAATGCTACCGTCGTCCTAAGCAAAATAAGATGCATAAAAGGATTAACATCACATGCAAATCATAAGTGACATGATATGGCCATAAACTTGTGCTTTTGATCTCCATCTCCAAAGCACCGGCATGATCTCCATCGTCACTGGCATGACACCATGATCTCCATCATCTTGATCTCCATCAACGTGTCGCCATGAGGTTGTCGCACCAACTGTTGCTTCTACGACTATTGCTAACTCATAGCGATAAAGTAAAGCAAAACGGTGAAAATAAATTAAAGACAACCCTATGGCTCCTGCCGGTTCCCGTACTCATCGACATGAAAGTCATGATATTCTATACAATACATGATCATTTTATACATCACATATATCTCATCATGTAATTGGCCATATCACATCACAACATACCCTGCAAAAACAAGTTAGACGTCCTCTAATTGTTGTTGCATGTTTTACGTGGCTGCTACGGGTATCTAGCAAGAACTATTCTTACCTACGCATAAACCACAACGGTGATACACAAATTGCTATTCAACCTTCTCAAGGATCGCCTTTGTCAAATCCGATCCGACTAAAGTGGGAGAAACAGACAACCGCCAGCCATCTTTATGCAACGAAGTTACATGTCAGTTGATGGAACCAGTCTCTTGTAAGCGTACGAGTAATGTTGGTCCGGGCCGCTTCATCCCACAATACCACCGAAACAAGAAAATACCAAGGGAGGAAGCAATCCGAATATCAACGCCCACAAACTCCTTTGTGTTCTACTCGAGATCTCATCTACACATAGACCTAGCTCTGATACCACTGTCGGGGAACGTTGCATGGGAAACAAAAATTTTCCTACGCACACACAAGATCTATCCATGGTGATGAGCATCTACGAGAGGGAGAGTGGATCTACATACCCTTGTAGGTCACTAAGCGGAAGCGTTAAGAAACGCGGTTGATGTAGTCGAACGTCTTCGCGATCCAAATTGCCGAGCGTCCCGCGATCCCATCATGATCCGTCTCGCGATCCAATCACGATCCGTCCCGCGATCCCATCATGATTCGTCCCGCGATCAAATCACGAACCGTCTCGCGATCCTGATCACGGTCCTTCCGATCTAGCGCCGAACGGACGGCACCTCCGCGTTCAACACACGTACAGCTTGATGACGCCTTCACCTCCTCGATCCAGCGAGCGGTGGTGAAGTAGTAGATGAGTTCCGGCAGCACGACGGCATGGTGACGGTGGTGGTGAAGAACAATCTCCGCAGGGCTTCGCCAAGCACTACGGAAACTATGACGGAGGATGAACTAGAGGGGCGGGGTTGCCAGCACATGGCTTGGGGAATTCTTGATGTGTTACGGGTCCTAGCCCTGCCCCTCTATTTATATGTTGAGCCCTGGGGTCGAAACTTGGAGAAAGAGCCTCCTCAAAGTCGGTTTGACCCAGAAGGCAAGAGTCCTCCTCGGACTCCAGGACCAGACGGCAGGGTCCTCGGCGTCTGGCCCCAGACGCCAGGGTTCCTGGCGTCTGGCCCCTGGCCTCCACGAAACTCCTTTTGCGCCTTCCTAAAGCCTAGTAGGCTTTACCCCTTGGCCCAAATAAAGTGTTCTCGTACCCGAACATTTCGGGAAACATCCGAAACCCCTTTCGGTGAATTCCGGAACCCTTCTGGAGACCAAACACTATTATCCCATATATCAATCTTTATCTCCGGACTATTCTGGAGCTCCTCGTCATGTCCGGGATCTCATATGGGACTCCGAACAACTTTCGGTCACCAACATAATAACTCAACTATACTTATATCGTCACCAAACGTTAAGTGTGTAGACCCTGCGGGTTCGAGAACTATGCAGACATGACCGAGACACCTCTATAGTCAATAACCAATAGCGGGACCTGGATGCCCATATTGGTTCCTAAATATTCTATGAAGATCTTTATTGGTTGAACCTCTATGTCAAGGATTCAGTTAATCCCGTATGCTGTTCCCTTTGTTTATCGGTATGTTACTTGCCCGAGATTCGATCGTTGGTATCTCCATACCTAGTTCAATCTCGTTACCGGCAAGTCTCTTTACTCGTTCCGTAATAAAATATCCTGTGGCTAACTCTTTAGTCACTTTGCTTGCAAGGCTCATTGTGATGTTGTATTACCGAGTGGGCCCTGAGATACCTCTCCATCACACGGAGTAACAAATCCCAGACTCGATCCATGCCAACTTAACAGACACCCTTGGAGATGCATGTAGAGCATCTTTATAGTCACCCAGTTACGTTGTGACGTTTGATACACACAAGGCACTCCTACGGTGTTAGTGAGTTGCATGATCTCATGGTCATAGGAACAGATACTTGACATGTAGAAAACTATAGCAATAAACTGACACGGTCATATGCTACGTTCATAGTTTGGGTCTTGTCCATCACATCATTCTCCTAATGATGTGATCCCGTTATCAAATGACAACTCTTGTCCATGGCTAGGAAACCATAGCCATCTTTGATCAACGAGCTAGTCCATTAGAGGCTTACTAGGGACACATTGTCGTCTATGTACCCACACATGTATTTGCGTTTCCAATCAATACAATTATAGCATGGATAATAAACATTTATCATGAACAAGGAAATATAATAATAACCAATTTATTATTGCCTCTAGCGCATATTTCCAACAGGATGACTGGGATCCAGCACCACAACATTATCCTCAAAGTATGGCTGAAGTGTCATATGAGGATGATCAAGTGCATATACATTCTTCTCCATCTTGGGGTTGATGAGCATCTGAATGTAAGGAGCATATCCACAAGATCATTTCTGATCAGCAGCTATTCTCTTGACTGTCTCAACTATCAAGTCCATCACTCTAATCCTGGTGTGGGTGTCTATGTGGTGCATCATGTTGATGGAGTACCCCCTGATCATCTTATCATCTCCAGACTTGGGCATCAAGGTATACCTCAAGATAGTGTTGGTGGTGGGTAGTCCTGCTTGCAAATGATAGACAGAGCCAAGCTTATGTGAATGCACATGAGTGGCTGGGATTTCCTTGTACATATTGGCCATTGAGTTGTGACTCATCTTGGCCTTAGTGTAGACATCCAAGTCTCCTTGTACCTGTGGGGCTCCTAAGATGGTAGCCCACTCATCAATAGTGGATTGGTACCTGACTCCCTCAGTCATCCATATGATATGCCCATCTGGATATAAATGAGCTGTGGAGTAAAACTGCATGGTCATCTCATCATTCCAGACAGTGAACTCTCTCCCAACAAAGTTTCCAATATCAATGCACTGGAAGTTGTCCTGCACACTGGGAAAGAAGTCCTCATTCTCCTTGATGTATTCCCGGTCAACATACCTCATATGACTAACTGCTAGGCTCTTGTCCAATAGGATAGTCTCATAGAAATCATGTTGTTCCTTGGTGTAGAACCTGTCATCTACAGCAGTCCTTCTCCTGGATGCATAGGGGTCATGTGCTCTCCAAGACCTCGGTCCTCAATCTCTTCTCTTCTTCATATCTTCAGCTACTGGGTGAGCATCATTGTGAATTGGCAAATGTGGCCTTAGCTCCTCAAAACATAAAAGTCATCCTCTTCTTCCATAGTGGAAGATCTCTTGTTCTTTGCTGCAAGAGGGATGTCCCTAGTAGTCTTCTTGGACTTAGGAGCTGATGTTGGCTTCTTGGGAGCAGATTGGGTGCTCTTAGATGGAGCTTGCTTGGGCATAGTATCTGCCATAAGCTTCTTCTTCTTTGCAGGAGGGGCTTGGGCAGCTGGCTCTTCCTCCACTTCCTCTTGCTCAGCCTCAGCTGGGTCCTCATACATGGAAGTTTGCCTAACAACAACATGGACAATCCTCTTCCTAGCTCTATTCTTCTCACCTGCCTTCTTAGGCATAGATTTCTTCTTGGTTGGAGATTCAAGAGATAGAGACAAGTTTCCTCTAGCACTCTCAGGTGCTCTCATAGCTTCAATGTTAGCATATACTTTCTTGACTAGCCTCTTAGCTGAAGTGACCTCTGTGGCAAATTTCTTAGCAGCCCTTTCTTTCTTGTCTTGCTGCTTCTTGGCTAACACTTCTTCTGGCACAAAGTCTGAATCTTCCTCTTCAGAATTCAGGTTTATTCTTGCCCTGGTGGCAGCCTTGGGCATGCCATGAGAACTTGGAGTGCCTGGATCTTCTAAAGAAGAAGAACTGGCATCTGGGCTTGTGCCTGAACTCATATCAACATTCCTATCTCTGAAGTCATTCTGGCTATCATCAGAACCTGACATGCTGACCCTGTGAATAGAATATAGAAGAGCAGATGGTTTGAGCATCACAAAAATCCAAAAGATCTTCCAAAATTGAACTCAAATTCTTAGTTTTGGATTTCTGCTAAGTGGGTTTCGGTACCACCGAGTTAGAGAATTCGGAGCCACCGAGAGTGACACTCTCATATTACAGAAACCTGGCAACTCTTTTCGATGAGACTGAAAAGAGAAACTCGGTTTCACTGCGAGTGTTCTGGTTTGCCCTAAATCACAGATCGGTAATACCCATATTTCCAACTCGGTGTCACCGAGACACACTTGGCGGACCTCCAACCCTAGAAATTTTCGATCTTCTATTCTAATGGAAGTTTTTCGTGGATAGATCAATCTCAAACCGTGGCTTATGGATGGAGCAACCCTAATGCACAAGAAATTGATATGGGAGCGCAAGAGGGGATCAGAATCTCACCCTAATTCGGTGAGGAATCCGCTATGGCGGCGAAGGCGGTGGAGATTTCGCCGACGGCGAGGATCCCAGAGGCGAGGGCGCACGGGGAGTCGAAGGAGAAGTCCATAGACGCGAGCACATGAGCGAGGAGTTCCAGATGATGACGGATTGAAGTGAATTTTAATAGTTGGGTCCGCTGGAATATATGTACTCCTGCACTGTTGGTGACACCGATGCAAATATTTTGGTGCCACAGAGTTTCATAACTGTTAGCTGACAGCGAAACTCAGTGAGACCGAGAATATCCAATCGGTGGAACTGAGATTCTGAAATCAGATCAACCCTTAGCTTCGGTGGAACCGAGTTTTTGTAATTGGTTACACCGAGTTGCTCAGGGAGGTTTTGGAATGCAGCTCTTGTCGAAACGGAACTCCGAGTGCTCCTCACACAAAGGGTTCGAGAAGTGCTTGTTCAAATTTTTGTGATGAAGCAAGAATAGAATTTGAGACGAGGAAGCATAGATAGCTAGAGAGGGGGCCTAGGCATTCTTGTACATCCAATTGGTCAAAATAAACATAAGAGCCAAATAGCAACAATTGGATGTCCTCGAATGACTAAAGATATGCATACCAACATGCTCACACAATAAGATGTCCAAAGAAATCATGGCAAACATGCAAAACCACTCTAGAATCTAACAAGCACTTTGGCGATGATGGAGTCATCTATATATGAGTATATTGACTTAGGAGCCAAGTAAGAATACTTGATCATAGGTCATACTCATCGTTTAAGCACAAGTGGGGTTGCCACTTTTACATAAAGCTTTTAATGGGTTCACATCTTTAAGAGATGCGTTAACTCAAGTCTTAGAGTATATCCCCCCCTTGATGTGATATCCCCCCTAAGAGGGACAAACTAACCTTGGGTTTTGTCGTCGAAGACTTCATGTAGGTGATGTAGTGGTGGATGCTCATTGTTGATGAAGATCATCTTGAGTTGGGAGTAATCCACATTGTTTTCTTACTCTTCTCACCTACATGGGTTAGTCCCACACAAGAGACAAATACAAGGATATCTATGGACGTGGAGTGCAAAGTATACATGATGATGTCCATGGATTCATTAATTACCTTGTCCCTTGCTTACCTTTGAGGGAATGTGTGACTGATACGTCTCCAATGTATATATAATTTTTGTTTGTTCCATGCTGTTATATTATCATTCTTGGATGTTTTACAACCATTTTATAGCAACTTTATATCATTTTTTGGGACTAACCTATTGACATAGTGCCAAGTGACAATTGCTGTTTTTTGCTTATTTTTTACTTCGCAGAATATCAGTACCAAACAGAATCCAATCGCGACGAAACTTTTTGGAGATTGTTTTTAGACCAGAAGGAAGCCAGTGGGCCAAAGAAGTAACCAAGAGGGAGCTCAGGCAGCCCACAAGACACCAGGGCGCGCTAGAGGCCCCGGGCGCACCCTGGGGGGTGGTGGCCGCCTCGGGAACCCCCTCCACTGCCTCTGATCTCTATAAATACCCAAATATTCCAGAAAGCCTAGAGGAGTTGACGAAAAATACTTCTAGCTGCCGCGAGTTCCAGAACCGCGAGATCCAATCTAACACCATCACGAAGGGGTTCATCATCCTCATTGGTGCCTCTCTGATGATGCGTGAGTAGTCCACCATAGACCTACAAGTCTGTAGGCAGTAGCTAGATGGCTTTCTCTCTCTGTTTTGATTCTCAATACAATGGTCTCTTGGAGATCTATTTGATGTAATGACTTTTTGCGGTGTGTTTGTTGGGATCCGATGAATTTTGAGTTCATGATCAGTTTCTATCCATGAATATTATTTGAGTCTTCTTTGATCTCTTATTTGCATGATTACTTATAGCCTCGTATTTCTTCTTCGAATCTTTGGTTTAGTTAGGCCAACTAGATCCATTTTTCTTGCCATGGGAAGAGGTGCTTTATGATGGGTTCGATCTTGCGGTGTCCTTTCCCAGTGACAGAAGGGGCAGCAAGGCACACATGTATCGTTGCCATTAAGGATAACAAGATGGGGTCTACTCCTACATGAATAGATCTTGTCTACATCATGTCACCATTCTTATTGCATTACTCCATTTTTCCATGAACTTAATACACTAGATGCATGCTGGATAGCGGTCGATGTGTGGAGTAATAGTAGTAGATGCAGAATCGTTTCGGTCTACTAATGCTGGACGTGCTGCATCATCCCTTCCTCTTTGGGGAAATACCGACGCAGTGTCAAACCACGCCAAAGGAATTTCTGCGCCGTTGCTGGGGAGGAGGTACGAAGGTAGTCTCCCGTCAACTTGCCAATTTCTCGCGCTGTTGCCGGGGAGACATCATCAACATCTATCAGGTTCCTAATCACAAATCTCATCTCCTTGAAATTACATTATTTACCATTTGCCTCTCGTTTCCTCTCCCCCACTTCACAAATTTTCCATTTTATTCGCCTTCTATTTCGTTTGCCCTTTTTCTCGTCAGATCTCTTGCTTGCTTGCAATCTTGTTTGCGTAGTCACGATGACTCAAGAAAATACCAAATTGTGTGATTTTTCCAATACTAATAATAATGATTTTATTAGTACTCCGATTGCTCCTCCCGCCACTAGTGCGGAGTCTTGTGATATTAATGCCGCTTTGTTGAATCTTGTTATGAAAGATCAATTTTCTGGTACTCCTAATGAGGATGCCATGTCCCATCTAAACACATTCGTAGAATTGTATGATATGCAAAATAAAAAAGATGCGGACAATGATATAGTGAAGTTGAAATTATTTCCTTGCTCCTTGTGGGATCGCGCAAAAATTTGGTTTTCTTCTTTGCCTCGCAATAGTATCGATTCTTGGAATAAGTGCAAGGATGCTTTTATTACTAAGTATTTTCCGCCCACGAAAATTATTTCTCTTAGAACTCAAATCATGAATTTTAAGCAACTTGGGCATGAACATGTTGCACAATCTTGGGAAAAAATGAAATTGATGCTAAGAAATTGTCCTACTCATGGATTAAATCTTTGGATGATCATAAATATTTTTTATGCGGGATTGAATTTTGTCTCCAGAAATCTTTTAGATTCCGCCACAGGTGGTAATTTTATGGAAGTTACTTTGGGTGAAGCTACTAAATTGCTAGATAATATTATGGCAAATTATTCACAATGACATACTGAAAGAGCACCTACTAGTAAAAAAGTCAATTCGGTTGAAGAAATTAGTACTTTGAATGAAAAAGTTGATGCTCTTATGAAGTTGGTTGCTAGTAAAAATTCTCCTATTGATCTTAATGATGTGCCTTTGTCTACTTTCATTGAGGAAAATAGTGATTCCGTAGATGTGAATTTTTCTCGCGAAACAATTTCAATAACAATGCTTATAGAGGTAATTTTAATCCTAGGCCTTTTCCTGAAAATTCCTCTAATAATTATGGTAATTACTATGGTAATTCTTCTTACAATAATAATAGGAACCCCTCTGATCTTGAGAGTAATATTGAAGAATTTATCAATGCTCAAAAAGTTTTCAATACTACGATAGAAGAAAAGTTGAATAAGATCGATGATATGTCTAGAAGCATTGAGAGAATTTCGCATGATATAGAAAATCTCAAGTTGAAAGCTTTTGGACCTAAGATTGATGAATCAATTAAAGCCTTATATGTTTCTATGGATGAAAGTAAGAAAAGAACCGCTATGCTTAGAGCTAAAAGATAATTTTTATAAAAAGCGTTTTCTAGTGATCGCTTTCAGAAAAATGATGAAGATCTTAAAGTGATTGGTGTTTATTCAATTGATTCCTTGTTTAGTAATATTAAAATTGATGATAAAGGGACTGAAGTAGAGTCGACTTTATCTATAAGGCGTCCCAATGATTTGGAGGGTGAAAATCTTGATGAATTTTTTTGATGAAAGTGCGTTTGAAGAGGTCAAAACTTTAACTAGTGATGTGCCCACTATTTTGGATTGCAAATATTTTAATTATGATATTTTCTCTTTGATTAAATGTATTTCCTTGCTACAATCCATTTTCAATTCACCCCATGCTTATGAACAAAATAAAGCTTTTATTAAACATATTGTTGATGCCATGATGAAATCTTTTGAAGAAAAGTTGGAGTTAGAGATTTCAATTCCTAGAAAATTACATGATGAGTGGGACCCTACCATTAAGGTCAATATTAAAAATTATTAGTGCTTTGCTTTATGTGATTTGGGTGCTAGTGTTTCCACCATTCCGAAGTCTCTATGTGATGTGCTTGGTCTTACCAATATTGAAGAATGTTCTCTTAACTTGCACTTGGCGGATTCTACTATTAAAAAGCCTTTGGGAAGAATTAATGATGTTCTTATTCTTTCAAATGGGAACTATGTGCCCATAGATTTTATTGTTCTTGATATTGATTGCAATCCGTCTTGTCCCATTATACTTGGTAGACCGTTTTTACGCACTACAGGTGTCGTGATTGACATGAAAGAAGGCAATATTAAATTTCAATTTCCACTAAGAAAGGGTATGGAACACTTACCTAGAACAAGAATTAAGCCACCATATGAATCAATCATGAGAGCATCCTATGGAGCAAAAACTAAAGATGACAATACTTGAATCTATGCTTTATGCCTAGCTAGGGGCGTAAAACGATAGCGCTTGTTGGGAGGCAACCCAATGCATAAATTTATTTTCACCTTTTTATTTTTGTTTTTGAGTATTGACACAATTATTCTAATGTTATGATTGTGTTTTTATGTTTTATTTAGTGTTTGTGCCAAGTAAAACCTTTAGGATGATTCATAAGATGAGTAGAAACAATGCTGAATCTGAAACAGAAACTTTGACTCCAGTGCGTGGATTTTAATTTTTTACTGGAGCGTTATAATGAGCTGAAATTTTAACACAGTGTTTCTATACAAATTAGTTACGTTTTACTAATTTTTTAGAATTTGTCGAGTACATAAGTATGGCTAGAGTACACATTACTATAGACTGTTCTGTTTTTGACAGATTCTGTTTTCGTTGCATTATGTGGTTGTTTTGATGAATCTATGGTTTGTATTGAAGGGTATAAGCCATGGTAAAGTTAAAATACAGTAGTTATAATGCAATAATAAAATATGAATGGGTTTGCAACGGTACTTAGAGTGGTGATTTGCTTTATTATACTAACGGATCTCACAAAGGTTTTGTTGAGTTTTGTGTGATTGAAGTTTTCAAGTTTTGGGTGAGATCACGATGGATGAAGGAATAAGGAGTGAAAAGAGCCTAATATTGGGGATGATACAGCACCCCCAAGATAATATCCAAGGAGAAACAAGCAACTAAGCTTGGGGATGCCCCGAGTGGCATCCCCTCTTTCTTCTAACGACCATCGGTATTTTACTTGGAGCTATATTTTTATTCATCACATATCATGAGTTTTGCTTGGAGCGTCTTGTATTGTTTGAGTCTTTGCTTGATTTGCTTTTTAGTTTGTCACAAGTACCCTTGCTGGACACACCTATTTGAGGGATCCAAAATTATGCTATGATTTGTTAGAATTGCTCTTTATGCTTCACTTAAATATTTTGAGCTATGGAATTGCCCTAGTGCTTCACTTATATCTTTTTGAGCACGGTGTGCTTTAATTTTTTGAAGAAATACTCTCATGCTTCACTTATATTAATTTTAGAGTTAGTAACTTTTGAAGAAATTCTCTCATGCTTCACTTAGATTAATTTGAGAGTTAGTAACTTTTGAAGAAATTCTCTCATGCTTCAATTATACTCCCTCCGTTCCAAAATATAAGACCTTTTAGAGATTTCAATATAGACTACATACATATGTATATAGACATATTTTAGGGCGTAGATTCACTCATTTTACTCCGTATGTAGTCCCCTATTGAAATGTCTAAAAGGTCTTATATTTAGGAACGGAGGGAGTATTATTTTGAGAGATGAAATTTTTATGCTCATGTTCTTCACTTAAATTTGTTTGAGCTTGTCAAAAGCAATGGCAATATATTAGAATAGTCCCAAAGTGATAGATATTCAAGGGGGATATAATAAAAACTTTCATGATGATCATTGGACAAATTAAACTTGATTCCTTGTAATAGTTTTGAGACATGATGATAGTGATATGTGAGTCATGTTGGTGAGTAATTATGCTTTAGTAAGAATATTGGTGTAAAGGTTTGTGATTCCATATGCAAGCACGAAAGTCAATAGTTATGCAATGAAATTACATCCTACTTATGTGCATTATTCGGTGTTAGTTATGCTCAATGCCAGTTTATGTGAATTTTTGTTTCTTTGTTGGTTGCTTCTCAATCTATTTGCTAGCCTCCACTTGTACTAAGTAGAAATACTACTTGTGCATCCAAAATCCTTAAACCCAATTTTGCCTTATGAGTCCACCATACCTACCTATATGCGGTATTTCCATGTCGTACTAAGAAAATTTGTATGTGCCATGTCTAATTTTTAAAATAAATTTCCTTTTTGTGTGCTCATACCGCTCATGAAACGGTAGGGGGTGTCCAATATTTTTCCATGCTAGATGTGTTAGTCTCAAGATGAGTGTTTATTCACTTGTCATTGCACGAGAGTACAACGGTAATAGGGATGCCCAGTCTCGAAATGAAAAAGAAATTTACTTTATGTTGTCAAATAATAAATTCCTTGGAAAGTGTTGGTATGGAAGGCAACCGTGGATACGGCTAGCCATGGATTGTGAAAGACTGGTGGAAAAAGGAATAAACTTTACTTTATGTTTGGGAACCGCTTATGATGTATCTAGCATGGAAAGTATTGAGAACTACTTTGTCGTTTTCGTTGACGAGAAAGACATGCCACCCAAAATATTTTTCTCACTCAATTTAAGCTTTGAGCTCTGGCACCTCTACAAATCCCTACTCCCCTATGTGAAAGGCCTATCTATTTACTTTATGCAATTTTTGCTTTTATTTGAGTCTCCATATTCTCTTATAAAGCACCAACTAGGGGGCACTATGATCATACTTGTGCATTGGGTGTAGTTAATATTTGAGTGTGTTTCATGAATGGATCAATGATTGAGCATAATGGGCTAGGGATAACTTTCTTTAGTGTTGATATTTTGAAAGACGTGGTTGCTTGTTGGCATGCTTGAGTATTAAAGTCTTTATGTCAAAACTAGACTATTGCTTTGAACCATCTAGAAGTCCAAATGTCCATGCTACAAAAGAAAAGAATATGTGATGAACATGTTAGGCAGCATTCCACAACAAAAATTCTGTTTTTATCATTTACCTACTCGAGGACGAGTAGGAATTAAGCTTGGGGATGTTGATACGTCTCCAACGTATCTATAATTTTTGTTTGTTCCATGCTGTTATATTATCATTCTTGGATGTTTTACAACCATTTTATAGCAACTTTATATCATTTTTTTGGACTAACCTATTGACACAGTGCCAAGTGCCAATTGATGTTTTTTGCTTGTTTTTACTTCGTAGAATATCAGTAACAAACGGAGTCCAATCGCGACGAAACTTTTTGGAGACTTTTTTTGGACCAGAAGGAAGCTAGTGGGCCAAAGAAGTAATCAGGAGGGAGCTCAAGCGGCCCACGAGACACCAGGGCGCGCCAGAGGCCCCGGGCGCGCCCTGGTGGGTTGTGGCCGCCTCAGGAACCCCCTCCACCGCCTCTGAGCTCTATAAATACCCAAATATTCCAGAAACCCTAGAGGAGTCGACGAAAAATACTTCCAGCCACCGCAAGTTCCAGAACCGCGAGATCCAATCTAACACCATCATGGAGGGGTTCATCATCCTCATTGGTGCCTCTCCGATGATGCGTGAGTAGTCCACCATAGACCTACGGGTCCATAGGCAGTAGCTAGATGGCTTTCTCTCTCTCTTCTGATTCTCACTACAATGGTCTCTTGGATATCTATTTGATGTAATGACTTTTTGCGGTGTGTTTGTTGGGATCCGATGAATTTTGAGTTCATGATCAGTTTCTATCCATGAATATTATTTGAGTCTTCTTTGATCTCTTATATGCATGATTACTTATAGCCTCGTATTTCTTCTTTTAATCTTTGGTTTAGTTAGGCCAAATAGATTGATATTTCTTGCCATGTGAAGAGGTGCTTTGTGATGGGTTCGATCTTGCGGTGTCCTCTCCCAGTGACAGAAGGGGCAGCGAGGCAGGCATGTATCGTTGCTATTAAGGATAACAAGATGGGGGTCTATTCCTACATGAATAGATCTTGTCTACATCATGTCACCGTTCTTATTGTATTACTCCATTTTTCATGAACTTAATACACTAGATGCATGCTGGATAGCGGTCGATGTGTGGAGTAATAGTAGTAGATGCAGAATTGTTTCGGTCTACTAATCTTGGACGTGACACCTATATAATGATCATCGCCTTGGATATCGTCATGATTATTTGATCTTCTATCAATTGCCCAACAGTAATTTATTTACCCACTGTCTGCTATACTCATGAGAGAAGCCACTGGTGAAACCTACGGCCCCTGGGTCTACTTTTCCAACATATTGCTTTCCGATCTATCTTTTGCCGTGTTTTGTTTTCAGATCTATTATTACAAAAACCCAAAAATACCTCGCTGCACTTTTTATTTGCCTCTTTTATTTTGTGTTGTTGTGCGATCTATCTATCCAATCTATTACAATCTAATCTATCTTTTTACCTTGGAGAGATTGACAACCTCTCTTTCGCGCCGGGTTGCAAGTATTTGTTCTTTGTGTGAAGGTACCGTTTACATAGTGTTGTGTGGTTCTCCTACTGGTTCGATAACCTTGGTTTCATAACTGAGGGAAATGCTTACCGTCACTGTGCTACATCATCCCTTCCTCTTTGGGGAAATACCGACACAGTCTCAAGCCACGTCAGTGACTCCTTGAACTATTGCATAAAGTTGGAGTTGATTGCAAATAGTCCTTGCCAATAATGAATATGAGTGAATTTCATTGGCGGAGTCACTCCTCAAGAACTTCTCTAGTTCTTCTTCTTGGGGACCCACATCAAGTTGATGGGAATCCTTGGAGTTGAAGTAGCACTAGTTGAAGTCGAACTTGGAGTAGCCTTGGGAACCCACTTCACCACAGCTAGAGACTCATCTTCAAATGTGTCAATGTCATCTTGAAGCTTGCCCTTGCCCTTGTGGTCTTGTGGTGGAAGGTCATCATGAGCACTTGTTCCCTTGGGGAGAGTAGGTTCATACTTCTCCCTTTGAGGAAAAAACTTCGGCTTGGGGTATTGACCTTCTTCCCATTCAATTCCATTGGAGTTGAAGTAGCCAATGCCTCGATTCTTCCGGTATCCTCCATGCTTGCGTACAATATCCTCGAATTTCTTACATCGGACAAGACTTTTGTAGACACCTTTCTCTATAATTCCTTTCAATAAATCGTTTTCTTGCTCAAGTGTAACTTGGCTAAGAGAATCATTAGTGGAATCAATTGAGATATTAGAAACAACATCATTTGATTTAGCATTAGCATTGTTGTTACTAGATGAAGAACCTTTCTTGCCTTTGTTACTAGTTTGCTTAGATTTAACTTGTGGAACAAATGTAGACAAGAGTAATCATTTGGCAAGATAAGAAGAACTCTTCTTGCGAAGATCATCATTGATTGCTTTAAGAAACTCATGCTCTTGCTCCAAATTGAGCTTCTCGAAATGTAGCTTCTCATGAGTTCTTACAAGCTCTCTATGATCTTCTAGAGTAGATTCATGAGCTAACTTAAGAGTGTTTAATTCTTTAGTTAGATGCTCAATCTCCTTCTTATCATCATCATATGACTTCTCTTGATTAGCATGAATATCATCAAGTTCATTTTGACTAATATCACTAGTTTTATAAAAGAGCAAGTCATCATCTCCTAATATATCATCCTCATCACTATTAAAGTCAAGGTATTCGGGGTGTGATACCTTGGGGCCTATAGCCATGAGGCAACTTCCACTTCCTTCATTTGGTGAATCAAATATGTCATAGGAATTGGTGGTTACGAGTGCAAGTCCGGCAACACCTTCATCTTGACTATAGTCGGAGTTGGAGTGGTAGCTTCTCTCGGATTGGTTGTCGGAGTCGGAGCCGGAAACCCATTCACCAACATGATCTTGATGTCTTCTTCTTGTGTAGCTCTTGGTGTACCTGTCTTTCTTCTCCGAGTCTTTGCTTCTCCGGGAGGGTCTCCGTTCATAGCAATCTTCTCTACTCCTTCTCTCTCTTCAAGGTGAATCATATCTTGAGCTTCGTCTTCTAGGTGACTCTTCTCTTCTCTTGTGGGGGGCCGTGCACTCATTGGAGTAGTGTACGGGCCACCCACAATTGTATCAATTTCGGGCACGACTAGAGGAACGCTTCTCATCATATCTTGAATTGTAGCTTCTCTCTTTGCCTCTACTCTTGTAGAATTTGTTGAATTTCTTGACCATGAGGCTTATCTCTTCATTGGTAGCGAGATTGTCACTTGAAGTGGCGGGAGTGTCACCTGTGGCTTTATATGCACCGCTTGACTTGGTGTGAAGCTCTTCTTTGTCTTTGAGTGACATTTCACGAGCAACTATCCTTCCAATGACTTCCGTTGGCTTGAGATATTTGTAATTTGGCATCATTTGGATCAATGTGTACACGGTGTCGTACTTTCCATCCAAGGCTCTAAGGATCTTCTTGATGATGAATTTGTCGGTCATTTCTTCGCTTCCTAAGCCGGCAATCTCATTGGTGATGAGAGCAAGGCTAGAGTACATTTCAGCGACTCCTTCACCATCCTTCATCTTGAACTTATCAAGTTGACTTTGGAGCACATCCAACTTAGATTCCCTGACGGAGTTGGTACCTTCGTGCATATCAACCAAAGTATCCCAAATCTCTTTTGCATTCTCAAGACGGCTAATCTTGTTGAATTTTTCGGGGCATAGGCAGTTGAATAGAATGCCACGTGCTTGAGCATTGTATTGCAACATCTTCAATTCTTCCGTGGTCGCTTCACGATCCGGTTCCTTTCCATCACCAAAGAATTCACCTTGCAAGCCAACACGAACAACAACCCATACGACGGGGTCATGACCAAGAATATGCATTTTCATCTTATGCTTCCAACTAGCAAAGTTTGTACCATCAAAATATGGACCTCTACGATGATAATTTCCCTCACTAGACGCCATACGCTCCTAGGTTGTGAGACCAATGCAATGGAGACCAAAGCTCTGATACCACTTGTAGGATCCAAAGTATGTCTAGAGGTGGGGGGGGGGTGATTAGACTACTTGACCAAATAAAAATCTATTCTTTTCCCAATTTTAGTTGTGGGAAGATTTTAGCAATTGCAACAAGTCAAGTACATCCTACACATGCATGTCTAAGAGTATAGCAGTGGAAAGTAAACACAAGCACATGAAAGTAAAGGTAGGGAGAGGAGATCAAACGCAATTTGGAGACACGAAGATTTTTTTCCGTGGTTCCGATAGGTGGTGCTATCGTACGTCCACGTTTATGGAGACTTCAACCCACGGAGGGTAATGGTCGTGAGAGTCCATGGAGGGCTCCACCCATGAAGGGTCCACGAAGTAGAAACCTTGTCTATTCCATGATGGCCTACATCCACGGAGGACTAGCCTTACTCGGGGTAGATCTTCACGAAGTAGGCGATCTCCTTGCCCTTACAAACTTCTTGGTTCAAATCCACAATCACGAAGAAGGAGGCTCCCAAGCAACACCAAACCAATCTAGGAGGAACCACCCTCCAAAAGGTAATAGATGTGTTAGTATGATGAACTCCTTGCTCTTGTGCTTCAAAAGATAGTCTTCTCAACACTCAATCACCCTCTCATAGATTTGGCTTGGGTAGAAGAGGTTGATTGGGTGGAAAGCAACTCGGGGAGGCTAGAAATCAAGATTCATATGGTTCGAGTGCAATATCTTGATGAGTAGGTGGCTCTCTCTCAGAAAATTGGATATGACAAGTGTGGAATAGTTCTGAGTGCTTCTCTTACAAGTGATAGGTGGTCGAGGGGTATATATAGGCTTCTCAAAAAATCCAACCGTTACAACATTATTGTCCAACTCGGTGAAACTGGAGTAAAAACTCGGTTGCACCGACTAGTGCAAAATGTGGCAACTTTGGCGTTTTCTGTGAGACCGATATATGAATCTCGGTGGTACCGATATGGGTGTCCTGGTCAGATTCCAAATCTCGGTGAGACTGATTCCTCAAACTCGGTGGGACCGATTCTGAGAAATTGGTTAACAGAAAGTTGGTCATTGGTTTCGGTTGCACCGAAAAGAAAGTTGGTAGTACCGAGATGCTAGGGTTTCGTTTGGCTTCTGTCTAGGATAAAACTCGGTGGATCCGAATGGGAAATGTTGGTGTCACCAAATTTTGACTTATGGATTTGGACAGAAGATTTATGTGGGAAAGTGGGTGAGTATTTTTTGGTGGCTAATCTCTAAGCACTTGAGCAACCAGATGATCATATTTTGCTCATCCCCTTTTAATAGTATTGGCTTTCCTATGGACTCAAAAGTGATTTCTCACAAAATGTAAAATGTAGAGTCCTCATCCTTGAAGCATGGCCAATCCTATTTCTTCTTCTTGTTGGTGAAGTTCTCCACACAATCCTTTAGCCAACCCATCATTGAACTTTTTCCTCAGATACACTTGGTGGAAACATTAGTCCAATGAAACATATGTTGTTATTAATTACCAAAACTACCTAGGGAGAAGTTCTGCTTTCAGATTCATCTTCCACCATGTTCAAGCACCTTGTGTGAAGTATCGTAGGGAGTATGGAACCATATACGTGCTTCCAACACCGTATTCCTTCATGTGATCTTCCATGTTCTGTATCCACTGTTCTACCTCCAGCTGAGTCATTGGTCCGGAGAATGCAAGTCCATCTTCATTCATCATCTGTTGGGTCCAAGGGTTTTGGGCTGAGATGCGGGAGGGGACAGAGAGTTACACACAATACAAACAATATAGTTTTTTTAAATATGTTTTATTTGTGGTTGTCGAAAAAAACACACAATGACAGCTCACAAATCATCGTATCTAGCGTGAGTATACAACATGGGTTTTGGTCTTCTAAGTGTCCTGTAAATCTTGGTATTTTTCAGGGTCTTCAGCTTCTTTGAGTCTTCAGAGTCTTCAATTGTTGTAGCTTCAATTCTTCATGATGTATAGGGTAATCCTCCTTTTACTCTGAGTTGGCCATCAGTTGTCCGATATCTTGTCCTTCTCGGAGTGGCCTCGGTTGATCTTCCATGTGGTCAATAGGGAAAGGGGTATTGTATAAATATTTGGGGTAAGAGGAAATATTTGATAAAACTTAGAAAAAATGAGGAGTAAAAGATCTTTTTGAAAATAAAGTTTTAGAGAGATCCTTTCCTAGGGCTTTTCACTTTCTAGGGTCATATCCTAAAGTCAACATGTGCTTTGATACCATCTCTGTAGCGACCCGACCCAAATGGATCGGCGCCTCTGTGCTTTCTGTGCCATCCCTGGATCAGTATGCTGGCACACACAATATTTTGATGAAATACCATAACATCACATGTAAAATAAATATCGTAGATCTATAGTATACCTTATTATCACAGCAGAAACATAACAATAGGGGTGTGGAGTCTGATACGTCTCCCACGTATCTACTTTGCCAAACACTTTTGCTGTGGTTTTGTCCTCTAATTTGCATGATTTGAATGAAACTAACCCGGACTGACGCTGTTTTCAGCACAACTACCTTGGTGTTATTTTTGTGCATAAATAAAAGTCCTCGGAATTGGGCGAAACTTTTTGTGGATTTTTTCTGGAAATAATAATGAATTATGGAGCGAAGACCTGCTGGAGGGAGGCCACCTGTGGGCCACAAGCCAACAGAGCGGCCCCCCTAGGGCCGCGCCCTGATGGCTTGTGGAGCCCACGTGGCTCTCCCGACCCTAATTCCAGTCCTATCAATTCCTCTTCTCGGAGAAAAAAATAAGAGAGAAGATTTCATCGCATTTTACGAGACGGAGCCGCCGCCACCTACAGTTGTTCCTCGGGAGGGCTGATCTGGAGGCTCTGGAGAGGGGAAATAGTCGCCGTCATTGATACGTCTCCAACGTATCTATAATTTTTGATTGTTCCATGCTATTATATTATCTGTTTTGGATGTTTTATAAGCATTAATATGCTATTTTATATTATTTTTGGGACTAACCTATTAATCTAGAGCCTAGTGCTAGTTTCTGTTTTTTCCTTGTTTTTGAGTATTGCAGATAAGGAATATTAAACGGAGTCCAAACGGAATAAAATCTTCGGAATGATTTTTCTTGGACCAGAAGAAACCCAGCAGACTTGGAGATGAAGGCAGGAGACCTGCCGGGGCGTCACAAGCCACCAGGGCGCGCCATAGGGGGGGGCACGCCCCCTGGTTTGTGGCCCCACGGCAGCCCTCCTAACCTTATTCTTCGGCCTATAAATTCCCAAATATTCCCTGGATACCAAAGAGAGCCACGAAAATACTTTTCCGCCGCCGGAAGCCTCTGTTCCCGTGAGATCCAATCTTGGAGCCTTTTCCGGTAATCTGTCGGAGGGGGAATCGATCACGGAGGGCATCTACATCAACTCCATTGCCCCTCCGATGGTGCGTGAGTAGTTTACCACAGACCTTTGGGTCCATAGCTAGTAGCTAGATGGCTTCTTCTCTCTCTTTGTTCTTCAATACCATGTTCTTCATGATCTTCATGGAGATCTATCCGATGTAATACTCTTTTGCGGTGTGTTTGTCGAGATCCGATGAATTGTGGGTTTATGTTCAGATTATCTATGAATATTATCTGAATCTTCTCTGAATTCTTATATGCATGATTTCATATCTTTGCAAGTCTCTTCGAGTTATTGGTTTGGTTTGGCCAACTAGATTGGTAATTCTTGCAATGGGAGAAGTGCTTAGTTTTGGGTTCAATCTTGCGGTGTCCTCACCCAGTGACAAAGTAGGGGCAGCGAGGAACGTATTTGTATTGTTGCCATCGAGGATAAAAAGATGGGGTTTTCATCATATTGCTTGAGTTTATCCCTCTACATCATGTCATCTTACCTAATGCGTTACTCTGTTCTTCATGAACTTAATACTCTAGATGCAGGCAGGAGTCGGTCGATGTGTGGAGTAATAGTAGTAGATGCAGAATCGTTTCGGTCTACTTGACACGGACGTGATGCTTATATGCATAATCATTGCCTTGGATATCTTCATAATTATTCGCTTTTCTATCAATTGCTCGACAGTAATTTGTTCACCCACCGTATTATTTTCCTTCATGAGAGAAGCCTCTAGTGAAACCTATGGCCCCCGGCTCTATTTTCCATATTATATTTTCAGATCTATAAACCAAAAATACCAAAAATATCTTGCTGCAATCTTTTTACTTTTGTTTTAGTTTTCGTTTTAGCAATCGTATCTATCTATCTCTATCAGATCTCATCCTTGCAAGTAACCATGAAGGGATTGACAACCCCTTTATAGCGTTGGGTGCAAGTGTTTGATTATTTGTGTAGGTACATCTATTGGGGACTTGCTTGTATCTCCTACTAGATTGATACCTTGGTTCTCAACAACTGAGGGAAATACTTATCTACTTTGCTGCATCACCCTTTCCTCTTCAAGGGAAAACCAACGCATGCTCAAGAAGTAGCAAGAAGGATTTCTGGCGCCGTTGCCGGGGAGATCTACATCAAGCCTACCAAGTAGCCATCACCAACTCATCTCTTGCATTTACATTATTTTCCATTTGCCTCTCGTTTTCCTCTCCCCCACTTCTAAAACGATTTTCAGAAAATACCAAAAAGATTTGCCTTTTTATTCGCCCTTCTTCCGTTCGTCTTTTCGTTTGCTTTTCGTTTGCTTGTGTGCTAGATTGCTTGCTTTGTCACGATGTCTCAAGAGAATACCAAGTTGTGTGACTTTTCCAATACTAATAATAATGATTTTATTAGTACTCTGATTGCTCCCGCCACTAGTGTGGAATCTTATGAAATTAATGTCGCTTTGCTTAATCTTGTTATGAAAGAACAATTTTCCGGCCTTCCTAGTGAAGATGCCGCATCCCATCTAAATACTTTCGTTGAGTTGTGTGATATGCAAAAGAAGAAATATGTGGATAATGATATTGTTAAATTGAAGCTATTTCCGTTCTCACTACGAGATCGTTCTAAAACTTGGTTTTCATGTTTGCCTAAAAATAGTATTGATTCATGGAATAAGTGTAAAGATGCTTTTATTTCCATGTACTTTCCGCCCGCTAAGATCATCTCCCTTAGGAACGATATAATGAATTTTAAGCAACTTGATCATGAGCATGTTGCACAATCTTGGGAGAGGATGAAACTAATGATTAGAAATTGCCCCGCGCATGGTTTGAGTTTATGGATGATTATACAAATTTTTTTTGCGGGATTGAATTTTGCTTCTAGGAATCTCTTAGATTCTGCCGCGGGTGGCACTTTTATGGAAATCACATTAGGAGAAGCTACTAAACTCCTAGATAATATTATGGCAAATTACTCTCAATGGCATACCGAAAGATCTCCTACTAGTAAAAAAGTGCATGCTATTGAAGAAATAAATACTTTGAGTGAAAAGATGGATGAATTGATGAAATTGTTTGCTAGTAAGAGTGCTCCTATTGATACTAATGATATGCCTTTGTCTTCTTTGATTGGAAATAATAATGAATCTATGGATGTGAATTTTGTTGGTAGGAACAATTTTGGTAATAACGTGTATAGAGGTAATTTCAATCCTAGGCCGTTTCCTAGTAATTCCTCTAATAATTATGGTAATTCCTACAACTATTCTTATGGAAATTATAATAATATGCCCTCTGATCTTGAGAATAATATTAAAGAATTTATTAGCTCGCAAAACGGTTTCAATGCTATGATTGAAGAAAAATTGCTCAAGATTGATGATTTAGCTAGGAACGTTGATAGAATTTCTCTTGAGATTGATTCTTTGAAAATTAGATCTATTCCACCCAAGCATGATATTAATGAGTCCTTAAAGGCTATGAGAATTTCTATTGATGAGTGCAAGGAAAGAACCGCTAGAATACGTGCTAAGCGTGAATGGCTTCAAAAGGTGTGTTCTCGTGATAATATTGATGAAGATTTTAAAGTGATTGATGTGACTCCTATTGAATATTTGTTTTCTAATTTAAATCTTGATAAATATGGGACTGGAGATAAGTCAACTTTAGTTAAAAGGCGTCCCAATGATTCGGAGTTTATAGATCTTAATGCTAAGATTGATAAAAGTGGGACTGAAGAGGTCAAAACTTTAGATAGCAATGAACCCACTCTTTTGGATTTCAAGGACTTTAATTATGATAGTTGTTCTTTGATTGATTGTATTTCCTTGTTGCAATCCATGTTGAATTCTCCGCATGCTTATAATCAAAATAAAGCTTTTACTAAACATATCGTTGATGCTATGATGAAATCTTTTGAAGAAAAACTTGAGTTGGAAGTTTCTATACCTAGGAAGCTTTATGATGAGTGGGAACCTACTATTAAGATTAAAATTAAAGATCATGAGTGCCATGCTTTGTGTGATTTGGGTGCTAGCGTTTCCACGATTCCAAAAACTTTATGTGATGTGCTAGGTTTCCGTGAATTTGATGATTGCCCTTTAAATTTGCATCTTGCGGATTCCACTATAAAGAAACCTATGGGAAAGATTAATGATGTTCTTATTGTTGCAAATAGGAATTATGTGCCCGTAGATTTCATTGTTCTTGATATAGATTGCAATCCTACATGTCCTATTATTCTTGGCAGACCTTTCCTTAGAACGATTGGTGCAATTATTGATATGAAGGAAGGAAATATTAGATTCCAATTTCCATTAAGGAAAGGCATGGAGCACTTTCCTAGAAAGAAAATAAAATTACCTTATGAATCTATTATGAGAGCTACTTATGGATTGCATACCAAAGATGACAATACTTAGATCTATTGCGTTATGCCTAGCTAGGGGCGTTAAACAATAGCGCTTGTTGGGAGGCAACCCAATTTTATTTTTATGCTTTTGTTTTTGCTTCTATTTTTGAGTGTTTGGCACATTATTACCTCTGTAGTAATTGTGTTTTCTTGTTTAAATTAGTGTTTGAGCCAAGTAAGACCTTTGAGATGGTCTACGGTGTTTGTGATTTGATTTTGCTGAAAAACAGAAACTTTTTCTCTCAGTCCAGGAATTTTGTAAATTCACTGGAACGTGATTTTAATCTGAAATTTTTACACAAGATTTATATACAAATTGCCCTGATTTTCCTAATTTTTCAGAATTTTTGGAGTTACATAAGTATTCGTAGTCTATAGATTACTACAGACTGTTCTGTTTTAGACAGATTCTCTTTTCTTTGTGTTGTTTGCTTATTTTGATGTATCTGTTGGTTGTATCGGGGGGGTATGAACCATGGAGAAGTTGGAATACAGTAGATATTACACCAAAATAAATAAAGAATGAGTTCAAAACAGTACCTAAAGTGGTGATTTATTTTTCTTATACTAACGGATCTCATGAGTTTTCTGTTGAGTTTTGTGTTGTGAAGTTTTCAAGTTTTGGGTAAAGATTTGATGGACTATGGAATAAGGAGTGGCAAGAGCCTAAGCTTGGGGATGCCCTAGGCACCCCAAGACATATTCAAGGATACCAAAAAGCCTAAGCTTGGAGATGCCCCGGAAGGCATCCCCTCTTTCGTCTTCAATCCATCGGTAAATTTACTTGAGGCTATATTTTTATTCACCACAAGATATGTGTTTTGCTTGGAGCGTCTTGTATGATATGAGTCTTTGCTTTTTAGTTTGCCACAATCATCCTTGCTGCACACATCTTTTTGAGAGAGACACGCTGAATCATGAATTTATTAGAATACTCTATGTGCTTCACTTATATCTTTTGAGCTAGGCAATGTTGCTCTAGTGCTCCACTTATATCTTTTTAGAGCACGGTGGTGTTTTATTTTATAGAAATTATTGAACTCTCGTACCTCACTTATATTATTTTGAGAGTCTTTAAACAGCATGGTAATTGGTTTAGGTTATGAATTTAGTCCTAATATAATGGGCATCCAAGAGGGATATAATAAAAACTTTCATATTAAGTGCATTGAATACTATGAGAAGTTTGATTCCTTGCATATAGTTTTGAGATATGAAGATGGTAATATGAGAGTCATGCTAGTGAGTAATTGTGAATTGGATAAATGCTTGTGTTAAAGTTTGTGATTCCCGTAGCATGCACGTATGGTGAACCGTTATGTAACGAAGTCGGAGCATGATTTGTTTAATGATTGTCAACCTTTGTGTGAGGGTCGGGAGCGCGCGATGGTTAACTCCTACCAACCTATCCCCTAGGAGCATGCGTCTAATACTTATATTCGATAACTAATAGACTTTTTCAATAAGTATGTGAGTTCTTTATGACTAATGTTGAGTCCATGGATTATACGTACTCTCACCCTTCCACCATTGCTAGCCTCTCTAGTACCGCGCAACGTTCGCCGGTGCATCAAACCCACCTTCCTCAAAACAGCCACCATATATTTTCCTCAAAACAACCACCATACCTACCTATTATGGCATTTCCATAGCCATTCCGAGATATATTGCAATGCAACTTCCACCGATGATGCGTGAGTAGTTTTCCGGTAATCTGCCGGAGGGGGAATCGATCACGGAGGGCATCTACATCAACTCCATTGCCCCTCCGATGATGCGTGAGTAGTTTACCATAGACCTTCGGGTCCATAGCTAGTAGCTAGATGGCTTATTCTCTCTCTTTGTTCTTCAATACCATGTTCTTCATGATCTTCATGGAGATCTATCCGATGTAACACTCTGTTGCGGTGTGTTTGTCGAGATCCGATGAATTGTGGGTTTATGTTCAGATTATCTATGAATATTATTTGAATCTTCTCTGAATTCTTATATGCATGATTTCATATCTTTGCAAGTCTCTTCGAGTTATTGGTTTGGTTTGGCCAACTAGATTGGTAATTCTTGCAATGGGAGAAGTGCTTAGTTTTGGGTTCAATCTTGCGGTGTCCTCACCCAGTGACAAAGTAGGGGTAGCGAGGCACGTATTTGTATTGTTGCCATCGAGGATAAAAAGATGGGGTTTTCATCATATTGCTTGAGTTTATCCCTCTACATCATGTCATCTTACCTAATGCGCTACTCTGTTCTTCATGAACTTAATACTCTAGATGCAGGCAGGAGTCGGTCGATGTGTGGAGTAATAGTAGTAGATGCAGAATCGTTTCGGTCTACTTGACATGGACGTGATGCTTATATGCATAATCATTGCCTTGGATATCTTCATAATTATTCGCTTTTCTATCAATTGCTCGACAGTAATTTGTTCACCCACCGTATTATTTTCCTTCATGAGAGAAGCCTCTAGTGAAACCTATGGCCCCCGGGTCTATTTTCCATATTATATTTTCAGATCTATAAACCAAAAATACCAAAAATATCTTGCTGCAATCTTTTTACTTTTGTTTTTCTTTTCGTTTTAGCAATCCTATCTATCTATCTCTATCAGATCTCATCCTTGCAAGTAACCGTGAAGGGATTGACAACCCCTTTATAGCGTTGGGTGCAAGTGTTTGATTATTTGTGTAGGTACATCTATTGGGGACTTGCTTGTATCTCCTACTGGATTGATACCTTGGTTCTCAACAACTGAGGGAAATACTTATCTACTTTGCTGCATCACCCTTTCCTCTTGAAGAGAAAACCAACGCATGCTCAAGAAGTAGCAGTCATCATCATCAACCCTTCCCCATCAACATCGCTATGATGCTCACCACCGGGAGTGAGTAATTCCTCTGTAGGCTTGCTAGTCGATGGTGGGATTTGTCAGGGATATAACCCCGCGGTGTAACCCGCCCTACTAGGCCAGGTCAGTATAGCAGCGGCTTAGGATTTTACAAGATGGGCCGTGCCATTAAAGACAAGGTCAGCAAGGCGGTTACCAAGTAAGCCGCTGATACGTCTCCCACGTATCTATAATTTATGAAGTATTCATGCCATATTTACAACAATTTTATATGGCTTTGGTATGATTTGCATGGAACTAACCCGGACTGTTGCTGTTTTCGGCAGAACTACTATGGTGTTGTTTTTTGTGCAGAAATAAAAGTTCTCAAAATGCAACAAAACTTTTTGACAATTTTTTTGGAACAAAAGAGGCACTAGAAGCTTCGTTGGAGGTCCATAAGGGCCACGAGGTGAGCACAACCCACCAGAGCGCGCCAGGCCCCTCTGGTGTGCCCTGGTGTGTTGTGGGCCCCTCGTGGCCCATCTTCGCGTGAAACCGACGCCCAAAAATCCTATATATTCAGAAACCCCAGAAATAACCTTAGATGAGAAGTTCCGCATCCGCAATTCTCTGTATCGACGAAAAACCAATCTGGAGGCGTTCCAGTACCCTACCGAAGAGGGTAGATCATCTTCGATGGCCATCTTGATCATCCCGGTAAAGGCCATGACGAGGAGGGAGTAGTCCACCCTCGGGGCTGAGGGTATGTACCAGTAGCTATGTATTAAATCTCTATCTCTCTCTCTCTCTCGTGTTCTTGAGATGTCACGATCTTGATGTATCACGGGCTTTGTTAATATAGTCAGATCTTATGATGTTATTCCCTTGCTATCATGTTGTGATGAATTGAATCTATCCCTTTGATATTTCGTTATTACCGGATTGAATACTTGTATGGATTTGAGAGCACTTGATCTATGTCTTGGCACTCAACTCGCGGATTCCCGAGGTGACATCGGGGTAATCTATGCATAGGGGTTGATGCACGTTTTCGTCCTACTTTCTCCGGTAGAAATCTTGGGGCACTCTTTGAGGTTCTTTGTGTTGGATTCAATATTATGAATCTAAAATTATTTGATGCATATCGTATAATTAACTCATGTATACTTGTGGTGACATTGGAGTATCTAGGTGACATTAGAGTTGGTTGATGCGTATCATATGGTGCTATTTTAGCACGAACTCTTAGATAGATCGATCGGAAAGGATAACTTGGTGTTATTTTAGTACGAACTCTTGGATAGATCGATCGGAAAGGGTAACTTTAAGGTGGTTTCATACCCTGCAAACAATTTCTTCTTATGTTCTCCGCTAGATAAGAACTTTGGAGTGATTCTTTGTTGCACGTTGAGGGATGGTTATGTGATCCAATTATATTAGCATTGTTGAGAGATTGGACTAGCGAAAGTACGGACCCTAGGCCTTGTTTTCAAGCATTGCAATACCATTTGTGCTCACTTTTGTTACTTGCTACCTTGCAATTTTTTATTGTTACTATTACAAAAATCAATACCCACTATCATTACTACACTTGTATCACCATCTCTTCGCTGAACTAGTGCACCTATAAAATTTACCACTGTATTTGGTGTGTTGGGGACACAATAGACTTTTTATTATTTGGTTTCAGGGTTGTTTGAGAGAGACTATATTCATCCTACGCCCCCCACAGATTGATAAACCTTAGGTCATCCACTTGGGGGAAAATTTCTATTGTCTTACAAAACTCTGCGCTTGGAGGCCCAACATGAGGCTACAAGAATAAAGTTGCGTAGTAGACATCCAGCTCTTTTCTGGCGCCGTTGCCGGGGAGGTGAGTGCTTGAAGGTATGTCTTTAGATCTTGCAATTAAATCTTTTAGTTTCTTGTTTTTCACTAGTTTGGTTTTATAAAATAAAACTACAAAAGAATGGAGTTTAGGTTGCATCATTTGTATCGTCTCTATAATGCATTTCGTGAAAATAAGGATTCAGAAAATTGTGCTCAACTGGTAGAGGAACAAATTATGAAAATACTTAATGAGATTTCCTTGAATGATGAGCATGATTTCAATGTTGCTAGTATGAATTGTCTGAATATACGTGATGGTAATGATATGCAAAGCCACAAGCTTGGGGATGCTATATTTTATGAAGATGATATTTTTTGTCCCCCAAGTTTTGATGAGCAATTTTATTATGATGATGGCATGCCTCCTATATATGATGATTATGATGATGCCATGTATGCTATAAAGAGTGATAGTAACCATGAAACTTGTCATCATGATTTTAATATTGAATGTGGTTATGTCAATCAAGTTTCTCATGATAGTTATTTTTTTGAGTTTGCTCCCACTACCATGGATGAAAAGGAATTTGCTTATGTGGAGAGTAATGAAAATTCTATGCTTTTGCATCATGAAAAGAATGATTTATGTGATAGTTATATTGTTGAATTCCTTCATGATGCTACTGAAATTTATTATGAGGGAGGAACATATGCTTGTAGGAATTTCAATAATATCAAGTTTCCTCTCTATATGTTCAAAGTTTTGAAGTCATGCTTGTTTTGCCTTCCTATGCTAGTTGATTATTGCTCCCATAAATTGTTTGCTCACAACATCCCTATGAATATTAAGTGGGTTAGACTTAAATGTGCTTGCCATGTGATTCATGATGCTCTCTTTATGTTTCAATTCTTTACTTTTATGCGAGCATCATTGAAATCATCATGCCTAGCTAAAAATGCATTAAAGAAAAGTGCTTGTTGGGAGACAAACCAACACTTTTACTTTCTTTTTTTGGGTTTTCACATGATTAAGCTACTGTAGTGATCATGTTTTGTGCCTTTTATTTCAATAAAGTGCCAAGTAAAGCCTTTGGGATGACTCACAAGATGAGTAGAATTGATGCTGAACCAAAACAGAAACTTTTGACTCCCGTACAGGAATTTTAAATTTTTACTGGAGCGTGATAATGATCTGAAATTTTTACACAGTTTTGATATACAAATTCTTCAGGTTTAAATAATTTTTAAAAACTTTTAGAAACGGGGAAGTGTGGATATACTACAGATCTTCACAGACTATTTTGTTTTTGACAGATTCTGTTTTCATGCATACTTTGCTTGTTTTAGTGTTCCCATAGCTTGTATTCAGTGATATAAATTATGTGAATGGTAGAATAGAGTAGGTATTATGTTAGAATAATTATGAATCTTGTCTTGATAGTACCTAAGTGAATGATCTTTATTTATTATACTAACCCATCTCACGAAATTCCGTTAAGTTTTGTGTGATTGAAGTTTTCTAGTTTTGGGTGAGACACCGATATGAGGAGAATAAGGAGTGAAAGAACCTAAGATTGGGTATACCCAAGGCACCCCCAAGGTAATATCCAAGGAAGACTCAAGCGTCTAAGCTTGGGGATGCCCCGGAAGGCATCCCCTCTTTCGTCTTCAACACTATCGGTATATCTTACTTGGAGCTATATTTTTATTCATCACATAATATGAGTTTTGCTTGGAGCGTCATTTTATTTTGTTGTTCTATGTTAGGTGTTATTTATAATATTGTTTTTCAAGAAAAAGTTCCAAGAATTGCCTTAGGATGCTTGCATTGCATGTTTGATGTGTGCTGTGTAAAAACAGAAACTTTCTCTGTAGTGTTTTAATTTTCATATTTTACTGGAACGTGGAAAGTTTCTGAAATTTTTACACACTGTTTTCATATAAATTATTTATCATGTCCTAAATTTTCATAAATTTTTCTGTTACATAAGTACACTGTTTTCATAAATTTCTACAGACTGTTCTGTTTGGATAGATTGATGTCATAGTTTTGTTATCTACTTATCCTATAGCTTCCATAGCCTATATTGGTAGATATAAATTGTGGAAACGATAGTAAACAGTAGTTGTTGTTTGGAAATTATTGTGCAACTTGTCTTGGCAGTACAAGAAGTGTGGACTTATTCTTATGTGTACTAACCTATCTCACGAGTTCTTTTCGAGTTTTTGTGGATGAAGTTTTTTGAGAATAGGCGAAACCGTGATATGAGAGGATTGAACGAGATACAAAAGCTCAAGCTTGGGGATGCACAAGGAACCCCAAGTAAACATTTCAAGAAGTTTCAAGCATCTAAGCATGGGGATGCTACGCATCCCACCTCTCTTCATCAAACAAATATCGGTTAGCCTATGTTGAGCCTAAATTCTTATTTGTCCACATGGTATGTGCTATTCTTGGAATGTCATTTTATTTTGTTTTGCTTGCTGTTTTAATAAAATACTTAGATCTGAAAGTTTTTAGATGAGAGAGAGTTCTCAAATGGCTACCCATTTACTTAACTACTCGCTTGATCTTCACCTATATCTTTTTGGAGTAGCTTGTCATTTACTCTTGTGCTTCACTTATATCCTATGAGTAAATTGTTAAATGAATTGAATACCATGAAGTTGAAATTATATGTTCATATCATGCCTAGTAGTAGCTTCACATTGGGTTTAGAAAGTGAAATCTTTTGAAGCTTGACAATCACAATATTGGTCATACAAGCAATTCATGAATAATTAGTATAAGGAAGAGAACTTTCACATACAAATATATTATCTTGGACATCTTCTATGATTGTGAATACCCATTAATTATTTTCAAACTTGAGCAAATTAGTTGAAGTTTGACAAGGAAGACAACGTAATGAGTTATGGTTGTGTATATTTGCATAGAAGTTATAATATTATGAATCCTCCAACATGTGGTGTTTGCTTAGGATCTTTTGCTAGCCAAAAATTCGTACTAAGTAGAGATACTACTTGTGCATCCAAAAACCCTTAAACCCAGTTTCGTGCCATGAGTGTCCACCATACCTACCTATGGATTGAATAAGATCCTTCAAGTAAGTTGTCATCGGTATGCATTCTCATTTATGCAAGAGTCAATAGTATGCATTCTCATTTCAACCTCAATTATTCTCTAGTTGGCAAGCATCATGTGGTGGGGAAAGATCTAGGCACATATGGCCAGTCAAATATATTTGATCATGACTTATTATTGTTGACAATTATCTCTATGATAAATGAGTTGGGAGGCGAAACATTAAGTCCCTATCTTTCTTTGTGTTCGATGGATGCCATTTGTTCTTAAAATATGCTTTGAGTACTAGTAATCATAGAAGACTATATGACGATTGAGTATGTGGAGCTCTTACTTAGACTTTGTTGAGAATAAGTTGAATTGCAATTGTTTGGTGACTAAGAACATAGGTTGTTAAGTTTCAAGAGAATTCATTGTTTGAACCATAACATGTGAATTGGTTGCTACTTTATCATGATGAGTTTTATGAGAAATAGTTGCTGTTATGATGCTAGGAAAAGTGGTTGAAATTACCATTGATCAAACTTATGCACTATGCTAGCATTCACACTTCATAAATTATTTCTTTTATCATTTACCTACTCGAGGATGAGTAGGAATTAATCTTGGGGATGCTGATACGTCTCCCACGTATCTATAATTTATGAAGTATTCATGCCATATTCACAACAATTTTATATGGTTTTGGTATGATTTGCATGGAACTAACCCGGAATGATGCTGTTTTCAGCAGAACTACCGTGGTGTTGTTTTTTATGCATAAATAAAAGTTCTCCAAATGGAACGAAACTTTTTAATTATTTTTTGGAACAATAGAGGCACTAGAAGCTTCGTTGGAGGGCTAGAAGAGCCACGAGGTGGGCACAACCCACCAGGGCATGCTAGGCCCCTCTGGCGCGCCCTCGTGTCTTGTGGGCCCCTCGTGGCCCATCTTCATGTGAAACCGACGCCCAAAAATCCTATATATTCAGAAACCCCAGAAATAACCCTAGATGACAAGTTCCACCGCCGCAACTCTTTGTAGCGACGAAAAACCAATCTGGAGGCGTTCTAGTACCCTGCCGGAGAGGGTAGATCATCTCCGGTGGCCATCTACATCATCCCGGCGGAGGCCATGACGAGGAGGGAGTAGTCCACCCTCGGGACTGAGGGTATGTACCAGTAGCTATGTGTTCAATCTCTCTCTCTCTCTTTCTCTCTCTCTCTCTCGTGTTCTTGATATGTCACGATCTTGACGTATCGTGGGCTTTGTTAATATAGTCAGATCATATGATGTTATTCCCTTGCTATCATGTTGTGATGAATTGAATCTTTCCCTTTGAGATTTTGTTATTACTGGATTGAATACTTGTATGGATTTGAGAGCACTTGATCTATATCTTGGCACTCAACTTGCGGATTCCCGAGGTGACATTGGGGTTGATGCACATTTTTGTCCTGCTTTCTTCGGTAGAAATCTTGGGGCACTCTTTGAGGTTCTTTGTGTTGGATTGAGTATTATGATCTGAAGTTGTTTGATGCATATCGTATAAATAACTCATGGATACTTGTGGTGACATTGGAGTATCTAGGTGACATTAGAGTTGGTTGATGCGTATCATATGGTGTTATTTTAGGATGAACTCTTAGATAGATCGATCGGAAAGGATAACTTGGTGTTATTTTAGTACGAACTCTTGGATAGATCGATCCGAAAGGATAACTTTAAGGTGGTTTCGTACCCTATAAACAATTTCTTCTTATGTTCTCCGCTAGATAAGAACTTTGGAGTGATTCTTCGTTGCACGTTGAGGGATGGTTATGTGATCCAATTATATTAGCATTCTTGAGAGATTGCACTAGCGAAAGTACGGACCCTAGGCCTTGTTTTCAAGCATTGCAATACTGTTTGTGCTCACTTTTGTTACTTGCTACCTTGCTGTTTTTTATTGTTACTATTACAAAAATCAATACCTACTATCATTACTACACTTGTATCACCATCTCTTCGCCGAACTAGTGCACCTATACAATTTACCATTGTATTTGGTGTGTTGGGGGCACAAGAGACTTTTTATTATTTGGTTGCAGGGTTGTTTGAGAGAGACTATCTGCATCCTACGCCTCCCACGGATTGATAAACCTTAGGTCATCCACTTGAGGGAAAATTGCTACTGTCCTACAAAGCTCTGCGCTTGGAGGCTCAACATGAGTCTACAAGAATAAAGTTGCGTAGTAGACATCAGCTGTCGGGTGGCCCAAACATGTGAAGACAACGACTCAAAGCCCACAAGGCAGAAGACGCCAGAAGATTCCTTGCGTGAGAGGCAAGGCGTGTTAGAGTCATAGTAGGTTACGAGTTGCAAGGTGACTCAGACTCTGTTGTAAAACCTAGGGTCTCGACCTGTATATAAAGGCGAGTCCCTAGGGCCGAAAGATTTAAGCCACAATCCCTAGAGACCTAGGTTAGCGATTCCGCACCCTTGTAATCGAGATCATCGTCATCAATACACACAAAGTAGGACGTAGGCTATTACCTCCATCGGAGGGGCCGAACTTGGGTAACTCGTCTCTCGTTCCCGATCAACCCCTTTGAGTCGCCACCTAGCGGCGATGGCCTCACACCTAAGTCCCTTCACAAGGACATCTATTGTGACAACACCACGACAGTTGGTGCCCACCGTGGGGCACTCGCCCTGTCGGGGATATAACTCCACGATGTGACTCGCCCTACTGGGTCGGGTCGATGTAATGGCGGCTCTAGTAATATACTGAAGATGGTCCGTGTTGAGAAGAAAAGACAAATGAGGCGGTTACTAAGCAAGCCGCCGGGTGGCCCAAACACGGAGATACGGCGACTCAAGGCCCATAGGGAAGAAGACGCCAGAAGATTCCTTGCTTGAGAGGCAAGGCGTGTTAGAGACATGATAGGTTATGAGTCATAATGTGACTCGGACTCTGTTGTAAACCCTGGGGTATCGACCTGTATATAAAGGCAAGCCCCTAGGACAGGAAAGGCTAAGTTAGACACCCTCGAAAGCTAGGTTAGCGATTCCGCACCCTTGTAATCGAGATCTCTATCAATATAGACACAAAGCAGGATGTAGGCTATTACCTCCATCGGAGGGGCCAAACCTGGGTAAACTCGCTTCCCATTCCCGTTCGATCCCTTTGAGTCGCCACCCAACGGCGATGGCCTCACGCCGAAGTCCTTACACGAGGAAATTTGCCGTGACAAAACCACGACAGTTGGCGCCCACTGTGGGGCCCTCGCCCGGTGGAGTTGTGCTCTCAAAGGGAACTTGTTCAGGGTTCAGGAAGTTTGCGGTTGATCAGGTGATCAAGAGACGCTGCAACAAGATCTGCATCAACGATCCAATCTGGGGTATCAAGGACGGTTCAACCGAGCATGAACACCAGATCCCCTTTGAGGGAGTCCTGGCTTAAGGGGTCCTCGGATAGCCGACCTGTATCTCGTGGGCCGGACTATACGGGCCACTTGGTGAGCATTAGAGGATCAGGGGCCCGGTCGCCAAGGTGGAAGATTGAAGGGACCATGGCATGTTCTCCAAGATATCAACAGAAGATAGGCGTGTTTTTTCCCTTTGATGTGCAAACCGACTATGTGTAAACCCTAGGTACCCCCGACGTCTATATAAGCCGGAGGGTTTTAGGTTGTAGACCAACAGAACTCAACTAGGGTTTAGTTACTCGATCTCGTGGTAGATCAACTCTGTAATCCCCTTACTATCAATATAATCAAGCAGGACGTAGGGTATTACCTCCATAGGAGGGCCCAAACCTGGGTAAAACCTTGTCCCCTTCGTCTCTTGTTACCATCGATCCTAGTCTCACAGCTAGGGACCCCCTACCCGAGATCCGCCGGTTTTGACACCGACATTGGTGCTTTCATTGAGAGTTCCGCTGTGATCGCCAGAAGGAATCGATGGCTCGCCTTCTTATCAATAGCGAGATCCGTGCCCAGGGAATTCTCGCCCCGGGTCAGATCCGCGCGAGCGGTGACATCTCGTCGCGCACTTACCCGATCGGCCATCCATGCCAGATCGGAAACTTTCCCCCCGACCAAGGGATCAGGTTTGGAACCCTAGAGTTCTCAGCTGATTCCCGGGGAGAACTCGTACTGATGGAATCCTTGACCCCTACGGAGAGGCCCGCAGATCCCGACGCCTTCGCACCGAAGACATCGGGCCTTGTCTCCGGAGATGAAATTGCTGTCTCCGGACCGTCTGGGCCACCCGGTCCGGTCGTTGCTACCGGATCTACCATGGTTGAACAGAATCCGAACACGCTTTCGTGCGACTCTGGAACTGCGACGCCGCGTGCCGACCCCACTCGCTTCAGCGACACACATCCCACCATCGCCTCGTTTCTCAACGAGTTGTTTGATCGGATGGAGATTATGCGAATGGCCGATGACCAGACCCCGGTCTATGACCGGCTCGGGCTTAAACCCGACGATAGGGAGATTCACGTCCCCACGGTCACCCACCTTGTCGTCACCGTCGAGTGTCCGGCGGAGGGCTCGACTTCCCAGCTACCGGAATTAAAAACGGTTTATACTCCAATCTCTGATCACCGAGACCCTGCTTGCAACCCGGACTCTGGCTTTTGTTCCGGAGACAGTCCGGTGTCGATCCCTGATCTATCGCACAGTTCGGAATCCTTGATCCCGAACTCTCACCGTGGCGTGGAGTCAAACCTTCTCCCACCCACCTCCCAAGCCGATGACTCGAGCATCGCAACAGAGCCCAAGTCTTCGGACTTACCGAACATTGTGCATTTATCAGGGGAGTCGGTCCATCATTACTGGGCCAGACTACTACTCGCCCGAAACAAAGTACGGGGCCTTAGTGATCAAGATGTAATGGCAACCTTCAAACGTAACTGCCACGACAAGGGGATCCTCAATGCCCTGGCGCGGTGGCACATTATTGACTTTGCCGAGCTGTCAAGCTTGGTACAGAAGTATTGTGCCATGGAAAGTGCTTGGCAAGCTGAGCGGCTATTTTCGGAACCAACCTTTACCGAATACCCTAGAGGAGATCGGCACAAGAGGATACCTCCGAACCGGCCAGCCAAACTCGAGCCCGCCAAAAAGAGGAAAAGGCCCCTCCCAGGGGTCAGTACTGTCCTGGATGGACTACTGGACAAACCTTGCCCTATACACTCCGTATTACTGAACACAACTCTGACTCACAGTCTTAGAACTTGCTGGGTCGTCAGGCAGATCGCAAAAAGTGGTGAAGCCATTCTTGAGGCATCACCGCCTAACCGGCGCTCTACAACGCCATCGGAATATAGCGCCGAAGTCCTGACGATCTACGAAACGTTCCCGTCGAGGAACAGGAGGAAAAGAGCTCTTAAAGAACTCGAAGAGGTATATCACGTGGCAACAACAAGTGCATGGGCAGACATACCCATCACCTTCGGAGATGCTGACCGACCACACGTTCTTCCCGGTCATTCACCGGCCGCACTAGTCCTGAACCCCATCATTGACGGCTTCAGGTTGCACAAGGTGCTAATGGACGGCGGCAGTGGTTTAAACCTAATCTGCGAGGATACTCTAGAAAAAATGCAGTTCGACCGATCTCGCATCGAGCATAGCAACACAACTTTCCGGGGAATAATCCCGGGGAAGGAGGCACGCTGTTCAGGATGCATCACCCTGGACGTAGTGTTCGGCACGCCCGACAACTACCGATCTGAAGAACTTCTCTTCCATATCGTGCCCTTCCCCAGTGGCTACCATGCCCTGCTGGGACGCAACGCCTTCACAAAATTCCAGGCTATACCACATTACGGGTATATGAAACTTAAGATGCCAGGACCAAACGGAGTAATCACAACCGCCAGTGATCCGAATATAGCCCTACGGGCCGAAAACAAAACAGCGGCGCTTGCCCTCGAGGCTCTAGCTGAGACCTTTGCTGCAGAGGACCTGACCGCACTTCGGTCAACAGTAGACAAAGATGACGTGACCCTCAGCAAGAGGCCCAAATCCACGTCCTTTAAGCCAGCAAAGGAAATCATTAAATTTCAGGTACACCCGACGGACCCCAACAAGACAGTGTCCATCGGAGCTCAGCTCGATCCCGTAGTGGACGAAGCACTGCGAGCTTTCCTACAAGAAAACTGGGACATCTTCGCCTGGCATCCTTCCGATATGCCCGACATCCCACGACGGCTGGCAGAACATAGTCTGAATATTATCGCAGGCTTTAAGCCCGTCAAGCAGACTCTGCGCCGCTTCTCTGAACCCAAACAACAAGCTATGGGTGAATTACTGGCTAAATTGCTAGAAGCCGAATTCATTCGGGACATTAAGCACCTCGAATGGCAGGCAAATCTGGTTATGGTACCAAAGAAAGATAAATCCTGGCGGCTGTGCGTCGACTTTAAAGACCTCAACAAGGCCTGCCCTAAGGACCCTTTCCCTCTACCACGAATAGACCAGATTATTGACGCCACAGCCGAACACGACTCGCTGTGTTTCCTCGATGCTTATTCCGGATACCATCAGATTAAAATAAAGGAATCCGATCAAGCGGCAACCGCATTCATCACCCCTTATGGGCCGTTTTGCTTCAACACAATGCCTTTCGGGCTAAAGAACGCTGGGGCTACATACCAGCGCATGATCCAGACCTGTCTCGAAAAACAGGTTGGCAAAACAGTCGAGGCATACGTGGACGATGTTGTCATTAAAACCAAACACGTTAGCAATTTGATCGATGACTTAAGGCAAACCTTTGCCAGCCTACGCGAATACGATATTCGGCTCAATCCGGAGAAGTGTGTATTCGACGTTCCCGCTGGTAAATTGCTCGGATTCATCGTTTCCCATAGAGGAATAGAAGCGAATCTGGCCAAGATCCGTGCCTTATCCGAACTTGCTGTTCCTACAGAGCTAAAGCATGTCCAAAGATTAGCGGGTTGCGTGGCGGCATTAAGTCGCTTTATCTCCCGCCTCGGTGAAAAAGCTTTACCACTGTATAAGTTGCTGAAACGGACCAAGAATTTTGAATGGACCGACGAAGCAAAGGCTGCGTTAGAAGAAATTAAGACACTCCTGGCAAGTAACCCCATACTCACAGCACCAGGCGTTGGTGAGCCTATGTTATTATACATATCGTCCACCAACCAAGTCGTTAGCGCGGTGCTCGTCGTCGAACGAGAGGAGGAGGGACACAAATTCCATATACAAAAGCCGGTCTATTACGTGTCAGAAGTACTAACGCAATGCAAGTCCAGATACCCGCACTATCAGAAGATAGCCTATACAGTATTTATGGCATCACGGAAGCTAAGACACTACTTCCAAGAGTGTTCGGTTACGGTGGCATCCGAAGTACCCCTGAATGATATAATCAATAACAGGGACGCCATCGGCCGCATAGCCAAATGGGCGATCGAGCTCCTTCCTTTTGAGATTACCTACAAACCACGCTGAGCTATTAAATCTCAGGTATTGGCAGATTTCCTCGCTGAATCGACAGAAGCCGAACTCCCCAGAGAATATAGTACATACTCCCATTGGACGATGTACTTTGATGGGTCCAAAACTTTGGCCGGACTGGGGGCTGGAGTTGTTCTCACATCCCCCACAGGTGACAACGTTCGATACGTGTTACAGATCATGTATGCCGACTCCAACAATGCAGCCAAATACGAAGCCCTCTTGCACGGTCTTCGGATGGCAGCTTCAATGGGCATACAGCGGCTGGAGGTACGGGGAGATTCCAATCTGGCCATCTCTCAAGTCAACGGTGAGTTTGATGCTAAGAATCCGAAGATGGCGGCATATAGAAACGCTGTCCTCAAGATATCCGCACGGTTTGAGGGGCTGGAATTTCACCACGTCGCTAGAGACGACAACCAAGCTGCCGATATACTGGCTCGCATAGGAGCCAAACGTGACCCTGTCCCACCAAACACTTTCCTGGAACGGCTCTTTAAGCCATCCGTGGATTGGCAGGACGATCAAAGGGGCGTCGATTTCACCAGTGCAGATGAGGTTGTTCCCCCTGTAAGCGAACCAGACGATCAAATCATCGGCGGCTCCATAATGGATGAAACACCCTCGGCTCACGAGGTCATGGCAGTAATCGCACCATGGACCGAGCCCTTCCTCGCCTACCTTCTTCGCAAAGAACTCCCCGACGATCAGATGGAGGCGCGGCGCATAGTTCGGCGTTCCAAGGCCTTCAAGGTTTACGATGGTGAGTTGTACAAGAAGAGCACCACTGGAATACTATAGCGGTGCATATCTGAGGAAGAAGGACGGCAGCTCTTAGCCGAAGTCCACGCAGGGATGGGCGGTCATCACGCTGCAGCAAGAGCCTTAGTAAGCAAGGCCTTCCGGGCCGGGTTCTTTTGGCCCACAGCTCGGGCGGACGCCCAGTCAATTGTCAAGTATTGCGTGGGGTGTCAACTTTTTGCAAATCAGAGTCACATGCCCCCAACAGCTCTTCGGACTATTCCGATCACCTGGCCCTTCGCGGTCTGGGGGCTGGACATGGTCGGACCACTTAAAGGGGGGACCAAGAAAAATAAATACTTACTGGTCATGGTCGACTAGTTCACCAAATGGATACAGGCCAAACCTGTAAAATCAACCAAATCCGGACCAGTAATCGACTTTATATCCGGCGTGGTACACCGTTACGGTGTCCCGCACATTATAATAACTGATAACGGATCTAATTTCACGGCCCAGGAGGTCAAAGACTGGTGCGCAAAGATGGGCATCAAGCTCGATTATGCATCGGTTTATCACCCGCAGACTAATGGACAAGTCGAATGAGCAAACGGCCTCATAATGAGCGGCATCAAGCCACGTTTGGTCCGGTCTCTTCAAGAGTCCGATTGTCATTGGGTATAGGAGCTCGACTTCGTTCTATGGGGCTTGCGCACCACCCCGAATAGATCAACGGGATACACACTGTTCTTCATGGTTTACGGGGCTGAAGCGGTCCTTCCTTGTGATATTATTCACGATGCACCAAGAGTGCGCATGTACGAGGAAAGAGAAGCCGAGTTAGATCGGCAGGACGACTTGGACGCCATAGAAGAGGAGCGCGACATAGCTCGGGCCCGTTCTTCCTTTTATCAGCAGCAGGCCCGGCGTTACCAGAGCAGGGAGGTCAGGGCACAAGCATACAACGTGGGTGAACCAGTCTTACGACTCCCGGAGAAGCAAAAGCATAAACTAAAGCCCAAATGGGAAGGCCCCTTCATCATCAATGAGGTACTCATAGGAGGGGCTTACCGTCTTCAGAACATGCAGGACAACCGCCTTGAACCAAACCCATGGAACGTAGCTCGTCTTCGGCGCTTCTACGGCTAGACCGGTGTTGTCATACTTTTTACCCTTCTCCTTTCTTTCCTTTCTTTGTTATTTCTTCTCCCTCCCACTTTGATTTCTGGCAGGGTTGATTTCTTTTTTTCCCAACTCTATGTTCGGTTCGACCGATCTTGTACTAATGATTTTTCGGCCTACACCTTCAAGTGCTATATCCGAACACAGTACCCGGGGGCTTCTTTTCCGAAGCCAATACTTTTATGTTATAAGCACTTACGCACATTTATTGTGTACCCATACTTTCCTTGTCGTTTTTACGCCATCTTATGCATCAATTCGAACTAAAAATTTGCCAAGCTGGGTTGCCTTGCTCCTGTGCTTACCCTCTACGTTCCCGATTGTTCGGCTAGAGGGTAAAGGGAGGACCTCTGTGATTGTTACGACCGGGTCATCTGGATACGTACCTCAGACGGGTGAAGCCAAAAGCTAGCTATCTTCAGTAGACAATTGATCGGCTACGACGGATTTAACCATGGTCGTCATGACCATTATTCGGGCTTCTCCCCTCACATAACCCCTTGGCCGCATACTAACAGTATACGGCCTTTTTCCTATGATTTACATAGTACCCCTGAACAAAGGTATTGATAGAGTTACTATTTTCTTCGGAAGATGTTTCTTATGCTAAGCAGTAATATAACATATCTCCCTCTGTGCTTTCTATCTGTTCGTACCACATGGCCGGATTGCCTGGTTCCCGAATATAATTCCCTTCCTTAAGGGTGATAATTTACAAGGAACACTCCCAAGCCCTTGGCGCGGGAGGCTGAAGCCGATGGCCGGTTAAGACAAAGTTCACAACACAGACGGAGCAATTCTTCGATTATAAAAGCATATAGCTACATATGATCATACATCTGGCTGCTGATCGAGATTATCGATTATGGTGTCCAGGGAACAATCTTCTTGTGAGAGACGGGCGGCAGGCATCACCTGGTCGTATACCAGGTGGAGCGGCACTTCTTGTCCATCTGCCCCTACTGGTCCAACCTGAGCCATACGCTCGGGGTCAAGTCCGGTATAGCGGGTCTTGATCATCGCCCACGCCTCTCGTGCTCCCTCCCGGCAAGCCGATGTCTTCCACAGCTCGAATCTAGCTCGGGCTCCCTTGAAGCGATCGATTAGTTCGGCCATCCCCTCCGGTGGTTGCTCGGCAGGCCATAGTGCCTTCACCATGCTTTTCATGGCCTTCCGAGCCCGCTCATGAAGGGCGGACAGCTCGTTCAGCAGATTCCCCTGGTAGGATCCGATTTCCTCTTCGGGTCGCCCGGACAATAGACCTGCATATGAGTCATGGCATGCGTATCACACATCACTTATAAGAGATACTTTCCGATGTTAAAATCACACTTACCGAACATGCCTCTCTGTAGATTCTGGTTTTCTCCTTGGGCCTGGGCCAATTGAGCCTTTAAGCTCTCAATCTGTTCGGCTTGTTGTCTATTCTCCTCCTTCAGGCGGTTCTTCTCTTCAAGATGACCTTGTAAAACGCGATGGCCAGCTTCCAGCTGGGACTCGGCATATTGCTGAGATTCTCGGGCTACATCCAAATCTTTTTGTAATTGCCCTATTGATTCAGCTGCTACATAGTACCCTTGCGTAAGCATGGGGATATACTAAAGATCAGCAGAATATATATAATAACCATGTGCCTCCCGAGTAAAGCTCTTCACTTGCTCCAGTTCGGCCTTCACAGATTCGACCTGTGTTCGGCTGGCTTCCAGTTCCTTGGCCAGTTGCTCGCACTGCTGTTTCGAAGCCTACATTACCAGTCAATTAGTACGGGGATCCTTAATTCGGTCGTACCGACCAATTTAAGGCTCGGGGGCTACTGAGTCTACACAAGTGTTCGGACTTTAACAAACAACTACTTACCTGCAGGCTGGACGATATCAACTTTACAGCCTCCCCGAACCCAACTCGGGCGGCCCCGAGGTGTGCATCCGCCATGTGCAGAGCACCGAACTCTTGTTCGGAAAAGGCCGGATGACGCAAGGCTTCTCGTCGCCGCCGATGATGCATAGCGCTCCCAACCTCTGATTTGGTGACTGATATGGCGTCACCAGAATCAGCTGGGACGGGATTGACGGTGGGGGCTCCCGCAGCAGGATCGGCATGGGTGGAAGGCCTAGAATCTTGAGCACCGCCGGACGTCCTGGCGACGTCCTCGGCGGGTGACGGCCGAACCCTTTGCCTGAATATTTTGGCAAAATGGTCTCTTGTCAGACCTTATCAAATCGTGATACTAAATCAAGTGATTAAGCGAAATACCTTTGGGATGAACTCGTAGGAGCACTCGCCCCTGTGACCGGCTCATTTGCCGGATCCTTGTTGCTTTCCAATCCAGGTGCTGCCGCTGCTGCCAGTGTGTGTCGCGCGGATCTACGGCGCTTGGGTGTAGGAGCTGGCACGTTGGGGTCAGTAGAGGACACTTGCCTCTTGCGGGAAGTTTTCTTCTTCTTGCTTGTCGCAGGAGAAGGGAAGGACCCAGTGTAATCGGCAATAATAGCCACCTTGGAGCCGTCGAGGCCCTCTTGGTAGAAAACCCCGTCTTCGAGTTCGATTGATAGGTCTGGGTCTTCATGATAGCCCGGATCATCATCACGGGAATAGTCCTTGGGCTGAGGGGCCGGACAGTTGACTGTCTCGATGAAGCTCCTCCATTCCTGTTTACATAAAAATGAAAGACTTCGGTCAAGAAGGACAAATTAAGAATCCGAACTGTGGTCACGGGATTGAAAGGCTCACCCATTCGATGGGATTATGGCTTGAGTATCCTGCCTTGGTCGATCGCTGAATGAAATCTTCTTGCTCCCCTTTGTATAGATCGACAAGTGCGGTGGCCAGTGCCATTTGATCGGCAGGACCCAGTCTTCGGCAGCGAGTAGTGTCGCTTGTCCCGTTGTAACGCCACAAAGGGTGTATCCTCTGTTGGAGGGGTTGGACGCACCGAGTAATGACAGCGGCCATGACATCTATCATGGTCAGCTTATGATGGGCTAGTATCCTCACGCGGGCTGCTAAGCGCTGTACCTCTACGCTGTCCTCTTGGGACAGGCTCTTCGGGCGCCAGTTGTACCTTTTCTTCAAAGGGGCATCGGAGTATTCGGGCAGACCCTTCTGAGCTGGATCGAATAAAGGGACGTCCTCGATATAAAACCATTCCGAAGTCCATAGTTCGGATTCCTTCGGTGTCCCCACGGGGTATCCCGTCCCTGCTATGCGGCATACTTCGGCTCCGCCGACCTCAAAGATTGTCTTATCACGAATGCGAGGGACGAGGCAAAAGTATTTCCTCCACAACTCGAAGTGCGCCTCGCAACCCAGGAACATCTCACAAAGGGCGACGAAACCCGAGATGTGCAGAATAGACCCTGGAGTGAGGTGGTGGAGCTGGATCCCATAAAACACCAGTTGCCCTCTCAAGAATGGATGAATGGGAAACCCGAGGCCTCGCAGGAGGAATGACACAAAAAACACATTCTCCCCCTTATGTGGATGGGGAAAATTCTCCGCGAGGACCTCGCCGTTGAATGACGTCAAACCGGCGCGGACGGCTATCAGATCCGAGGAAGGAAGGTACCCTTGGGTCTCGAGGTCGCGGAGTCGAAGAAGCGACACGGAGCAGCTGGTCCAGTCCCCGGGACGGGATCAGTAAGGATCCGAGGAGGAACTGGGGGCGCTCGCCATCTTTGGAGGAGACCTTTCGCTGGAGGTTTTTTCTGGTGGAGAAGAAGAAGTTGTGGCTTGGACCACGACTCAGTTTGTTTAAATGGGTGGTGCCTCATTTGTGCTAGGGGTAGTTTTGTAAAGAGCTACTGAACCGCTCGTCTCCCCACGATGCGCGAAGTCCAAGAAACACTATTACTGTGGGCCCGGCAATCCCGTGTTTGGGATTTCGCCGATGATAGGATGGTTGCCGAACAAGAAGGATGGAGGGACTCGCCTCGCAAGCCGAAGACATACAAGATTGTCCGAATATGCCTCGGTGTTGGAGGCTAGTCCGGGGGCTACTAAGGGAGTCCTGGCTTAAGGGGTCCTCGGATAGCCGACTTGTATCTCGTGGGCCGGACTATACGGGCCACTGGGTGAGCATTAGAGGATCAGGGGCCCGGTCACCAAGGTGGAAGATTGAAGGGACCATGGCGTGTTCTCCAAGATATCAACAGAAGATAGGCATGTTTTTTCCCTTTGATGTGCAAACCGACTATGTGTAAACCCTAGGTACCCCCGGCGTCTATATAAGCCGGAGGGTTTTAGGTTGTAGACCAACAGAACTCAACTAGGGTTTAGTTACTCGATCTCGTGGTAGATCAACTCTGTAATCCCCTTACTATCAATATAATCAAGCATGACGTAGGGTATTACCTCCATAGGAGGGCCCGAACCTGGGTAAAACCTTGTCCCCTTCGTCTCTTGTTACCATCGATCCTAGTCTCACAGCTCGGGACCCCCTACCCGAGATCCGCCGGTTTTGACACCGACACCCTTTGGTATGATTGGGACTACCATTGCCGAGTGATGTCTACTACGCAACCTTCTTCTTGTAGACTCGTGTTGGGCCTCCAAGCGCAGAGTTTTGTAGGACTGTAGCAAATTTCCCTCAAGTGGATGACCTAAGGTTTATCAATCCGTGGAAGGCGTAGGATGAAGATGGTCTCTCTCAAACAACCCTGCAACCAAATAACAAAGAGTCTCTTGTGTCCCCAACACACCCAATACAATGGTAGATTGTATAGGTGCACTAGTTCGGCGAAGAGATGGTGATACAAGTGTAATATGGATGGTAGATATGAGTTTTTGTAATCTGAAAATATAAAAACAGCAAGGTAGCAAGTAACAAAAGTGAGCAAAAACGGTATTGCAATGCTTGGAAACAAGGCCTAGAGTTCATACTTTCACTAGTGCAAGTTCTCTCAACAATACTAACATAGTAGAACCATATGTAAATCCCTCATGTGCGACAAAGAGTTCACTCCAAAGTCTCAAATAGCGGAGAACAAACGAAGAAATTATTGTAGGGTACGAAACCACCTCAAAGTTATCTTTTCTGATCAATCTTATGAGCAATCCCTATAAGTGTCACGAACAGCCCTAGAGTTCATACTAAAATAACACCTTAAGATACACATCAACCAAAACCCTAATGTCACCTAGATACCCCAATGTCACCTCGAGTACCCGTGGGTTCGATTATACGATATGCATCACATAATTTTAGATTCATCATGTTCAATCCAACACAAAGAACTTCAAAGAGTGCCCCAAAGCTTCTACCGAAAAGTCAAGACGAAAACGTGTGCCAACCCCTATGCATAGATTCCCAAGGTCACGGAACCCGCAAGTTGATCACCAAAACATACATCAAGTAGATCAATAGAACATCCCATTGTCACCACAGATATCCCATCGCAAGACATACATCAAGTGTTCTCAAATCCTTAAAGACTCAATCCCATATGTAAACTTCAAAGGGAAAACTCAATTCATCACAAGAAGATAGAGAGGGGAAAACTCCATATGATTCATCTATATTAATAAAGCTCGCGGTACATCAAGATCGTGTCATCTCAAGAACACGAGAGAGAGAGATCAAACACATAGCTACTGGTACATACCATCAGCCCCAAGGGTGAACTACTCCCTCCTCGTCATGGAGACCGCCGGGATGATGAAGATGGCCTCCGGTGATGGTTTCCCCCTCCGGCAGGGTGCCGGAACGGGCTCCCGATTAGTTTTTCGTGGCTCTGGAGGCTTGCGGCGGCGGAACTCCCGATCTAGGTTTGTTTCTAGGGGTTTCTATATTTATAGGAATTTTTGGCGGCGGAAACAAGTCCAGGGGGGCCACGAGGTGACGACAAGCCAGGGGGGCGCGCCCTGGGGGGGGGGGGGGGGCGCCCCCAGGCTTGTGGTGGCCTCGTGGCTCTTCTGGCCCAACTCCAACTCTCCCTGGGCTTCTTTTGGTCCATAAAAAATCACCGTAGATTTTTATTCCGTTTGGGCTCCGTTTGATATTCCTTTTCTGTTAAACTCAAAAACACGGAAAAAGCAGGAACTGGCACTAGGCTCTAGGTTAATAGGTTAGTCCCAAAAATAATATAAAGTTGTAGTAAAATGATTGTAAAATATCCAAGAATGATAATATAACAGCATGGAACAAGCAAAAATTATAGATATCTTGGAGACGTATCACCGAGCCGGACCTCTACATCGACATTGATGAGCCGGCTCAGCATGCGCGACCCGGTTGGGATCAAGCCGGACGACGTCATGTCTTCGTCGGTTTCACTCTGGGAGTTTCCCTCCCGGATGAGCCGGCGAGCAGCGACGGTGTTCTCGCTGGCTCCGATGGTGAATCCTCCAATTGAGAAACTAAATAAATATGTCCTCTCTTCGATGGTAGGCTCGGAGGGTCATCGGAGATCGAAGCTCCTGAGGAAGCCCATGAATTGACTAGACAAGTTGCTGTCTACATGGTGGGTACCGCGGCGACTCAGAACCCGTCCGCGTCCCGGGCGGCCTTTGGATCCGTCGGGTCGGGCAAGACGTCGTCCCAAGCCATGACGGACCTGATGGTTGAGATGCCAAAGCTCGTAGAGAGTCCCGTCATGGCGGAAAACCAGGAAGAGCATAACACGGAGTTGATCAAATTGAGAGACCATATGACCGAGGTTCAGAGGGAAATCGATGCTGAGAACACCAGGATGGCAGAACTACAGGCCCGCATACATAATGAGTCAGAACGCCTTAAGGCCGAGGCTTGTGATATGTCCATTTTGCATCATGTTTTCCTACTGTTATTTATAATTTTTTTATGCATAATAATGCTTTGGGGAGTAATTCTAATGCCTTTTCTCTCACAATTTGCAAGGTTTATACCAAGAGGGAGAATGCCGGCAACAGGAATTCAGTACCTGAAAAAAGCATGTTAGAGATACCTATTCTGCACATCCCCAATGAAGCTGAAATTTGATGGAGATGTTTTATATGATAAATAACAAATACTGGAGCTGAAAACTACCGGAGGGGGTGTCGGTGTCAAAACCGGCGGATCTCGGGTAGGGGGTCCCGAGCTGTGAGACTAGGATCGATGGTAACAAGAGACGAAGGGGACAAGGTTTTACCCAGGTTCGGGCCCTCCTATGGAGGTAATACCCTACGTTCTGCTTGATTATATTGATAGTAAGGGGATTACAGAGTTGATCTACCACGAGATCGTATGACTAAAACCCTAGATGAGTTCTATTGTCTTACACCCTAAAACCCCCCGGCTTATATAGACGCCTGGGGTACCTAGGGTTTACACATAGTCGGTTGCACATCAGAGGGAAAAACACGCCTATCTACTGTTGATATCTTGGAGAACACGCCATGGTCCCTTCAATCGTCCATCTTGGCGACCGGGTCCCTGATCTTCTAATGCTCACCCAGTGGCCCGTATAGTCCGGCCCATGATACACAGGTCGGCTATCCGAGGACCCCTTAATCCAGGACTCCCTCAGTAACCCCCGGACTAGCCTCCAACGCCGAGGCCTATTCGGACAATATTGCATGTCTTCGGCTTGCGAGGCGAGTCCCTCCATCCTTCTTGTTCGGCAACCGAACTGTCATCGGCGAAACCCCATTTACGGGATTGCCGGGTCCACAGTAATAGTGTTTCTTGGACTTCGCGCATCGTGGTGAGACGAGCGGTTCAGTAGCTTTTTACAAAACTACCCCTAACACAAATGAGGCATCACCTATTTAAACAAACTGAGATGTGGTCCAAGCCACAACCTCTTCTTCTCCACCGAAAAAAACCTCCAGCGAAAGGTCTCCACCAAAGATGGCGAACGCCCCCAGTTCCTCCTCGGATCCCTACGGATCCCGTCCCGGGGACTGGACCAGCTGCTCCGTGTCGCTTCTTCGACTCCGCGACCTCGAGACCCAAGGGTACCTTCCTTCCTCGGATCTGACAGCCATCCGCGCCGGTTTGACGTCATTCAACGGCGAGACCCTCGCGGAGAATTTCCCCCATCCACATAAGGGGGAGAATGTGTGCTTTGTGCCATTCCTCTTGCGAGGACTCGGGTTTCCCATTCATCCGTTCCTGAGAGGGCTACTGGTGTTTTATGGGATCCAGCTCCACCACCTCACTCCAGGGTCTATTCTGCACATCTCGGGTTTCGTCGCCCTTTGCGAGATGTTCCTGGGTTGCGAGGCGCAGTTCGAGTTGTGGAGGAAATACTTTTGCCTCGTCCCTCGCACTCGAGATAAGACAATCTTTGAGGTCGGCGGAGCCGAAGTATGCCGCATAGCGGGGACGGGATACCCCGTGGGGACACCGAAGGAATCCGAACTATGGACTTCGGAATGGTTTTATATCGAGGACGTCCCTTTATTCGATCCAGCTCGGAAGGGCCTGCCCGAATACTCCGATGCCCCTTTGAAGAAAAGGTACAACTGGCACCCGAAGAGCTTGTCCCAAGAAGACAGTGTAGAGGTACAACGCTTAGCAGCCCGCGTGAGGATACTAGCCCATCATAAGCTCACCATGATAGATGTCATGGCCGCTGTCATTACCCGGTGCGTCCAACCCCTCCAACAGAGGATACACCCTTTGTGGCGTTATAACGGGACAAGCGACACTACTCGCTGCCGAAGACTGGGTCCTGCCGATCAAACGGCACTGACCGTTGCACTTGCCGACCTATACAAAGGGGAGCAAGAAGATTTCATTCAGCGATCGACCAAGGCAGGATACTCAAGCCATAATCCCATCGAATGGGTAAGCCTTTCAATCCCGTGATCACAGTTCGGATTCTTAATTTGTCCCTTCTTGACCGAAGTCTTTTATCTTTATGCAAACAGGAATGGAGGAGCTTTATCGAGACAGTCAACTGTCCGGCCCCTCAGCCCGAGGACTATTCCCGTGATGATGATCCGGGCTATCATGAAGACCCAGACCTGTCAATCGAACTCGAAGACGGGGTTTTCTACCAAGAGGGCCTCGATGGCTCCAAGGTGGCTATTATCGCCGATTACCCTGAATCCTTCCCTTCTCCTGCGACAAGCAAGAATAAGAAAACTTCCAGCAAGAGGCAAATGTCCTCTACTGACCCCAACACGCCAGCTCCTACACCCAAGCGCCGTAGATCCGCGCGACACACACCGGCAGCAGTGGCAGCGCCTGGATTGGAAAGCAACAAGGATCCGGCAAATGAGCCGGTCACAGGGGCGAGTGCTCCTATGAGTTCATCCCAAAGGTATTTCGCTTAATCGCTTGATTTTGTATCATGATTTGACAATGTCTGACAAGAGATTATTTTGCCAAAATATTCAGGCAAAGGGTTCGGCCGTCACCTGCCGAGGACGTCGCCAGGACATCTGGCAGTGCTCAAGATCCCTGGCCTTCCGCCCATGCCGATCCTGCTGCTGGAGCCCCCCCCCGTCAATCCCGCCCCAGCCGATTCTGGAGACGCCCTATCTGTCACCAAATCAGAGGTTGGGAGCGCTATGCATCATCGGCGGCGACGAGAATCCCTGCGTCATCCGGCCTTTTCCGAACAAGAGTTCGGTGCTCTGCGCACTGCGGATGCACACCTCGGGGCCGCCCGAGCTGGGTTCGTGGAGGCTGTGAAGTTGATATCATCCAGCCTGCAGGTAAGTAGTCGTTTATTAAAGTCCGAACACTTGTGTAGACTCAGTAGCCCCCGAGCCTTAAATTGGTCGGTACGACCGAATTAAGGATCCCCGTACTAATTTATTGGTAATGTAGGCCTCGAAGCAGCAGTGCGAGCAACTGGCCAAGGAACTGGAAGCCAGCCGAACACAGGTCGAATCTGTGAAGGCCGAACTGGAGCAAGTAAAGAGCTTTACTCGGGAGGCACACGGTTAGTATATATATGTATTCGGCTGGTCTTGTAGTATATCCCCATGCTTACGCAAGGGCACTATGTAGCAGCTGAATCAATAGGGCAATTACAAAAAGATTTGGATGTAGCCCAAGAATCTCAGCAATATGCCGAGTCCCAGTTGGAAGCTGGTCATCGCGTTTTACAACGGCATCTTGAAGAGAAGAACCACCTGAAGGAGGAGAACAGACAACAAGCCGAACAGATTGAGAGCTTAAAGGCTCAATTGGCCCAGGCCCAAGAGAAAAACCAGAATTTACAGAGAGGCATGTTCGGTAAGCGTGATTTAACATCGGAAAGTATCTCTTATAAGTGAGGTATGATACACATGCCGTGACTCATATGCAGGTATATTGTCCGGGCGACCCGAAGAGGAAATCGGATCCTACCAGGGGAATCTGCTGAAGGAGCTGTCCGCCCTTCATGAGCGGGCTTGGAAGGCCATGAAAAGCATGGTGAAGACACTATGGCCTGCCGAGCAACCTCCGGAGGGGATGACCGAACTAATCAATCGCTTCAAGGGAGCCCGAGCTAGGTTCGAGCTATGGAAGACATCGGCCTGTCGGGAGGGAGCACGAGAGGCGTGGGCGATGATCAAGACCCGCTATACCGGACTTGACCCCGAGCGTATGGCTCAGGTTGGACCAGTAGGGGCAGATGGACAAGAAGTGCCGCTCCACCTGGTTTACGACCAAGTGATGCCTGCCGCCTGTCTCTCACAAGAAGATTGCTCCCTGGATACCACCATCGATAATCTCGATCGACAGCCAGATGTACGATCATATGTAGCTATGTACTGTATAATCAAAGGGTTGCTCCATCTGTGTTGTAAACTTTGTCTTAACCGGCCATCGGCTTCAGCCTCCCGCACTAAGAGCTTGGGAGTGTTCCTTGTAAACTATCACCCTAGGGGAGGGAATTATATTCGGGAACCAGGCAATCTGGCCATGTGGTACGAACAGACAGAAAGCACACATGGAGACATGTTATATTACTACTTAGCATAAGAAACATCTTCCGAAGAAAATAGTAACTCTATCGATACCTTTCTTCAGGGGTACTACGTAAATCGTAGGAAAAAGGCCGTATACTGTTAGTATGCGGCCAAGGGAAGAAGCCCGAATAATGGTCATGACGACCCTGGTTAAATCCGTCGTAGCTGATCAATTGTCTACTGAAGATAGCTAGCTTTTGGCTTCACCCGTCTGAGGTACGTATCCGGATGACCCGGTCATAACAATCGCAGAGGTGCTCCCTTTACCCTCTAGCCGAACAATCGGGAACCTAGAGGGTAAGCACAGGAGCAAGGCAACCCAGCTTGGCAAATGCTTAGTTCGAATTGATGCATAAGAGGGCATAAAAAATGACAAGGAACGTATGGGTACACAATAAATGTGCGTAAGTGCTTATAACATAAAGCATTGGCTTCGGAAAAGAAGCCCCCGGGTCCTGTGTTCGGATTTAGCACTTGAAGGTGTAGGCCGAAAATCATTAGTACAAGGTCGGTCGAACCGAACATAGAGTTGGGAAGAAAAAGAATTCAACCCTGCCAGAAATCAAAGTGGGAGGGAGAAGAAATAACAAAGAAAAGAGAAAGAAAAAAATGAGAAGGGTAAAAAGGATGACAACATCGGTCTAGCCATAGAAGCGCCGAAGACGAGCTGCGTTCCATGGGTTTGGTTCAAGGCGGTTGTCCTGCGGGTTCCGAAGACAGTAAGACCCTCCTGTGAGTACCTCGTCGATGATGAAGGGGCCTTCCCATTTGGGCTTTAGTTTATGCTTCTGCTTCTCCGGTAGTCGTAAGACTAGTTCACCCACGTTATATGCTTGTGCCCTGACCTCCCTGCTCTGGTAACGCCGGGCCTGCTGCTGATAAAAAGTAGAACTGGCCCGAGCTATGTCACGCTCCTCTTCCAAGGCGTCCAAGTCGTCCTGCCGATCTAACTCGGCCTCTCTTTCCTCGTACATGCGCACTCTTGGTCATCGTGAATGATATCACAAGGAAGGACCGCTTCGGCCCCGTAGACCATGAAGAACGGTGTGTATCCTGTTGATCTATTCGGGGTGGTGCGCAAGCCCCATAGAACGGAGTCGAGCTCCTCTACCCACTGACAATCGGACTCTTGAAGAGACCGGACCAAACGTGGCTTGATGCCGCTCATTATGAGGCCGTTTGCTCGTTCGACTTGTCCATTAGTCTGCAGGTGATAAACCGATGCGTAATCGAGCTTGATGCCCATCTTTGCGCACCAATCTTTGACCTCCTGGGCCGTGAAATTGGATCCGTTATCAGTTATTATACTGTGCGGGACACCGTAACGGTGTACCACGCCGGATATAAAGTCGATTACTGGTCCGGATTTGGCTGATTTAACAGGTTTGACTTCTATCCATTTGGTGAACTTGTCGACCATGACCAGTAAGTATTTATTTTTCTTGGTCCCCCCTTTAAGTGGTCCGACCATGTCCAGCCCCCAGACCGCGAAGGGCCAGGTGATCGGAATAGTCCGAAGAGCTGTTGGGGGCATGTGACTTTGGTTTGCGAAAAGTTGACACCCCACGCAATATTTGACAAGTGACTGGGCGTCCGCCCGAGCTGTAGGCCAAAAGAACCTAGCCCGGAAGGCCTTGCTTACTAAGGCTCTTGCTGCGGCGTGATGACCGCCCATCCCTGCGTGGACTTTGGCTAATAGCTGCCGCCCTTCTTCCTCAGATATGCACCGCTGTAGTACTCCGGTGGTGCTCTTCTTGTATAACTCTCCTTCGTGTACCTTGAAGGCTTTGGAGCGCCGAACTATGTGCCGCGCCTCCGTCTGATCGTCGGGGAGTTCTTTGCGAAGAAGGTAGGCGAGGAAGGGCTCGGTCCATGGCGCGATTACTGCCATGACCTCGTGAGCCAAGGGCGTTTCGTCCATGATGGAGCCGCCGATGATTTGATCGTCTGGTTCGTTTACAGGGGGAACAACTTTGTCTGCACTGGATGGATCGGCGTCCTCTTGATCTGGCCAAACCACAGATGGCATAAAGAGCCGTTCTAGAAAAGTGTTTGGTGGGACAGGATCACGTTTGGCTCCTATGCGAGCCAGTATATCGGCAGCTTGGTTGTCGTCTCTAGTGACGTGGTGAAATTCCAGCCCCTCGAACCGTGCGGATATCTTGAGGACGGAGTTTCTATATGCCGCCATCTTTGGATTCTTAGCATCGAACTCACCGTTGACTTGAGAGATGGCCAGATTGGAATCTCCCCGTACTTCCAGCCGCTGTATGCCCATTGAGGCTGCCATCCGAAGACCGTGCACGAGGGCTTCGTATTCAGCTGCATTGTTGGAGTCGGCATACATGATCTGTAATACGTATCGAACGTTGTCACCTGTTGGGGATGTGAGGACAACTCTAGCCCCCAGTCCGGCCAAAGTTTTGGATCCATCAAAGTACATCGTCCAATGGGAGTATGTACTATATTCTCTGGGGAGTTCGGCTTCTGTCCATTCGGCAAGGAAATCTGCCAATACCTGAGATTTAATTGCTCGGCGTGGTTTGTAGGTAATCTCGAAAGGAAGGAGATCGATCGCCCATTTGGCTATGCGGCCGGTGGCGTCCCTGTTATTGATTATATCATTTAAGGGGACTTCGGATGCCACCGTAACCGAACACTCTTGGAAGTAGTGTCTTAGCTTCCGTGATGCCATAAAAACTGTATAGGCTATCTTCTGATAGTGCGGGTATCTGGACTTGCATTGCGTTAGTACTTCTGACACGTAATAGACCGGCTTCTGTATATGGAATTTGTGTCCCTCCTCCTCTCGTTCGACGATGAGCACCGCGCTAACGACTTGGTTGGTGGCCGATATGTATAATAACATTGGCTCAACAGCGCCTGGTGCTGTGAGTATGGGGTTACTTGCCAGGAGTGTCTTAATTTCTTCTAACGCAGCCTTTGCTTCGTCGATCCATTCAAAATTCTTGGTCCATTTCAGCAACTTATACAGTGGTAAAGCTTTTTCACCGAGGCGGGAGATAAAGCGACTTAATGCCGCCACGCAGCCCGCCAATCTTTGGACATGCTTTAGCTCTATAGGAACAGCAAGTTCGGATAAGCCGCGGATCTTGGCCGGATTCGCTTCTATTCCTCTATGGGAAACGATGAATCCGAGCAATTTACCGGCAGGAACGCCGAATACACACTTCTCCAGATTAAGCCGAATATCGTATTCGCGTAGGCTGGCAAAGGTTTGCCTTAAGTCGTAGATCAGATTGCTAATGTGTTTGGTTTTAATTACCACATCGTCCACGTACGCCTCGACTGTTTTGCCAACCTGTTTTTCGAGACAGGTCTGGATCATGCGCTGGTATGTAGCCCCAGCGTTCTTTAGCCCGAAAGGCATTGTGTTGAAGCAAAACGGCCCATAAGGGGTGATGAATGCGGTTGCCGCTTGATCGGATTCCTTCATTTTAATCTGATGGTACCCAGAATAAGCATCGAGGAAACACAGCGAGTCGTGTCCGGCTGTGGCGTCAATAATCTGGTCTATTCGTGGTAGAGGGAAAGGGTCCTTGGGGCAGGCCTTGTTGAGGTCTTTAAAGTCGACACATAACCGCCAGGATTTATCTTTCTTTGGTACCATAACCAGGTTTGCCAACCATTCGGGGTGCTTAATGTCCCGAATGAATCCGGCCTCTAGCAATTTAGCCAGTTCTTCACCCATAGCTTGTTGTTTGGGCTCGGAGAAGCGGCGCAGTGTCTGTTTTACGGGCTTAAAGCCTGCGATGATGTTCAGACTATGTTCTGCCATCCGTCGTGGGACGCCGGGCATATCGGAAGGGTGCCAGGCGAAGATGTCCCAGTTTTCTTGTAAGAAAGTTCGCAGCGCTTCGTCCACTACGGGATCGAGCTGAGCTCCGATGGACGCTGTCTTGTTGGGGTCCGTCGGGTGTACCTGAAATTTAATGATTTCCTTTGCCGGTTTAAAGGACGTGGATTTGGGCCTCTTGCTGAGGATCACATCGTCTTTGTCTACTGTTGACCGAAGCACGGTCAGCTCTTCTGCGGCGAGAGATTCAGCTAGAGCCTCGAGGGCGAGCGCCGCTGTTTTGTTTTCAGCCCGTAGGGCTATATTCGGATCACTAGCAGTTGTGATTACTCCGTTTGGTCCTGGCATCTTAAGTTTCATATACCCGTAATGTTGTATAGCCTGGAATTTTGCGAAGGCGTCACGTCCCAATAGGGCGTGGTAGCCACTGGGGAAGGGCACGATGTGGAAGAGAAGTTCTTCAGATCGGTAGTTGTCGGGCGTGCCGAACACTACGTCCAGGGTGATACATCCGGAACAGCGCGCCTCCTTCCCCGGGATTATCCCTCGGAATGTTGTGTTGCTATGTTCGATGCGAGATCGGTCGAACTGCATTTTTTCTAGAGTATCCTCGTAGATTAGGTTTAAGCCTCTGCCACCGTCCATTAGCACCTTGTGTAACCTGAAGCCTTCAATGATGGGGTTCAGGACTAGTGTGGCCGGTGAATGACCGAGAAGAATGGCTGGTCGGTCGGCATCTCCGAAGGTAATGGGTATATCTGCCCATGCACTTGTTGCTGCCACGTGATATACCTGTTCGAGTTCTTTAAGAGCTCTTTTCCTCCTGTTCCTCGAAGGGAACGTTTCATAGATCGTCAGGACTTCGGTGTTATATCCTGATGGCGTTGTAGAGCGCCGGTCTGGCGGTGATGCCTCAAGAATGGCTTCACCACTTTTTGCGATTTGCCTGACGACCCAGCAAGTTCTAAGACTGTGAGTCGGAGCTGTGTTCAGCAATACGGAGTGTATAGGGCAAGGTTTGTCCAGTAGTCCTTCCAGGACAGTACTGACCCCTAGACGGGGCCTGTTCCTCTTTTTGGCGGGCTCGAGTTTGGCTGGCCGGTTCGGAGGTATCCTCTTGTGCCGATCTCCTCTAAGGTATTCGGTAAAGGTTGGTTCCGAAAATAGTCGCTCAGCTTGCCAAGCACTTTCCATGGCGCAATACTTCTGTACCAAGCTTGACAGCTCGGCAAAGTCAATAATGTGCCGCCGCACCAGGGCATTGAGGATCCCCTTGTCGTGGCAGTTACGTTTGAAGGTTGCCATTACATCTTGATCACTAAGGCCCCGTACTTTGTTTCGGGCGAGTAGTAGTCTGGCCCAGTAATGATCGATCGACTCCCCTGATAAATGCACAATGTCCGGTAAGTCCGGAGACTTGGGATCTGGTGCGATGCTCGAGTCATCAGCTTGGGAGGTGGGCGGGAGAAGGTTTGACTCCACGTCACGGTGGGGATTCGGAGTCACGGATTCCGAACTGTGTGATAGATCAGGGACCGACACCGGACTATTTCCGGAGCGAACGCTGGAGTCCGGGTTACGAGCAAGGTCTCGGTGATCGGAGATTGGAGTATAAACCGTTTTTAATTCCGGTAGCTGGGAGGTCGAGCCCCCCGCCGGACACTCGATGGTGGCGACAAGGTGGGTGACCGTGGGGACGTGGATCTCCCTGTCGTCGGGTTTAAGCCCGAGCCGGTCATAGACCGGGGTCTGGTCACCGAATACACACATGGTCTCCATCCGGTCGAATAACTCGTTGAGAAACGAGGCGATGGTAGGATGCGTGTCGCTAAGGCGAGTGGGATCGGTATGTGGCGTCGCAGTACCGGAGTCGCGCGAAAGCTGTTCCGGATTCTGTTCTGCCATGGAGGGTCCAGTCACAAAGATCGGACCGGGTAGTCCGGAGGAGGTGGAGTCCGATGTCTTCGGCGTCGAGGCGCCGGGATCTGCGGGCTCCTCCATAGGAGTCAAGGGTTCCTCCAAGACGAGTTCTCCCCGTGAATCAGCTACGAACTCTAAGGTTCCGAACCTGATTCTTTGATCGGGGGGGGGGGGAGTTTCCGATCTGGCCTAGACGGCTGATCGTGCTAGCGTGCGACGAGACGTCGCTGCTTGCCTGGATCTGACCCGGGGCGAGAATTCCCTTGGCACAGATCTCGCTGCTGATAAGAAGGCGAGCCATCGATTCCTTCTGGCGATCACAGCGGAACTCTCAATGAAAGCACCAATGTCGGTGTCAAAACCGGCGGATCTCGGGTAGGGGGTCCCTAGCTGTGAGACTAGGATCGATGGTAACAAGAGACGAAGGGGACAAGGTTTTACCCAGGTTCGGGCCCTCCTATGGAGGTAATACCCTACGTCCTGCTTGATTATATTGATAGTAAGGGGATTACAGAGTTGATCTACCACGAGATCGTATGACTAAAACCCTAGATGAGTTCTGTTGTCTTACACCCTAAAACCCCCCGGCTTATATAGACGCCTGGGGTACCTAGGGTTTACACATAGTCGGTTGCACATCAAAGGGAAAAACACGCCTATCTACTGTTGATATCTTGGAGAACACGCCATGGTCCCTTCAATCTTCCATCTTGGCGACCGGGCCCCTGATCTTCTAATGCTCACCCAGTGGCCCGTATAGTCCGACCCATGATACACAGGTCGGCTATCCGAGGACCCCTTAATCCAGGACTCCCTCAGGGGGGGCCACCAGGTGGGCACCCTCCACCAGGGCGCACTAGGCCCCCTTCCCGCGCCCTAGTGGAGCGTGCTCACCCTGGCCCACCTCCGGAGCCCATCTTCTGGTATAAATTCCCCAAAAACCTAAAAAAATTAGGAGGAGGACTTCCGGGACGAAGCGCCGCCGCCTCGAGGCGGAACTTGGGCAGGAGAACTTTTGCCCTCCGGCGGAACGATTTCGCCGGGGGAACTTCCCTCCCAGAGGGGGAAATCAAAGCCATCGTCATCACCAACAACCCTCTCATCTTGGGGAGGCCATTCTTCATCAACATATTCAACATCACCATCTCCTCTCAAATCCTAGTTCATCTCTTGTGTTCAATCTTTGTACCGGAACCTCAGATTGGTACCTGTGGGAGACTAGTAGTGTTGATTACCTTGTCTAGTTGATTGCTATATATATGGTTTATTCGGTGGAAGATTATATGTTCAGATCCATTATGCTATTCAATACACCTCTGATCTTGAGCATGCATATTATTTGTGAGTAGTTACCTTTGTTCTTGAGGTCACGGGAGAAATCATGTTGCAAGTAATCATGTGAATTTGATATGTGTTTGATATTTTGATGATATATATGATGTGATTCCCTTAGTGGTGTCATGTGAACGTCGACTACATGACACTTCACGATCCTTGGGCCTAAGGGAATGCATTGTGGAGAAGTTATTAGATGATGGGTTGCTAGAGTGACAAAAGCTTAAACCCTAGATTATGCGCTACTTCGTAAGGGGCTGATTTGGGTCCACATTTTAATGCTATGGTTAGACTTTGTCTTAATACTTTTGTCGTAGTTGCGGATTCTTACGAGGGGGTTAATCATAAGTAGGTTGTTAGTTCAAGTAAGAACAGCACCTTAGCACTGGTCCACCCACATATAAAATTATCAAATTAGCGAACACGAATCAAACCAACATGATGAAAGTGACTAGATGAAATTCCCATGTACCCTCAAGAACACTATGCTTATCATAAGAGATAGTTTTGGCCCGTCCTTTGACACAAAAGGATTGGGCTACCTTGCTGCACCTTACCTATTGTTATCATTACTTGCTCATTACAAATTACCTTGCTATCAAAACTACTTGCTACTTACAATTTCAGTACCTGCAGAAATTACCTTGCTGAAAACCGCTTATCATTTCCTTCTGCTCCACGTTGTGTTCGACACTCTTACTTATCGAAAGGACTACGATTGATCCCTTATACTTGTGGGTCATCAAGACTCTTTTCTGGCGCCGTTGTCGGGGAGTGAAGCGCTCTTGGTAAGTGGAAATCGGTAAGGAACAACTTATACTACGTGCTGAAATTTACTGTCACTTGTTACTATGGAAAGTAATCCTTTGAGGGGTTTGTTAGGGGTATCTTCACCTGGACCGGAACCACAATTAATTGCCCCTCAACCTACAACACCTACTGAAAATATTGGTTATGAAATTCCTTCGGGTATGTTAGAACAACTGCTAGCTAGTACTTATGTAGGAGACAGAACTGAACATCCTGATATGCACCTAATACATGTGGAAGAATTTTTTGGACTATTTAAGCTTGCAGGTTTATCCGGAGATGAAGTCAAGAAGAAGGTTTTCCTTTTATCTTTGAAGGGAAAAGCATTGACATGGTATAGGCTGTGTGATGATATTGGATCATGGAACTGGAATCGTTTGAAATTGGAATTCCACCAAAAGTTTTATCCTATGCATATAGTTCATCGTCATCGGATTTATATATATAATTTTTGGCCTCGTGAAGGAGAAAGTATCGCTCTATCTTGGGGGAGGCTTAAGTCAATGTTATATTCATGCCCCAATCATGATATCCCGAGAGAAGTTATTATTCAGAATTTTTATGCTCGGCTTTCTCATAATGATCAAACCATGCTCGATACTTCTTGGACTGGTTCTTTTATGAAGAAGACTATTGAATTCAGGTGGAATCTCTTGGAAAGAATTAAATGCAACTCTGAAGATTGGGAACTCGACGAAGGTAATGAGTCAGGTATTAAGCTTGAATTTGATTGTGTTAAATATTTTTTGAATACTGATGCTTTTCACAAGTTTAGCACTAAATATGGACTTGACTCTGACATAGTAGCCTCTTTTTGTGAATCATTTGCTGCTCATGTTGATCTCCCTAAAGAGAAGTGGTTTAAATATCACCCCCTATTAAAAAACAAACTAAAGAACCGGTCATAGTTAAAGAAGAAACTATCATTTACAATGTTGATCCAGTTGTGCCTGCTTATATTGAGAAACCACCTTTCCCGGTTAGGATAAAGGAACATGTTAAGGTATCAACTGTGGTTTGCAAAAGTAATATTAGAGCACCTAAGCCCACTGAACAAATTAAAGTAGAACCTAGTGTTGCTATGGTTAAAGATCTCTTGGTAGAAAATATTGATGGGCATGTCATTTACTTCAGTGATGAAGCTGCTAGAATTGCTAAACCCGATGAAAAAGACAAACATAGTCCCATAGTTGGCTTGCCTGTTGTCTCAGTCAAAATAGGAGATCATTGTTATCATGGCTTATGTGATTTGGGTGCTAGTGTGAGTGCTATTCCTTTTACTTTATATCAAGAAATTATGAATGACATAGCACCTGCTGAAATAGAAGATATTGATGTTACTATTAAACTTGCTAATAGAGACACCATCACACCACTTGGGATTGTTAGAGATGTTGAAGTCTTCTGTGGAAAAATAAAATATCCTACTGATTTTCTAGTTCTTGGTTCCCCATAAGATGACTTTTGTCCCATTATCTTTGGTAGATCTTTCTTGAACGCTGTTAATGCTAAGATAGATTGTCAAAAAGAAACCGTCAGTGTTGAGTTTGGTGATGTGTCTCACGAGTTTAATTTTTCTAAGTTTAGTAGACAACCTCATGATAGAGAATTACCTAGTAAGGATGAAATAATTGGTCTTGTTTCTATTGCCGTTCCTCCTACCGATCCACTAGAACAATATTTGCTAGACCATGAAAATGATATGCACTTGCGTGAAAGAAATGAAATAGATAAAATTTTCTTTGAACAACAACCTCTACTAAAACACAATTTGCCTATTGAAACTCTTGGAGTTCCTTCTCCACCTAAAGGTGATCCTGTGTTTGAACTGAAACAATTGCCTCACACTCTGAAGTATGCTTATCTCGATGAGAAAAACATATATCTTAAGGGCATTAGTACCACTCTATGTCAGCCCAAGATTAATGTGGAACCTGATGCTAAACCCGTTGTTGATCTCCAACGATGATTGAATCCCAAGATGAAATAAGTGGTAAGAACTAAAATATTAAAGCTTCTGGAAGCAGGTATAATCTATCCTATAGCTGATAGTAGATGGGTGAGTTCCGTTCATTGTGTCCCTAAGAAAGGAGGTATTACTGTTGTTCCTAATGATAAAAATGAGCTTATTCCACAGAGAATTGTTACTGGCTATAGGATGGTAATTGATTTTAGAAAATTAAATAAAGCTACTAGAAAAGATCATTACCCCTTGCCTTTTATTGATCAAATGCTTGAAATATTATCTAAGCACACACACTTTTGTTTCTTGGATGGATATTCTGGTTTCTCTCAAATACATGTGTCACAATCTGATCAAGAGAAAACCACCTTTACCTGTCCTTTTGGAACCTATGCTTATAGATGTATGCCTTTTGGTTTATGCAATGCACCTGCTACCTTTCAAAGATGTTTGACTGCTATATTCTCTGATTTTTGTGAAAAGATTGTGGAGGTTTTCATGGATGATTTCTCCATTTATGGAACTTGTTTTGATGATTGCTTAAGTAACCTTGATCGAGTTTTGCAGAGATGTGAACAAACTAAACTCGTCTTGAATTGGGAGAAGTGCCACATTATGGTTAATGAACCTAGGTATTGTCTTGGGGCATAAAATCTCCGAACGAGGTATTGAGGTGGTTCAAGCTAAAGTTGATGCAATTGAGAAAATGCCATGTCCTAAAGATATTAAAGGTATTCGAAGTTTCCTTGGCCACACTGGTTTCTATAGGAGGTTTATTAAATATTTCTCAAAAATTTCTAGGCCTTTTACTGATCTTTTACAAAAGGATATTCCCTTTGTTTTTGATGATGATTGCATTGAAGCCTTTGAAACACTAAAGAAAGCCTTAACCACTGCACCTATTGTTCAACCACCTGATTGGAACTTGCCTTTTGAAATTATATGTGATGCTAGTGATTATGCTGTTGGTGCTGTTCTAGGACAAAGAGTTGATAAGAAATTAAATGTTATCCATTATGCTTCCAAAACTCTAGACAGTGCCCAAAGAAATTATGCTACTACTGAAAAGAATTTTTAGCAGTCGTGTTTGCTTGTGATAAATTCAGATCTTACATTGTTGATTCCAAAGTTATTGTTCACACTGATCATGCTGCTATAAAATATCTTATGGACAAGAAGGATGCTAAACCTAGAATCATTAGGTGGGTTCTCTTGCTTCAGGAATTTTATTTACATATCGTTGATAGTATGGGAGCTAAGAAGCCCGTAGCTGATAACTTGTCTAGGTTAGAAAATATTATTGATGACCCACTATCTATTGATGATAGTTTCCCTGATGAACAACTAGCTGCAATAAATGTTTCCCAAAACACTCCATGTATGCTGATTATGCTAATTACATTGTTGCTAAACATATACCACCTAGCTTCACATACCAACAAAAGAAAAAAAATCTTCTATGATTTTAGACACTACTTTTGGGATGACCCACATCTTTATAAGGAAGGAGTAGATGGTATTATTAGACGTTGTGTACCTGAGCATGAATAGGAACAAATCGTACGGAAATGTCATTCCGAAGCATATGGAGGACATCATGCTGGAGATAGAACTGCTCATAAGGTATTACAATCTGGTTTTTATCGGCCTACTCTCTTCAAGGATGCCCGTAAGTTTGTCTTGTCTTGTGATGAATGTCAAAGAATTGGTAATATCGGTAAGCGTCAGGAAATGCCTATGAATTATTCACTTGTTGTTGAACCATTTGATGTTTGAGGTTTGGATTATATGGGACCTTTTCCTTCCTCTAATGGGTAAACTCATATCTTGGTTGCTGTTGATTATGTCACTAAGTGGGTAGAAGCTATTCCAACTAGTAGTGCTGATCATCACACTTCCATTAAAATGCTTAAAGAAGTTATTTTCCCAAGGTTTGGAGTCCCTAGATATCTAATGACTGATGGTGGTTCACACTTTATTCACGGTGCTTTCCGTAAAATGCTTGTTAAATATGATGTTAACCATAGAATTGCATCACCCTATCATCCTCAATCTAGTGGTCAAGTTGAACTTAGCAATAGAGAAATAAAATTGATATTACAAAAAACTATCAATAGGCCCCGAAAGAATTGGTCTAAGAAATTAGATGATGCACTTTGGGCCTATAGAACCGCTTATAAAAATCCTATGGGTATCTCTCCATACAAGATGGTATATGGGAAAGCTTGTCATTTGCCTCTAGAATTAGAACATAAAGCATTTCAGACAATTAAAGAATTAAATTATGACTTCAAACTTGCCGGTGAAAAGAGGTTATTTTATATTAGCTCATTAGATTAATGGAGAACCCAAGATTTTTTTGAATTTCGTGATTTCCTCCCGCGCCCTACTTCCTTCCTGTTTGCTTTTTGTGCTCTGCGTCGGCAGGGCCCAATCCCGCGCATACCTCGACCGCCATTGGGTCGCCCGGATCGCCAGGACGAGACCAAGGGGCGAGGGGCTACGTGACCAGTGAGGCCCCCGAGTCGCGATGCTAAGGGATCCCCCTTGACGTGCGAGCAACAACCACGAAGGAAACATGGCGACGCCAGGACAGATTTGGAGTGCCTTAGTGCTCTGCGTCGACAGGGCCCAATCCCGCGCATACCTCGACCGCCGTTGGGTCGTCCGGATCGCCAGGACGAGACCAAGGGGAAAGGGGCTACGTGACCAGTGAGGCCCCTGGGTCGCGATGCCCAGGGGTCCCCCTTGACGTACGAGCGGCGTCCGTGAGGTGAGTTCGTACCTTTCCTTGCCAGCTTTTACCTGGGAGGGACGCGAGACGACCAGGTGCCGGAACCTGGTGAGGTGGCTCACGCCAGGTCAGCCCTGAGCGTAGCCCCCGGCCAGCCCCCCTCTCGCGTGCATTCTGGGGAAACGCTGCGTGACGGGGCTCCGCGAAGAGCCGGGAGGCCATCCTGTGGTTGGTGCAACCGCTAGGTCGCCCTCAGTTGTTTATCCCCCAGCGCGGAGCATGGGGCTTCCACTGGGCGTGGGCATAGCCGCGGAGCTACAGTGTCGTCCGCCAGCGCGGAGCATGGGGCTTCCACTTAGGCGTGGGCATAGCCGTTGAGTGGCAGTGTCGTCCGCCTGCGCGGAGGATGGGGCTTCCACTTGGGCGTGGGCATAGCCGTTGAGTGGCAGTATCGTCCGCCAGCGCGGAGCATGGGGCTTCCACTTGGGAGTGGGAAAGGAGCTCTGTGTGAGAGTCTCCGGGCGTGTACAGCCCAATAAGCTCGCATTCGTGGCTTGCACGGTTGAACTGGGAGGTGTATCTCGGCACTCGCGAGGCGCTCTTCTAAACTCTTGTCGCGCGAGGCGCTCTTCTGAACTCTCATAGCGCAAGGCGCTCTTCTGAACTCCTGTAGCGCTAGGCACTCTTGCTGGACCTGTGGGGTGTGAGTAACCTACGCCGAATGAGTCTCCAGAGGCCATCGCATGAGAAGGCCGAACACCAACGACCCCAGGAGGTGACGTGAGCGGGGACAGGCCGACAGACAGAGCTCAGCCGTTGGGTTTCTCGACGTTGCAGGGATGGACCCGAGCACAGACGCCATGCCCAGTCTTCTCATGCGACCATCCCGAGGAAAAACATGTGGGGCGCGGCTCCCGCGACGGCGAAGTGCCGAGCAGTAGTCACTGGAACCGGGCCGCGTGCCTTGACTCCCTCACACTCGATTAGCTCACGCGAGGACAAGCACCAAGGGCCGCGACGAGGTGACGTACACGGGGCTGTCCCGCGAGACAAAGCTCAGCCGCTTGGGTTTATCAGCGCTGCAGGGACGGGCCCGAGCACAAACGCCATGCGAGCCCTTAATCATGAGGCGGTCGAAGGCGAGATTGTAAGGGCGCGGCGACATTCATGGTGACGAAGCACCGGGAATGCAGTTGGAATGATTAGGAAATTCATTGGAAGCAAAGTAAGTCTGGTGCATGCGCAAAACGGTACAGCTGCGGGGATGGGCCCTAGCAGCCTGAGGATAATGCAGCCCGAGGGGCGCCCTCAATTGAACAAACAAAAAGTCACCTGGCGCCGGCGCTATCGAAGCATCGGGGAAGTCGTCGAGGCTGGATCATCATGAGCTGGAGCGCTCCGGAGGCTCGAGGGGCTCGCGAGGGCCTGGGGCCTCATGAAGAACCGCGCTTCGTCGGGCCTCATGTGTTGCGTGGGCGGTCTGCATGAGACGCTGGTACGAAGCGCCCGCGTTCACGAGGCCGAAGCACATGCGGATGTAGCTGCAGGGGTAGCCCCCGCTGCGTCTGACACGCGACGGCCAGAGTAGGCCCTGTGATGAGGCCCAGGCGAGGCCCAGGATTTCCACGCAGACACGCGGCCTGCCGGCGGTGATGGTTGCCGCTCTGGGTGGCATAGGACGGTGTTCCCTGCACATGGCCTGCGCCTCCTGAAGCTCCTTGATTGCGTTGGTGATGAACTCTCTTGCTCCTGGCGCCTCGGGCCTTGCTTCCTGCTTGCGGGGGCGCGCGTCGAAGCACGCCTCCGGATTGTGCCCGAGCTCCTCCCCCGTCGCTCCGGTCAGACCTGAGGCTCCCCAGGTGGAAGCCCCTAAGCCTGTCCTGAGGAAGGCGCCGGGCTGGCCTTCCTATGCGAGAGGGGGAGGCGCCCCAGTAGCGGGCGTAGGGCCTAGGGCACCAGCGGCAGAGGTCCCAGCCCCCAGGCGACTCTTCGGGAGGAGCTGCTTCAGCTTCTTGCGGGTGTCCTCAGGAGGCAGGACGTCGCGCTCTTCGTCAGAGTTCGCGGCTGCCACGACCTGGTAGGCATGTTCAAGGGAGTAGACTGCATCCTTCTAGTCGCAGGCGACCGTGATGATGTCGTCGCACCCTGGCATCTTGAGGACGTTGTAGCCATGGTGAACGGCTGCCATGAACTTGGCGAGGGCAGGGTACCCGAGGATGGCGTTGTACGGGAGGTCGATGTGTGTGACGCCAAAGTCGATGAGCTCGGTGCGGTAGTTCTCGCGCTTGCCGAAGGTGACCGGGAGGCGCACCTACCCCAGCGGTGTGGTGGAACAGTTGGTCACCCCTCAGAAGGGCCTGGTCAGCATGAGCTGGTTGTAGGGCACGTGGAGCATCTCGAATGTCTCGACGGAGAGGACATTGAGTCCTGCACCGCCATCGATGAGGGTCTTGGTGACGAGGACATTGCTGATGACAGGTGTAAAGAGCATAGGGTGGGCACCTGCTGTAGCTGAGCACATGAGCTGGTCCTTGGAGTCAAAGGTGATGGCCCACTTTGACCACTTGAGCGGACGGGTGGCCTCGAGCTTCGGGAGGGTGGCGTTCACCTCGCGAGAGAACTGCTTGAAGATGCGGTTGGAGGTGGGGGCCTGAGCGCCGCCCAGGATGCAGGCGATCGCCCGAGGCTCCTGGAAGCCCCCAACCCCATCATCCCTTCGGTCGTCGTCGTTCCTCCTTGGTGGCGGCGGCAGCAGGGGAAGGCCGGTCCTGTCCCGAGGATGGGCCTCCCGATGTTGGTCACGCCTGGGTCCGTCGCATGGCTCGTCACGCCAGCGATCCTCGCGAGGCTGGTCACTCCAGCGGCCCTCACGAGGCTGGTCACGCCAGCCCTGCCGCGAGTCACAGTTGTCCCGACGGCCTCCGCCGTGGCCTCCTCCATGGTTGTAGCCACGGCCACCGCGCTCGGGGCGGCGACCGAGGTGTTCGTCGTGGAGCTCCATGAGCTCTTGGCAGTCATTGGTGTTGTGGGTGTCGGTGTAGTGGAAAATGCAGTACGGGCGGTTGTTCTTAGGAGGTTCTTCCTGGTCTCGACCGCGCTTCGTCTCGGGCTCTGCTGCCAACACGGTGGGTTCTTGCGCTTCACCTCCTTGGACTTGGCCTTCTTGTCCTCGGGGTCCGCCACCGGGAGCTCGCGAAGGGAGAGGCGACCCACCTCGGCCTTCGCGCACTTGCTCGCCAGGTTGAACATCTCCAAAGCTGAGCACAGGTCGTCGTGGATGGCGAGCTCCTCTCTCGTCCTGAGGTCCCTTACACTGTCGGTGAACACCAAGATCATGCCTTCATCCGACGCCTTTGGAATCTTGAGGCGGACGCTTGTGAAGCGTTGTATGTACTTGTGCAAGTTCTCTCCTTCCTGCTGCTTCACGCGCCGCAGGTCGTTCATCGTGGGAGGGCGGTCTCGGGTGCCTTAGAAGTTGGCGGTGAAGCGCTCGCGAAGCCCTTCCCAAGAGGAGATCGACTCCTTCGGGAGGTTGAGGAGCCAGGAACGTGCGCCGTCCTTCAGAGCCATAAGGAAACAATTCACCTTCACCTTGTCGCCGACACCTACTGCCTCGATGCTCAACGAGTAGAGCTGAAGGAACTCTGTGGGGTCGCCGGTGCCGTCGTAGCGCGGAGGCAGGTCCGGCTTGAACTTGTTGGACCAGACGACACGGCGCAACTCCGATGTGAAAGCGTGGCAGGCCGAGTTGCTCTCCGGCCCAGCATGGACTGGGGGAGCCTGGTCCTGATGCCCGTCAGCCACCACCTCCAGCGGCGCGCGGCCTTGGCGCTCGCGCTGCGGCGTGCGGAGCGCGCGCACGTCACCTTGCGGCCGCGGCACCACCTGGCAGCTCGCCTCCTCTCGCACGCGCGCTGGTGCCACGCGTGGCGGGTCGCGAGGGCGCGCTTCGCACCTGGGCTCGAGGTCGGCGCTTTGCAGGGACGGAGGAGGAGGCGCGCCGTGGGCCGCATCAGCCGCTTGAAAGGGTTGGGGACGAAGCGAGTGGGAAGGCGCTGGGGCCTCGTGGGCCGCGTCGACGAGCTTGGCGATACGGCCTAGCCAGTCTTCGTACCAGTCGTTGGTGGGGCGGTAACACAGCAGCTCGCGCGCCATGAGCAGCGCGGTCGGTGGGTTCGGCTGTCCACGGCGGGAGTGGGAGGACGACGTCGTGGCAGGGACAGGGGACAGAGTGGCGGTGTAGCCGTCGCGCTGCACGGAAGGAGGCAATGACGAGTCCTGCTGCTCTTGTGCAGCCGGGCCAGTAGCAGCATTGGCTGCCAGGGAGATGGAATGACGCGGGGCGCCGCAGCCCACAGACGCCGTCTGGGCGACGTGAGCTGCCCTGTGCTCGGCACAAACTCGGCGGGCGTCGTCCATGGAAGCGACGGAGCGGAGACAGGATTGAACCGGAGAAGATTTCGACACGCCCCTACCTGGCGTGAAAAATGTGGGATTTAGGGCTCCGCAAAACACTTAAGGTTCGAACACTGGGGCGTGTGCGAGGATCTAAACCGGCTCAAAGTCTTGAGCTTGTCACCCTACAGCCTAGCTATGACGAGCGAATGCAAGCGAGGGAGAAAGTGGACACGGAGATTTACCCAGGTTCGGGCCACCTTGAGATGTAAACCCCTACTCCTGCTTTGTGGTGGATTGGCCTCACGAGGAGACTAAAGTTGAACTAGTACAGTGCGGTGTGGCCTCACGAGGGCCTTTGGTGGTGATGAACTAGCTCTACTCAACCCGACTTCTACGATGGGAGTGGGTGGCTATTTATAGGGGCCACAATCCTCTTCCCTCATTGCACAGGCGGGAAGGGATCCACAACGACCAAATTTGAAAGGGGACAGGAGGTGCATCTTATCCTGACTAAAGGTGGTCTTCGCCTGCGAAGCTTCGGGGGTGACGCGGTGGTGGGCTCGACGATGGTTTCGGTCTCGTTACACCAGGAAGGAAACCTTTGGGGGATTCCTTGGGAACCCGTGGATGTCCTTGTCTCCTTAGCACCAAAGAGGAAACTAACCTCCCTCTGCGCCTGCTGGCGCCCGCCTGGCTCCGTCGTCAGAACCCATCCCGTCCTCGGGAGGTTGGGCACTTGCATGGGAATCTCCGCTCCTCGGGAGGCAGCCTGGGGGGGATGCTACTCTCTGGAGGTCTTGACGTCGTCCTCCTCACGAGGCGGGGGGCCCTCGCGAGGGTCTTGGTTGGAGGAACTTGTTGCTGGGCCGTACCGCACCGTTGTGGTGGGCCACACGCTGGGCCGCAGACATGCAAGTCTAGGTACCCTTGGTCCCAAAACGCCAATAGGCTTATCGGCGAGCAGTCTCTGATGTGGCGGGTCATTTTTAAGGCTATCAAGTCGATCATATAGACCACCGACATAATGAGGCGGCCGACGCCCTGTCACGACTCGGCCCACAGAGGAAGCCGGTCCCCCTCACATCTTTTTATACGTCCTTCACAATCCTTTGGTCAAATTGCCATCTAAGGAGGACATAGCTATTCCTGACCCGGAGGCGCACTTGCCATGCTACTCCTAACTGGATTGTGCCATATCTGGCTTATCTGACTCGAGGCGAGCTCCCAGTTGAGGAAATCATCGCTCGACAAATAATTCGGTGGTCCAAATCAATGACTACCGTCAATGGCAAGCTACATCGGCGAAGCAGCACTGGCGTGTTTCAACGCTGTGTTTCCCCTTAGGAAGGCCAAGAGATTCTTAACAAAATCCATGCTGGCGACTATGGACACCATGCCGGCTCATGATCCCTGGTGGCAAAAGCTTTTCGTCATGGGTTTTATTGGCTGACGTCTCACACAGACGCAGAAGAGATTGTGCGCAAGTGCGATGGGTATCAAAAGTTCGGTCGACAGGCTCATGTGCCGGCTTAGGAATTGCATATGATCCCAATTAATTTGCCATTTGCAGTCTGGGGGCTTGACATGGTTGGCCCGTTCAAGCCGTCTTCTGATAAGAAAACTCACCTCTTGGTGGTGGTTGATAAATTCACCAAGTGGGTTGAAGCAGAACCGGTTAGCAATTGTGATGTAGAGACTGCAGTCAAGTTTTTGAAAAAGTTGATATTCCATTTTGGCTACCCTCACAGCATTATCACTGATAATGGTACCAATTTGTCCAAGGGAGCCATGGAGCAGTTTTGCCAACAAGAGCACATCCGTCTTGACCTGGTAGCAGTTGCACATCCACAGCCCAATGGACAAGGTAAACGAGCTAATCAGGAGATCCTCAAAGGGATCAAAGCCTGGCTTATGGTGCCCCTTGAGCGCACTCCAGGTTGTTGGGTTGAAGAACTCCCTGCAGTACTTAGGAGTATTTGCGCAACTCCAAATAGATCCACTGGATATACACCTTTCTTCCTGGTTTATGGAGCTGCCACGGTTTTGCCAAGCGATATTCACCATGACTCGCCTCGGGTTACTGCTTACGTTGATGCGGACAATGAACTAGCACGTCAAGACTCCCTGGATGCCTTGGAAGAAGAACGTGACTTAGCAGCAACCAGATCTACTATATATCAGCAAGACCTATGTCGCTATCACAACCGTAGAGTCCGAAGCCGTACTTTTCGAGAAGGCGACTTAGTGCTCCGTATGATTCAAGATCAAACAGGGATGCACAAACTTTCCCCACATTGGGAGGGTCCTTTCGTCATTAGCAGAAACCTCAATAATGGTTCATATTATCTGGTGGACTTACAAGAAGGGTCATACACCTCTGAGGAGAAGACAACCCGGCCCTGGAACATTGCTCACCTGCGGCCTTATTATACTTAAGAGCCACCGGCTCCCTTTTGTATTCCCCCCTCTCAAATTCTGTACATACTTCTTTATGTTTCAACTATAATAAAGCCGGCACCCCTGAAACTCGGGGTCTCTGTCATTTCAGCCTGCAAATTGAGCATGAGTCTTTATTCTCTGAAACATAGGGCACTTGGGGGCTTCCAACTCATTGAGTTTAGCTTTCTCACCCTTGTGACCCGGCAAATAATGCCACAATACATTGGCCATTTGGGGGCTTCCAACTCACCGAGTTTAGCTTTCTCACCCTCTTGACCCGGCAAAAAAAACGCCACATATGGTTAAACCTGCCTGTATGCTTGATGCGACTCCGATCAGGTGACCCCGTGTACTCTTGACAAGTCAATTCTTTTTTGGACCCTGAAGTTATCAAGGTTAAAACACCGGCTTTAGTCACGTGAGAGCCGACACATAGAGAGCTAGGATAAACCATAGGTTATCATACCCGCTTCATTGAAGCAAGACTTGAGCCCTGAAAGCCAGTCTCTTTTTGCCGAGTATCATTGAGCCAGCTTACTAATCATAATTTATATGATTATACATTTTTGTTATCACAACATAAATTTTCAGGTACAATATCGTCCCTATCCCGGCTCATACCTGAGTAACCGGGTTAACAACTGCGGTCATATTATGACCGGGTTCAAATCATATATCTTCAGTACTATTGAAGAAAGATTCAACAAAGACTTGAGTCTCAAAAACCAAGTTCTTCTGTCGGCTTATTTTTGACCTGTCTTTTTTGTCTCAGTCAAGACTCATTGAGCACAACAACAGAGATTTTCAAGTGCAAGCTTAAAGAGAAGCGCAATCATATTTCAGCCAACAACTCAAAAGATTGGAGTTCTGCACCAACAAAGGCGCAACTGTGCATGATGGCACGACAAAGCATTTCAGATGGTTTTAAACTACCCTTATTACATGCAATCACACTCAAGTTTTTTCCCAACATTAGGGGGCTGACTCATTCCGGCGACGCATTTATACTCTGAAGATGCCTTCATGCCTTCTCTTCAGGCGCCTCTGGATCCGACTCTGCCGGCTCATCATCCTCAGCAACTTGCTGGCCCTTCTGTTGCCATCGAATTGAGTTTAAAGATTCAAAATTGGACGTTCCCTCAATAAGAGCTGATGCGTCAACATCAGGAGCAAAGGTTCTCTTACGTCGAGGAGGCACTAACTCAGACGGCTCATCCTTTGGCGCGCTAATACGCTCATTATCTTTGGAGTACGCAGGACAGTACTGCGAGAGGTCAATCTCTTCAGCTATAAGAGTCGCCAACGATCGAGTCTCCGTGACGCACCTGGTAAAGTCTGAATGAGTAAACTGTGAGCCATCAAGTTTGAACTCGGGTAAGCCGCCTTTTAAGAGCTCAAGATCCAGCTCAGGCAAATATGCCTTCGCTCGAGCAAGAGCCATATTTGCTCCTCCTCGCGCGGTTGATTTCCGGGTCTCGGTGACCCATTATGGAACAATGGAGAGCTGCTTCAACATGTCCTTGATATTCCTGGGCAGGTATTTTAAATTCTTCATAGCCATCATGGAGTAGACAGATCCTGTGAACAGTTGCTCTACATATGTGAAAATTGCTTTCAATTTCACAATAGGCAATTCTTCAAGAGTATGGTCTTTTCGTCCTGCCAACAAATCAAACGAGACAATGAGCCGCCGTATCATCATAAGCCGACGAATTTACAAAAGAGAGACAAAGTACATACACAAAAATTGCCGGGAGCATCTCGTTTATCTATTTCAAAAGAGTGGCATATTTCTCCTTCAACGGATCAAGTTTCCCTTCAGCCTTCTCAACACGTTTTAGAAGAGTGGCCTTTTCTGCTTCGAATAACTTTACGGCTTGTTCAAGGCGTTCATTAGCCTGCCGTGCAGAATCCTCAAAACGAGCTGCCACGAGCTCAACCTCAGCTTTCAGTTTCATCTCTTCCTTGAGGCGTTTCTGCAGTTTCACAACAATAGATTCATCACCTCTTACAAAAGCTTCAAAGCCGCCCTACAACGGACTACTTGACCCTTGAGAGGATATAGCTACTCAACAAATCATTTCCACATCATCAAGTCCCAAGCAGATTGCAAGCAATGTACTTGACACTTGGGGGCTAATGTATGCCAGTTTTTCTTAAAATTTATAATATGGAAAGACCCAGCTCATCTCAAGAAGATGAGCCAGCCCTTAGGGGCTACAGATCGATTTCTTCCAGATTATTAAGAAAGACCCGACTCATCTCAAGAAGATGAGCCAGCCCTTGGGGGCTACATGTCGATTTCTTCCAAATTATTAAGAAAGACCCGACTCATCTCAAGAAGATAAGCCGACCCTTGGGGGCTACAGGATTCCAAGCTTAGGAATTACATGATTATTTCTTATAAAGGAAGACCCAGCCTACACAACGAGAAAAGCCGGCCCTTGGGGGCTACAGCTACAGATCATGTTTATTTTATGAAACCAGCTTATCATAATAAGTTGGTCCTTGGAGGCTAATGAAAGTATAAAGATAGTGGTAAAACAAGAATATTACCTCATACTTTCCCTTCATAGCATTTATCATGCTGATCTTAATGTCCCGACTCTCAGACAGCCGGGTCAAGTATTGCTGGTGTAAATCTTCAACACCAGCGCAGACAGCTTTGGAATCTCCAGTTTGGATTTCCCTTTGTTCAAGTCTACCATCTCATCTTTGGTCATGATCTTAGCCAAGGATGTGGAAACAATTGGGGTCTTGGAACTCTCCTTAACAAAGATAACATCTGGAGAGTTCTGATCAGTCGTCGGTATGGGGTCATCCGCATGGGTCGCCGGGCTTGGCAGAATTACAGACGGCTCGTTTGACGTGCCTTGAGCCTCTCGTGAAATATCCATGAAAACTGGCTCATCCGGCTTAGGCGTCTCAGCATCGGCTGCCGGCTCAGCCCTCACATCTGACTCTTTTCCTACAGAAGGGCCAACTTCCACGGCCGTCTTCACTGGTGGGGGGTCTGGAACGTCCTGGCTTGCAGTAACAGAAGATGACCCGCCAACCCGTTTTGATAAAACAACTTTGGCCCTATAGTTACCAATAAACAAAGTATTACGCCAAGGAAAAAATAGCTCAAAGGGTAAAAAACATAAAGCAACACTGCAAGTTTATAAGCTTACCCGCGATTGACATTGAAGAGGGAAGCTGTGATGCAGTTGAGTCGCCCGAGGACGGAGGAGAAGCCTGATAAAGTGAATTTGAAGGACTGAGAGGTTGTTTAAACAAACCGGCTCTAGGACGAGAATTGGTTGGCCTATGAGGCACCTCGAGGCATGGTTTGCGAGCCGCCGATGCATGACATAGACCGGGGTCCAGGTCGCCCGAACCACTCCGGGTCTTGCGTTTTGATGAGCCGGCAAACTGTGCTTTCTTCAAAAGAAAATCGGGAGCCAAGTGAGCATCTGGATGTGTTAACTTAACCTTCCTGAGGATTTGTCTTGGTTTTCTAGGAACAAGTGATTTTGAAGAACTAGAGGAGTTTGGGTTACCTGAGTTGCGCCGGCTAGGCTGGATTCCGAATCACCCTGATAAGAAGGCACGTCAGCAAGTTCAACAAACAGACGGCCAAGAGAGTCAAGTTCTACCTCAGATTCCTCCCCCGAAGACGACACGGGGGTCGGGTCATCTTTTTTACCGGACGAAGGAACGGGGGCTTGAGGCGTGACCTTCTAGAAAATAGAGTCTTCCTGCAACACATAAAGCATGTGGTTAGAATGACGGGTCAAAATAAAATTGCTGAAAGACAGCAAAAAAATAACCAATACCAGAAGTGGCGGATTGAGCAGGTAGAACGGGCCCAAGCCGGTAACACTGCATTGCTCCTTTGAGTCGGAGAAGAACCTCTTCGTCTCTTTATTAAGAGCATCATCAGTCAAGTAGTCACGCAAAAAGCGCTGAGGATTATCTGAATCGCCTGAGTAATCACACATCAAGCCGTCCCTTACGCTGATAGGTTGAATGCGCCATTTTAGCCAGCAACGGATCAAGTCAATCCCGGTAATACCATGTGCAGTTAGAGCTCTCAATTTGGTGTGAAGAGGTGCTGACAGATCCCTTTCTTCATCTGTTGGCCAACCCGGGAATTCCACGTTGCTGCTAAGCCGCTCCAGTCTGAAACCCGGCACAGGATTCGCTCCATTGGGTGCAGTATTCTTGCAATAAAACCAGGTCTTGTTCCATCCTTTCGGATGACTCGCCAGCTTTGATTCAGGGAAGCCGCTGTTTTTCCTGGATGGAAACTCCCCCAAGTTCACAAGCATCACCATTCTTTACCTCAGTCTGACGGTTGAGGTAGAAAAATTCCCTAAAAAGGGTCACATACAGCTCAACCTGGAAGTATACTTCGCATAACACTTGAAATTGGCATTTATTTGTCATGGAATTAGGACCAATGTCTTGAGGCCTGAGATTGAAGAAATGCAAGAGGTCTCTGAAAAACTTTGAGCCGGGGGGCCGAAAGCCTCTACGAACATGATCAGTAAACATAATCACTTCTCCTTGCCGGGGCTGTTGATAAGGCTCTTCTTTGGGAGCTCGCCACTCTATATCCTTACAAGTCGGCAGGAAGCCTTGGTCCACAAGGTCATTTAAGGTACGCTTGGTTTCTTTGGTCCTGACCTAGTTACAGACTTTGGAGTTCTTTGGAGCCATGGCGGGTTATGGATCAACTACAAGAGAGATAACAACAATATAAGCCGGCGCACACTATAAGTCGTTTATGGTGATTTGCTATTTTTAAGCCGGCACAATTAAGGGAGGCCAAAGGCATATCTCCACAAGACTTAGCAGAAAAAATCGGCTCACAAACAGATTTCTACAAAGATGTTTATTCGGATGGATCTAAATAAATGATGAAAAAGTAAAGAAATACGTGTTTTAGATGGAGGAAGGACCGAAGCTACGACATTAAGAAATTCCCTCGATGGCTCCTTACGGATCTACTTATGAGAAAAATAAGGCGGAGATCATGCTAGAGCTACGCGGAATCAAGGAATATCGAACGTGTGGATCTACAAGCTACCCCTCGGATGAACACGACGAACATGGCATGAACATCGGATGGATTAAAACCCTAAATGAGAAAGTGGTGTACCAGATCTTGTTGCTAAAGTGGGGATGGCCGTTCTCACTCCGCAACTGCGAGAAGACTCGGTGACGCTGGCGACGTGGTTGGAGGTCCCAACGATGCCTCCGAAGCTCCGGTGGCGTTCGGTCGAAGAAGGAGCGAGAGGAAGAAGAAGACGGGAAAGCTATCATAGGGTCCCAGTGGACTTATTTATAAGGGGAGAAGGTGAAACGACACCATGAAAAATGAAACGGCTACGGTAAAATGTATGGCTGGGAGTGCGCTACGATTTTTGCACCGGCCCGGATTTGGTGCAGTTTTCAAAAGATCCATTATGATGACTGAATGACAATGGTCAGTGAAGATGGCGTCATCGTGGTGTTGTGAGAAAATATTCAAAGTATAAACAGGGAGAAGTTGACATGGCGTAACCTTGACCCGGATCAAGTTTCTTCGCAGACGAGAAGCAAGGAGTTCCCGACTCATAAATCGATGCTGGTTTCAAGGTTCCCAGCATGTTGCGAGCCGGAGTGATGTGATTCGCGAAGAACATAGGTACTGATAGATGATTAGCCGCCAAGTGAAAGTAAGGGAAATTTACATGAATGAATTCAAATCAATCTGAGGCCTAATGCCGGGGATATAACCCCGCGGTGTATCCTGCCCTACTGGGCCGGGTTAGTATAGCAGCGGCTTAGGATTTTACCAGATGGGTCGTGCCATTAAAGACAAGGTCAGCAAGGCGGTTACCAAGTAAGCCGCCGGGCGGCCCAAACATGTGAAGATGGCGACTCGAAGTCCACAAGGCAGGAGACGCCAGAAGATTCCTTGCTTGAGAGGCAAGGCATGTTAGAGACATAGTAGGTTATAAGTTGCAAGGTGACTCGGAGTCTGTTATAAAACCTAGGGTCTCGACCTGTATATAAAGGCGAGTCCCTAGGGCCTAAAGATTTAAGCCACAATCCCTCGAGAGCTAGGTTAGCGATTCCGCACCCTTGTAATCGAGATCATCATCATCAATACACACAAAGTAGGACGTAGGCTATTACCTCCATCGGAGGGGCCGAACCTGGGTAACTCGTCTCTCGTTCCCGATCAACCCCTTTGAGTCGCCACCTAGCAGCGATGGCCTCACACCTAAGTCCTTTCACAAGGACATCTGCCGTGACAAAACCACGACAAGATTGGATGGAATTGATCATGTAATCGAGTTAAGTTTGATAGGGCTTGATCCCTAGTATCCACTATGTTTTGAGATTGATGTTGCTATGACTTTGCTATGCTTAATGCTTGGCACTAGGGCCCGAGTGCTAGAATTTCAGATCTGAACATATTATATTATCTTTGAATATAAGGTTGATTTGGATCCTATCTTGCAAGTTGTATGCACCTATTACGTGTCTTGATCCGCATACCCCAAGGTGACAATAATTGGGATTCTTTCCGGTGATTGCCGTAGTTTGAGGAGTTCATGTATTCACCATGTGTTAATGCGTTGTTCCGGTTCTCTATTAAAAGGAGGCCTTAATATCCCTTAGTTTCCAATAGGACCCCGCTGCCATGAGCGGGTAGGACAAAAGATGTCATGCAAGTTCTTATCACAAGCACATATGACTATATACGAAATACATGCCTACATTATATTGATGAACTGGAGCTAGTTCTGTGGCACCCTAGTGTGTAAATGTTACATGATCAATGTCATCCAAATATCTCCATCGTTGTACCATGTGCCTATGCTTTACATATACTGAATCTCGCCAAGTTACTATTGTTACTGCTACTGTCACAACTGCTACAAAATTGTCGCTGTCACTACTACTGTTACTTTTTCTACTACTATTTGCCGTGCTACTAAACTTTTGCTGTAGAGAGATATCCCAGGTGCGGTTGAATTGACAACTCAGCTGTCAAGGCCAATAAATATTCTTTGGCTCCCCTTGTGTCGAACCAATGAATTAGGGTGAAATACTACCCGTGAAGACTGTCGCGATCCCCTATACTTGTGGGTTTTCAAGACCTTTTTCTGGCGCCGTTGTCGGGGAGCATATCTCTATTTATTGTGTTAACTTGAGGATATCCAATTGCCACTGTGAAGAATCTGAAAGATAATCAAACTAAGATCGTCCCCTCCTGCACGAGAGGAGGTAAGGAACTGCCATCTAGCTCTGCTTTTGATTGACCTACTATTTTGAATCAGCTTGTTACACCACCATTTGTTGCTCGTCCTGATATGTCACGTGAACTTGATGATGCTACCTCTGAAAGTAATGATGATACTATTACTACACATGTTGAAACTGAAACTGTTCCACTGAGTGAAATACTTGATGCTGATCTTGCTAAAGCTAGAGAACTTGAAAATGTTGAAACTGAGGAGGACTTTGAATCACCTATTACACCTCACTCTCCTAATAGATATGAATTGCCTCATGTACCTGACGGTTCTGTTATGGACAAGGAAATAGCTAAAGATTTCCTTGCTTGTGAAAGTAGAGAGGACTTGAAGAAACTGCTTTGCAAACATAAAGAAAAATCCATGAGGGAGAAAATAAAATATGATCCTAAATTTGCTACATCTCCGATATTTTTTACTGAAAAAAATTATGAATTCTCTGTGGATCCTGAGCTTATTCCTATAGTTGAATCTGATCCTTTCCATGGTTATGAAAATGAAACTATTGTGGAACACCTTATGAAACTAAATGATATTGCTGCTCTGTTTACCAATGATGAAAAATATACACTACTACTACATACTTAAACATTTTTCCTTTCTCGCTGAAAGGCGAGCCTTGATGCGTCTCCAACGTATCTATAATTTTTGCTTGTTCCTTGCTGTTATATTATCATTCTTGGATGTTTTACAATCATTTTACTACAACTTTATATTATTTTTGGGACTAACCTATTAACCTAGAGCCCAGTGCCAGTTTCTGTTTTTTCCTTGTTTTTGAGTTTTACAGAAAAGGAATATCAAACGGAGTCCAAACGGAATAAAAATTTACGGTGATTTTTTATGGACCAGAAGAGACCCACGGAGCATCGGAGTTGGGCCAGAAGAGCCACGAGGCAGCCACAAGCCACAGGGGCGCCCCCCCCCCCTAGGGCGCGCCCCCCTGGCTTGTGACTCCCTCGTGGCCCCCCAGGACTTGTTTCCACCACCATAAATTCCTATAAATATAGAAACCTCCGAAAATAAACCTAGATCGGGAGTTCCGCCGTCGCAAGCCTCCAGAGCCACAAAAACCAATCGGGAGCCCGTTCCGGCACCCTGCCGGAGGGGGAAACCATCACCGGAGGCCATCTTCATCATCCCGACGCTCTCCATGACGAGGAGGGAGTAGTTCACCCTTGGGACTGAGGGTATGTACCAGTAGCTATGTGTTTGATATCTCTCTCTCGTGTTCTTGAGATGGCACGATCTTGATGTACCGTGAGCTTTATTAATATAGATGAATCATATGGAGTTCTCCCCTCTCTATCTTCTTGTGATGAATTGAGTTTTCCCTTTGAAGTTTACTTATCGGATTGAATCTTTAAGGATTTGAGAACACTTGATGTATGTATTGCGATAGGATATCTGTGGTGACAATGGGATGTTTTATCGATCTACTTGATGTATGTTTTGGTGATCAACTTGCGGGTTCCGTGACCATGGGAATCTATGCATAGGGGTTGGCACATGTTTTCGTCTTGACTCTCCGGTAGAAACTTTTGGGCACTCTTTGAAGTTCTTTGTGTTGGATTGAACATGATGAATCTGAAATTATGTGATGCATATCGTATAATCAAACCCACGGGTACTCGAGGTGACATTGGGGTATCTAGGTGACATTAGGGTTTTGGTTGATGTGTATCTTAAGGTGTTATTTTAGTACGAACTCTAGGGCTGTTTGTGACACTTATAGGAATAGCTCATAAGATTGATCAGAAAAGATAACTTTGAGGTGGTTTCGTACCCTACAATAATGTCTTCCTTTGTTCTCCGCTATTTGTGACTTTGGAGTGAACTCTTTGTCGCACGTGAGGGATTTACATATGATTCAACTATGTTAGTATTGTTGAGAGAACTTGCACTAGTGAAAGTATGAACCCTAGGCCTTGTTTTCAAGCATTGCAATACCGTTTTTGCTCACTTTTGTTACTTGCTACCTTGCTGTTTTTATATTTTCAGATTACAAAAACCTATATCTACCATCCATATTGCACTTGTATCACCATCTCTTCGCCGAACTAGTGCACCTATACAATTTACCATTGTATTGGGTGTGTTGGGGACACAAGAGACTCTTTGTTATTTGATTGCAGGGTTGCTTGAGAGAGACCATCTTCAACCTACGCCTCCCACGGATTGATAAACCTCAGGTCATCCACTTGAGGGAAATTTGCTACTGTCCTACAAAACTCTGCGCTTGGAGGCCCAACACGAGTCTACAAGAAGAAGGTTGTGTAGTAGACATCAAGCTCTTTTCTGGCGCCGTTGCCGGGGAGGTGAGTGCTTGAAGGTATATCTTTAGATCTTGCAATTGAATCTTTTAGTTTCTTGTTTTATCACTAGTTTAGTCCATAAAAGAAAACTACAAAAAAAATGGAATTGATGTTGCCTCATATGCTTCATCTTTTTAATGTCTTTCGTGAAAATGATGGAAAGGAAAATTGTGCTCAAGTGTTAGAAGAAGAAGTTATTAAAATATTTGGCACTAAATCTTTGAGTGATGAGCACGATTGCAATATTGTTAGTATGAATTCTTTGAATATCCATAGGACTAATGATGATTGCACTAGTCATGATAAAAAGATTTCTTATAAGCATGTCAATTTTTGTGGAGTGCATAGAGTTTGTAAAGACATGCCTAAAAGGGAAGATAGATTTTGGAAGAGGCATAAGTATCTAGAAACTAAATGGTTGCAAGAGAGGCTATATGTTTGTGCTGAAAGACTTAATATTTCTAGCTGTCCTTGTGAACTTTGCAATGAACGTGGTCATTATAGTTTCCAATGTGAATTATTTCATGATGGAATTGTCTCCAAAAATTGTGATAACCTCATTACCCTTGAGCATCATAATGAACTTAGTCTCTTTTTGGGGTATGAAGAAATGAAACGTGAAACTAAGGATGTTCCAACATGGGCTCTCATGAAAATGCTTGATTTTGATCTAAATGAAATCTATATGTATTGCGTGGTAAATTGCATTGAGAATCCTTATATTGCCAATTAATTAAAGACAAGGAAACAAATAGAAGATGAAGAGAATACTAATGAAGGGGAAGGGGTTTCCCAATATCCTCCTATTTTTTCTTATGATGAATCAGGTAACGAGGAGGAGCTTCATATTCAACCAATCTCTTCACAAAGAAGCTTGGAGGAATTAAATAAACCCACACATAATGTGGTGAAGAAGAAGAAGAAAAGAAGGAAAAGTAAAGGTAAAGAGGTATCTCTCCCAAATAATGACACCCCTTATAATCTTGAAAATCTTTTTGGCACCAACTTAGAAAATTGTGATGATAACAATTGTTATACGATTGGTGCTATTCATACTATTAATGATGAGAGTGATTATGCCTATGTTTTGCAAAGCCACAAGTTTGGGGATGCTATGTTTAATGAAGATGATGTTTTTAGTCCCCCAAGTTTTGATGTGCAAATTTATTATGATGATAGCATACCCCCTATTTATGATGATTGCAATATTTAGGAAAGTGGGTTTGGAAGAGTGTCAACTTTAGATAATAATTATCCCACTATCTTGGAGGGTGTTGAATCTCATTATAATGATAAAAGTGGATTTGGAGAGGTCACGACTTTATTTATTAATGATTCCACTATTTCGGAAGAGGTTTCAATTGACTATAATGAGAATAAAGTTGCTGCTTATGATGATTATTGTGATGATACTTATGCTATAAAGAGTAGTGATAATTATTGTCATATTTTTTAATATCCTTTTACTTAACATTACTCTTTTAATGTGGAAACAATTTTTAGTATTCGAGCTTCATATGATACTCCCACTATTAGTCATGAGAAGAAATTTTCTTGTGTGGAGAGTAGTGAAATTTCTATGCTTGTAGATCATGAAAAGAATGCTTTATGTGCTGGTTATATTTTGAAATTCATTCATGATGCTACTGAAAATTATTATGAGAGAGGATCTTATGCTCCCACATATTTCAATAATATCAAGTTTCCTCACTATGTGTTGAAAGTTTTGAAGTTATGCTTGTTTTGCCTTCCTATGCTAGTTGATTCTTGTTCCCATAAATTGTTTGCTCACAAAATCCCTATGCATAGGAAGTGGGTTAGACTTAAATGTGCTTGTCATGAGATTCATGATGCTCTTTTGCATGTTTCAATTATTATTCCTATGTGAGCATCATTGAAATCATCATGCCTAGCTAAAAGGCATTAAAGAAAAGCGCTTGTTGGGAGACAACCCAACACTTTTACCTTCTGTTTTGGTGTGTTCACATGATTAAGCTACTGTATAATCATGTTTTATAGCTTTTGTTTCAATAAAGTGCCAAGTAAAGCCTTTGGGATAGTGGGGATGATAGTTGAATTGATTCTGTGCAAAAATAGAAACTTTTGCTCTCAGTCCAGGAATTTTGTAAATTCACTGGAACGTGTTTTGATCTCAAATTTTTACACAGTCTTGATATACAAATTGCCTAGATTTTCCTAATTTTTCAGAATTTTTAGAGACAGGGAAGTATGACTATACTACAGTTCTTCACAGACTGTTCTATTTTTGACAGATTCTGTTTTGCATGCATAGTTTGCTTGTTTTAGTATTCCCATAGCTTATATTCAGTGATATAAATTGTGGGAATGATAGAATACAGTAGGTATCATTTGGGAACAATTATTAATCTTGTCTTGACATTACCTAAGTGAATGATCTATATTTATTACACTAACCCTTCTCACGAAGTTCCGTTAAGTTTTGTGTGATTGAAGTTTTCAAGTTTTGGGTGAGACACCGATATGAGGAGAATAAGGAGTGAAAAGAACCTAAGCTTGGGGATGCCCAAGGCACCCCCAAGGTAATATCCAAGGAATACTCAAGCGCCTAGGCTTGGGGATGCCCCGGAAGGCATCCCCTCTTTCGTCTTCAACATTATCGGTATATCTTACTTGGAGCTATATTTTTATTCGTCACATAATATGAGTTTTGCTTGGAGCGTCATTTTATTTTGTTTTTTTCTGATAAGTGTTATTTATAATCTTGTTTTTTTCAATAAAAAGTTCCAAGAATTGCATTAGGATGCTTGCATTACATGTTTTGATATGTGCTGTGTAAAAACAGAAACTTATGCTGTAGTGTATGAATTTTCATATTTTACTGGAACGTGGAAAGTTTCTGAAATTTTTACACAGTGATGTCATATAAATTATTTAGATTTTCCTAAATTTTCATTTTTTTGAGTTACAGAAGTACACTGTTTTCATAAATTGCAACAGACTGTTCTGTTTGGACAGATTGCTGTCATAGTTTCGTTATCTACTTATCCTATAGTTTCGATACCCTATATTGGTAGATATAAATTGTGGAGATGATAGTATACAGTACCTAATGTTTGGAAATTATTATGCAACTTGTCTTGGCAGTACATAAAGAGTTGATTTATTATTATGTGTACTAACCTATCTCACGAGTTCTTTTCGAGTTTTGTGTGGATGATGTTTTTGAGAATAGGTGAAACCATGATATGAGAGGATTGAACGAGATACAAAAGCTCACGCTTGGGGATGCCCAAGGCACCCCAAGTAAATATTTCAAGAAGTCTCAAGCATCTAAGCTCGGGGATGCTACGCATCCCACCTCTCTTCATCAACAATTATCGGTTAGCCTATGTTGAGCCTAAATTTTTATTCGTTCGCATGATGCGTGCTATTCTTGGAGTGCTATCTTTATTTTGCTTGCTGTTTAAATAAAATACTCAGATCTGAAAATATTTATTGAGAGAGAGAGTGTCCTCACATAGCTACTTAATTGTTTGACTACTCATTGATCTACACGTATATCTTTTGAGAGTAGCTTGTCATTTCCTCTCATGCTTCACTTATACCTTTTTGAGGGATGAAATCTTTATGCTCATGTGCTTCACTTAAATTTGTTTGAGCTCGCCAAAAAGCAATGGCAATATATGAAACTAGTCCCAGAGTGATAGATATCCAAGGAGGATATAATAAAAACTTTCATGAAGATCATTGGACAAATTAAACTTGATTCTTTGTAATAGTTTTGAAACATGATGATAGTAATATGTGAGTCATGTTAGTGAGTAACTATGCTTAATAGGAATATTGGTGTTAAGGTTTGTGATTCCCTATGCATGCACAAAAGTCAATAGTTATGCAATGAAGTTATATCCTACTTGTGGTGCATTATTCGGTGTTAGTTATGACTCAATGCTCACTTATGAGATTTTTCGTTCCTCGGTTTGGTTGCTTCCCAATCTATTTGCTAGCCTCCATTTGTACTAAGTAGAAATACTACTTGTGCATCCAAAATCCTTAAACCAAGTTTTGCCTTATGAGTCCACCATACCTACCTATATGCGGTATTTCCATGCCGTTCCAAGCAAATTTGTATGTGCCATCTCTAAATCTTCAAAATAAATTTTCTCTTTTGTGTGCCCATACCGCTCATGAAACGGTAGGGAGTATCCAATATTTTTCCATGCTAGGTGTGTTATTCTCACGATATGTGTTGATTTACTATCATTCACGAGAAAATGGCTAGTATTCGGGATGCCCAGTCCCATGCTCAAAATTCAAATCAAAAAAATAATGAAACAAAACTCCCCCAGGATTATTGTTTGTATGGACGGTACCCGTGGATTCGGCTCGCCGTGGAGTGTGATTGATTGGTGGAGGGGGAGTAAAAACTTTACTATTCTGCTTGGGAACCGCCTATAATGTATCTAGCATGGAAAGTATTGTGAGCTACTTTGTCGTTTTTGTTGACAGGAAAAGCATGCCACCCAAAATATTTTTTTCTCTCTCAATTTAAACCTTGAGCTCTGGCACCTCTACAAATCCCTACTTCCCTCTGCGAAGGGCCTATCTATTTACTTTATGCAATTTTTATTTTTGCTTTGAGTCTCCATGTTCTCTTATAAGCACCAACTAGGGGGCACTATGATCGCACTTGAGCATTGGGCATAGCTAATATTTGAGTGTGTTTCATGAATGGATCAATGGTTGAGCATGATGGGCTAGGGATAACTTTCTTTAGTGCTGATATTTTGAAAGACATGGTTGCTTGTTGACATGCTTGAGTATTGAAGTCATTATGTTAAAACTAAACTATTGCTTTGAATCATTTACAAGTCCAAATGTCCATGCTATACAAAGAAGAAAAGAATATGATGAACATGTTAGGCAGCATTCCACATCAAAAATTCTGTTTTTATCATTTACCTCCTCGAGGACGAGCAGGAATTAAGCTTGGGGATGCTGATACGTCTCCAACGTATCTATAATTTTTGCTTGTTCCATGCTGTTATATTATCATTCTTGGATGTTTTACAATCATTTTACTACAACTTTATATTATTTTTGGGACTGACCTATTAACCTAGAGCCCAGTGCCAGTTTCTGTTTTTTCCTTGTTTTTGAGTTTTACAGAAAAGGAATATCAAACGGAATAAAAATTTACGGTGATTTTTTATGGACCAGAAGAGACCCACGGAGCATCGGAGTTGGGCCAGAAGAGCCACGAGGCAGCCACAAGCCACAGGGGCGCGGCCCCACCCTAGGGCGCACCCCCCTGGCTTGTGACTCCCTCGTGGCCCCCAGGACTTGTTTCCACCGCCATAAATTCCTATAAATATAGAAACCTCCAAAAATAAACCTAGATCGGGAGTTCCGCCACTGCAAGCCTCCAGAGCCACGAAAAACCAATCGGGAGCCCATTCCGGCACCCTGCCGGAGGGGGAAACCATCACCGGAGGCCATCATCATCATCCCGACGCTCTCCATGACGAGGAGCGAGTAGTTCACCCTCGGGACTGAGGGTATGTACCAGTAGCTATGTGTTTGATCTCTCTCTCTCTCGCGTTCTTGAGATGGCACGATCTTGATGTACCGCGAGCTTTATTAATATAGATGAATCATATGGAGTTCTCCCCTCTCTATCTTCTTGTGATGAATTGAGTTTTCAACTTGCGGGTTCCGTGACCTTGGGAATCTATGCATAGGGGTTGGCACATGTTTTCGTCTTGACTCTCCAGTAGAAACTTTTGGGCACTCTTTGAAGTTCTTTGTGTTGGATTGAACATGATGAATCTGAAATTATGTGATGCATATCATATAATCAAACCCACGGGTACTCGAGGTGACATTGGGGTATCTAGGTGACATTAGGGTTTTGGTTGATGTGTATCTTAAGGTGTTATTTTAGTACAAACTCTAGGGCTGTTTGTGACACTTATAGGAATAGCTCATAAGATTGATAAGAAAAGATAACTTTGAGGTGGTTTCGTACCCTACAATAATTTCTTCCTTTGTTCTCCGCTATTTGTGACTTTGGAGTGAACTCTTTGTCGCATGTGAGTGATTTACATATGATTCAACTATGTTAGTATTGTTGAGAGAAGTTGCACTAGTGAAAGTATGAACCCTAGGCCTTGTTTTCAAGCATTGCAATACCGTTTTTGCTCACTTTTGTTACTTGCTACCTTGTTGTTTTTATATTTTCAGATTACAAAAACCTATATCTACCATCCATATTGCACTTGTATCACCATCTCTTCGCCGAACTAGTGCACCTATACAACCCATTGTATTGGGTGTGTTGGGGACACAAGAGACTCTTTGTTATTTGATTGCAGGGTTGCTTGAGAGAGACCATCTTCAACCTACGCCTCCCACGGATTGATAAACCTCAGGTCATCCACTTGAGGGAAATTTGCTACTGTCCTACAAAACTCTGCGCTTGGAGGCCCAACACGAGTCTACAAGAAGAAGGTTGTGTAGTTGACATCAAGCCTATGGATTGGTTTCTTTCTCTTGCACCTGGTTGTATGCGTAGTCCCCAGGACATGCTTCATTACTTCTCTGAAAAATATTTTCCTTCTCATAAGAAACAAGCTTTTTTACAGGAAATATTTAACTTTGCTCAAATTGAAGAAGAGAATCTCCCTCAATCTTGGGGGAGGCTTCTCCAGTTACTTAGAGCTTTGCCTGATTGTCCTCTGAAGAGAAATGAAATCCTTGATATCTTTTATAATGGACTAACCGATGCTTCTAGGAACTTCCTAGATAGTTGTGCTGGTTGTGTTTTTAGGGAAAGAACTGTTGATCAAACTGAAGAATTATTGAATAACATATTGCAAAATGCCGATGATTGGACACTTCCCGAACCACCTCCGAAACCTATTCAAAAGAAGAGAGGTATTCTATTCCTTAACCCTGAAGATATGCAAGAAGCAAAACGATCTATGAAAGAGAAAGGTATTAAAATTGATTATGTCAAGAAGCTAGCACCTATTGAAGAAATACATGGTCTTGATAACCCGACATAGGTAGTGGAGGTAAACTCTCTCCGTTCCTTTAATGAAAATGATATACCTTATACTAAGACTCCTGAACAATGCATGGATGAATTTAACAATTATGTTGTTAAGCAAGAGCACTTTAATCACTATGTTAAGGATCAACTGAGACGTAATGCTATGATGATAGACCGCTTAAGTGACTTGATTTTTAGAATTGCTAATGATGTAAAAGGTCTAGGTAAACATGCTTCTATGGTTAATTCACAGCTGGACCAAGTTGCTAAGTCACAAAATGATTTGCTAGTTGAAATAAACAATAATGCAAAAGATCATGCTGTCAGAGTAATGACTAGGGGAGGTCGTATGACCCAAGAACCTCTGCACCGAGATGGTCATCCTAAAAGATTAGAACAAGATTCTCAGAGAATTAATGTTGATGCATCTAGTTCCTCTAATAAGAAAAAGAAGAAGAAAAATGATAGGAACTTGCATGCCCCCAGTGAATCTGTTAAAGAAACGCCTACTGAGAAACATGACGACGTTTCTATCTCTGATGCTGAAACACAATCTGGTAGTGAACATTCACCTAGTGATAATGATAATGATAATAGTGAAGTTCATGTTGAAGCTCCACCTGATAATAAGGAAACTGATAATGATGTGGAAATAGAACCTGCTGAAAATCTTGATAACCCACATCCTAAAAATAAACGTTACGATAAGAGAGACTGTGGGGACCCCGACTCATAAGTCGTGATCACCGAATGTACGTGCACAGTGATCCCAGAGATCAATGCTCACTGAACACACAGAAACTGAATAACAAGAGTCTTACATCCATTACATACCGTTAGTACTCAAATATGGCCTTTATGGCCAAGTATTCATAAACTTGCAGCGGAAATCTTCAACGATAGCGCGAACCCATGTCATGTGCCTTAACCCTACAGGCATTCTGACTGGGAAGTGTCCTAGCTCGCACGTACGTCACCATGGTAATCTTCATCACAACCTGGTCTTTCATGCCTAGCCAATAAAATAACCAGTGGCAAGCCAATGAGTACTTTGAATGTACTCGCAAGCAACCCATGTTTGGAACAAGGTACAATAGAGCATGATATAGCACTAAGTAGGTAATTTTGCAGAAAGCTAATTTTGAGTGCAGTGACATGATCAACTAACTTATGTAAGCATGCATCAACAGTTGGCAGATATCCATATGAACAAGTTATAGATATCATCATAAGCAAGGGGTTGAACATCTCATGTTCAGTCATCACGTCAAGTCATCTGACTTAACTCAAGTATCATCTCTGTGTCATCCACACACACACTCACGCCAAGTTGTAAACAATGGACGTAGCACAAGAGCGGTCATCCAACTGTCCTTGACCGTGGACACGGATATTCGAATAGTTTTACACTCTACAGAGGTTGCACACTTTACCCACAAAACTCGGGGAACTTCCATGTCATCCACGACTTGCGCTATACTTCATACCCGAGGTAAGCACCCGAACAATGCCTTTCCCCTAGCAATACTAAACAAAGAGTCCACTCGTTGGTGCCATCCCTCATGATATACATCACACTTATCATCCATGAGGGCACGCAACGATGTGCCCGGTGCCTGTAAAGACAGCGCATGGTTGCCCTACCAGGCACGTCCCCGTATTGAGAGTGACCTCGTCACTCCCGCCACTAGTAATGCGGGCTCTATGCTAGTACCCACCAAGGTAATCAACAAAGCCCCGTCCCATAAGGGGTATCGTGGTTGTACATGTAAGGTTGGAACAATGGTCGCAACTTACACCAATCCGTTTTCAAAAACCACACACACTCACTTGCTCTGGTACACCACTTCTATATCAAGTGGCTACCTAGCTCATCATCATCTCTCTCGGGCATTAGTGGCACCCGACGGGGTTTTCGAAAAGTCTTTGAAATCATTTTTGTTTCCATCACCATGCATATTCCCATCCCACTTGCATAGCAACTACTAGCAACCTAATTACTCCCAACCGCACGACCCTCATAAGAATGGTAGGGTCATGCACGATGCAAGTATCAATGGTAAAGTATCAGAGGCATACCACCGAAGTGGTCACCACATCAACATGATGAACATCATGGAAATAAGTGCTATATGCCATGCAAATAAAAGGGTTCTTAGTCATGGTCAAAGGGCTGCTTGCCTGGCTTAGCATAGTCTTCGAGGTATTCACACGCTTCTCGTCCATCCCGAGCACTTCGTCTACTTCGTCAACTAGCGCCGGAAACTACCGCAACAGGCAACACAACAAGAAGAGAAATAAAGTGGTCTATAAATAGGAGTTTTATTCTTCTTGGACACCTCTGGTGATGAGAAAAATAACCAAGGAGGTTTTGGTGGATGTGGGTTAAGGGGGAGTCTTGAATGGTGGAAATGAAGGAAATGATGATCCTATAAGAAGTCTAAAGAAAATATTTTGGTAAAAATGAGTGGATGCACCCAACAAATAGGGCACAAATTTAGAAACATTTGGGAAGTGGTTTCACTGGATTTGGAGTTGGCATGATTTTCCTAGGGATTTTCAAAGTGGATCATACACGAAGAAATGGTCCAATGTTGGTCATAGCAGAATAAGAGAAAGGAAAAATGTTCACATCCTAAGACATGATTTTAGACGAACCTAGGAACTTGAATCACTCCATTTGGAGTTCATAACAATTCCCTAAGAATTTGCAAAGTGGTTCCATAATACAAGTTATAACAAAAATATTGGTGGAGCAGAATATGCGATATGGAAAAATTGTGCAATGCACATATTTGGATTGGTCATGAATTTAGGAGTCTGTGGAAACTTGAATCATCAAATTTGGAGCTCATATGATTAAACAATGAATTTTTGAATCTGTCTGAAAAGAAAAAGGGGAAAGAAAAAGGGTATTACCAATGGGCTAAATAGCGCACAGTGCGCAGGATAAGCACATGGGCCGGCCCAGCTGCTCAACCGCGTAGGGGGGCGGGCGACGTCGAAGGAGTACTCAACTAAGTACGCCTCCCGTGCACGAAGGCGGGAAGAGGCGGGGGCGCTTCCACTTAAACTGGGGGCCCGGCCGGCCGGTCGCCGACACATGGGGCCCGCCTATCGGGTTCGTCCCTCACCTCCCGCCAGGTAGAGGAGAAACTGGGGAGGCGGGGCAGCGCGCCCGCCGGCGATGCTCTGACGGCTAGGGCCGCCTCCGGCGGAGTTCCGGCAACCGGCATGATCAGCGAGGCGTGCCGAATCACCCTGGGTGCTTCAAGTCCACATGGGAGAGCCGCAACGACGAGAGTTCGGACGGCCGCGGGGGCCGGCATCGGTCGAGATGGGCAAGGCGCCATGGGCTCGGGAAGGAGGAAATAGAGCGCGGCGGAAGAAGCTATGGTGTCGCTGACTCCCTAGGGAGCTTTTGAGAGGAGGGTAGCAACCACATCGCTCGAATTTGAGAAGGGGCCGACGGAAAAGTTTCGGCCATGGGGGTGGAAAGAGGGCATGGGAGGACGGGGGAACCGGTCCAGGGGGCGTATGGGAGAGAGGGAGCGATAGGAGAGCCGAGGGGAGCTCGGGGTGGCTTTAAATAGTCTGGGGGCGAGCTCACCGCGGACCAAGGTCCGGAGGGGTCGTGGTCGTCCATAGCATGCTCGAGGGGTCTCTGGCCCGTGTCTACGGCTCTCGTGGACTTAGTCTTGGTCTAGGGAAGGAAAGAGGGGGAGTGGGGGAGCGCAGATGCATCGCGCGTGCGAGCACGCCCACTGGTGCGCTCGGGCGGCCGGCGTGCGTGCGAGGAGGGGCAGCGGGTGGGAGAGAGAGGAGGGGGCGACCATCCGGCGTGTCCATGACACCGAGGCCAACGAAGTGGCGAGAGGGGAAGCCCGAGGCCATCGGGGGCATGCATAGGGCAGCGGCTACAGTGCGGTCGGGTACTGTAGCACGCTCCAAAGCGCCCAAATGGCCGGCATGGCCATGCCACCACGCGCTTTGGGCCACCAAACCTTGTCCACTAGCTCTCAGGCTCTTCTGGAGATGCCCTAGTGCAAAAAGGATCTAGGAGAGAGATGGGGAGAGAGAGTAGGGGTGGAGAAGAGCTAGGCAGGGGCTGACCAGAGAGGTAAATGGGGGGTTTTACGCCATCAATCCATGAGAAATGGCCATGTAAGCTTTGCTGGAGGTAGAAGAGGATCATGAGGGGCTGTGGTAAAAATTTGGGATCAAGGAGGAACATGGAAGTGGGCAAAACAGGAACCTATAAAAATGAACTGAAGGTGTTTGATGGGTGTTTGAACCAGATAAATAGATTTACTTAGCATGAAACTTAACAGGATTAAATGATAGGTAAGAATGAGCTTGACCACCAGTTTTGAATTCATTTGAAGAAAGTTGCCAATGTAACTTTGGCAAACCCAAGAAATGAACAGGACTGGGTTTCCATAGATCTGATCATGCTAAGCCATTCTCCTTGATGCTCCACTTACTGTGGTGGCATAATTTAGGGACTAGATCATGCACAAAAAGTTTGGGACCAAATAGGGAGACTTGACAATGCAAGAATTTCCAATTCTTGAAGTCAGAAGGAAGGGGTTTGGGGGGATTTGGACAAGTGAACTTGTTCTCCTTGATGCACCACCTTGTGTGGATGCATTATTGGAGTATTAGAACATGTCCACAAAGTTTGAGATCAATAAGAGATAGTTGGCAATGTAGATTTGCTCAAATTTGGATCTGGACAATAATGGTTTTGGAATGTTTTGGTGAACCAAAACAATTTGGATTTAGATGAAACTTGTCAAGAGGATTACAAATGTCATATGTGACATGCTAGAATTTTATTGGATTTATTGGAGAATATTTCTTATAGAAATATATCAAATGCTTGAAATAGGCAGTAATGGTTTTGAAGGGTTTTGTCCAATATTTTGAACATGACCATGTGTTGAAACTCTTATATATGAACAATATATGTCCACTGAGTTTTCCTAAATTTTCTCAAATATTTTGAAAGCATAAAAATAATTTTTCCTTATAAAAGACCATTTCTGGCCTTAAGAAAAAGCCCTGAAATAAAATAGTAAAATAATCTTTAAAAATAATTCTTGGTGGTTTTGGGAAGTCCTATATATAGTGGGATTCAAATAAATCCTTTGGTGTAAAATATTCCACCCAATTTGAGGACTTGTAGTACAAACCTCAATTCGGGGGGGGGGGGGGGGGGGTTTGAAAACCTAATTTGAATAAATCCTTTTTGGCCAAAATAAATTTCGATAAAAATAGTTTTAGGTACTACACACATGGTATGATCATTGGACAAGAGTTTATGTCAAGGAAAAGAGTTTTGAGAGTAGGAGGCAGTTTTATGAATATAGAGCGCGAGCAAGCAATCAAACAAGCAAGCAAATAGCACACAAGTCAAGCATTCATAGGCACTCAAAAAGTTTTAATTGGCCCTGATTTTCGAGTCATGTTAACTTAGTCATGAGGCAAAACACATGCTGTGACAGACCTACTCCCCTTACAAGAATCTTGTCCCCCAGATTCCTAGGCTAGGCGTGGGAAAGGTGCGGAAACTCAGAGGTGAGGTAGTCTTCACGTTCTAGGTTGCTTCTGCTCCGGCGTGGTTGTCCTTCTGGATCTTGAAGTGCCTGATGATATGTCTTCGAGTGCATCATTGACTTCGTCTAAGAGTGAACGGGGTTCTTGCAATATATTAGGCTTGCCCAAAGGTCAAGGGTTTGGTGAATGAGGTCCTGGCAAGGGTCTTTCTTGTGGGTGTATTCCATAGTCGGAATACGGGGCAAGGTAATGTGTCTACGTGCTAAACCTAGGGCTGCTCACGTTGGTTGGTGACATCCAGATGTCTCGTGCTTAGACCAGAAGGGTCAAGGTTTTTGGCGTAATTTCTCGGTGATGGGGAATTGTCGACTTCGTTGGAGCAGTTGATCTTCCAGTGCTCGTGGTCTTTAATAATAAGGACGTCGAAGTTTGTCGGCGTAGGCTTCTTGTCGAGACCTTCTGCTTGAGTAAGTTGCCCAGGTAGGTTCTTCATTCTTCTTTGGTCGTTTGTCCTTGTCTTCGTGGACGCGCGTTTCTGGCGGGTCTTTGAGTGTTCGGTCTACTCGTCTCTCCGTAGCCATTTGTGGGAAGGTTTGGGCTGGGTCTCATCCCTATGACTAAGCTTAGAGACTTGTGTAGGATCGAAAGTAGGTCTAGAGGGGGGGTGATTAGACTACTTGACCAATTAAAAATCTACCTTTTCCCAATTTTAAGTGTTGGCAGATTTTAGCATTCATAGCAAGTCAAGCACACCCTACACATGCATGTCTACGAGTCTAGCAGCGGAAAGTAAAGACAAGCATGAGTAGTAAAGGAAGGGTAGGAAGATCAAATGCAATTTGGAGACACGATGATTTTTCCCATGGTTCCGATAGGTGGTGCTATCGTACGTCCATGTTTATGGAGTCTTCAACCCACAGAGGGTAATGGTCGCGAGAGTCCACGGAGGGCTCTACCCACGGAGGGTTCCACAAAGAAGCAACCTTGACTATACCATGATGGCCTACGTCCACGGAGGACTAGCCTAACTCGGGGTAGATCTTCACGAAGTAGGCGATCTCCTTGCCCTTACAAACTTCTTGGTTCACTCCACAACACGAAGTAGGAGGCTCCCAAGCGACACCTAACCAATCTAGGAGGCACCACCCTCCAAAAGGTAATAGGTTCGATAATGTCGATGAACTCCTTGCTCTTGTGCTTCAAGATGATAGACTCCTCAACACACAATCACTCTCTCACAGATTTGGCTATGGTGGAAGAGATTGATTGGGTGGAAAGCAACTTGGGGAGGCTAGAGATCAAGATTCATATGGTTGGAATGGAATGGCATGATCTCAACACATGAGTAGGTGGCTCTCTCTCAGAAAATCAGTTGGTATGAGTGGGGATCTGTTCTGAGTGCTTTTCTTGCGAGTGAGTGGTGGTGGAGGGGTATATATAGGCATCTGCAAAAATCCAACCGTTACACCTAATAAGTCCAACTCGGTGACACCGATGTGTTAATCTCGGTGGTACCGAGTTGCCTAAAAGGTAGCAACTTTTGAATCTCGGTGAGACCGATACATAAAACTCGGTTGCACCGATTAGGTGACCAACGATCAGATTGCCAAACTCGGTGACGCCGATTCAACAAACTCGGTCAGACCGATTTTGTGAATTTGCGTAACAAGAAGTTCGCAACCCAAACTCGGTGGCACCGAAGCAGAATCGGTTGCACCGATGGGTTAGTGTTTGGCTTGAGTCTGTCTGAGTCTGGGAATCGGTGGCACCGAGTGGGAAGTGTTGGTTGCACCGATTTTGGATATTTGGCTATGGACAGACTTTTTGTGGAAGAGCTTGTGGGTGTATGTGGTGACTATCACTTGTGCATGTATGAGCATTTTGTTCACCAACAGTACCTTACCCCCTTTTAATAGTATTAGCTTTCCTATGGACTCAAAGTGATTTCTCACAAAGTAAAATATAGAGTCCTCTTGCTTGAAGCTTTGCGAATCTATTTCCTTGCATCTTGGGGTATTCCTCAATCCTTTTGCCAACCCATCATTGAACTTTTCCTGAAATATGCTTAGTGGAAACATTAGTTCAATGACATATATGTTGTTATTAATTACCAAAACCACCAAGGGAGCAAATGTGCTTTCAATCTCCCCCTTTTTGGTAATTGTTGACAACATATAGATCAAAGCTTCGACATATGATATAATCAATGAATGTAATCGTCGCTTTGAGAAGTATGTGATAAGCAAGATCTCCCCCTAAATTTGTGCATTATTTTAAATTTGCGTTTGAATGCAAATGCACAATCGATTAGGTACATGGGGCACTTCTTCCATGTCACATACATCTTGGTGGTGTGCGAGAATAAATATAGTGAATAACATAGCACAACACAATCAAGCAAAGTGAATGATCATCTCATAAACATCAAAAGGATAGGAAATAGTAGCAACACACATTAAAGCGTATGATCAAACACAAACAAAAGTTTAACACAAGCAACCAAAAGACCAAATGTTTTTAAAACAGCAATAAAAACCAACGCTCTCTCACTCGAAGCCTAAAGATCTATATACAACTTCTCCCCCTTTGGCAACAAGTTACCAAAAAGTTCAAAGAGATATAGCTAATCGTTCTTCTAGGGATGATCTCCTCAGGTGGTCGATGTCAGAGTCGAGAGAACTGCGTCGGCGAAGACCTCTGCAGATGTCATGGACGGAGTTGGAGTAGCAACTGGAGGAACTGGAGGAGCTGATGGAGCTGAAGTCACTGTAGCAGGTGCTGATGAAGAAGGCCTCGACTCAGGAGCTACCACTGTGGCTGATCTGGCCTGGGTAGTGAAGTGTGTGCCTGGCCTTAGAGGAGACTCATCCTCATTATCATCATCATCTGTAGAGTGAGGAAGAGGCACAGAGTCAACTTCCTTCTTGAGCTCGGCCACGGTCCTGTTCAGCCCATCTACCTTGTCATTGAGGGTCTTGATCCTGTTCTCAAAGATCCTCACCAGACTGTTCTGGTTCTCCAGTATGTCCTTGATGTCCTTCTGCATGCCCTGAACTGTTGAGATCAAGAGATCCATCTGCTCGTTCCTGGATCTAGGGACTTGAGCACTAGTGGCTCTAGCTGCCTCTGCCTATGCCTGAGCTGCAACTGATGTGGGATGGTCTGGGTCCATCACCACAACATTGTCCTCAAAGTCTGGCTGTAGGGGCAAGTGGGGTCTGTCCAGAGCAAAGATGTTCTTCTCCATCTTGGAGTTGATGAGCATCTGAATGTAGGGTGCATAGCAGCAAGAACGCTTCTGATCAGCAGCAACCCTCTTCACTGTCTCCACAATCAGATCCATCACTCTGAATCTCTGGTGCTGGTCAATATGAAGCAACAAGTTGATGGAGTAGCCTCAGATCATCTTCTCGTCTCCTGACTTAGGCATCAAAGTATGCCTCAGAATGGTGTTAATGGTACGGAGACCTGCCTGGAGGTAATAGATAGATCCTAGCTTGTGGGACTGAAGATGTGCAGCAGGAATGGCATTGTACATGTCCTTCATGGCATTGTGGCTGGCCTTGGACTCTGAGTACACACATATATCTCCATCCTGTGCCTCTGGGACTCCTAAGATGGCAGCCCACTCATCAACAGTTGACTCATATCTCGCTCCTTCTGTCATCCACACAATCCTACCATCTCCATAGAAGTGAGCAATGGAGTAGAATTGCATGATCATCTCATCGTTCCATGCAGTGAACTCTTTTCCAACAAACTCATCTATGCCAACACAGTGGAAGTTGTCTTGTACATTGGGGAAATAGTCTTGATTTGCCTTGATGTACTTCCAGTCAACATACCTCATGTCACTCACAGCTGGACTCTTGTCAAGCAGCACAGTCTCATAGAAATCATGTTGCTCCTTGGTGTAGAACCTGTAGTCCACAGCTGTTCTCCTCCTTTAAGAGTAAGGATCAATGGCTCTCCACTCTCTCAAACCTGTATCCTTCTTCTTCTTCATGTCAACAGCAAGCAGATGGCTGGCATTGTGCTCTGGAAGGTGTGGTCTGACTTCATCAATGTAGACATGGCATCCTGAACCATATCTCTAGAGGTAGATCCCTTGTTCTTCTCAGAAGCAGGAATCTGTCTGGTTGACCTCTTGGACTTCTCAGCAGCAACCTTCTTGGGGGAAGACTTGGTGCTCTTGGAGGGTCCTTGCTTTGGCATAGCATCTGCCAAAAGCTTCTTCTGCTTCTTCTTGGGAGGGGCCTTGACAACTTGCTCTTCCTCCTCCTCCTCCTCAGCAGTAGCACCAGCAGCCTCCTCAGGGTCATCATACATTGAGGTAGCCCTGCCAGTCACATAGACAATCCTCTTTCTGGCATTCTTCTTCTCTCCTGCCTTCTTAGGCAATGACCTCCATGGAGGCTCCATGGTCATGGTAGCCCTAGCACTCTCAGGTGCTCTCATAGTCTCTGGAGGGGCATATGTCTTGCTGACTGTTCTCCTGGAAGAGGTGGCTTCATTTGCTGACTTCCTGGCAGCCTTGTCTTGCTTCTTGGCAAGAACTTCCTCTGGCTCAAAATCTGAATCCTCCTCATCTGAATTCAGCTTCTTCCTGGCTCTAGTAGCAGCCTTGGGCAACCCATGAGAACTGGGGGTGCCTGGATCTGAAAAGGAGCTAGACCCTGGGCTAGTGCCTGAACTCATGTCAACATTCTGCTCCTGCAAATTCTGACTGTCCTCGGCATCTGACATATCTGACCCTGTGAATAGAGTATAGAAGAGTAGAAGAACATAAGTCATCACAAAATGCAGCTATTTTTTGAAAGTTTGAACAGAAAAAACTTTAGATGTAGTTCACAGCAAAATGAATTTCGGTGTCACCGAGTCAAATCTTTCGGTGCTGCCGAGACGCACAAAACTGTTAACCGAAACTTGGCAGCAGTTTCGGTCGGACCGAAAACTGCCACTTGGTCTCACCGAGTTTTGTCCTCAGTAGCACAAAAAGAAATCGGCGGAACCGATTTTTCTGACTCGGTATCACCGAGATGCAATTTTGCGGGTAACTAAACCTAAACATTTTTGATTTGCTAATCTAATGAGATTTTCTTTGGATGGGGAAGTTTGCAAACGGTGGATAGAAGATAAAATCAACTCCAATGCGCAATATTTGGACGGGGAGCGCAAGGAGGGCCGAATCCATACCCTAGCTCGGTGATGGATCCGCTACGGCGGCGACGAGGATGAAGATTTCATCGGCGACGATGAGTCCCAGCGGCGGAGACACTCGGGGAAGCAAAGGCGATGACCAGGGGCCTCGAATCGGCAGCGTAGGGTTTTGAGGGGGCAACGGTTGAAGAATAATTTCAAAGGTCGGGTCCGCCTCCTTATATACCCGCGGCTGTCGGTGACACCGATTCTAAATTTTCTGTGTCACCGAGTTTCTCAACTGTCAGCTGACAGGGAAACTCGGTGTAATCGAGAATATGGAATCGGTGGTACCGAGATTGAAAACCAGATCAACCCTAGGCATTCGGTGAGACCGAGATTTTTGAGTTGGTTCCACCGAGATGCACTTGGGAGGTTTTAATGGTCAGTCCTTTGTCGATACGGAACTCCGAGTGCTCCTCACACAGAGAGATCGAAAAGTACTTGTTCAAATTTTGTGATGCAACATGAATAGAATATGAGGTGAGAAAGCATAGATAGCTAGAGGAGTGGTCCTAGGAATTCTTGTACATCCAATTGGCAAAAGAAAAATCAAAAAGCCAAATAGCAACAATTGGATGTCCTCGAATGAGTAAATAAATGCAGACCAACATGCTCACACAATATGATGTCAAGTGAAATCATGGCAAACATGCACAAACACACTAGCATCTAACAAGCACTTTGGCGATGACGGAGTCATCTATATATGAGTATATTGACTTAGGAGCCAAGTAAGAATACTTGATCATAGGTCATACTCATCGTTTAAGCACAAGTGGGGTTACCACTTTTACATAAAGCATTTAATGTTGTCACATACTATGAGATGCTTTGACTCAAGTCTTAGAGTAAAGCTCCCCCTTGATGTGACATCCCCCCATAGGAGGGATAAACTAACCTTGGGTTTTGTCGATGAAGACTTCATGTAGGTGAAGTAGTGGTGGATGCTCAATGTTGATGAAGATCACCATGAGTTGGGAGCATCCTTGTTGTTTCCTTACTCTTCTCACCTACATGGGTTAGTCCCAACACACAAGAGACAAATACAAGGATATTTATGGACATGGAGTGCAAAGCATACATGATGATGTCCATTGATTTGTTGTTTACCTTGTCCCTTGCTTACCTTTGAGGGAATGTGTGACTCCTTGAACTATTGCATGATGTTGATGTTGATTGCAACTAGTTCTTGCCAATAATGAATATGAGTGAATTTCATTGGCGGAGTCACCCCTCAAGAACTTCTCTAGTTCTTCTTCTAGGGGACCCACATCAGGTTGGTGGGGATCCTTGGTGTTGAAGTAGCACTTGTAGAAGTTGAGCTTGTAGTAGCATTGGGAACCCACTTCACCATAGCTCGGGATTCATCTTCATATGAGTCAATGTCCTCTTGAAGCTTGTTCTTGTCCTTGAGCTTGGGGTCTTGTGATGGAAGGTCATCTTGAGCTTTTGTTCCCTTGGGGAGAGTATTTTCATACTTCTCCTTTTGAGGAACAAACTTGGGCTTGGGGTATTGACCTTCTTCCCATTCAACTCCATTAGCGTTGAAGTAGCCAATGCCATGGTTCTTCCAGTATCCTCCGTGCTTGCGTACAATCTCCTCAAATTGTTTGCACCCGGCAAGACTCTTGTAGATACCTTTCTCTATAATCCCTTTCAAAAGTTCATTTTCTTGCTCAAGTGTAACTTGGCTAAGAGAAGAGTTAGTGGGATCAATAGAACTACTAGAAGCAATATCATTGGATTTATCATTTTTATTGCTACTAGTTGAAGAACCTTTCTTGCCTTTCTTACTAGTTGGCTTAGTCTTAACTTGTGGCATGAACGTAGACAAGAGAAGTCATTTGGCTAGATAAGAGGAAGTCTTCTTTCGAAGATCATCATCGATAGCTTTAAGGAACTCATGTTCTTGCTCTAAATTGAGCTTCTCGAAGCGGAGCTTCTCATGTGTCCTTTCAAGCTCTCTATGATCTTGTAGAGTAGACTCATGAGCTAACTTAAGAGTGTTTAGTTCTTGAGTTAGTCGTTCTATTTCCAACTTATCATCATGACACGACTTATCTTGACTAGAGTGATTACTAGCAAGTTCATCTTGACTAACATTACTAGATTTGTCAAATAGCAAGTCATCTTCAATTAACAAGTCATCCTCATCGCTATTGAAATCAAGATACTCGGGGTGTGATACCTTGGGGCCTTTAGCCATGAAGCAACATCCACTCCCTTCATTTGGTGAATCAAATATGTCGTAGGAGTCGGTGGTCACTAGTGCAAGTCCGGCAACAACTTCGTCTTGACTATAGTCGGAGTTGGAGTCATTGCTTCTCTCGGTGTGGTTGTCAGATTTGGAGCCGGAAACCCATTCACCAACATGAGCTTGATGTCTTCTTCTTGAGTAGCTCTTGGTGTACTTGTCCTTCTTCTCCGAGTCCCTACTTCTCCTTGTGGGTCTTCGTTCATAACGATCATCTCTACTCCTTCTCTCTCTTCGAGGTGACTCGTCTCTTGTGCTTCGTCTTCTGGGTGACTCTTCTTTCCTTTTGTAAGGAGCCGTGCACTCATTGGAGTAGTGTTCGGGCTTCCCACAATTGTAGCAGTTTCGGTCACGACTTGACGAACGCTTCTCTTCATATATTGAGTTGGAGCTTCGATCTTTGCCTCTATTCTTGTAGAACTTGTTGAATTTCTTGACCATGAGGCTTATCTCTTCATTTGTGACAAGGTTGTCGCTTGAAGTTGCGGGAGCATCACTTGTGGCTTTGTAAGCACCGCTAGACTTGTGGTGAAGCTCTTCCTTGTCCTTGAGTGTCATCTCATGAGCAACAATCCTTCCAATCACTTCCGTTGGCTTGAGATCTTTGTAGTTGAGTATCATTTGGATCAATGTGCATACGGTGTCATATCGATCATCCAAAGCTTGAAGTATCTTCTTGATGATGAATTTGTTGGTCATTTCTTTGCTTCCTAAGCCGGCAATCTCATTGGTGATGAGAGCTAGCCTAGAGTACATCTCAGCGACTCCTTCACCATCCTTCATCTGGAACTTGTCAAGCTGACTTTGAAGAACATCCAACTTGGATTCTCTCACAGATTCGGTACCTTCATGCACATCAACCAAAGTATCCCAAATCTCTTTTGCATTCTCAAGACGGCTGATTTTGTTGAATTCTTCGGGGCATAGGCAGTTGAAGAGAATGTCACATGCTTGAGCGTTTAATTGCAACATCTTCAATTCATCCGCAGTCGCTTCGCGATCTGGTTCCCTTCCATCCGCAAAGAATTCACCTTGCAATCCAACACGAACAACAGCCCAAACGGCGGGGTTATGACCAAGAAGATGCATTTTCATTTTGTGCTTCCAACTAGCAAAATTAGTGCCATCAAAGTACGGACCTCTAATTTCCCTCACTAGACGCCATACTCTTCTAGGTTGTGAAACCAATGCAATGGAGACCAAAGCTCTGATACCACTTGTAGGATCGAAAGTAGGTCTAGAGGGGGGGTGATTAGACTACTTGACCAATTAAACATCTACTTTTTCCCAATTTTAAGTGTTGGCAGATTTTAGCATTCATAGCAAGTCAAGCACACCCTACACATGCATGTCTACGAGTATAGGAGCGGAAAGTAAAGACAATCATGAGTAGTAAAGGAAGGGTAGGAAGATCAAACGCAATTTGGAGACACTATGATTTTTCCCATGGTTCCGATAGGTGGTGCTATCGTACATCCACGTTTATGGAGTCTTCAACCCACGGAGGGTAACGGTCGCGAGAGTCCACAGAGGGCTCTACCCACGGAGGGTTCCACGAAGAAGCAACCTTGACTATACCATGATGGCCTACGTCCATGGAGGATTAGCCTAACTCGGGGTAGATCTTCACGAAGTAGGCGATCTCCTTGCCCTTACAAACTTCTTGGTTCACTCCACAACACAAAGTAGGAGGCTCCTAAGCGACACCTAACCAATCTAGGAGGCACCACCCTCCAAAAGGTAATAGGCTCGATAATGTAGATGAACTCCTTGCTCTTGTGCTTCAAGATGATATACTCCTCAACACACAATCACTCTCTCACAGATTTGGCTATGGTGGAAGAGATTGATTGGGTGGAAAGCAACTTGGGGAGGCTAGAGATCAAGATTCATATGGTTGGAATGGAATGGCATGATCTCAACACATGAGTAGGTGGCTCTCTCTCAGAAAATCAGTTGGTATGAGTGGGGATCTGTTCTGAGTGCTTTTCTTGGGAGTGAGTGGTGGTGGAGGGGTATATATAGGCATCTCCAAAAATCCAACCGTTAAACCTAATAAGTCCAACTCGATGACACCGTTGTGTTAATCTTGGTGGTACCGAGTTGCCTAAAAGGTAGAAACTTTTGATTCTCGGTGAGACCGATACATAAAACTCGGTTGCACCGATTAGGTGACCAACAGTCAGATTGCCAAACTCGGTGACTCCGATTCAACAAACTCGGTCGGACCGATTTTGTGAATTTGCGTAACAGGAAGTTGGCAACCCAAACTCGGTGGCACCGAAATAGAATCGGTTGCACCGACGGGTTAGGGTTTGGCTTGAGTCTGTCTAAGTCTGGGAATCGGTGGCACCGAGTGGGAAGTGTTGGTTGCACCGATTTTGGATATTTGGCTTTGGACAGACTTTTTGTGGAAGAGCTTTTGGGTGTATGTGGTGACTATCACTTGTGCACGTATGAGCATTTTGTTCACCAACAGTACCTTACCCCCTTTTAATAGTATTGGCTTTCCTATGGACTCAAAGTGATTTCTCACAAAGTAAAATGTAGAATCCTCTTGCTTGAAGCTTTGCCAATCTATTTCCTTGCATCTTGGGGTATTCCACAATCCTTTAGCCAACCCATCATTGAACTTTTCCTGAAATATGCTTAGTTCAATGACATATATGTTGTTATTAATTACCAAAACCACCAAGGGAGCAAATGTGCTTTCAACTTGCTGCCGAAACGGGCCCTACCATCTGGGAAGGTTTCAGGGGGGTTCTAGATAAGCTGACTATTCAGAGTATAGATCAGCCATCTAATCCCCAAGGTCTGAGGCTTGGCAAGCGCGGTGAACTACCTCTGACGGTGTTTCACCATGATCCGGTCAGGACTTACACCCTTGTTTGGACCAAAAAGGGGCTATTAATGAGGTCATGACAGTCGTTCCACTCCGTTCCAGGCATCTGAAGGGAGTAGGGACGCCATGCTCAATGTACACCTTCAAGGTGGTGGAGTGAGTGGTGTTACCAGTTCCTTGGTTCCTTCCTAGTCAGGGACTGATAGGTGATTGGTTAAAACAAGGGGCCTTTAATCCTCTTGATGTCCAAGGGCTTCATTGTGCTTGGACGTCGATGCTTCTTGATATAGTCTAGTTGACGTAGCCGGCAGAGGAGCGGTGGTTGACTTCTCTTGCTTCTTCTTCTTCGTCGTGGTTTCTCAACCGTAGTGGATCTTCAACTTTCTTGGGTAGGAATGTCTTCTGTTGCAGGGAGGGTGCTTCAAGGAGTCCAACTTTTTCAAGGTGAACCCTTATGATCGAGAGGCATGGTAATTGGTGTTCCTGGGGCTGGTCCAAACATGACTAAGGTGTTCCTTCTCTTATTGGGTAAATGAGCATGTCATCCCGGAGGACAACAAACTATTTCTCCAAGCATCACATAAACACGTTGCTCATGGGATATGTGAGAGGAGCGGGCATTTGCTCCGGATGGTCACTAGTTTTGGGGGTTCGTGATCCAACACAATCTAGTTCTTTATGTCCACCTTCCTTTTGAACAGGATTGGTGGTGGCCAAGGTGGAGTATTGTCCATAGTCTAATGACTTAGAGCCAAGACCTATGGTCATACTCCGACCATATTGTGGCTCGGTGAAGCTTATTAGGGGGTTTCAAGGAGCTTAGGACGTGAGTGAACGTCTACCATCTTATCCTCGAGCATAGTTCTTAGATGCCAATAGTACTGCCTATTACTCCAAACAAAATCACCCTATATCATCGAAGGTATCATCTCATATAAGTCAACTCCAATATTATACATGCTACTCATATCTCCAAGGTTTTGAGAGAAGGACTATACCCAAAATCTCATATGTATACTATAGCTAACTCACATATATCTCTATATAAAAAATCCTCGGGAAGCATACAAGCCGCTAAACTTGGTTGTGATACTACAAATCCAAGTATTCAACTAATATATCCAAGGGCTAAGATGTTGCATCTCTGTGCTAAGGAAACACGTAATGAACCAATCCAAGATGTTGTTTCCTTCCCACGAATCCAATTAATAGATCCACGAATACCATCCACTATTACATGACCTATTATTGCTAGCAATCCAATACCGGCGTCATTCCAAAAATCTCCAAATTTCCTAAATCCCCAAATTCCAGAAAGAACTATCTCATCACAGAATAAGCAACAATTCCCATCATGATGATCTAGCAATCTCCGATGTTAGGTGTATATGGATCCTTGAATCAATTCCGACAACCATCCAATATTCTTGGTTTGTCTTCCACCGGGAAACATGGTATCAAGATCAAGATCATCGAACTAAATCCAAATTACTCCGAACCATGTAGTTTGATTAATCCTGAGCACCTATTAGAATCAACTATTTAAATCCAAGGTTTACATCTAGTAAGAATTCCCTACTAGTTACTCCAGTCACTATCATATCACCATCAATCCACTATCAAAATTACTTGCCAAAGTCAAGTCTTTAATCCACCAAGAATTTCAGCTTATGATCATATTGTCCTACTAAATCCAATTTGCTCAAGGGGGAAGTAAGTTATGCTACTCTATCAATCTTGATCCACCAAGTCCGTCTACCAATATTAAGCCTTGTAACCCACCAAAGGCTCTCAACTACTTCCTCAAGATATCTATTACAACCTCGTCAAATCATTAGCCTACTAGTTATATATCCTCAGAACAATCTTCCCTATGGCATCATCAGTTCAAGTGCTGGCTTAGGGAAGTAATGTGTCTGTTCACTATGATCACTAGTCCCATAATGAACCCAGTGGTAAGCAGGGGTTATTGAAGCTTCAACAGGTTCTCTAGCAAATCCGTGTATTAAACACGTGATCAAAGGCTTGTGCTGATTGAGCTTGTGAGGTCTAGGTTGGTTTAGGGAGGGGTTTCCAATCTTGAGGGAAAAACATAATTCTACGGGGTTGTGTCTGGTCGAGTACGTTGTAGTCAAAGTCTTCAATGCAAGTGTCTTGTCGAGGTGGATCCTTGGTGCATCTTGTCTTGCCGGTCTTCAGTTGATGAGAGGGGGAAGTGGGAAAGTAGCACAGAGGAGAGTGCCTAAGGGGGTGGTATAGTGCAAGTGTAATCAAACATGTGCCGAAAAGGCCAAACACAAACATTAAGGTAAGGTAGGTGATATAGTCGCGTAGTTGTTGCCTAGGGCAAAAGTGCGACTTTCACCAAAGCACAACAATCGAAACAAGTAGCACACATCATGGTTCCATTTGAACCATCATACGGACTCGACTACGCATAGGGGACACACGACCTATCCTATCCTAGGGATTCTAGGATTCAGTAGTCGTGCTTGCTTCGTGCCTTAGAGAGGAGTCCGCTTAGTCTTCTGGGTCTTCTTCAGGTGTCGCTAAGTCTCTTGTTGTTGTTCGTCGAAATGATCCTAGTTGCGCCTGAAGAGTCCTTGACGACTTCGGGTCTGGTGAGTTGACAACGAAGGTGATTCTTCACAGATGTTGTTGACAGGGTCTTCTGGTGTCTTCGTAATCGTAACAATGCCTTCTTGTCTTCTGAGATGTCGAGGCCTCCAGGTAGGCAATCTATTATGCAATGACATTAACAAGGCATTATAGAGTTCCAACTTGTCGGTCATGTTGATGACAACATCGACACCGAGAGCGGGGTATGAAGAGAACCGTTTTTTCCTGCTCACTATAGTGAGGCAGACCAAATGGCGAGGTTCTCACCCACCGGTGGTTGCCGACACGTCATTGGTAATGACAGGATTGCTCTATTAGCGATGCATAAAATGATCTTGCATATATTATGCCCTGGTCATCGTAGGCTGAGGTGGCATCATCCTGGGGCAGTGCCAAAGGTGTCACCATTTTCCTAGTCTTGATGTCTTCATCCCTCGAGAAGGTATTTTTCGTTGGTATCGCCTCGTCGTGGTGTCATCAAACATGTGTGAATGTCTGGCAAGGTAGCTTCCTTCCAGGTTACCCACGAGGATTTCAAGGAACCCAGTGGTCAGGGACATAAGGGTACTATCAACTGTTTGCAAGGTTTTGAAAACGCAGACGAGGGGAGTTAAGAGAATAAGGGCAGAAGTGCGGAGGCACAATCCTTAAGTTTCTTTGGAAGCTTAGAAGAGGTAAGAAATATGGTATCCTTTGCAAGTGATTTGAAGGGTCTAGGAAAACAATTTTGTCCTAACTAACGTCCATGCTAACTAAGGGCTTCATACAGTCAGGATGGCTCTGATACCAGCTCTGTGAGGACCCCGACTCATAAGTTGTGATCACCGAATGTACGTGCAGAGTGATCCCAGAGATCAATGCTCACTAAACACACAGAAACTGAATAACAAGAGTCTTACATCCATTACATACCATTTGTACTCAAATATGGCCTTTATGGCCAAGTCTTCATAAACTTGCAGCGGAAATCTTCAACGATAGCATGAACCCATGTCATCTGCCTTAACCCTACAGGCATTCTGACTGTGAAGCGACCTAGCTCGCATGTACGTCACCATGGTAATCTTCATCACAACCACGTCTTTCATGCCTAGCCAATAAAATAACCAGTGGCAAGCCAATGAGTACTTTGAATGTACTCGCAAGCAACCCATGTTTGGAACAAGGTACAATAGAGCATGATATAACACTAAGTAGGTAATTTTGCAGAAAGCTAATTTTGAGTGCAGTGACATGATCAACTAACTTATGTAAGCATGCATCAACAGTTGGCAGATATCCATATGAACAAGTTATAGATATCATCATAAGCAAGGGGTTGAACATCTCATGTTCAGTCATCACGTCAAGTCATCTGACTTAACTCAAGTATCATCTCTGTGTCATCTGCACACACACTCGCGCCAAGTTGTAAACAATGGACGTAGCACAAGAGCGGCCATCCAACTGTCCTTGACCGTGGACATGGCTATTCAAATAGTTTTACACTCTGCAGAGGTTGCACACTTTACCCACAAGACTCGTGGAACTTCCCACTACTAGAAAAAGGGCTATAGCTAATATAGACATTAGTGGCGCACTATGTATGTGGTGTGCCACTAATGTTTATATTACTAATGGCGCACCTGATGTGTGGTGCGCCACTGCTAAGTTTCTCCTGGGCACACCACCCTCCCCAGACTTACCAGTGGCGCACCGTGGGTGTGGTGCGCCATTACTAGTTTTAACTAGTAATGGCGCACCACACCCACGGTGCGCCACTACTAACAATTTTTTTTTAATTTTTTTTTTCAAAACTTGTAATGGCGCACCACACACGAGGTGCGCCATTAGTAACCCTGGTTACTAGTGGCGCATTCTTAGGAGGTGCGCCATTGGTAACCTGAGAGCAGCTAGAGCTAAGGGTGATTGAATATTTAAACATATTTTGAAATTCTGGAATTTTTTTGAAAATTTAAAGAAAATTTGAAATTTTAAATATTTTTTGAATATTTCATCAAATTTTGAAATTCTGAACATTTTTTGAAATTTTAAACAAATTTTGAAATTCTAAACTTTTTTTAACATTTTAAACAAATTTTGAAATTCTGAACTTTTTTTAACATTTTAAACAAATTTTGAAATTCTGAACATTTTTTGAAAATTTAAACATATTTTAAAATTCTAAACAATTTTTTGAAAATTTAAACAAAATTTGAAATTCTAAACATTCTTATGTGTGCTTATTTATTTTAGAGTATTTGGATATTCAAAATAAAAAGAAAAAAAATAGCAGTGGCGCACCAGGCAGAGGTGCGCCATTGCTATACGGGTATGTATGGCGCACCAGTCAGAGGTGCGCCATTGTTATATGTATGTATGGCGCACCCCTCCCAGGTGCGCCATAGTTACTCAGCCCCCACCTACCCCACATCCCCCCAGTGAGCTATCAGCCACAGCCACCACCTACCCCCACATCCCCCCAGCCCGCTGCCGCCAGCCGCGCCGCCCCCCCCCCCCCCCCCCCCCGGCGGCTCGCCGCAGCTCTCCTCCCCGCGCCCCGTCTCCTTCCTCTCCTCCTCTCACCTCCCTCTCTCTTCCCGCGCAGGAGCCCGCCATGGCCATGGCTCGAGCTCGAGCTCGTCCGAGCCCCGCGCCTCCCTTGGAGCCCGCCAGTCGGCGGCCTCCCGGCGACCAGATCCGTGCGCCACCGCATGTCCCATGCCCACATCGGCCTCGCAGGTGACTCTCTCTCTCTCCCTCCCTCCCTCTCCCTCTCTCTCTCTGCCATCTTCTTCTCTCATGCACTGCTCGATCTGGGTGTAGGCGGGAACCCAGCGCCGCCGCCGCCGGTCGTCGCCTCAGCTTGCCGGCGCCCTCAGCCCACAGCCCCACATCGAGCTTCTCCACCTCGCAGGTGACTGTCTCCCTCCCTCCTCTCTCTCTCTCTCTCATGTCCAGTACTGCTCGATCTGTTGTGATTTGTTGTGCTATTGCTCTGATTTCTTGTAAGTTGTAACCTACTCTTATCCTTGTGCTATGCCTGTGTTGTACGCCTTTACCATGGATGTGTGCTCTGTCTTCTCTGCTGTAGACATCCTCTTAGCTTCGATTTAGGGATTTCCTATGCTTTACTGCTTGCTGCTCTTGCTCTGCCTGCCATGGATCTATGCTTTACTGCTTGCTGTAGACAGTCACACCACACCTCATGCTAGCTGCTGCTACTAATTTCTGCAGGCTATGACAGAAACACTAAGAGTTGCTGGACCAATCCATGAAGCTGGTGAATTTCAATTGGATGATCAGCTGGATGTTTGATTAGGGCAGAAGGATGTGATGTGATGCAGGGATGAAGACATGAATGAAGTGGAGATACCTTCAAACCTTTTCGATTGTGCCGCCTTTTGTCGTTGGGAACTTCTTTATTATGCTTATTGCACTTTGCCACTTAGGCTGAGGCCACTTAATTATTTGTTGTAATGTACTAATGTCATTGGGAACCTCGTTATTATGCATTATGCTTATGCACTTAGGCTCAGGCCACTTAATTATTTCTTGCAATGTTGACTACTGTGTGACATGTTTGTTCTGTATTCATTGAATTTCATTCATGACTGATGGGTGATGACATGCATGGCTGATGGTTAATATGTTGAAATTCCTTTGTTTCATTTGTCAACATCGCCTTACTTTCCCTGTTTGTCTTTTAGGCTGTTGGCGGCTTGGCGCCAATGCTGCGTGGGGAGGTGGAGGCCCAGGACACTTGCAGCAAGGGGGAAATGGACACTCGACACCTACAACAGCAGGTTAGTTACTCTCTAGTCTCTACCTAGTCCTTTGATGCATTTTTGTGTGTTATATTACTATATTAGTGTCTAGTATGGTAGTCGTCGACTAGTAAACGATTAGTCACGACTAATCTTAGCTAGTCTCGACTAATCCACAAGTCAGTACCCCAACGACTCGGCTCGACTTTACGACTTGTAAACTTTGGTATCCACAAGAATCACCGCTTCCTGTGAAATGAAACATTCAGTATTAGAAGCAATCACAAGGGTTGAATATTCATATGTGCACTGAGATAGAGGTTACTAATTGTGAGCAGAGATTTGTAAGAAGTGCAGCATGCTTCATACTTCAATGTTCTGGGCATTTTGCTCTCAATATATTTTGTTTTCCCACCACCAGCTGCAAGTTATGAAGCGTATTATTAACCCTGCTTGCTATGATTGGATCTTGGAAATGCAGTGAAAATTTTATTATGTTTCGGTTTGTAATTTTTGGCTACCACACCTATGCATATCATTTGTTTTATTCATATTGCTTACCTGATGACGATAAGATTTATCATATGCGCAATTTCAAATCTGAGCCGCAGCTCATTTAGTGGTATGCTCATATCAGCTGAGTGCTTGGAGCAAGGAGAAAGCTCAAAAGGTAAATTGGATGATGACTACAGCAGGTTTCTTTGTCATTAGCGCCTCTCCTTTGCTTGGTAGCTCCACATCCAATTTTTCAGGCCACACATATTTGTTTCCTTGATGTCTTTTATCGGAATTTTTCTGTGCTGAAACCTGGTTGATATAAGAAAGTTTCAAGTAGTCCAGTACTAATATTTTTGTATGCACGTATATGTGCATTCACCCCTTCTATGTAGATATGATTCAAAGCATCTTTACTTTAGATTGTTTCTTTGCTCCGTACAAAATGTGCTGCAAGTGCTTTCCATTATTTTTTCCTTTGCCTACATATACTATAGACCCTGTATAGGCTCCCTGTAACTATCTGTGTGTGTCATGTATGAAATATTTCTTCTCTTCAAGGTGGCGTTGTGTGCAGTTTCATGCTTGTTTATTATCAAAGAATCCAGTAAAACACTTCTACTACATTCATGTTTGTTTTGGGACCATTTATAAGTGTGTGCTCAAGCTATACTATTTATGTTATTTGTATATATTAATTGATGCCATTTATCTTCACATTTCAGTCTGGTTTCCTAATATGCCATGGTAAAAGAGTGGTTTGTTTTGTTTTCTAAAATGTTCCAAGAAAAGCAGTAGTTCTATTGCAGTGGTTGTTGCAAATTTGTTCATGATAATATGTACTGGAGATCGCAGGATGTGCCATGCATTGATTTGGGAGATCTGGCTAATTTGGGAGATATGGCAGGAGCGCACTGGCCACATTTTGCAGGGATAAAGTGAAGAAAAAGAAGAAAAGATTACTAGAAGATTAGTTTTAGGATTTTCTTTTATTTCCTTGCAATTTTCCTTTTATTGGATACTTGTAAAGACATTGTAATATTCTTACTATAATAAAAATTATGATTCTATTTCATTTTTTGTTTTTAAATTATTTTTCCTTATAGGTTGTTTTCTGTAAATTTGATTTTTTTTGTTTTCCAAATACATTACTAGTGGCGCATTTCAGCCCTTATTAGTGGCGCACCTTCCTTTATTACTAGTGGCGCACCTATAAGGCTATTAGTGGCACACCTGGAGGGAATACCAGTGGAGCACCTAAGGGTTAGTAGTGGCGCACCACCAGGTGCGCCACTGGTATTTGGAATAGTAATGGCGCACCAGAGGTGCGCCATTACTAACCATTACTAGTGGCGTGGTAATAGTGGCGCACCTATAGTGCGCCATTAATAGCAAAAACAGGTGCGCCACTAATAGCCTTTTTTCTAGTAGTGTCCGTGTCATCCACGACTCGCGGTATATTTCATACCCGAGGTAAGCACCCGAACAATGCCTTTCCCCTAGCGATACTAAACAAAGAGTCCACTCGTTGGTGCCATCCCTCATGATATACATCACATGTATCATCCATGAGGGCACGCAACGTTGTGCCCGGTGCCTATAAAGACAGCGCATGGTTGCCCTCATAGGTCCGGGTCTTCATGATGTACAAACACGAGCATCGCTCCACGTAGTACCATCCATGAAGGAACACAATGATGTGCCATGTGCCTGTGAAGTCAGCGCATGGTCGGCCTACCAGGCACGACCCTGTATCGAGAGTGACCTCATCACTCCCGCCACTAGTAATGCGGGCTCTATGCTAGTACCCACCAAGGTAATCAACAAAGCCCCGTCCCATAAGGGGTATCGTGGTTGTACATGTAAGGTTGGAATAACGGTTGCAACTTACACCAATCCGTTTTCAAAAACCACACACACTCACTTGCTCCGGTACACCACTTCTTTATCAAGTGGCTACCTAGCTCATCATCATCTCCCCCGGGCATTAGTGGCACCCGATGAGGTTTTCGAAAAGTCTTTGAAATCATTTTTGTTTCCATCACCATGCATATTCCCATCCCACTTGCGTAGCAACTACTAGCAACCTAACTACTCCCACCCACACGACCCTCATAAGAATGGTAGGGTCATGCACGATGCAAGTATCAATGGTAAAGTATCAGAGGCATCCCACCGAAGTGGTCACCGCATCAACATGATCAACATCACGGAAATAAGTGCTATATGCCATGCAAATAAAAGGGTTCTTAGTAATGGTCAAAGGGCTGCTTGCCTGGCTTAGCAGTCTTCAAGGTATTCACACGCTTCTCGTCCATCCCGAGCACTTCGTCCACTTCGTCAACTATCGCCGGAAACAACCACAATAAGCAACACAACAAGCAGAGAAATAAAGTGCTCTATAAATAGGAGTTTTATTCTTCTTGGACACCTCTGGTCATGAGAAAAATAACCAGGGAGGTTTTGGCGGATGTGGGTCAAGGGGGAGTCTTAAATGGTGGAAATGAAGGAAATGATGATCCTATAAGAAGTCTACAGAAAATATTTTGGTAAAAATGAGTGGATGCACCCAACAAATAGGGAACAAATTGAGAAACATTTGGGAAGTGGTTTCACTGGATTTGGAGTTGGCATGGTTTTCCTATGGATTTTCAAAGTGGATCATACACGAAGAAATGGTCCAATATTGGTCATAGCAGAATAAGAGAAAGGAAAAATTGTCACATCCTAAGACATGATTTTAGATGAACCTAGGAACTTGAATCACTCCGTTTGGAGTTCATAACAATTCCCTAGGAATTTGCAAAGTGGTTCCATAATACAAGTTATAAAAAAATATTGGTGGAGCAGAATATGCTCTATGGAAAAATTGTGCAATGCACATATTTGGATTGGTCATGAATTTAGGAGTCTGTACAAACTTGAATCATCAAATTTGGAGCTCAAATGATTAAACTATGAATTTTTGAATCTGTCTGAAAAGAAAAAGGGGAAAGAAAAAGGGTATTACCAATGGGCTAAATAGCGCACAGTGCGCAGGATAACCACATGGGCCGGCCCAGCTTCTCAACCGCATAGGGGGGCGGGCAACGTCAAAGGCGTACTCAACTGAGTACGCCTCCCGTGCACAAAGGCGGGAAGGGCGGGGGTGCTTCCACTTAAACTAGGGGCCCGGCTGGCCGGTCGCCTACACGCGGGGCCTGCCTGTCGGGTTCGTCCCTCACCTCCCGCCAGGCAGAGGAGAAACAGGGGAGGCGGGGCAGCGCGCCCGCCGGCGATGCTCCGGTGGCTCGGGCCGCCTCCAGCGGAGTTCCGGCCACCGGCGTGATCAGGGATGCGCGCCGAATCACCCTGGGTGCTTCACGTCCACCGGGGATAGGCTCAACGATGAGGGTTCGGACGGCCGCAAGGGCCGGCGTCGGTCGAGATGGGCAAGGCGCCATGGGCTCGGGAAGGAGGAAATGGAGCGCGGGTGAAGAAGCTGTGGTGCCGCTGACTCCCTAGGGAGCTTTTGAGAGGAGGGGAGCGAGCAAAGCGCTCGAATTTGAGAAGGGACCAGCGGAAAAGTTTCGGCAATGGGTGTGGAAAGAGGGCATGTGTCGTGGTTTTGTCACGGCAGATGTCCTAGGACTTAGGTTCGAGGCCATCGCTAAGGTGGTGGACTCAATGGGGTTGAACGGGACGAGAGACACGAGTTTACCCAGGTTCGGCCCCTCAGAAAGAGGTAAAAGCCTACGTCTTGCTTTGTGTTGTATTGATGGAGTATCGATTACAAGGGAGCGTATTCGCTTGACCTAGCTATCGATCAATTGTTTTCTTCTCCTAAGTCGCCGCAGGGTCTCGCCTTTATATAGGTAGGTCGAGGCCCTGGGGTTACAAGAGTCCAAACCGACTTACACAAGGTGTTCGATCTTGTCTCTAAGCCGCCTTGCCTTCTTGGGCAAGCCGTCTCCGGGCGGCTTACACGCTCGGGTCTCGCGCCATCTTCCGTCTCTGGGCCTCCATCTTGGCCCATCTGGTAAGTCGCCATGTGGCCTTGTCTTCAATCCTCAGGCCCACTTTAAGGGTCTTGACTATGAGCCGCCAGGCGTGACCCGGCCCCTCCTGGGCGGGTCTCGCCACGGGGTTATATCCCCAACATTAGGCCCGAGATTGATTTGAACCTGTTCATGTCAATCTTCAGACCATTCGGCGGCGAGTCTCACAAACTTACTCACCTGAAAATAAAACTTTAACCCGCCGTGACGTCACATTAGATATATTCAAAAAAGATTCTATGATGTCACAATAGATTGTCTCATTAAATGGTCGTTCCGAAAATAGAGGCGTCTCTTTTGGTCAGATCATCATTGTGCCTCCTCGATTCCCGCACGGACTGTTGCTGTCCCATCTCATAAATAGGCAAGGGAGGGGGTCCCATTTATTTTCTCCTCCCCGCCAGCACCATCTCTCTTCATCTTCTTCCTCCAGTGCTCGTGCAACCGAAGCTCTGCCGCCATCGGCGGTCTTCTTCGTCTTCACCGACCCAGGCCGCCGCATCAACCTGATCGGACCAGAACTCACCGGCGTTTCGGCCATCTCCTCCGCGCTCGTCTGGTTAGTTCCTCTCTCCTTCTTAGATGCACATTAGCCTACCGTCGTTCCTCTGCGTTCGCCGCCGCTCGCCGGAGTAGTCATTGAAGATCAGTAGATAGAATACCTTTCGGGTCTCCAAACATCAGGCCTCCGACGTAGAACTCCGTGTAGCATGTATCTCCACTCGTCGTAGATCAGAAAACTGGATAGATCCCTGCGCACGAACCGTCTGTTCTTCCGTCCCCCATTTAGGTTTAGAATATTTCTTATTTTATTCTCCCCCGTAGATCTTGCCATAGTTGCTGTCGTCAACAGAACCTGTTTGTCAACACTTCACGAAATTTTTTCGGTGCTAGCTGTCTCTTTAACCCGCCATCGTACTGCCGGCTCATATAGCAACCATTTTTACTTGCCTTGGTATCACAACAGACGGCGGCTTAGAACACCAGCTTAACCCGCCGAGCACAATTTCCGTCTTAGCTTTGCCACCCCTTAGTGCTAGGTTTAACTTGACCCGCTATGACCTTATGCTTTATCACAGTGTTTAACCCGCCGTCATGGACAAAGCCCCCACTTCGTGTGACTGGGTCGCCTTCGGGGTTACTGAAGCATCCTTAAAGGAGTTCGTGACTATGGGAGCCCTGCCGGCTCAGGATATCATTCATTGGCGGGCTCCTAGAAAAGAGGTCAGACACATGCCTTTGGAAGGAGAAGTAGTTGTGTTCACGGATCATCTTCTCCGCGGCTTCTCGCCGCCCGGGTCAAAATTCTTCCGAGATGCCTTGAACTTCTACAAGCTTCATCCTCAAGATATTGGCCCCAATTCCGTCACCAACTTATGTCAATTTCAAGTCCTCTGCGAGGTTTACCTGCAGGAGGAACCCACAGTGAACCTCTTTAGGGATTTCTTCTATCTGAACCGCTAGACTGAACTAGCAGCCGAGCCGAGTCTTGAGCTTGGAGGGGTGTCAATCCAAAGGCGGAGGGATATAGCTTTCCCTGCAGCTGTTCTGCCCAGTCATGCCAAAGACTGGAACCGGACTTGGTTTTATTGCAAGGACACCTCTCCGGCTGAGGAGAATCCACTTCGGGTTATTGTCCAACCCGGCTCTCCACCAACACTGAGCTGCCTGAACGGATGAGCGCCGCGGAGCGCGTTAAGTATGCTCCGGCTTTCTTGAAGATTTCAGCCCTGCTGGCCAATGGCCTTACCGGCGTGGACTTGACCCGTTGCTGGGTCGGCTGGAGGATCATGCCGCTGAGCCGGCGTGACAAGCTGATGTGCGAATATTCCGGTGAAACGAGTTATCCGATGCGCTTCAACCGGACACCTTTGAAGGAAAAGGACCTCAACACCATCGTAAAGTCGCTGCTTGGAGAGCCTCAAGCCGCGTGTAACCAGACCGGGTTAAAGCCATTCTGTATTCTTAACCCGGCTCCAGAGGTAAAGATCCTTTGAATGAACTGTTTGTTTGTAACCTCTCAATCTTGTGATTCATACTCTCTCTGACCCTTCTCTGACTCATATTTAGGCAAAGTCCAATTTCTGGAAGAAGAAGTTTACCCCCGCTCCCAAAAAGAAGGCGAAGGCAAACAAGACCCGTACTACAGGTACTATGGGTACGACGGGTCGCAGGAAGAAACAACCCGCTGCTGAATTGCTCCAACTTGACGACTCAGAGGTAGAACTTGACTCCCTTGGTCTCCTCTTTATGCAACTCATTGACGCTGACTATTCTCAGGAGGAAGCAGACACAAGCCACGCTGATGCTGCAGAGGTAATTACTGTCTCCTCCGACTCAGAACCTTTACCAGTAAAGATAATACGGCGGGCTGTTCGTAAGGTAAAACGTTCACGCCCTTTCGCTCACTTGGATTCCGACTTTGTTTTGAAGAAACAGCAAGATGAAACCAGACGGCACACCCGGAGCACCGGCTCTGAAGATCTCATGGCCGGCTTAACAAATGATCCGGCTACTTGGAAACGGAGCACTGAGGTACTCTTTCGACTGAATCCTTTGTCTTTATACTGTTCTTGCATTGTAACTTACTTTGTTTTCACAATCTTAACCTTTCAGGAATCGCCCCCTTCTTCTGGCGACTCAACTGCCTCTAAGCTGCCTCCTCTTAAAATCAACCCAGAGTATGTACTCTTATACTCCGTAGCATATATTAATACTCTTTATCCTTACTTCTGTTTGTAAAATGACATCTTTTCCTACAGGGCTCAAGCCAAACGAAGGAAAGTGAGCGGGTCATCCGTCACTCCTGTCACCCAAGAGCCGGAGAACTCCAAGCTGGATTTCCCTGAAGCTCACGTTGAGCCCTCTGAGGCTGACAAAAGCGCCCCTAAGGACGTTCCTCCACATACTGAGCCGGCTGACTATGATATGTCGGCTCCGGAGGCTCCTCCGGAAGTCGATCCTATGCTGCCCAGTCCTTTACCAACGACAGAAGATGTAACTCCTCAAGAAGAAGTTACTGTCACTGGGACGGGTTACAATTCTCCGGCTCCTTCCCGTGTGCTAGCAAAACATGTTAGCAAGGACGAGGTGCCCTCACCAGAGAGGGAGAAGATTGATTTTGAGTTCCCTAGCTTGGAGAAGCTAACTCCTAATGAATTACTTGCTGGTTACCTGAACCGTCTCTCCGCAAGCCGGAACATGGAGACCAAACTTGTCGGATTGATAAAGCGAAAATATGAGGTACTTCTTCTACTTTTCCTTTCCATATATCCTTATGTAGCCCCCAAGATCCGGTTTAGTGTTGAAAATAGTAGACCGGGTCTTCAGCTTTTCATATGTTGCGAATAGCTTGGCATGTAGCCCCCAAGTGACAGGTTATTATATCAATTAATGAGCCGGTACTTCATTTAGAATAAGATCCAACTGTAGCCCCCAAGTCTAGGTCATTATGCAAATGATGAGCCGGAGCTTTACTTGCTTAGAAGCGCCAAGTGTAGCCTCCAAGCGTGAGCTTATCTTCCTGAAGATGACCCGGGGCTTCCAGATTTTGTAGTCATTGAGAAAAACGATAGACATTAGCCCCCAAGTGTCAAGTATATTGCTTGCAATCTGCTTGAGACTTGTAATATTGTTGCTTCATCACTTCTGAATACCAATTGTGTCACCTTAGCGGCTTAGAAAAGAACTTATGAAGCTTGTTTGTGCTATGCAGGAAGCTTTGAACACGGCCGAGTCTGACCTGACTGGCCTTAGAGAAAATTTGGCTTCACAACAGACTTCCCGGTCTGAGGCGGAAGAGAAATGGCGGCTCTTTGTCATAGAACTTGAAAAAGTTAAGGCGGATTTTGAAGCTTTCAAAAAATCCGTTGAGACTGAACAAGCCGCCCTGACTAAGCGTGAGGAAGACGCTGAGACAAAATTAAAGCCTGTGACAAAAGAGGTGGCCACTCTCACTCATCATATATCTCTGATGACTGCTGCCATCTTTGGTAAGCATTTTGTCCATTTAGAAAAACTCCTTAGCTTGCTGAAAAAGCTCTCCGGGCGGCTTACAACATCTGATTTTCTTTGCAGGCCAGAGAAGCCGCCAGCTTTCCTCCAACAGCTTGCTGAAGCTAAAAGCAATATATACTCTGACAGAACAGCCGTACTGCGGGACCCTTTGTACTATCAAGTCTGTGCTGAGTGAAAAAGGTATCCCCAGGTTCATGAAGGGGGTGATAGAAGTCTTCTCCACCATCCCAAAGCAAATTGAAGAACTAAAAAGATCAGCCGCCCGTAAGGGCGCAATGGCCGCGTTAAGCCAGTCATTGGCCTTCGCTCCTGAGCTTACTACTGAAGAGATGATGGATGGCTTCCCTTCACGAAAGGATGACGGCTCTGAATTTACTCAAGAAGACTACGCCGAATGCATGAAGGCTTCACGAGTACTTGCGTCTACACTCGTCACCGAAATTGACTTGTCTTCATACCAGGTGGCTTACGACGAGACCAACAAACGAGTGCGAGGGCCGACTTTTGAAGCCAAAGACCTGATTCCTGCACGCCGTAAGCACCTCTTTGCTCCTGACATTGACCCGTCTCCCATCTTTGATGATGAAGCTCAGTTTGAAGCCTTAACAAACTGCAACTGGGATGTGGACAATCTTCAGATCAAAGAGACCGAAGACCCGGCGTAGGATGACCCGCCGACGAGTTAAACAAGTTGTCCCTGTATGAAGGTAACCCGGCTTGGCTGATCCGCCGGGTTATAATTGACTCAAAAAACTTTAGATTCGCAGATTTTTGGGCTCTTCAAGAGCTTTGTAATAGCCATAGCTAAAACTTGATTGCCTTTGTCGTGCCATCGTGCACGTTTTGGAGTTTGAATAGCTTTATCTGCTTATCCGTCCTTCTTTCTTGCTATGATCATCTTTCTGCACACTTGATGGCGGCTTATCATAAGAGACAAAGCCTGCAAAAACTAACAAGACAGAGAATATATTCTCCATCAGTTTTAAGGCGGCTTTAAAGGCACAACCCAAAGATGTTAATTTTCTTTCTTCATGATCTTGCTTTTTTTTCCCAAAAACTTAGGCATGATCGCCCAAACCTCATATGACGGCTCTCCCATGGCACAGATTCGTCATTTTAACCTTAACAAGTTCAGGGTCTTTAAAAAGATTGACTGTTAAGAGTACAACGAGCCATATAGTGGAGAGACTACGACAGGGCATGAGTACCCCCAGGCCTGTAAGCTGGCTCTCATGTGACATAAATCCGTCGGTTTAACCTTAAACAGTTCAGGGTCTTTAAAAAGATTGACTGAAGAAGAGTACGAACGGGCCACATAGCAGAGAGACTACAACAGAGAGGTGAGTTTATCCTTGCTTTTTGTAAGCTGGCCCTCACGTGACATAAGCCGCCGTTTTAACCTTAACCAGTACAGGGTCTCATGGCAAGATTGACTGTCAACAACATTGACCAGTTCAGGGTCTTTAATCGAGATTAACTGGTAAGAGTTCAGCGGGTCACCTATTAGAGTGGCATCGTGCAAATAGGCAGGTTTAACCCAGTCTCTCTATGACTAGGAAGCCTGGTCAAGAGGGTATGAAAGCTAAACCCGGTGGGTTGGAAGCCCCCAAGTGACCTGTTGAATTATCAACACTTGCATAATCTTGTCTGAAGAAACGGCAGAAGCCCCGTCTTGTACGGATGCCAACTTTATTATATTGAAAAGGTAGGTACAATGATGGATGTATGTACATTGATGAGAGTCAGGGACTCAAGTATAGTAAGGCCGGAGATGAGCAATATTCCATGGCATGTTGGTCTCTTGCCCGGAAGTACGTGACTTGTCGCTTTCCCGTATGTCAATGAGGTAATATGACCATTGTTGAGATTTCTGCTGACCATAAAAGGTCCTTCCTAGGGGGGAGATAACTTATGCATATCTGTCTGATCTTGAATCAAACGTAACACCAAATCGCCTTCTTAAAATGTCCGGGTCTTGACTCTGCGGCTATGATAGCGACGCAGGTCTTGCTGATAAATCGCCGATCGTGCTGCCGCAAGATCCCGTTCTTCATCCAAAGCATCCAGCGCATTTTGACGCGCCGTCTCGTTGTCAGTTTCAATGTAAGCCGCCACCCTGGGCGAGTCATGACGAATTTCACTTGGTAAAACGGCTTCTGCGCCATAAACCATGAAGAAAGGCGTATAGCCTGTTGACCTGTTGGGGGTGGTTCTGATACTCCAAAGAACTGACGGTAACTCCTCCACCCAACAACCCGGCGTTCTCTCCAGAGGAACCATAAGCCGGGGTTTTATTCCTCTCAAGATCTCTTGATTGGCACGCTCTGCCTGACCATTAGACTGCGGATGAGCGACAACAGAAACATCAAGCCGGATGTGTTCACTTTCACAAAATGCTTTCGTAGCCCCCTTGGATAAATTTGTTCCGTTGTCCATGATGATACTATGAGGGTAACCAAAATGATAGATCAACTTCTTGACGAATTGAACCGCCATGGCCGCGTCACACTTGGTAACCGGCTCTGCCTCGACCCACTTGGTGAACTTGTCAACTGCCACCAAAAGGTGGGTCTTCTTATCTTTAGAACTCTTGAAAGGTCCAACCATATCAAGCCCCCAGACCGCAAATGGCCAGGTTATTGGAATCATCCGCAATTCCTGAGCCGGCACGTGAGCACGTCGTCCAAATTTCTGACATCCATCGCACTTGGTGACCAAGTCCTCTGCATCCTTGTGAGCCGTCAACCAGAAGAAACCGTGCCAGAAAGCTTTTTCCACCAAAGACTTTGAGCCGGCGTGATGACCGCAGTCACCGTCATGTATTTCTTTTAGAATCTCCTTACCTTCTTCGGGGGAGACGCAGCGCTGAAAAACACCGGTTATGCTGCATTTATGCAAATCGCCATTGATGATAGTCATAGACTTAGACCGCCTGACGATCTGCCTCGCCAAGGTCTCGTCCTCGGGTAACTCGCCGCGAGTTAAATACTCCAGATAAGGTAACGTCCAGTCAGGAATAGCATGTAGAGCCGTCACCAACTGCCCCTCCGGGTCAGGTATAGCCAGATCCTCCTCAGAAGGCAATTTAACAGAGGGGTGATGCAACACGTCCAAAAAGACGTTAGGCGGCACTAGCTTACGCTGAGATCCTAGCCTTGATAATGCATCAGCCGCCTCGTTCTTTCGACGGTCAATTTGATCCACCTGATAACCTTTGAAGTGGCCAGCGATGATATCCACCGCCTGACGATAAGCCGCCATCCGTGGGTCTTTGGAATCCCACGTGCCTGAGACTTGCTGAGCCACGAGGTCTGACTCGCCCAGGCATCTAACCCGGCTCAGGTTCATCTCCTTAGCCACACGGAGCCCGTGAAGCAAAGCTTCATACTCAGCTGCATTGTTAGTACAAGGAAACATTAACCTTAACACATAACAAAACTTGTCACCTCTAGGGGAGGTTAAGACAACCCCAGCCCCCGATCCTTCCAATTGCCTGGATCCGTCGAAGTGAATTGTCCAGTATGTGTTGTCCGGCTTCTCCTCGGGCGATTGACTCTCCGTCCAATCATTTATGAAATCCACCAAGGCTTGAGACTTGACAGCCGTACGAGGCACATACTTCAAATTAAGGGGCCCAAGTTCTAGTGCGCACTGAGCAATCCTGCCAGTAGCTTCTCTATTTTGGATGATATCTCCCAAAGGTGCAGATCTAACCACTGTGATCTGGTGTCCAAGGAAATAATGCTTCAACTTGCGGTTTGCCATGAACACCCCATAGATCAATTTCTGCCAATGCGGGTATCTTTGCTTGGATTCTATCAAGACCTCACTGACATTGTAAACCGGCCTCTGGACTGGATACTCCTTCCCTGCTTCCTTTCGCTCCACCACAACCGCAGCACTGACTGCCCTGTTGTTAGCCGCCACGTATAAGAGCAAAGGTTCTTTCTCAGCCGGAGCAACCAAGACCGGCGGTTCAGCCAACTGTCTCTTGAGCGCCTCAAGCGCCTCGTCTGCAGCCTTACTCCAGACAAAGTCATCCGTCTTTTTCATCATCTGATACAAAGGAATAGCCTTCTCGCCAAGGCGGCTGATGAAGCGGCTTAAAGCGGCAATGCGACCCGCCAAGCGCTACACATCGTTAATGCTCGCCGGCTTAGACAAAGAAGTGATGGCCTTTATCTTGTCCGGGTTAGCCTCAATACCTCGCTCTGAGACTAAGAAACCCAAAAGCTTGCCTGCAGGAACACCAAAAACACACTTAGCCGGGTTAAGCATCATCTTGTAGACCCGTAAGTTGTCAAACGTCTCCTTCAGGTCGTCAAGCAGAGTCTCCTTCTTCCTTGACTTAACCACAATATCATCCACATAAGCATGAACATTGCGCCCAATCTGACTATGAAGGCAATTTTGCGCACAACGTTGATCAGCCGCCTGTGCATTTTTAAGCCCAAAAGGCATAGACACATAGCAGAAAGCCCCAAAAGGTGTTATAAATGACGTCTTCTCTTGGTACTTAACTGCCATCTTGATCTGATGATAACCCAAATAAGCGTCCAGGAAGCATAAACTCTCACAACCCGCCGTTGCATCAATAATTTGATCGATACGGGGGAGAGCAAATGGGTCAACTGGACAGGCCTTGTTAAGATCTGTGTAATCCACACACATACGCCACGTGCCGTTCTTTTTAAGCACAAGCACGGGATTAGCCAACCACTCTGGGTGAAAAACCTCCACGATGAACCCTGCTGCCAAGAGCCGGGCCACCTCTTCTCCAATTGCTTTACGCTGCTCTTCTTTGAAGCGACGGAGGAACTGTTTCATCGGTTTAAACTTGGGATCCACATTAAGGCGGTGCTCAGCGAGCTCTCTCGGTACACCCGGCATGTCAGAACGTTTCCATGCAAAGATGTCCCGATTCTCACAGATGAATTCGATGAGCGCGCTATGCGGGGTCGATGTTAGCCCCAATAGTGAACTGCTTCAATGAGTCGCGCGAAGCAAAGTCCACTAGCTTTGTATCCTCCGCCACAAATTTCAGGGGCGGTTCAGACTCTGTGCTGGGCTTCTTCAACGAAGTCATATCTGTCGGGTCAACATTATCTTTGTAAAATTTGAGCTCCGGCTCAGCACAACTTGATTCCGCATAAGCGGCATCGCCTTCTTCACACTCAAGAGCCACCTTTCGATCACCGTGTACTGTTATCGTCCCCTTGAGAGCCGGCATCTTGAGCTGCAAGTAGACATAACAGGGCCTGGCCATAAATTTTGCAAAAGCCGGCCGGCCAAACAAGGCGTGATATGGGCTCTTAATTTTCACCACCTCAAACCACAAAGTCTCCACCCTGTAGTTGTAGTCATCTCCGAATGCTACCTCGAGGGCAATCTTGACCACCGGGTAAGCCGACTTGCCTGGCACAACACCTTGAAAAACTATTGATGATGGCTTAAGGGCCTTGTCAGTTAGCTCCATCCGGTGAAAAATGTCATAGTACAAGATGTTGATGCTACTGCCACCATCCATCAGTACCTTTGTAAACTTATAACCTCCAACCTGAGGTGCTACCACAAGCGCCAAGTGCCCCGGGTTATCGACCCGTGGCGGGTGATCCTCCCTACTCCATGAGATAGGATACTCAGACCACTTCAAATACTGTGGGAGAGCCGGCGTTGCCGTGTTGACTGCCCTCTTGTGTAGCTTCGGGTTACTCTGATACCCTGACTGGTTGTTCTGCTGCAGACCACCATTGCTAGACTGTTGATGGTGACCACCTTGACTGCCTTGCCCCTGATAACCTGGGCCTGAGCCGCCTCCACCGAAGCCGGATCTTAAGCCGTCTCCACCTGAGCCGCCAGATGGCCCATTGCCATTATTACGATGTTGATTTAGGTTGTGATTTCGGAACTCCCGCATGATGTGACAATCCCTCCAAGCGTGAGTGGCTAGCCTATCGAGTCGACTGTGCTCCGGACAAGGTTTGCTGAGCATCTCTTCCGAATTAAAAGGGGCTCTGGGTTTGAAAGGCAGCTTGCCATTGCCTCTAGCACGATTGTTTCCAGTACTGGTGTTTGCTACCAGATCTGACCCGCCGTCCAGGTTCTTCCTCTATCAGTAGGAGGACGGGGGAACCGGTCCAGGGGGCATGGGAGAGAGAGGGAGCGAGAGGAGAGCCGAGGGGAGCTTGGGTGGCTTTAAATAGCCAGGGGCGAGCTCACCGCGGACCAAGGTCCGGCGGGGTCGTGGCCGTCCATACCATGCTCGGGGGGTTTCCCGTGTCTACGGCTCTCGTGGACTTGGTCTTGGTCCAGGGAAGGAAAGAGGGCAAGTGGGGGAGCGCAGATGCGTTGTGCGTGCGAGCGCGCCCACTGGTGCGCTCGGGCGGCCGGCGTGCGTGTGAGGAGGGGCAGCGGGAGGGAGAGAGAGGAGGGGGCCGACCGTACGGCATGTCCCGGACGTCGAGGCCAACCGAGTGGCGAGAGGGGGGAGCCCGAGGCTGTCGGGGGCATGCATAGGGCGGCTGCTACAGTGCGGGCGGGTACTGTAGCGCGCTCCAGAGCGGCCAAATGGCCGGCATGGCCATGCCACCATGCGCTCTGGGACACCAAACCTTGTCCACTAGCTCTCAGGGTCTTCTGGAGATGCCCTAGTGCACAAGGGATATAGGAGAGAGGTGGGGAGAGAGAGTAGGGGTGGAGAAGAGGTAGGCAGGGGCTGACCAGAGAGGTAAATGGGGGGTTTTACCCCATCAATCCATGAGAAATGGTCATGTAAGCTTTGGTGGAGGTAGAAGAGGATCACGAGGGGCTGTGGTAAAAATTTGGGATCAAGGAGGAAGATGGAAGTGGGCAAAACAGGAACCTATAAAAATCAACAGAAGGTGTTTGATGGGTGTTTGAACCAGATAAATAGATTTACTTGGCATGAAACTTAACAATATTAAATGATAGGTAAGAATGAGCTTGACCACCAGTTTTGAATTCATTTGAAGAAAGATGCCAATGTAACTTTGGCAAACCGTAGAAATGAACAGGACTGGGTTTCCATAGATCTGATCATGCTAAGCCATTCTCCTTGATGCTCCACTTGCTGTGGTGGCGTAATTTAGGGACTAGAGCATGCACAAAAAGTTTGGGACCAAATAGGGAGACTTGGCAATGCAAGAATTTTCAATTCTTGAAATCAGTAGGAAGGGGTTTGGGGGGATTTGGACAAGTGAACCTGTTGTCCTTGATGCACCACTTGGTGTGGATGCATTATTGGATTATTAGAACATGTCCACAAAGTTTGAGATCAATAGGATACAGTTGGCAATGTAGATCTGCTCAAATTTGGATCTGTACAAGAATGGTTTTGGAATATTTTGGTGCACCAAAATAATTTGGATTGAGATGAAACTTGTCAAGAGGATCACAAATGTCATATGTGACATTCTAGAATTTTATTGGATTTATTTGAGAATATTTCTTATAGAAATATTTCAAATGCTTGAAATAGGCAGAAATGGTTTTGAAGGGTTTTCTCCAATATTTTGAACATGACCATGTGTTGAAACTCTTATATATGAACAATATATGTCCACTGAGTTTTCCTAAATTTTCTCAAATATTTTGAAAGCATAAAATAAATTTTCCTTATAAAAGACCATTTCTGGCCTTAAGAAAAAGCCTTTAAATAAAATAGTAAAATAATCTTTAAAAATAATACTTGGTGGTTTTGGGAAGTCCTATATATAGTAGGTTTCAAATAAATCCTTTGGTGTAAAATATTCCACCCAATTTGAAGACTTTTAGTACAAACCTCAATTTAGGGTTTTTTTGAAAACCTAATTTGAATAAATCCTTTTTGGCCAATATAAATTTCGATAAAAATAGTTTTAGGTACTACACACATGGTATGATCATTGGACAAGATTTTATGTCAAGGAAAAGAGTTTTGAGAGTAGGAGGGAGTTTTATGAATATAGAGCACCAGCAAGCAATCAAACAAGCAAGCAAATAGCACACAATTCAACCATTCATAGGCACTCAAAAAGTTTTAATTGGCCCTGATTTTTGAGTCATGTTAACTTAGTCATGAGGCAAAACACATGGTGTGACAGAGACTTCGTTGCTAGGAAACATGGAAGGGAAAGAAAACCATGGGTTCAAAAACCCATGCCATTCCCTCGTAAGCCTTCTAAAAATAAAGATGATGAGGATTTTGAAATGATTAGACCTGTCTTTTTGCGCACTCGTTTGACTGATATATTGAAAATGCCTCCTTATGCCAAGTATATGAAGGATATTATCACCGACAAAAGAAAAATACCTGAAACTGAAATTGCAACTATGCTTGCTAATTATTCTTTTGATGGCGGGATGCTTAAGAAACTAGGAGACCCTGACATACCCACAATACCTTGTTGTATTCAAGATAATTATGTTAAAACTGCTTTATGTGATTTGGGGGCTGGTGTTGGTGTTATGCCTTTCTCTTTATATAAAAGACTTGATTTGAGTAGGCTTACACCTATTGAGATATCTTTGCAAATGGGTGATAAATCCACTGCTTTACCTATTGGATTTTGTGAGGATGTTCCTGTTGTGGTTACAAATGTTACTATCTTAACCGACTTTATTATTCTTGATATGCCCGAGGACGACAATATGTCGATCATCCTTGGTACACCTTTCTTAAATACTGCAGGGGCTGTTATTGATTGCAACAAAAGCAAGGTCACATTCCATGTCATACCATGCACTTTCCAAAGAAGCAATTTCTGGTTAATAGTATTAATGTCGTTGAATTTAGTGATACAATTATTATCAGAAGCTTTCAATTACCTCTACCTACTGCCAAGAAGAAATACTATTATCTTATAGTTGGGGAGATGCAAATCCCCATTGAGGTAACCTAGTGATATACGAAAATTCTTCGATTGCATGTTAATCGGAAACAGTTGTTAATAAGACTTGATCAACCTTATTAATGAATCCTTTTCAAAAGACATGTGATTGATGAATTCAGTAGTCACAACATTCTGTATCAAAAGTTTATCTTATGTTATTTTCAGTTTAGATAAAACGAATTAGTTTGATTATTCTGTTTTTATGTTTTCCCGTGCGTAGAAAAATGTTAGAAAATAAAAAGTTTCAGATTGCCACCAAATTTTAACATGAATTTTTCTGGAATATATTAAAAAAATTGGAGTAAAAATAACAACAGGGAGCTGCACTTGTGGCCCACAAGCCAACAGGGCGTGGCCCTGATAGCTTGTGGGGCCCACAGGGCCCCCCTGCCTTATCCCTTCATCCCACACTGCCTCCTACCTACAACAAAAATTTCCTACCACTCTCTCTCTCTCTCGTGTTCTAGCTCTCAAACCTGAGATTTTCGATCTCTTTGCTCCGAACTTCGTTTTCGAAAACTGTTTTGAGGAATCATTCCTTGGTATGTGACTCCCTCATCCCTCCAATTAGTTTTTGCTTTAGTGGTTTATATTTTGCATATTTTGCTGCACTTGGTGCTACAAAAAATTAGCTTGCATGTTGAATTCTTTGAGTTCCAAGTAGTATGAATGGTTGATATGGCCTCTAGGCATCCATATGAGTAGTTGCTATCAATCTTACGAAGTTTTATTGATATAAATTTGTGACTCAAAAATTTCAAAAAATTATACTTTGAAGAAAATGAATTTCTTAAGGAGGGGACACTAGTGCAGAAATGGCTAGCCACAACTCTTGTTCGTGGCGCGTCATTTCTCCCCAACGCCAGCACTAATGTTTTTAAATAGTGGTGGCGTGGGCTAAATTCGTACGCCATGGCTATTTTGTTAGCGCTGGCGTTGGCCATTAGGGCCGACGTTGCACACATTAGGCCCATAAGGCCCATGCTAGCAGTAGTCAGTTTTAACAGTTCCCGGGGCAGTAAAAAAACTTATCCTCACTTTCACCCCAACTCCACCGGTCCATCCTCCTCACTATCCCACCCGTCGCCGCCTGACGCCTCCCCACCCGATGCCGCCCCGCCCAACGCCGCCCCACACCGCCCGTCTCCGCCCTATGCCGCCCCGCCAACGCCGCCCGTCTCCGCCCGTCGCCGTCCGTCGCCGCCCGTCGCCGTCCGTCTCCGCGCGTTGCCGTCCCGCCGACGTTGCCGGCCAGGTATGGAAAGGTTGCTTACCACATATTTAGTGTTTTTTGAATAATTTAGGTTTGTGTTTGTAGTATAAATATCCTCTAATTTAGGTTAGTGTTAGTAGTATATATATGCTCTAATTTAGGTTAGTGTTAGTAGTATATATATGCTCTAATTTAGGTTAGTGTTAGTAGTATATATATGCCCACTTTCCATCCATCGTTAAAATTCCTCCATTTACTCATTTATGTAGTAGTACAATATATATACTTTTATTGTTCTACACGAAGTGTCGTGGGAATGTCCCTGACAATAGAACTAGGGGTACGAATGGAGGGGCGTTGTCTAGCTACGGCTCAGGTGTAACACTCGGATGTGTACGAGTTTAGGCCCCACTCGGAAGTGGTAAAAACCCTACGTCTCGAGCCCTGAGGCTGGTGTTGTTTTGCTTATGGGTGTATATGGGAATACAGGTGTCAGAACCTTGCTACGGCGTCCGGTGGTGGCTTATATAGAGTGCGCCACGACCAGCCGAGCGCCGCATTGAATGCCAATTAAAGCTACGTTACAGGAACTGCCGCTTTAACTAGGACGTTACAGGTAACGCCGGACTGATCAATCCCGGAGGACGTCTCTTTGTATAACTCAACGCTACGTCTCCTGGACTGTTGAGCTCTCGTTGACTGAGTGTGGATGTAGCCATCCGAGTGCGTCTTCAAGATCATTCGAGTGAACCTTCAGATCTTACCGAGTGCACTTCTTCTTCTGAGCTTCGATGCTGACATGGAACCATTGGTGGGCCCTAGACGTCAGGTCCATGACCCTACCCAGGGTAGGCATCCTCATCAGTAGCCCCCGAATCCATGAGGTTTTATAAGTCGAGTGATCGACACTCGGAAGCATCGATGATCTTTCGGAAAAGACCGAGAAACGTTCATGTCGTCTCTCACTCGGCCTCAAACCAAGATGGATTCAGGATCAATGTTTTCGATGAAAACCATAATGTTTATTTAATCCAAGTGGCAAGCTAGTACGAGCTGATCACTCGGTCCGTAAGAAGGTGTCATCAGGGTCATCTACGACGTGGAGCTCATCTCCTTTGAGCACGGAGAAATCTCCGCGCGTTTCGAAATGACCGAAACTGCACGTGGGCGCACGGTGGAACGGTCATGTCCTGAAGTTTTTGGCGAAATGGGCACGACGCCTCGATTACCGCGTCGAAAATCACGCCACGCATCTCCTGTATGCTGAACAGTGGATCCACAGATCTTCCTCCGTTCGCGGATTGACGGCCTGAGATTGCACCGAATCTTTGGTATAAAAAGCGGGAAGCATTGTTTGGGAGAGAACAGATCTCATTTCCTCAAATCTTCATCTTCTCCGACGCCCTCTCACGCTCCTCCTTTCTCTCCACCGCCGAAGGCTATCTCGAGCTCGCCGGCCAAGATGCGCACGGCGTCCGCAACTGCGAAGGCCGAGCGAGCGAAGAAGAGCGCGCGTGCGTCCTCCTCTAGCGCCGGAGCGCTGGTTGGATGGACGCAAGCCGAGTGGCTCCAGTCGCGGGTGACCAAGGCCCGGATGCTCGATCTGGAAGCTGAAGGACTCGTGTGCGAGGGGAGCTGGCGGCTGCCGGGGCCAGACGAAGAGGAGCCATCGCCGAAGGGGGACGAGCGCGTGCTCTTGGTGGCCCACATCGAGCGAGGTTTTTCTCTGCCGCCACACCCTTTCTTCCAAAGGTTTCTGAGCTTCTTCGGTGCTCAGCTTCATCATCTTCCCCCAAATGCCATAGTGTACTTAGCTGCGTATATCTCTCTGTGCGAAAACTTCTTGGGTTGCCACCCCCATTGGGGTTTGTTTAAACACCTCTTCACCTGCCGAATGATGACCATGAAGAAACCCACTCGGTCGGAGGATAAGACCAATGTAGCCCAATTGTGCGGAGGACTCGGAGTCCAGCTGCGAGGCAAGGGTTGCTTTCCCAAGATGACATTCCCTGACTCGGTGAAGGGGTGGCAGGAGAAATGGTTCTACTGTGACGATATCCCAGTCGGAGAGGGTCAGTCGGGCCTCCCGCCGTATACTTCGGATCGCATTGGGCCAGTTCCCCGACTGACAGTGACCAAGGAAGAGAAGACTGAAGTAGACATCCTAGTGATAGCGTTAGTAGCTCTGGTGCAAAAAGGTGTCAATGGTCTCGACCTGCTGGAGGTCTTCTTCCAGAGGAGGATCCAGCCGCTGCAAGCCAGAAGTCACCCCGTGTGGGAATACTTCGGGCCGAGTGATTCCACTCGAACTCACCCGGAGGAGCTCAAGGACGAAGAGGTGGAGGCCAAGATCAAGGCGATTACGCCAGCGCGCGACAACCCCAGGCGGAATCGGCTAGTGGCTCCACTCTCAGTGCTGAACCCGGCAAACGAGGTAAATTCCGAGTGTTCATCTTCAAGTGAAATTTGTATGTATGTTGAAACTGATCCGACTGACTTTGCTTTTCATTCGGCAGGCCTTCACTCAGATGAGCAGTCTGGTGCCACTCGTGGTCAGAGGTCCGGTTGATGTCGCCAGCGACACTGACCATCCGGATGACGCGGCTGAAGCTGGAGATGAAGAACAGTCCGGTGAAGGCGAAGACGATGAGGAAGATGACGAAGAGGGCTCAGAAAGTGACGATGAAGTGGAGTCGTCACGTTCGGAAGACCGAGTGCCTGAAACTCGCTCCAAGGCGCATCATGACTCGGGAATCCGTGGTGGAGGACCCAAAGGATCCAGGACTACCAAACCGAGTGGTCCCGCCCTTACAACGCGTGCTGCAAAACGCGGGCGTGAAGAGCTCACCTCTCCCCCTGAGAAGACTACGAAACAGCCCAAAATTTCTGCAACCAAACCTCGGAAGGCGGTCCTCATCCCGAAGATCAAGATGGCTATCCCAGTGGCTTCTGCGTAAGTGATTCTATTCTTGACAGAAGCTGTGTATATCTATCCGAATGACAAAAAATCTGAGTGTTCTCTTTGCAGGGCTGATACTTCGACTGCATCACCTGATTCCCAGACCCTGGAGAAAGAGTTGGCCGATGCTGATGTTGCGTCCTTGAAGGGTAAGTGCTGAACTCACTCAGTGATCCGGTATATTTCCGACTACCTTCGAATGACTTGATTATTTGCAGCTCCGCGAGAGGTGATCGACCTTGATGCAACCGACAAGATTGATCCAAAGAGCACTCCGGCAGACGCGGACGTCATGATGTAAGAGCCATCACTTGCCGATACTTTGGTGCCCACACAAGAGGCCAGCTCGGGAGCCGGGGCAGCACTCGGTACTGGGACTTCATCTCAGTTGCTGACTTCTTCTACGCCCAATATCTTTGCGCTGCACCATGTCCCGGAGGACCAAGTGGGAGCGAGGAAAGAGGCGCTGGTGCAACTGGAGATAATGAGCGACCGACTGAAGACGGCGTATGATGCGAGTGAAGCTCTGAAGAAGAATGTCCGAGTAAGTACTCTTGTAAGTACCCCTTTCAATTTTCTGTCTTGCTGAGGATCTGAAACTGAATTTGAGTACACCCGCTGAGTGTATTTGAGTTCCAGTGGGGGCGCGCTGAGCGCACCCAGTGGGTGTAGTCCCCGAGACTGCCGTCGACTAAAGCAGTCGGCAGGAGTCTTAGAGTCCGAATGAATATCCTGCCCAATTCATCCGAATGAATTCCATGTTAATTCCATCCGAATGAATACTTTGTTTTTTGATTTTCCAGTGGGGGTGCGCTGAGTGCACCCACAGGGTGTAGTCCCCGAGACTGCCGTCGACTGAAGCAGTCGGCGGTAGTCTTAGAGTTCGGGTCAAAGTCCTGACCAATATGCTTTGCTTTAAATCTGTTTTACAGTCTGCTTGTGAGCTCGGAAGCCACTATAAGACTCTAGAGAAGGAGGTGCTGGACCTGCGCATTAGCCTCGATGCTGAGAAGACCAAGAATGCCCGACTGGAAGAGGAGAGAAAGACCCTTGAAGGTACGTAATGTCTTCCCACTCAAATGTAATGGTAGTTGCTCCTCTTCCCATCCGACTGAGTATTCTTCATCAGATTTTCATAGAGAAAATCGTGAACTTGTCAAGAGGCTGAAGAATTCTATTTCTTTAGAAACTGTGAAGACCGCTCTTGAGAAGAAGGACACTGAACTGGCGGCCTCTCAGAAGGAAGCCAGCTGAAAGGCCAAGGAGGCCGAGGAAAAACTGAAGTCAGTCGGAAAGCTGGAGGAGGAGAAGAAACCATTGGAGGCTGCCGTTCAGAAGTCCAACCAAGAACTTGCAGATTTGAAGAAGCTGCAAACCGAGTGGCAAACCAGACTCAACCACATTGTTGCCAAGAAAGCTGAGCTGGAGGAATACGTCGAAGAATTCAGTGGAGAAGCCAATGAAAAGCTCAAAGGTAATGTTCCCGAGTGACTTTCATTAAGTTTGATTGAGCCGAGTGTAATTTGTATGTTCCTGACTTCTTCCTTCATTTGTCCGAATCAGCATTTTGCGATGATGTTGCGGAGGAGACGGACAAAATTGAGAAGGAGCTGGATCCCACTCAAGGTTTACTCAAGGACGGCGCCGCCATGAGCGTGCTCCGACTGGAGGAGCGTGTTGAGCAAGTGGCCATGTATATCAGGGAGCTAGGCACCGCCATTTCTACCATTGATCGCGACGTGTTTCCCGACGACGAGCCTTCCAAGGATCTAGAAACTGTGTTAGCTCGAGTGAAGGCAGTGCCAAGTCGAGTGAAGGACTGGAAAAAATCTGCGGCCCGGGCCGGTGCTGACATAGCTCTCTCATTGGTCCGTATCCACTGCAAGGGGGTGGACGAGAAGAAATTGAAGTCCCTCGAGGTGGCCAACAAGAAGAACGCCATGATTGATGACTTCATGGAGATGTTCATGGAGGCTGCCACTCGGATAGCGGACAACATTGACCTGGACACCTTCGTGGAAGCAGTGCCTCCGCCCGAGTGATCGTCTAGTCTTTAACTCTTTTTAATTATTTGCCTCGGAATGCCGAGTGGTTGCTGTAACCGTGAAACTTTAAGCGAGCCTGAGGCTCCCGCCGTCTGAACCTTTATCCTTACTTTTTCGATCCGAATGATGCTGTTTTCATTTGTCTTGGCTTTTATTCGATCTTTGGTTCTGGATGGTTCTAACTTAGGCGATGCAGAGTCGCGGCTAAGTCCCCGAGTGTGGGTTGTACCCTCACTTGGTTAAATTTGTCTTTGGATGAACAATGATAGTCCTGTTCATCTTGACAACCGAGTGTGGAAGGTGTCCACACCCAGAGTGATTTCTAACTTAGGTGATGCAGAGTTGCAGCTAAGTCCCCGAGTGTAGGTTGGACCCTCACTCGGAGTTGTTTGCCCTTAGACGAACAATGATGGTCTTGTTGATCTTGACAACCAAGTGTGGAGGGTGTCCACACTCAGAGTGATTTCTAACTTAGGCGATGCAGAGTCGTGGCTAAGTCCCCGAGTGTAGGTTGGACCCTCACTCAGAGTTGTTTGCCCTTAGACGAACAATGATGGTCCTGTTCATGTTGACAACCGAGTGTGGAGGGTGTCCACACTCAGAGAGATTTCTAACTTAGGCGATGCAGAGTCGCGGCTAAGTCCCCGAGTGTAGGTTGGACCCTCACTCGGAGTTGTTTGCCCTTAGACGAACAGTGATTGTCCTGTTCATCTTGACAACCGAGTGTGGAGGGTGTCCACATTCGGAGATATTTCTAACTTAGGCGACACGGAGCCGCGGCTAAGCCCCCGAGTGTGGGTTGGACCCTTACTCGGAGTAGATTGTCCTTAGACGAACAATGATAGTCCTGTTCGTCTTGACAACCGAGTGTGGAGGGTGTCCACACTCAGAGAGATTTCTAACTTAGGCGATGCAGAGTCGCGGCTAAGTCCCCGAGTGTAGGTTGGACCCTCACTCGGAGTTGTTTGCCCTTAGACGAACAATGATGGTCCTGTTCATCTTGACAACCGAGTGTGGAGGGAGTCCACACTCAGAGAGATTTCAAACTTAGGCGATACGGGGCTGCGGCTAAGCCTCCGAGTGTGGGTTGGACCCTCATTCGGAGTAGTTTGTACTTAGATGAACAATGATGGTCCTGTTCATCTTGACAACCGAGTGTGGAGGGAGTCCACACTCAGAGAGATTTCTAACTTTGGCGACACGGAGCCGCGACGAAGCCCCCGAGTGTGGGTTGGACCCTCATTCGGAGTAGTTTGTACTTAGGCAAAATCAGGTTTGCGACTAAGTGTTTTTCATACCCACCGGGGGTAGCAGTCAAATTTCAACAAGATATAATGAAATAAAACTTTATTCATCGAGATCACTCGGATTCATTACTGAAATAACAAACTAAAGATAGTTGTGTTCTAAGTGTAGAACTTGCGAAGCAGATCCGCATTCCAGGTTCGGGGCTCTTCTACTCCATCTTTGATGTTGTAATGCCGGTAAGCTCCGTTATGCAAGACTTTGGAGATTGCAAAAGGCCCCTGCCACGGAGGCGCGAGTTTGTGGGGTCTCTGCTGATCCAGTCGAAGAACAAGATCCCCTTCTTGAAAAGCTCGGGGCTAGATGTGTCTATCATGATAGCGCCTCTGATCTTGCTGATAGAGCGTCGATCTGATGAGGGCCAGCTCTCTTTCTTCCTCCAGAAGGTCGAGGCCATCTTGCCGAGCAATTTCGGCTTCAGCTTCATCATATAGTTCCACTCGGGGGGAATTGTGCTGAAGATCACTCGGGATTACTGCCTCTGACCCGTACACCATGAAGAAAGGTGTGCGCTTTGTAGAGCGGTTTGGAGTTGTCCGAATGCCCCATAAGACGAAAGGCAATTCTTCAACCCAAGCTCCAGCAGCGTATTTTATGTCTCTCATCAATCGAGGCTTCAGGCCTTGCAGAATCATGCCGTTGGCGCGCTCGGCTTGACCATTCGACTACGGGTGAGCCACTGAGCCATAGTTGATCCGAATGCCTTGAGAGAAACAAAATTGCTTGAATTCGTCTGCGTCAAAGTTCTTCCCGTTATCTGTGATGATATCATGAGGCACGCCAAACCTGAAGATGATTTGCCGAATGAAACTGACAGTTATGCCTGCATCCAAGCTCTTGATAGGCTTTGCCTCAACCCACTTGGTGAACTTATCAACCGCGACGAGCAGATGTGTGAATCCACTCGACCTGGTCCGTAAGGGCCGACCATATCCAAGCCTCACACCGCAAACGGCCATGTGATCGGAATCGTCTTGAGCGCTGACGCTGGCTTGTGAGACTTGTTCTTGTAAAACTGACATCCAACACACAGGTCAACCAGGTCCTTTGCTGCTTTATTGGCTCGGGGCCAATAAAAACCCACTCGGAAAGCTTTAGCGACCAAAGTCCGAGAGGACGCATGATGGCCGCAAGTTCCCGAGTGGACTTCATGTAAGATTTGAAGCCCCTCTTCTGGAGAGATGCACTTCTGGATGACTCATGTAGTACTTTTCTTGTACAACTGATCTCCCATGACTTCGAATGACTTGGATCGATGGACGATCTGACGGGCTTCTTCTTCGTCTTCTGGGAGTTCTCGCCTGAGCAAATATGCTAAATAGGGTTGAGTCCACTCGGGATTGATCACCAACATTTCGTGGATCAGATCCACTATAGCTGGAACTTCAACCTCAGTCGGATCAGAAGGACCGACTGCTTGCGGGGGCTCCTCTGTAAAAGGATCTTCTGCAATTGTCGGAGCACACAGATGTTCAAGGAATATGTCATTCGGGACTGCTCGGCGAGTGGATCCGAGCTTCGCCAGGTCGTCTGCTGCTTGATTCTTCGCACAAGGAATGTGGTGCAGCTCCAGGCCTTCAAAATTCTTCTCCAGCTTCCTGACTGTATTGCAGTATCCGGTCATTGCTGGACTCCGAATGTCCCACTCCTTCATCACTTGATTGACAACAAGGTCCGAGTCTCCATAAACCATCAGCCGACGAATGCCGAGTGAGATGGCCATGCAGAGCCCGTACAAGAGGGCTTCATACTCGGCCTCATTGTTTGATGAGTCAAAATGGATCTGGAGAACATAGTTCAGTCGGTCTCCTTTGGGAGAGACAAGAACCACGCCAGCCCCCGAGCCATTGAGCATCATGGAACCGTCGAAGAACATGGTCCAGTGTTCGGGAACACTCGGAATTGGTTGCTCCTGCTCAATCCACTCAGCCATGAAATCAACTAATGCTTGGGACTTGATTGCTTTCTTGGCTTCGAATTTGATTTCCAGTGGAAGGAGTTCGATTGCCCACTTCGCCACTCGGCCAGCGGCATCCCTGTTATGCAAGATCTCTGACAGGGGAGTGCTGCTGACGATCGTGACCGAGTGATCTTGGAAGTAATGGATAACCTTCTTTGCAGTTAGGTAAATACCATAAACCAGCTTCTGGTAGTGCGGGTACCTCTGCTTGAAAGGAGTTAGCACTTCTGAGATGTAATATATGGGTCTTTGGACTTTGAATGCTTTCCCTGGCTCTTCTCGCTCCACTGCAAGGACTGTGCTCACCACCTGGCTGGTCGCCGCGATGTACAGGAGTAAAGGTTCCTAGCTGCGCGGAGCAGCTAACACCGGCTAGGTGGAAAGCAATGCTTTGAGCTCAGCAAAAGCGGCTTGCGCTTCATCGGTCCACTCAAATTTATTAGATTTCTTCATCAGTCGGTAGAGAGGAAGAGCCTTCTCTCCGAGTCTTGAGATGAATTGGCTCAGGGCCGCAAGGCATCCTGCCAACTTCTGCACATCGTGTAAACGATCTGGTTGCTTCATTTGAACTATAGCACTGATCTTATCAGGGTTAGCATCGATTCCCCGTTCGGAAACGTGGAAACCGAGTAACTTTCCGGTGGGAACTCCGAATGTGCACTTAGCTGGATTCAACTTGACCCCGAAATGGCGTAAGTTTGCGAAGGTTTCGGCAAGGTCAGTCAGGAGGTCGGAACCTTTCCTAGACTTGACCACGATGTCGTCCATATAAGCCTCCACATTCCGGCTGATTTGCTTCTGCAAACACTTCTGGATCATACGCATGAAAGTGGCTCCAGCATTTTTCAGGCCGAATGGCATCGTGATGTAGCAAAAACACCCGAATGCAGTGATGAAGGCTGTTTTTATTTCATCAGGGCCGAACATTCGGATCTGGTGGTACCCGGAGTACGCATCCAGGAACGACAGACGTTCACATCCGGCTGTTGAGTCCACTATTTGATCTATCCTAGGCAAAGGAAAATGATCTTTCGGGCAGGCCCGATTGAGGTGTTTGAAATCGATGCACATACGGAGTGACTTATCCTTCTTTGGCACTAGGACCACATTCGCGAGCCACTAGGAGTGGTAGATCTCGCGAATGAACTCGGCAGCAAGAAGTCGAGCTATCTCTTGACCAATCGCCTTGTGCTTCTCGACGGAGGATAGACGCAAGTACTCCTTGACTGGCTTGGCCTTGGGGTCAGTTCGGAGTCAGTGCTCAGCCAGCTCCCTGGGTACACCAGGCATGTCAGAGGGCTTCCATGCGAAGATGTCCCAGTTCTCACGGAGGAACTGGATGAGCTCGGCTTCCTATTTCTCCCCGAGTGAAGTGGAGATGTTCGTCGGGGCGGCACTCGGATCACTCGGATGGACATGAACTAGTTTGATCTCACCAGACGATTGGAAGGCTGATTCTGAAGCTGGCCGCTTCGACCTGAGCAAACCAGCTGTGTCCACCTCCTTCTTGTATCCTTCCAGTTCGGCTGCCAGCACTTGTTCACTGGCTATCTTCGTGCCCTGCTGCAAGCACTCTTCGGCGAGTATCCGATCACCAGTGATTGTGATCACGCCTTTAGGTCCTGGCATCTTGAGCTTGAGATACACATAACATGGTCGGGCCATGAAACGTGCGTAGGCAGGCCTACCCAGGATATCGTGGTACGCACTGCGGAAGTCGACCACTTCAAAAGTCAGTTTTTCCTTTTGGAAATTCTTTTCGCCGCCGAATACCACGTCCAGCGCGATTTGACCGAGTGATTCGGCCTTCTTCCCAGGGACTATCCCATGGAAATGCATGTTACTCTTGCTCAATCGGGACATCGGAATGCCCATAGCGTTGAGCGTGTCGGCATATATGATGTTAAGTCCGCTGCCTCCGTCTATTAGGACTTTGCGCAGTCGGACACCACCCACTGCTGGGTCAACGACCAGCGCTTGCCTCCCGGGGGTGGCGATGTAGGGCGGATGATCCGACTGGTCGAAGGTGACGGGCATCTTCGTCCAGTTCAGGTACATGGTGATGGCCGGAACCGCCATATTGACCTCCCGATTGATTACTTTGAGCTGCCTTCTGCTTTCAACATCGGCAAAAATCACGTTGCTGACCTTGTCAATTTTCGGATACGCGGAAGTATCCTCCTCTTCCTCGACATCGACCTTCTCACCCGAGGGCTCGGCGCCCATCTCCTGCTTGAGCAGGCGACATTCCCGAGTGGTGTGCTTCGGAACTACAACGTTGCCTTCTTCATCCGTCTTGGTATGAATCTGGCACGGTTGGTCAAGGATGTCGGATTTGTACTCGGACTTCTTCTTGGGAGTCCATTATTTCTTATTCTTTTTAGGCTTCGGCTTGCCTTTCCCCTGCCCTTGGACAGCTGCAACTTCATCTTTGCCGGAGGCGTAAGCTTTCCATTTCTGATTCTTTCCGGCATTGCCTCCCGATTGAAGGGCGTTGCCGGCTCTGGCTTTGCCGCTTCGGAGGCGGTCTTCTTCTTCGCCGTTGGCGTACTTCTTCGCAATCTCCATGGCCCGACTGAGGGACATATCCCCAGACCGACCGAACTTCAGGACCAACTCCCGATACCGAGTGCCTGCCTTGAAGGCACACACGGCTTGGTGCTCGGTGACGTTCTCCACAGTGTTATGCAGTGTGGTCCAGCGCTGTATGTACTCTCGGAGAGTCTCGTTGTTCTTCTGAACACAGTGCTGGAGTTTCGTCAGACCACCCGGACGCTTGTAAGTTCCCTCGAATGTTTTGACAAACACTCGGGCCAAGTAGTCCCAGCAGTAAATGCAATTGGCGGGCAGCTGATTTAGCCACGCCCGTGCAGACCCTTCCAACATGAGCGGAAGGTGCTTCATGGCGATGTAATCATTGCCGTCGCCGATCTGGACGGCGACTCGATAATCTTCGAGCCAAGTCTCTGGCTTGGACTCACCGTTGAACTTTCCAATCCCGGTTGCCAATCGCTAATTGGGGGGTATCTCCGCCTCCCGAATGTATCTGCTGAAACATCCGAGACCGGTAACTCCCCACCCACTCACTCGGTCCCTGTCATATCTGTTCCGATCAACCACTCGCTGAGTGATGTTCGATCGGGCGTCATAGCCTCTGTGTCTGATAGGGCTCCGCTCACGGTTCCTCCCGAGTGGATAGCCCCCGTCATACGGACATTGACCATGCGGACCACCCCTCGGAGGGGGAGTCCGACTGAAATCACGGTCGTCGCGCCCGCATCCTCCATACTACCCTCTCGTATGAGGAGGAGACCGCGGGTCTCTTCTCGGCGCAAGAGGACTGTGAGCTGACTGCACAGTATCTGCCCGAGTGGATTCGTTGTGAATGCGTTGGTGAGACTACGATACCTCTGAATTTTGCTGAAGAGCAGTCTTCAGTAGTGCCTGGATCTGCCGAATGCCTTCGCCTGCCGCCGAATTGGACGGCTGGATCGAATCAGCGATCCAAGTGGCCGCGGCCAGGTTCAATAAAGGGGTACACATCATTGGGATGGTGTACAGGCGCTCCTTTGTGAACGTTAGCTGGCGGCGGCTGCGGCTGGAACTGGGTTAATCCCTTGCCGCGCGCTCGTCGAGTGACTGTTGTAGCCGCTCGAGACGCTCGCGCTTGGCCAGAGTGGCTTGGCGAGCGGCCTCAAGGGCTATCTGCTCGGGGGTGTTCCCCGTGATAGGTGTCTGAAGAACCTCATTGTTTCTGCGCCTGAGTTCTTCCCGCTGCTTCCGAGTGAGCGGTCGGGGGACGTAGCCGTCGGTACTGGCGTCACGATGATCGCCGTCCCGATCACGAGCGCCTCCGGCCGAATGCTTTGGAGGCACAGCATCGCGGGACGGTCCGGCCATGAAGACCTCCGCCACATCTCCGCTGCTCTCACAATCGGCGGCATCGGAGGAGTCATCACCCGAAGAAGAAAACAGGCAGTGCACTGCCTCGTCGGCTTCGAGTGCAGCCATTTGCTGCCCCGCGGCCTGCGCCGCCACTGTGTGCTTTATCCAACGCTGTAGCCTGGAGCGCCCGGAGCGCCGGCGGAATGCTGCGAGGCGTGTAGGGGAGACCGGTCGATAAGGCATGGACGGCTGCTGGAGAAGAACTCCGAACGTCGCCGCGCTAAAGTGCATGGGGCCGCGAGCAGGCAGCGCGTCCGTGTCTAGCGGCGCTTCCTGCATCCACGCCGAATCGTCGACGGCGAAACTGAGTGACCCGAAGAAGATCTCGCCGCCGAATGTGTTCATGATGAACAAGAAGATGGAAATCCCACCTGCGCCGGAATTCGCTAGATCCGCAGCCCCACGGTGGGCGCCAACTGTCGTGGGAATGTCCCTGACAATAGAACTAGGGGTACGAATGGAGGGGCGTTGTCTAGCTACGGCTCAGGTGTAACACTCGGATGTGTACGAGTTCAGGCCCCACTCGGAAGTGGTAAAAACCCTACGTCTCGAGCCCTAAGGCTGGTGTTGTTTTGCTTATGGGTGTATATGGGAATACAGGTGTCGGAACCTTGCTACGGCGTCCGGTGGTGGCTTATATAGAGTGCGCCACCACCAGCCGAGCGCCGCATTGAATGCCAATTAAAGCTACGTTATAAGAACTGCCGCTTTAACTAGGACGTTACAGGTCACGCCAGACTGATCAATCCTGGAGGACGTCTCTTCGTATAACTCAACGCTACGTCTCCTGGACTGTTGAGCTCTCGTTGACCGAGTGTGGACGTAGCCATCCGAGTGCGTCTTCAAGATCATTCGAGTGAACCTTCAGATCTTACCGAGTGCACTTCTTCTTCTGAGCTTCGATGCTGACATGGAACCATTGGTGGGCCCTAGACGTCAGGTCCATGACCCTACCCAGGGTAGGCATCCTCATCACCAATCAATGCCACACTTTGTCACACAAATAGCATTTTTAAAAATTCTTGCATGTTTCTATCAAACATAGCCTAAAATAAGTATGCAACCAGTTGTTGCCATTCTTTATGCATTAGGCACACTCTTTTCATTCTTTAGCCAAATAGCATGGCCGACTCTAGCCTATGGGTAGGCTCCTCGGATCATTGGTCGGGGTCTTCTGAAGATAGATGCGATGTGAGCACCAACCAGGTAATAACATTAGCATTGCAAACCTCCATATATATATATATATACGTATCTAACCTCTAATTAATTGTTCGTGATTTGAAAAACTTGGCAGGCATACATAGGAGGTCCAGCTGTCGTTCTGCAGTCTTCACGTGACGTGGATGAGCTCAGTCATGAGCTATTCGCGTCACGTGAGAGCACCCTTAAGGCCCTACATGAGTTGAATGACTCCCTATTGAAGGAGAAGGACAAAATTATCAATGACAATGCTATTGTCTACGATAAGATTCTCAGTCTCTAAGGTCAGATCATGTTGCTGAACATCGAGATAGATGAGATTAATAAGGAGATACAAGCCCTGAAGGACCAGAGGACTCAACTGAATACCGAGAAGGCGCATTACATCAAGGAGGGGGAGAAGAATAGGAATAAGCTTAGTCATCTTAAGATAGTCCTTAGGAAAAACTAGCTATGTTAAGTAGCTTAGTGTCGATCAACAGAGAGGAAGATAGTCTTTTGTGAATGAAATGTTTAGTATCTTTGGTGAACGAAATGTTTAATATCTTTGGTGAATGAAATGTTTAGTATCTTTGGTGAATGAAATGTTTAGTATCTTTGGTGAAGGAAATGTTTATTATCTTTTGTGAAGCTGGTATTTTTTTATGGGCCATTTACATTTCAGCCCCTAACTCGAATCACCTACTCACATTTGCCCATAATTCCGAAGTGTGCTCAAAATTGCCCCTCTTCCGTTAAGTGCGGTTATAGAAATGCCCTTCCGTACATTTTCCGTTTGGTCAAAGGCCTTTGACCGTTAGAATTTTCAATACGCGGACTTAACGGTCAAAGGCCTTTGACCGGACGGAAAATGTACGGAAGGGCATTTCTATAAGCACACTTAACGGAAGAGGGGAAAATTTGAGCACACTTCGGAATTAGGGGAAAATTTGAGTAGCGGTTTCCAATTAAGGGCACAAATGTAATTGTCCCTTTTTTTATTAGCTAAATATGACAATGCCGGCGTGCAACTCTACCCCACACCAGTAGGTATTCAAAATACTCCTGGCGTGGTATCCGACGCCACCACTAAATTTTAATTGTGGCGCCATATTGGTGGCGTCGGGACTCCACGCCAGCATGGCCATTTTCGCCACGCCATAGCTAGGCTTTTCTGCACTAGTGGGATCTTCAAGCCGGAGCCCCAAGGGAGTTGTTCGGAGAACTCACGACCAAGACATCAACCTTGTCCGCAACACGGAGGTTAGGCCGTGTGAATGTCCACATACGCCCTTTATGGACGAAGCAGGTTTCTATGAAGAGTGTCGGTGCACTAGTACAGGGGTACCCAGTGCCCCTGACTTATGCACAGGCGGTAGAAGCAAAGAACTCCAGCGAGCCCAACGCGGCAGCCCAAGCCCGGGCTACGATGCGCCAAGCACACCCCCGACGCTTGCAGGAGGCCAAGACGCACACGCTTCCCAGAAGATCCGGCAGGCCACTCCCCGGCAGGCATGAACCAGCCAGCCACCGCTCCACCGCATCGCTACGCCCGTCACTTCTCGATGCGGTGTCGAGCCCTCAGGTAGCTAATCAGCTCTCGCTAAGCACGTGGCGACACATTGAAGGGAAGTTATGCTCGATCGACACCCGCCCTGCAGCGTGTCAAGTTCTTAAGCAACGACCGGCCAAGCGGTGGCCAGAGCTTGCCGGGGATGCACCCCCAAGCGCCACCTAGGCAGGTAATCATGGCATTTTGTCCTAAATGCCAGAGTTAGGTATGATAGCTCTGCTTAGCTCTCTAATCTATAGATAATGTCTGTTTCACCATTGTGGTGACCCCTTGCACTATAAAAGGAGGCCCAAGGCAACCTAGCTCAAGGTTGGCAATTCGGACCCCCGAACACTTGTACTCGCGCAGCCGCTCCTTCCCTGGCAGCAGTTCTTGCTAGGGCCAGGTGCTCTGCGTTCTTCGTGTTCCCCCAATCAATCCACCAAAAAGCAGGAGTAGGGTTTTACGCTTAGCAGCGGCCCGAACCAGGGTAAAATGCATGTGTCCTGATCGTTGCGCCGTCTCACACTCTCCGCTCTTCATGCAACGTGACCCCCCTACCGAACCACAAGGGATTTCTGATCCCATAGGTGATCATGAGCATCCGTGCCCCGACATCTTTGGCGCGCCAGGTAGGGGGTGTGCATCATTTGCGCAAACCCGAGTTCGTGAACGACGAATCGATCTTCATCATCATCTTCTTCAACAATGGCTCCGAAGAGATGTCCAGCGAGGCCGCGCACCCTTCCACTTCAAGGGCTCCCTCACACGCGGCCGCCAGCACCGTAGACACCGCGGCGGCTGTGGGCGAGGCGGGCTCCATGGACGACACGATCGACACAGGCAATGCCCCTGTCCACCCCATCACGGCCGGGGATGGAGTAGGAGGCGCCACAGAGGAGCAACAGCAGTAGCCGCATGGCGGGCTCGGCCCCGACGCCACGGGTGGAGGGAACATCCGTTCATCTCCTCCCCGCCGCGTGGATGGCTGAGGCCGCCTCAGCGGCGTCGAGTCCGGTGCGAGCCGTGACCCTCCGGACGCACCCGTCGTCGGTGAGATCGTTGGGCATGCACCTTGTGCGGAGCGAGACGGAGTGCCCAGCGGAGCCACGGCCCTGCCGGATCAGCCCGCTGCCCACCAGAAAACTCTAGCGAGTGGCGCACATCATCAAGGGGACGGCGACGCTTCTCTTGGTCCTACCAAGAGTCGAACAACGTCACAGTCCACCTCTTTTGCCATGCCGGGCACGACGGAGGAGGCCATGGCGCAGGTCCAGATGCTGCTCAATTTCGTGCCAGCGGCAGATAAAATGGATGAATGGAGAGCCACCATTAAGAGTTTGATTTCCTTCGTTGAAGCCAACAAGACCCAGCATGCCGAGCCGTCGCGACGTACGCGAATGGCTGCGGTGGCCCAGGGCGGCGAGCACGTTGAAGGGGCCACCCCAACGGTGCAATCCCCTCAGCGACCACAGGCCCAGAGGCGGCCACAGCAAACTTCACGTGCTGACGAGCGTGACGAGGCATCCATAGTATCGTCTGGCCCGCACGACCGCCAGGATCAACAGCGTGTCCTTGAAGACCGGCGGAAGGAAGACACACGCACGACTATCGAGCGACGCCGGGAAGCACACCGTCAATCCGACAAGCGCAACGGTCCAGACATCGGAGACCCCGCGCCCAGTGTCGGCGGGTACCTCCCTTACAAGGTTGGTTGCCCTGCCTTCACTAGCGAGCTGTGATGAGTCCGCTGGCCGTCGACCCGAGCATTCAAGCCTGAGCTACCAGAGAAATACGACGGGAAGTTGAACCCACCGGAGTTCTTGGGCATCTACACGATAGCTCTTCAAGCTGCGGGAGGAAGAGATGAAAAGGTGCTCGCCAACTATTTCCCATTGGCGCTGAAGCCAAACATGAGGTCATGGCTGATGCAGCTGTCGGAGAATTCCATTTCCTCTTGGGCTGATCTATGCAACGAGTTCGTTGGCGCCTTCACCGGTGGCCATCAGGATCCAGGCTAGCCCAGCGACCTCCAAGTCCTACCACAAAAGGAGGGAGAGACCTTGAGAAAGTATATCCAGAGATTCAGCCGACTGCACCACAACATTCCAGAGATCCATCCGGTAGCGGTGATTGTCGCGTTCCACTCAAACGTGCGCAACAGGAGGATGCGAGCCAAGATGAACGTCAAGCTCCCCAAGACTGTCAATGAGCTTTACACCTTGGCGGATATGTGTGCTCAAGTTGAAGAAGGGAGGCGACTCCCCGGGGAAGAGGTGGGCATCGAAATGGACTCTGATGATGACGATGATGCCCCCGACCCGAAGGGAAGGAACAAGAAGCGCAACAAGAAGCGTAAGGGAAAAACAGTGCTGGCTGTCAAGAGCTCCGGAGACCTCAGTACAGGCAAAAAGGCAAAAGCCGAAAACCCCGGAAAGGGAGCTGCCGCGTGCGCTGATTGCCGGGAGGCTGCTGCCACTGAGAAGGCAGGGAAGTCCGACGGGCCGTACTGCAAAATTCACCGTACCAAGGGCCATGATCTCCAAGAATGCCGATAGGTCAAGCAACTTGTTGAGAAATAGAGGGCCGAGTACGAGAAGCACGACAAGGAAAGAGGCCAGGACAGTGCTGTCGGGAAAGGCCATGGCGGCAGAGGTGGTCGCCGCGGCAAAACCCATCAGCAAAAGGAAAAACCCGCCAGAGGCCGAGAGAAGAAGGAAACAGATGATGTGAGTGAAGATGAGGATTGTGATGAGGATTCCAGTGACAGGGAGTTCTAGAAAGCAACTGATGCCATGTGCGTCGAAGGGGCGCGTCTTAGCACTCCTCTCGCCGCCAGCTCAAGCAGTGGGCACGCGAGGTCAATGATGTAGAACCGTCTGCAGAATCCAGGAAGCCACTCAGATGGTCCCGCACGCCTATCATCTTTGACAAAGAGTACCATCCTGACCGTACCACTACGGTTGGATGTTTGCCATTGTTGGTTTCCCCGACAAACCCAACCTCAAGGTGTCGCAGATGTTAGTTGACGGTGGGGCCGTGTTGAACTTGATCTCTCCTAGAGTGGCCGAGAAACTGCAGATCCTTGATGAAGAGCTCGAAGCCACGGGTACGTTCCAAGGGATCAACCCCTGCAGGAGCCGTCCTAAGGGAAAGATCAATCTACCCGTGACATTTGGCGGGGAGTTGAACTTCCGAACAGAAAGGATAGTGTTCGACGTCGCCGAGATCCCGCTGCCTTACAACGGAATCCTCGGTCGCCCAGCTCTGGCGAAGTTCATGGCGGCATCCCACTATGCCTACAATACTTTGAAGATATCGGGGCCCATTGGAGTCATTTCCATCCCATCCGACAAGAAGAGTGCAGTTGTTTGCATGGACCAGATGTATCACGATGCGGTAGCAGCTGAAGCCACAAAAATCCCAGCTCCCGCCAAGGATGCAAAGAAAATGAAGAAGGCTGGCAGGAACACTGACAAGGACTCCGGGAAGCGCGCCTCTTCGGAGTGCGCCGCACCTGACGATGACCTACCGGAAAGTTCTGCCAGCAAGAAGACCAAGGCTACCTATCCTGAGACGAAGAAAGTCCCGGCAAGGGAGGACGGCACTGGTGGTACCTTTACCATCAGTGCTACCCTTACTGGCAAATAGGAAAGCACGCTCGTTGCCTTCCTGCGGGAGAATGCCGATGTGTTTGCCTGGCAACCATCTGACATCCCCGGCATTCCCTAGGAGGTAATCGAGCACCACCTTGCTGTCTGCCCTCAGGCCCGGCCCGTCAAGTAAAAAGTTAGGAAACAGGCCTTGGAGCGGCAACAGTTCATTGCCGAGGAAATTAAGAAGCTCGAAGCAGCTGGTTTGGTCAGAGGAGTGATGCATCCAACTTGGTTGGCAAACCCGGTGGTGGTACGAAAAGCGAATGGGAAATGGAGGCGTTGCATGGACTTCACCGACTTAAACAAAGCTTGCCCAAAGTATCCTTTCCCCTTGCCGTGCATAGATCAAATTGTTGATTCCACCTCCGGATATGACTTGCTCTCCTTTTTGGATGCTTACTCTGGCTACCACCAGATATTTATGAACAAGGAAGATGAGGAGAAGACCGCATTTATAACTCCCTGTGGCACGTACTGCTTTGTGAGTATGCCCATCGGGTTAAAAAGTGCTGGTTCAACTTTCGCCAGGGCTGTTAAAATCGGTTTCGAACCTCAGCTGCACAGAAATATGGAAGCCTATATGGATGACATCGTGGTCAAAACTAAGGATGAAGCCACTCTCATACAAGATCTGGAGGAAACTTTCGCAAACTTGCGTATGATCAACCTGAAGCTCTACCCTGAAAAGCGTGTGTTCGGTGTCCCATCCGGCAAGCTGCTTGGGTTCTTCATATCTCAGCGAGGAATAGAAGCCAATCCTGACAAGATCAAGGCGATCGAGCAGATAAAGGCGCCCAAAACGATCACGGATATCAGACGCCTGACTGGATGCATTGCCTCGTTGAGTAGGTTCATCTCCAAGTCCGCTAAGCGCGCCTTGCCATTCTTCAAAATCCTGAAGAAGGCTGGCCCGATGAAGTGGACCCCGGAGGCAGATGCAGCACTGCAAGACCTAAAGAAATACCTGTCCTCTGCTCCCACCTTGGTCGCTCCTAAACCGCAAGAGCCGTTGCTGCTATATTTAGCGGCAATGAATCAAGTGGTTAGTGCAGCGCTGGTGGCGCAGCGGGGGTGGATGAAGATTCGACAACTGCTGCTGATGCTGCTGGGGGCGAGAAAGAAACATCTACGGCAAGGCTCGAGGCTGGTCAAGGGGGGTCTCATCAAGTTGTTGACCGTGGATCCAGGGGAGTGGCGAAGAAGAAAATGGTGCAGCGACCCATGTACTTTGTCATTTCCCTACTCCAGGGGGCTAGGTCAAGGTACTCTGGGGTACAAAAGCTGATCTTCGGTCTCGTCATGGCATCGAGGAAGCTGCGCCACTACTTCCAAGCCCATGAGATAACAATTGTCACCCGTTTCCCGTTGCAACGCATACAGAGAAACCACGAAGCCACTGGCAGGATAGTTGAGTGGGCACTAGAGTTGTCAAGCTTCGGATTAAAGTATGAGAGCACTTCCACTATTCAAAGCAGAGCCTTGGCAGAGTTTATTGTGGAGTGGACACCCACACCAGATCATGAAGCTCCGGAGACAGTCCTCCTCGGCAAAGAGGCACCAAAGGATTGGATCATGTACTTTGACGGTGCTTTCTCACTCCAGGGGGCTGGAGCAGGCGTGCTCCTCGTCGCCCCGACCGGAGAGCACCTCAAGTACGTCGTCCAGATGCACTTTCCCCGGGAGGAGGCCACCAACAACACAGCTGAGTACAAGGGACTCCTTGCCGGACTCAGAATCGCGGTAGAGTTGGGGATAAAGAGGCTGATCGTCTGAGGAGATTCTCAACTTGTGGTAAAGCAAGTCAACAAGGATTACAAAAGCCCGCTGATGGAAGCCTACGTGGAGGAAGTGAGGAAATTGGAGCAGCACTTCGATGGGCTGCAAGCACAGCATGTGCCACGAGCAGAAAACAGCATTGCTGATCATTTATCGAAGTGCGCTGTGCAGAAGCTTCCTGTGGAACCAGGGACCTTTGTTCTCCGCCTCACCCAACCATCAGTGTCCCCATCTGCGATGTCCAAGAAGAGAAGAAAGTTGAACTCCGGCAAGCATTTCCTGGCAGAGGTTCCCGAAGCCGCTGGTAGAGCGGCTGCCGGGGGAAATCCCGTTCCTGTTAGCAAGCAGCTCCCTCCCGCGTTACCTTAGGGTCTAGCGGTTGAGGCAAGCGCTCCCGGAGACGAGGAGATGCTTTTAGTCCTTGTTGTCGAGCCGCAGGCTCCAACCCGGGCGCAGCATATAGTCCATTTCCTTCAAACAGGAAAACTCCCCGAAGAGCAAGAGGAAGCCGAAAGAGTAGCCCGTCGGTCGAGTATGTACCAGTTTGTCGATGACACCTGGTACAGAAGGCAACCGAACGGTGTGAAATTGAGGTGTATCTGCCGGGAGGATGAACTAAAGCTGTTGGCGGAGATTCACGGAGGAGTGTGTGGTTCCCACATTGGATCAAGGGTCCTTGCCGGGAAAGTTTTCCAACAGGGTTTCTATTGGCCCACTGCCGTCCAGGATGCTACTGAGCTGGTCACCAAGTGTGAAGCCTGCCAGTTCCATTGCAAGAACATCCATCAACCAGCGCAAGCCCTGCAAACAATCCCTCTATCCTGGCCATTCTCGGTCTGGGGGCTCTATATCTTGGGCCCCTTCCCCCGTGCTGTCGGGGGCTTTGCGTTCTTGTTCGTGGCAACTGACAAGTTCACAAAGTTGCCAGAGGTGGAACCGGTGAGAAAGGTGACCGCACAAGCAGCTATCAAGTTCATGAAAGGACTGGTGTGCCATTTTGGAGTACCTAACAGAGTGAGCACCGACAACGGCACCCAATTCACGAGCCGCGCCTTCATGCAGTATATCCAAAACCTTGGAAATAAGGTCTCCTTCGCCTCTGTTGCTCACCCAAGGAGCAACGGGCAAGTCGAGAGGATGAATGCAGAAGTGCTGCGAGGGCTCAAGACAAGAACTTTCGATAAGGTGCGGAAAAGCGGCAGGCGCTGGATAGATGAGCTGCCGGTGGTTCTTTGGTCCCTCAGAACGACACCGAATCGAGCTACCGGCCAGACGCCCTTCTCCCTAGTGTTTGGGGCGGAAGCAGGGTTCCCCACGGAACTCATATATGGGTCACCTCGAGTGCTTGCCTACGATGAGGTAGAGCAACAGCAGCTGCGGCATGATGATGCCACGCTCCTCGAAGAAGACCGTTTTCGAGCTGCTGTGCGTGCCGCACGTTACCAGCAAGCTCTGCACCGCTACCATAGCCACAAAGTTCATGCCCGGAGCCTTGAGGAAGGCGACCTTGTCCTTCGGCGTGTTCAGTCCTCCAAGGGTACAAACAAGTTGACGCCGAAGTGGGAAGGCCCTTACCGGGTAGTACGAGTCACCAGACCTGGCGCAGTCCGTCTAGAGACCGAAGATGGCACCAAGGTGCAGAACTCATGGAACATTGAGCATCTTCGTAAGTTCTACCCGTAAGGCGCGGCTGCCGGGCTCTGTTCCCGGCAGCCACCTTTTGTACAAGCCTTGCCGATGTTGCATGTAACCCTTTGTACAAAGCCAGGCGCAGACCCTGTGCAGCAGTAATAAAAGCTAGGCATTGCATCATATCGTCATCATTACATGCTCATTACACATTTTCTTTCATGACTGCAATGTTAACGCTTTCTAGCTATGATAGATTTGCTAGAATGTTTGAAGAGACCGTAATCTTTGTTACTGTCCTCACCTTACATGTTTTATCATCAAGAAAACAGGGAAGGAAGACAAGGAAACAAAGATGGCGATCCATCCCGCTCAAAAAGAAGACACTACCTGGAAAAGATAAGTGTATCATATATTTCTAGTTCATTACTTCTCAAGGAAATTAACCCTTAGTATCTTCCTTACTGTGGATGTGGAGTCATCCGCGCGGAGAGAACCCTTGTCGGGACGAGCCGTCCCCCTATCCTTGCTCATAGGGGTGACAGCACCGACGCTGAGAAGGAGCTCTGCCGGGGAACAGCGCCAACTTGTTGCCGGGGGGGGGGGCTCGTCCCCCCCCCCACTCTGGCACTCGTGGTTTGAATGACGACCCGGCAAGTAGCTCCGTGCGACAGAGACAAAACATGCCAATACAGAACAAATAAGGAACGGAAAGGGATAGTACTTGCGGGAGAAAAATAGCGTTCTATTCTCATTCATTTTCAATACAAAAATGGGTAGAGATTACATTATGATTCATTAAAACTTGGCAAGCGCCTACATCTTTTAACATAAAAAAGGATAAGTGCCCCGTAATCCTTTTCTTGTCCCCCTCCTCTTAGGGATTAGGTAGAGAAGGAGCAGAGGGCACAAGGAGCGCCTGGCCGGGATTCGATGCTTCCCAGCCAGGACCAGAGGGACGCGACCGGCGGAAGGGCCCTGCCCCCAAGAAGGGCGGACGAAGCCGACGGAGCGGACAAGACCGACAAGGGAAAAGAAGGCGGAGGGCAGGTGCAGATGGTGGTGCTGCCGGGAACCAGCTGGTGATGATGGTGCTACCGGGGAAAGCGACGCGTCGGAGACCTCATCCGTCCTCCTGATGCGTCGTAGACCCCCGACCGCCATCGCCTTCCTCATCGCCGCCACTCGAGAAGACAGCCCCGCCATCTCCCAAGCACCAAGCATGGCAACCCGGGCACCCCACAGAGAGCATGGTCGTCCTCGATGGCCAAAGGCGGGGAATCGCTCCTCCCCTTAAGAAGAACACGCGGACGTAAGGTTCCCACCCTCGCGTTGTGCACATAGCGCCACAGGAGGGGAACTCCGCCATGATGGGAGACGAGTCGTCGCCGCGGCTTCCCGCGCTCGACTAGAGGCCGCACGAGCATCCTCTCTTCATCACCATAAGAAGGGAGCACGAGGACTGCGAGATGTGGCACTGCATCTTCATAAAAAACCTGAACATGGCGTCAGCCACGCGGCGTTCCCTCAAGACTGAGGAAGCGGGCGGCGCAGCGTTGGGTATTCCGCCACAATCGTTCCAGGTGTGGCCACCACGCCGCCCGCTCCCGCAATCTGAGCCCTTTCCGCCGCTATCCCACAGCAGAGACTAGGTGTGGGCTCGAAAAGAAGACCGCGCGATGATCTGCGCGCCCACCAAACCCTTCTCCTTGATCATCGGGGGAGGAGGGGCGACTCGGGGACAAGAGGAGTAGGGCAAGACCTAGAAGCTTGAACTCGAGGAGGAAGAAAGGGTGGATGAGCATCGCCTCTCGCAAACCTTCCAATTTATAGGGAGGGCACGGGGGTTGGATCTCCTCCTCTCCAAGGGTCGCCGCCCATCTCCACCAATTCCATCGCCCACGGTCACGGGCGAACAGGTAACCGCCCCATTGCTCCAATCCATGGCGCTGCGGTTTTCTACCACAATCAGGACTTTAAGTCACGCGCGCCCGTCGCTAACTCCCCGCTATGCATGCGGTGCGCGTGGCGGAAACGGCCTGAGGTGGTGGGTCAGTGCTGACCAATAAATTGGCAGTTACCCCCTCACATTGCGCGCCTGTGCATGAAACTTTGGCCTGACCCAGCGGCAATTGGCGAGCACGTGTGGGCCAGTCCCGGGGGCTCCTGTCGGTGCACTAAAACAAGGGTACCCAGTGCCCCTGACTTATGCACAGGGGGTAGAAGCAAAGAACCCCGCTAGCAATCAAGACAAGACTCCAGCGAGCTCAACGTGACAGCCCAAGCCTGGGCTACGATGCGCCAAGCACACCCCCGACGCTTGCCGGGGGCCAAGACGCACAATCTTCCCAGAAGATCCGGCAGGCCACTCCCCGACGGGCATGAGCCAGTCAACCACCGCTCCACTGCATCGCTACGTGATAACCCACAAGTATAGGGGATCAATTGTAGCCTTTCTCGATAAATAAGAGTGTCGAACCCAATGAGGAGCTAAAGGTAGAACAAATATTCCCTGAAGTTCTATCGACCACCGATACAACTCTATACACGCTTAACGTTCGCTTTACCTAGAACAAGTATGAAACTATAAGTACTTTGTAGGTGTTGTTGGATAGGTTTGCAAGATAATAAAGAACACGTAAATAAAAACTAGGGGCTGTTTAGATAAAGTAACAATTAAGTTTGTTTAACGAGTGTGGAAAAGTGGTGGTAGGAGTTGCGGAATTGTCCCTAAGCAATTGACTATACGTTACTAGACCGATAGCAAGTTTTATGTGGGAGAGGCCACTGCTAGCATGTCATCCCTTACTTGGAATTCTATGCACTTATGATTGGAACTATTAGCAAGCATCCGCAACTACTAACGTTCATTAAGGTAAAACCCAACCATAGCATTAAGATATATTGGTCCCCCTTCAATCCCGTATGCATCAATTTCTATGCTAGGCTGAAGCTGCTATCACCCTTGCCCTCCAATACATAGTCCTATCAACATACAACTAACCCTATGGTGTGATCCACGCGCACGCTAATATCATGGGCACCAAAGGACAGCAACATAACCACAAGCAAATTAAACCAATCATAGCAATTCACCAATCACTGATAGGACAACAAAAATCTACTCAGACATCATAGTATGGCAACACATCATTGGATAATAATATGAAGCATAAAGCACCATGTTCAAGTAGAGGGTACAGCGGGTTGCGGGAGAGTGGACCGCTGTAGATAGATGGGGGAAGGTGATAGAGGTGTTGGTGAAGATGACGGAGTTGTTGAAGTAGATCGCCGTCACGATGATGGCCCCGGCGGTGTTCCGGCGCCACCGGGAGAGAGGGGGAGAGAGCCCCCCTCCTTCTTCTTCTTCCTTGACCTCCCCCCTAGATGGGAGGAGGGTTTCCCCTCTGGTCCTTGGACTCCATAGCGGCGGAGAGGCGGGAGCCCCTCCGAGATTGGATCTCTCTCTCTGTTTCCTTCTGTTTCTGCGTTTCAGATTCGGGCCTTTCACCGTTTCTTAAATTCCTAGAGATCCGTAACTCCGATTGGGCTGAAATTTTAACACGATTTTTACCCGGATATTACCTTTCTTGCGGGGAAAGAAGGGCACCAACTGCCTTACGGGGTGACCACAAGCCACCCTGGCGCGCCCTACCCACCAGGGCGTGCCTCTATGGCTTGTGGGCCCCTCGGGCACCGCCTTCTGTTGATTTCACATCCCCAAATTCACATATATTCCAAAAAAAATCTTCGTAAGTTTTTATCCCGTTTGGACTTCGTTTGATATGGATTTTCTGCGAAACAAAAAACATGCAACAAACAGGAACTAGCACTGGGCACTGGATCAATATGTTAGTCCCAAAAATATCATAAAAAGTTGCCAAGAGTATATGAAAGTTGTAGAATATTGGCATGAAACAATCAAAAATTATAGATACGACGGACACGTATCAGCATCCCCAAGCTTAATTCCTGCTCGTCCTCGAGTAGGAAAATGATAAAAAAGATAATTTTTGATGTGGAATGCTACCTAGCATAATCTTGATCATATAATCTAATCATGGCATGAATATTAAGACACGAGTGATTCAAAAAAACAGTCTATCATTTGACATTAAGACAATAATACTTCAAGCATACTAATAAAGCAATCATGTCTTCTCAAAATATCATGTCTAAAAGAAAGTTATCCCTACAAAATCATATAGTCTGGCTATGCTCCATCTGCATCACACAAAGTATTAAATCATGCACAACCCCGGTTTTAGCCAAGCAATTGTTTCATACTCTAGTATTCTCAAACTTTTTCAACTTTCACGCAATACATGAGCGTGAGCCATGGATATAGCACTATAGGTGGAATAGAATATGGTGGTTGTGGAGAAGACAAAAAGAAGGAGATAGTCTCACATCAACTAGGCGTATCAACTAGCTATGGAGATGCCCATCAATAGATATCAATGTGAGTGAGTAGGGATTGCCATGCAACGGATGCACTAGAGCTATAAGTGTATGAAAGCTCAAAAAGAAACTAAGTGGGTGTGCATCCAACTCGCTTGCTCACGAAGACCTAGGGCATTTTGAGGAAGCCCATCATTGGAATATACAAGCCAAGTTCTATAATGAAACATTCCCACTAGTATATGAAAGTGACAATATAGGAGACTCTCTATCATGAAGATCATGGTGCTAGTTTGAAGCACAAGTGTGGAAAAAGGAATAGTAGCATTGCCCCTTCTCTCTTTTCTCTCATTTTATTTTATTTTTGTTTTATTTTTGTTTTTTTGGTGGGCTTCTTTGGCCTCTTTTATTTTTTTGTAAAGTCCGGAGGCTCATACCAACTTGTGAGGGAATCATAGCTTCCATCATCCTTTCCTCACATGGGACAATGCTCTAATAATGATGATCATCACACTTTTATTTACTTACAACTCAAGAATTACAACTCGATACTAGAACAAAATATGACTCTATATGAATGCCTCCGGCGGTGTACCGGGATGTGCAATGATCTAGCGTAGCAATGACATCAAAAAACGGACAAGGCATGAAAACATCATGCTAGCTATCTTACGATCATGCAAAGCAATATGACAATGATGGTGCGTGTCATAATAAACGGAACGGTGGAAGTTGCATGGAAATATATCTTGGAATGGCTATGGAAATGCCATAATAGGTAGGTATGGTGGCTGTTTTGAGGAAGGGAATGTGGTGGGTTTAATGCACCGGCGAAAGTAGCGCGGTACTAGAGAGGCTAGCAAAGGTGGAAGGGTGAGAGTGCGTATAATCCATGGACTCAACATTAGTCATAAAGAACTCACATACTTATTGCAAAAATTTATTAGTCATCGAAACAAAGTACTACACGCATGCTCCTAGGGGAAGGGTTGGTAGGAGTTAACCATCGCGCGATCCCGACCTCCACACAAAGGATGACAATCAATAAATAAATCATGCTCTGACTTCTTCACATAACGGTTCACCATACGTGCATGCTACGGGAATCACAAACTTTAAGACAAGTATTTCTACCAATCCACAATTACTCACAAGCATGACTCTAATATCACCATCTTTATATCGCAAAACTATTGCAAGGAATCAAACATATCATATTCAGTGATCTACAAGTTTTATGTAGGATTTTATGACTAACCATGTGAATGACCAACTCCTGTTAACTCTCTAAATAGATACAAGTGAAGCATGAGAGTTTACTTCTTTCTACAAAAGATATGACCACGCTCTAACAAATATAAGTGAAGCAAAAGAGCATTCTACAAATGGTGGTTTTCTATGTGTAGAGAAACAGGCAATCCAAACTTCAAATGATATAAGTGAAGCACATGAAGCATTCTATAAAGTCATACTCAAAAGATATAAGTGAGGTGCAAAGAGCCTTCTATAAATCAAACAAGGACTTTCTCATACCAGCATGGTGCATTATTAAAATAAAAATAAAAAGCACACGACGCTCCAAGATTTATGCATATCATGTGACGAATAAAAATATAGCTCCAACTAAAATTACCGATGGTTGTTAGAAGAAAGAGGGGATGCCTTCCGGGGCATCCCCAAGCTTAGTTTCTTGGGAGTCCTTGAATATTACCTTGGGGTGCCTCGGGCATCCCCAAGCTTAGTCTCTTTCCACTCCTTATTCCTTCATCCACCGTGATCTCACCCAAAACTTGAAAACTTCAATCACACAAAACTTAACAAAACCCTCGTGAGATCCGTTAGTATAATAAAGCAAATTACCACTTTAAGTACTGTTGCAAACCCATTCACATTTTATTTTTGCATTTTATCTACTGTATTATAACTTCTTTATGGCTTATACCACCGATAAAATCAATAGTTTCATCAAAACTAGCAAAACAATGCATCAAAAACAGAATCTGTCTTAAACAGGACAGTCTGTAGCAATCTGAACATTTACTATATTTATGTACCTCTAAAAATTCTGAACAATTAGGAAAAAATAAAAAATTTGCATAGAAGTACTGTGTAAAAATTTCGGAAACTTTTGACATTCCAGTAAAAAATGTAAATTCACGCACTACAGCCAAAGTTTCTGTTTTTGCACTGCACACACCAAACAAGCAATCTAATCATCCTAAAGGAAAATCTTGGCACATTATTTTTATAATACAAGGGATTTATACAAGGGGATAATTATTTTTGTTGAAAAGTTTCTGTAATTAAGATTCGCAAAGTTTCCATGGGCATGAACAAAGTTCAAGGAGCTCCCCCACTTCAACGGTGCTCGTCCTTCTTACTTTCACTTCTCTTTTTGAAAAAGTTTTAGGTTCCCCTCTTTTATTTTTATTTTTTTGAACTATATAAAAGAACACAACATAATAAAATGACTCTCTAAAATTTCTGGGTTGTCTCCCTAGCAACGCTTTCTATCAAGCCATTAAGCTAGGCATAAAGTGCTCAAGTAATTGATCCACCCGGATCCCAAGGTATATCAAAGCCAATTTTAATTAACAAAGATTTGTAATTTAGTAGTGAGCAGAAATTAACTTATATCATGCAACAACGAAGTCTAACTCTCTTCCTATGCATTGGCATATCATAAAAGAACAATTCATGCACATCAAGTAAAGGCCAATACATAGCATAAGCAGTTTCTTGCAATTTTATCATATTGGAAACATAGAGAGGTGGAGATGTAGTTCCTCTCTCATAATAATTGCAAGTAGGAGCAGCAAGCACATGCATATTATATCTATCAAAATCATCATGTGCAATAGTAGAACGCAACCCATCAATATAATCCTTAATAAGCGCAAACTTCTCCGATATAGTGTAGTTGGGAGAATTCAAAAAGATAATAGGACTATCATGCGTGGGTGAAATAGCAACAATTTCATTCTTAACATAAGAAACTCTAGCAAGTTCATCTCCATAAGCATAATTCATATTGGCATCATGGCCACAAGCATAACAAGCATCAATTTCATCAAAAAGGAATATTTCAAACGAATCCAAGGGATCATAGCAATCATCATAGCATTCATCCTTCGGTAAGCACGAAGGGAAATTAAACAATGTATGAGTTGAAGAGTTACTCTCATTAGAAGGTGGGCATGGGTAGCTAATCCGCTCTTCCTCCTTTTGTTCTTTGCTCTCCTCCTCATCTTTTTCATCCAATGAGCTCACAGTGTCATCAATTTCTTCTTCCATAGATTCCTGCAAAATATTAGTCTCTTCTTGGATAGCCGAGACTTTCTCAATAAATTGATCAATATGGGCATTATATTCATAATTTGCATAACAATAATGAAGCATAGCCAAATTTTGAGATCGGTAAACAGCATCATCATAATCTTCATACTTTTCAAACAAAGCTTCAATTTCATAAGCACCCTTAAAAGCAACAAACTCTTCTATTTGTTTCACGTCATAGTAATCATATATACCATTAGCATAAGAAGCCAAGGTTTCATTATCATTAAATTTACATGAAAAGGGAAGGTGTTTAGCCTTCATCCTAGAGCAACAAGTAATATCATATCTCAAGCATAGATTCCAAGTATACCATTTCAACATATGAATTTGATCCCATAACAGTTTCCCTTTTTGAGTCAAGCGATAATCCCTAAAGTATTCACGTTGATCCAACATGTGTACCATTATATAATTGAATGGGGTTTTCTCAGGATTATTAAAGTAGTGCATAATATCTTCCACATAACGAGCATCGTGGGTTTTAGGAGGTTCCCCATCTCCATGAGTAGCAAGTACACCTAATTTTTTTGTTATTTCGTGTTCCATATCCATAACTAAAGATAGAGAACAACTTAGAATAGAAAATAAAATCTAATTAGTGATAAAGCAAACAAGCACCCACGAGAATATTCACCCCACGCTATTGCTCCCCGGCAACGGCACCAGAAAAATGTCTTGATAACCCACAAGTATAGGGGATCAATTGTAGCCTTTCTCGATGAATAAGAGTTTCGAACCCAACGAGGAGCTAAAGGTAGAACAAATATTCCCTCAAGTTCTATCGACCACCGATACAACTCTACGCACGCTTAACATTCGCTTTACCTAGAACAAGTATGAAACTATAAGTACTGTGTAGGTGTTGTTGGATAGGTTTGCAAGATAATAAAGAACACGTAAATAAAAACTAGGGGCTGTTTAGATAAAGTAACAATTAAGTTAGTTTAACGAGTGTGGAAAAGTGGTGGTAGGAGTTGCGGAATTGTCCCTAAGCAATTGACTACGTTACTAGACCGATAGCAAGTTTTATGTGGGAGAGGCCACTGCTACCATGTCATCCCTTACTTGGAATTCTATGCACTTATGATTGGAACTATTAGCAAGCATCCTCAACTACTAAAGTTCATTAAGGTAAAACTCAACCATAGCATTAAGATATATTGGTCCCCCTTCAATCCCGTATGCATCAATTTCTATGCTAGGCTGAAGCTGCTATCACCCTTGCCCTCCAATACATAGTCCTATCAACATACAACTAACCCTATGGTGTGATCCACACGCACGCTCATATGATGGGCACCAAAGGATAGCAACATAACCACAAGCAAATTAAACCAATCATAGCAATTCACGAATCACCGACAGGACAACAAAAATCTACTCAGACATCACAGTATGGCAACACATCATTGGATAATAATATGAAGCATAAAGCACCATGTTCAAGTAGAGGGTATAGCGGGTTGCGGGAGAGTGGAGCATTGTAGATAGATGGGGGAAGGTGATAGAGGTGTTGGTGAAGATGACGGAGTTGTTGGAGTAGATCGCCGTCACGATGATGGCCCCGATGGCGTTTCGGTGCCATCGGGAGAGAGGGGGAGAGAGACCCCCTCCTTCTTCTTCTTCATTGACCTCCCCCCTAGATGGGAGGAGGGCTTCCCCTCTAGTCCTTGGACTCCATGGTGGCAGAGGGGCGGGAGCCCCTCCGAGATTGGATCTCTCTCTCTGTTTCCTTCTGTTTCTGCATTTCCGATTCTGGCCTTTCACCGTTTGTTAAATTCCCGGAGATCCGTAACTCCGATTGGGCTGAAATTTTAACACGATTTTTATCTGGATATTAGATTTCTTGCGGCGAAGAAGGGCACCAACCACCTTACGGGGTGACCACAAGCCACCCTGGCGTGCCCTACCCCCCAGGGCGCGCCCCTATGGCTTGTGGGCCCCTCGGGCACCGCCTTCTGTTCATTCCACTTCCCAAAATTCACATATATTCCAAAAAAAATCTCCGTAAGTTTTTATCCCGTTTGGACTTCGTTTGGTATGGATTTTCTATGAAACAAAAACATGCAACAAACAGGAACTGGCACTGGGCACTGGATCAATATGTTTGTCCCAAAAATAGTATAAAAAGTTGCCAAGAGTATATGAAAGTTGTAGAATATTGGCATGAAACAATCAAAAATTATAGATACGACGGAGACGTATCACTACGCCCATCACTTATCGATGCGATGTCGAGCCCTCAGGCAGCTAATCAGCTCTCGCTAAGCACGTGGCGACACATTGAAGGGAAGTTATGCTTGATCGACACCCGCCCTGCAGCATGTCAAGGTCTTAAGCAACGACCGGCCAAGCGGTGGCCAGAGCTTGCTGGGGATGCACCCCCAAGCGCCACCTAGGCAGGTAATCATGGCATTTTGTCCTAAATGCCAGAGTTAGGTATGATAGCTCTGCTTAGCTATCTAATCGATAGATAATGTCTATTTTGCCATTATGGTGACCCCTTGCACTATAAAAGGAGGCCCAAGGCAACCTAGCTCAAGGTTGGCGATTCGGACCCCCGAACACTTGCACTCGCGCAGCCGCTCCTTCCCCGGCAGCAGTTCTTGCCGGGGCTAGGTGCTCTGCGTTCTTCGTGTTCCCCCAATCAATCCACCAAAAAGCAGGAGTAGGGTTTTATGCTTAGCAGCGGCCCGAACCTAGGTAAAATGCATGTGTCCTGATCGTTGCGCCGTCTCACGCTCTTTGCTCTTCATGCAACGTGACCCCCCTGCCGAACCACAAGGGATTTCTGATCCCATAGGTGATCGTGAGCATCCGTGCCCCAACAAAGAGTTTATGCAATTCATTGCAAATGCCGGGCTGACCAACTTCCTCGCAGATGAGTGTGACCAATATTATCTCCTTACAAATTCCTTCGTGCAAAACGTTTTCTTCATAAACACGCCTGGTGCTCCCAAAGTACGCTTTGCTTTATATGAAACAAATTCTGAATTGCCTCCACTTGATTTTAGTGACATATGTCTACTTCCCTCTGGCAGGGGAATGCGTGAAGCTAAGCCTGAGTAGTTTGAGGACTTCCTTCTTACCTTAACTGTGGGAGAAACTAGAGGCGTATCCGTTGCTAGGGCCACTAGTTTGCCTTTTCCGTCTGCACACTATTTCTCTCTGTTTATAGGAAAATGCATACTTGCTATGGAGCAGGGTGGTGGCCTCAGCGCCCCCACACTTGATATTTTACGTCGCGCACTTTATGGTGATAACACTTACAACTTAGGAGCTATTGTTGCGTGCCGCCTAAATCTTAACCGAACTAAATGCAAGGTTCATGCTGGTATTTATGCCACACGCTTGGCAAAGCGTTTTAATGTAGCCATACGCCCCACTGATTATTTATTACCTAAAGTTTATCTTGATATTAAATCCATGATAGAACACCAGTTCCTTGATAAAACCGAGCCAGTGCAGACCCTATCCTATAACTTAGTATACAACGAGATTACTCGTGATATCATTATGTTGCCTGCACCCTCTTTGTTTAATCATCATGCCAGGAACGGATATCAAATAATGCCATCAGATATAATTGCTTACCGAAACGAGTTGGCCGAGGCGGCGGCCGCGGCTCAAGAGTGGGATGCTCAAGCGCCTCAGCCCAACTACGCCCCTCCAGGACCGGATGGATTCTTCGGATGGTGATCACCAAGCTAGGCAACCGCCTAAGCTTGGGGGAGTACGTATTTCTCACCGACATTACATTCATGTTCACACACTTCATATAAATTGTCAGTGTTCATCTTCTTTCATTGTATATCCATGTTAGTTTTATTTTTTCGCTTTCTTCTTGTGTGTTTGAAAAACTTAGAAAACCCAAAAATATTTCTTGCTTCTTTTTAGTTTTTCTTTCTCGTTTAATTAGTTGCACTTTCACAAAGAAAACCCAAAAAGATTTCCTTTACTTATTGGGAGCTTTCCCGTGTAAATAATTTTTCTCGTTCTGGTTTTCCCTTAGTTTATTTGCTTGCCTGAGAAAAAACAAAAGCTCCAAAAATATTTTAGTGTGTTTCTCTGAACTTCTTTTTCCTTTTTTGTTGAGTCGTTAAAAGGAGAAGACTACGATGAAAATGTTGAATGGCTCCCATATGTCTTATTGTTTATCTAACAGAGAGCCAATATTACTTTGTCTTCTCCTTTGTCTTAAACTGCACTGCAGATCCCAGCTTAGTCCACGACATTCTTGCACTATTATTATTATCACAACATTCGGTCATACAAGTGAAAGGCAATGATGACGATATTTGATGAAGTGATCGTGGCAAGGGAAGCTGGTTTGAACTCTTCTTGTTTTCCATTTTTGTAAATTTGTTTAGCTCGGTTGATCTTGATTCAGTATATCATGGGTAAACATGTTTATGATGACAATTAGAGATTATAGTTTTTCATGCCATGCTTAAACAACTAGGAGTGGATAATGATTTATCTTGTTTGTTAACATGCATTAAAATGATTATGATGAGGTATGGTAGTATGGTATTTCCCTCTAGGTAATTCGAGCGGCTTGACTTGGCCCATGTGCAAACATGTAGTTGATTCAAAATCATTGTAGCGTTCATGATGTTTAAATTTAGAGTGTTCATATCCTACTCATGCTACTATTCAATGTTAATTATTTGCAATGCATGTTTATGACTGTTTTCACTCTCTAGCTGGTCGCTTCTCAGTCTATTGCTAGCCTTCACCTGTACTAAGCGGAAATGCTGCTTGTGCGTCCAAAATCCTGAAACCAAGTTGTTGCATATGAGTCCACAATACCTACCTATAAGCGGTATTACCCTGTCGTTCCAAGTAAATTTGCATGTGCTATCTCTAAATATTCAAACAAATATCCTTTTTGTGTACTCATACCGCTCATGGAGTGATAGAGCGGTCGATATATTCCATGTTAAGCGAGTTACTCTCAAGATGAGTGTTTATTCACTTGCCATTGCACGAGAGAGGCTGGTAAATGGGGTGCCCAACCCTGCATAACACAAAAATAAGTAAACAAAACTCCACTTGGAAAGTTGATTATTTCGAAAGAACCGTGGATTCGGCCAGCTCTGGAGTGTGTTTGTACGGTGGAGGGGGAGTAAAATTTCAATTCTGTTTGGGAACCGCCAACAATTTGTTTACCATGGAAGATATCGAAAACTTTATCGTGACGTTGACAGTAGAATCACACCGCTCAAAACCATATCTTTTTTTGACAAATTAAAACAGCAGGAGAGGCTCCTACTGTTGCTATATTAACTGAGGACCGTTACAAGGTTTTACAAATCCATGCAACAGCAACAAGGATCAAGCAGTAACAGTGTTAAGGAAATTACAAGTGGATGGTTGGAAGAAATCTATCTATAAAAGTAGATTTGTCAGGCTTAAGTCCATATTGAAGGATTTCCAAATCTGATTTCAACATCCTAATCCAGTCCTGTTGTGTTGCCAGTACTCCATGAAAGACAGTCCGGTTGCGTTGCTTCCAAATATTCCATGTAGCCATCATGCAGATTTCCTTGAACAGTGGTTTATTCCAGTTATTCCCCACAAGGTCAAATCTTGTTTGCATGTCCAATGCTGTGTCCGAAATGATGCCAAGTTTATTCCAACAACTAGTTGCGAATGTGCATTGGAAGACGAGGTGATCGTTAGTTTCCAGTGAATCTTCATTGCACAGCACACATGAGTGGTCCTCGCCTATTGCAAAGTGTTTTCTCAATAATAAATCGCCTGTATTTAATCTGTCCATTCTTTGCAGCCAAGCGAAGACTTTATGTCTGAGGATGCACTTTGACTTCCATATGCTCGTCAGGTAATTTGGGGCCTACACATTCCTGAAGAGATATCGGTAGAAACTCTTGGGTTTGAATTCCACATCCCCCCAACAATAGATCCATTCATCAGTTGTCATAGGGTTCAGGATAATCATGTTTATGGTGATCATCAGGTCATCCAGCTCTAGTCATGCTTCTCTTGATAAAGGTAGATGAAAGTTGGAAGCAGGATCTGTGTCATTCTTGAATTGAGCCAGAGATACATCTTCATTTGTTGCATAAGAGAATAAATGTTCATGCGATTCTGCTAACACCTGCTCATTATGCCACTTGTCTTTCCATAGAAGAATAGTATCACCAGAATTTGGAATGCAGGTTGTAATTCCTCTGTAAATGTGTGACAGTGATAATACATCTCTCCACCAAAACGATCCACAACTTTGGACAGCATGTGGTGGTGTCATGTCATAATATGCATTCCAAACCATCATGACCCAAGGAGTATCCACCTTATGATAGAACTTGTGTAGGAATTTTAGCAGTAGAGCCTTGTTTTGTATTTTTAGGTCAATGATACCAAGGCCCCCTTTATCCTTTGGTCTACACACTAGGTCCCATGCTGCCAGGGAGTGCGTTTTTGCATCTCTGTCTGTAATTTTCCTCCATAGACAGTGTCTTCGGGCTCTATCAAATATATCAATGATTTTGATGGGCAGCTTAAGCACACACATAGCAAATGATAGAAGTGATGACAAGGCTGAATTGATTAACTGCACTCTCTCACCATATGAAAGCCAAATTGCTATGCTTGTTAATCTACGCACAATCTTGTCTATGAGCGGCATCAAATCTCTGACTATAGGTCTTGTTGTGCCCATTGGAAGACCTAAATATGTAAATGGCATGGAGCCCACCTGGCAACCAAGTAGTGAGGCCAGTTCATTAGCTGTTTCCTGGTTAATATTAATAGGCATGAGCTGTGATTTTGAATAGTTTATCTTCAATCCTGTGATATTGGCATAAGCATCCAGCAACTGCTTAATGATTCTTATCTTTGTACCTTTTGCAGGGAGGATAATCAATGTGTCATCTGCATATTGGATTACAGGATAGAGTTCAGAAGTTGGTTGTTCAATTGGTAGGGAGTGGTGTCCTTCAACCCAGGCTCTATTTACCATAGATTGCAGCAAATCAGCTGCCAAGATGAATAACAAGGGTGAGAACGGGTCACCCTGTCTAACTCCTCGTTTGCATTCAAATTCTTTCCCTAGTACTCCATTCAATAATACAGAGGATGATCCAGATTCCAATATCATTTTAACCCATGAACACCACTTAGCATCAAACCCTTTGCATCTCAGCATATTGAGGATGAAAGAATGATCCATTGTGTCAAATTCCTTAGCAAAATCAAGCTTCAGAACAACAATTTCCTTACCAGACTGCTTGCATTGGTGGAGAAATTCATATGCCCAAGCTAGGCAATCCTGAATAGTTCTAGATCTTATGAATCCATACTGGTTGCGGTGAACAATATTCAGGATCCATTGTTGGAGTCTTTCTACTAATAGTTTTGTTAAAACTTTGAGAACACAGTTTAGCAGAGAGATTGGTCTGAAGTCATTAACAGTTCAGGAGAGCTTGTCTTTGGTATGAGAGTAATGAATGAGGTATTCAGGCACTTCAGATTAATTTTACCTTCCCAGAAATTGTGACAAAGCTGGTAGAAGTCCTCTTTAATGATATCCCAACAAACCTTGAGGAAAATACCATTAAATCCATCTGGTCCAGGTGCCCTATCTGCAGGTATAATTTTGATAACATTGTCTATCTCCTCATGTGTGAAGGTGGAAGACAGTGCTTCCAGATCGTCAATACTTTGAACTAAATCCTGGAGCTCAAACTCAGCACATGTTTCTGTAACAATGCCCATTCTGTTCTTAAAACATTGGAAAAATGCAGCTGCTTTTCATCATGGTTTTCGATAGTTGTGCCATCTAGAAGCTGTAGAGAAAGGATAGCATTGCGTCTGTATCTTTCCGTCGCCCTAGCCTGAAAGTATTTAGTATTTTCTTCCCCTTCAACTGCCCATCTATATGTACATCGTTTCTTCCAGTAAGCACTTTGATATTTGAGCAGTTTCACCAAATGACTTTTCAGAATAATTCTGAAGTTAGATTCAGGCAGGGAAAGCATACGATGATCTTACAAACTGTCTAAATGAAGCAGTTGAGCATTACAAATCTCAATTAATAGTTTGAGTTTGGACAGGCTTTTACTCCATTGCTTAAGAGCATATCTCAATCTTTTCAGTTTAGCGGAGATACGAGTGGCAGAAGATGTTGCTTTGATTGGTTTATTCCAAGAATTTTTCACTGTGTCCATAAAGCCCAGACATTGTGGCCAAAAGTTCTCAAATCTGAAGAGACTGCAACGTGGAATAGATGTCTAAATAGACATGACACAAGGTATATGATCAGAGATAGGCTTAGCAAAAGGTGTCACCATAGTATTAGGAAATTGTGATGTCCATTCCGGGGTCGTGAAGAACCAATCCAGTTGCTCTAGGAGTGGGGTGTCTTGCATATTACTCCATGTGTATTTTCTGCCTTTAATTGGAATTTCAATCAGGGCTAGAGAACTGATAATCTCATTAAATTTAATAATATCATCAATATTACCACCTGGAAGATTACGGTTCTCTAACGAACGAATGAAGTTAAAGTCGCCCATGAAAACCCATAAATCATCTATTTCAATATTGAGCCCCTCAAACCACTGAGTAAACTTCTGTCTCTCCGGGCCCGTGCAAGGGCCATAAATATTTGTGAGCAACCATTGTTGATTCGAATGAACTGAAGTGAATTTTAAGGTGAGGGCAAAAGGTAGTTTATGTAACACAACACTGGTGAATTGGCTACTGCACCAAATAATAATGAGTCCACCTGAGCCTCCCACAGAAGGAACAAATTCATATTTATTAAATCTCCTAGGGCAGCACTTTCGTATGAAAGAGTGATCAAAATCCTCTTTTTTAGTTTCCTGTAAGCAAATGACCGAGCAATTTGATTCATCTATTTTGGTGCGCAAACCCAAACTTTTAGAATCATCATTCATACCACGCAGGTTCCAACATAAAATGTTCCAAGCAATAGTCAACATCTAACAAAAGAGGCGCGGAACAAGCAAGTTCAAACACGATAAAATGGAACACCCGGCCCACTAGGGAGCCATGTCCATGTCCTCCTGGGCCTCTACCTGGGCCTGCTTCTTCTGGGTCGTCAGGATCTCCACTGTCAGCTCCTCCCTGGGAATTCCACACTTGACAGTACCAATGTGCTGAATAGTAGTAATGGGAGTGGGTGGAGGGATTACCATCTCTTCCGTAGTTATCTCCATTGAATCAGGAGCATCCTGGTCATTAAACACAGGAGAGCATCGTGGCTTGACATATGAAACTTTCTTTTTAGAGTCAGCCATGGAGGGTGGTTTGAAGCCCTGAAATCTAGTTGATCTGACACTCCTACGCACAGTAGACACATCCAATGGTGCCCTTGGTATTTTTTTGCGAGAGGTGGCAGTGTCAGCCTCCATTGGCACCTCCTGTGAATCAGAATTAGAGTACATTTCCTGAGGAAAACTATGGCAAACCTCATCCAAGGAGTGTGAAGGAAGAGTACTCAGCAACATCTGGAACTTGGAGGCCATGAAATCCATACATACATTCCAAACTGCCTTGGAGCAGAAAATTGTCTTTGTCCCAGCTGCAAAAGGGGAGAAAGGAAACACAGAGTGACAGGCTGAATCCACCAACTGAAACATCCAAAACTGTATACCCTTGACCACCTGACACGAGTCCAAATGTGGTGCTGCTCCAAGTCTCCTGGTGTGGACAGCTGAATAAAGGCAGTTAAAGAAATCTAGCATGGTAGCAGGCATATGCATCTCCAGTACTACCTGGTGAGAGTTAAACTAGATAAACTCCAGCTGTCCATTGTGCCTTCCCTGGAGCAAATTATCAGCAGCCTCTTCCATCATCTGAACATGCTCATTCCATAGACGAATACCATCATCCTGTCCAGAATCATCAGTGTGTACACCATCCATCATAGAAGGTCCTTCATACCCTGTGATCTGTCTATAACTAATCCCCAGATATGCTGCAGGCACTGGAGGTATGACAGGCCAAGCCCCCCAGCCCTGTTGTGGTGGAGCTGGTGCAGGATTTGGAGCAGCATCCCAAGCATTGTTGGCATTCTCCATTTGCCAAACTTGAGCATCATGCTGGGCTTGTTGTATAGCTGACAGAAACAGTGGTTGATCTGGATGTGGAGATGCACCCATGGGAGGTGAGGGAGTCCTAGATTAAGGGGTCCTCGGGAGGCCGACCTATTTCTTATGGGCCGGACTATATGGGCCGTTTGCCAGACACTTGATGGATCGAGGACCTTGTCTCCAGGATGGAAGCTTCAAGGATCGTGGCGTGTCCTCCAAGTTTAAAGTAGTGAATAGGCATGTTTATCCCTTCGACGTGTAACCGACCATGTGTAAACCCTAGGTACCCTCGGCGTCTATATAAGGCAGAGGGTTTTAGGTTGTAGGCCAACAGAACTCATCTAGGGTTTTAGTCATACGATCTCGTGGTAGATCAACTCTGTAACCCTCATATCATCAATATAATCAAGCAGGATGTAGGGTATTACCTCCATAGGAGGGCCCGAACCTGGGTAAAACACTGTCCCCTTCGTCTCCTGTTACCCTCGATTCTAGTCTCACAGCTCGGGACCCCCTACCCGAGATCCGCCGGTTTTGACACTGACATTGGTGCTTTCATTGAGAGTTCCGCTGTGATTGCCAGAAGGAATCGATAGCTCGCCTTGTCACAAACAGCGAGATCTGCACCCAGGGGGCTCTCGCCCCGGATCAGATCCTCGCGAGCGGCGACATCTCGTCGCACGCCTACTCGATCGGCCACCCATGCCAGATCGGGAGCTCTTCTCCCGATCATGGAATCAGGTTTGGAACCCTAGATTTCGTCACTGATTCACGGGGAGAACTCGTCTTGATGGAACCCTTGACTCTCACGGAGGAGCCCGCAGATCCCGACGCCTCGATGTTGAAGACAGCGGGCCCTGCCTCCGATGATGACGTGGAACCCGATTCGGTCGTTGTGACTGGATCTACCATGCTTGAACAGAATCCAGGACCGCTTTCGCACGACTCCGGAACTGCGACGCCACATGCCGACCCCACTCGCTTCAGCGACACGCATCCTACCATCGCCTCATTTCTCAACGAGTTATTTGATCGGATGGAGACCATGCGTATGGCCGATGACCAGATCCCGGTCTATGATCGGCTCGGGCTTAAACCCAACGACAGGGAAATTCATATCCCCACGGTCATCCACCTTGTCACCACCGTCGAGTGTCCGGCCGGGGGCTCGTCCCCCCAGCGACCGGAATTAAAAACGGTTTATACCCCTGTCTCCGATCATCAAGACCTCGCCTATAACCCGGACCCTGGCGTTCGCTTCGGAAACAGTCCGGCATTGGTCCCTGACCCATTACACAGTTCGGAGTCTGTGATTCCAAACTCCCACCGTGGTGTGGAGTCAAATTCTTTCCCACCCACCTCCCAAACCGATCACTCAAGCATCGCAGCAGAGCCCAAGTCTTCGGAGTTACCGGACATTATACATTTATCAGGAGAGTCGGTTCATCATTACTGGGCCAGACTCCTCCTCGCTCGAAACAAAGCACGGGGCCTCAGTGATCAAGAGATAATGGCAACCTTCATTCGTAACTGCCATGACAAAGGGATTCTCAATGCCCTCGCGCGGCGGCACATTCGTGACTTCACCGAGCTGTCAGTTTTGGTACAGAAGTATTGCGCCATGCAAAGCGCTTGGCAAGCCGAACGGCTGTTTGCGGAGCCAACCTTTACCGAATACCCTAGAGGAGATCGGAAAAAGAGGATACCTCCAAAGCGGCCAGCCAGACTCGAACCCGCCGAAAAGAGAAATAGGCCTCTTCCAGGGGTAAGTACCGTCCTTGATGGACTACTGGATAAACCTTGCCCCATACACTTCGTATTACTGAACACAACTCCGACTCACAGCCTTAGAGCTTGCTGGGTCGTCAGGCAGGTCGCAAAAAGCGGTGAAGCCATTCTTCAGACAGCACCGCCGAATAGGCGTTCATACATCGCCACCTGAATATGCCGCCGAAGTCCTGACGATCTACGAAACGCTCCCTTCAAGGAACAGGAGGAAAAGAGCTCTTAAAGAACTCGAAGAGATATATCATGTGGAAGCAACAAGTGCATGGGCAGACATGCCCATTACCTTCGAAGAAACTGACCGACCATCCATTCTTCCCGGTCATTCACCGGCCGCCTTAGTCCTGAACCCCATCATCGATGGCTTCAGGTTACACAAGGTGCTAATGGACGGCGGTAGTGGCTTAAACCTGATCTATGAAGATACCCTATAAAAATGCAGTTCGACCGATCTCGCATCGAGCATAGCAACACAACTTTCTGGGGAATCATCCCGGGGAAAGAGGTGTGCTGTTCAGGACGTATCGTCCTGGACGTAGTGTGTGGCACGCCCGAAAACTACCGATCCGAAGAACTCCTCTTCCATATCGTGCCCTTCCCCAGCGGCTACCACGCCCTGTTGGGACGTGACGCCTTCACAAAATTCCAGGCTATACCACATTACGGGTATATGAAATTTAAGATGCCAGGACCAAATGGGGTAATCAAAACCTCCAGTGATCCGAATATAGCCCTTCGGGCCGAAAACAAAATAGCAGCACTTGCCCTCGAGGCTCTAGCTGAGACCTTTGCTGCAGAAGAACTGACCGCACTTTGGTCAACAGTAGACAAGGACGATGTGATCCTCAGCAAGAGGCCCAAACCCACGTCCTTCAGACCGGCAAAGGAAATCGTTAAATTTCAGGTGCACCCGACGGACCCCAACAAGACAGCGTCCATCGGAGCTCAGCTCGACCCCGTAATGGACGAGGCGCTGCGGACATTCTTACGAGAAAATTGGGATATCTTCGCCTAGCACCCTTCTGATATGCCCGGAATCCCGTGGCGGCTAGCAGAACACAGTCTGAATATCATCGAAATCTTTAAGCCCGTCAAGCAGACTCTGCGCCGCTTTTCCGAGCCCAAGCAACAAGCTATGGGTGAAGAATTAGCCAAACTGCTAGAGGCCGGATTCATTCGGGACATTAATCATCCCGAATGGTTGGCAAATCTGGTGATGGTACCAAAGAAAGACAAATCCTGGTGGCTGTGCGTCGACTTCAAAGACCTTAACAAGGCCTGCCCCAAGGACCCTTTCCCCCTACCATGGATAGACCAGATCATTGACGCCACAGCCGGACACAATTCACTATGTTTCCTCGACGCTTACTCCGAATACCATCAGATCAAAATGAAGGAATCCGACCAAGCTGCAACCGCATTCATCACCCCATACGGGCCATTCTGCTTCAACACAATGCCTTTCGGGCTAAAGAACGCTGGAGCTACATACCAGCGCATGATCCAGACCTGTCTCGAAAAATAGGTTGGCAAAACAGTCGAGGCATACGTTGACGATGTGGTCGTTGAAACCAAACACGTCAGCCATTTGATCGACGATCTAAGGCAAACCTTTGCCAGCCTATGCGAATACGATATACGACTCAATCCGGAGAAGTGTGTATTCGGAGTTCCCGCTGGTAATCTGCTCGGATTCATCGTTTCCCATAGAGGAATAGAAGCGAATCCGGCCAAGATTCGTGCCTTATCAGAACTTGCAGTTCCCACAGAGCTAAAGCATGTCCAAAGGTTGGCGGGTTGCGTGGCGGCGCTAAGTCGCTTTATCTCCCGCCTCGGTGAAAAAGCTTTACCGCTCTATAAATTGCTGAAACGGACCAAGAATTTCGAATGGACCAATGAAGCAAAGGCGGCGTTAGAAGAAATCAAAACACTCCTGGCAAGCAATCCCATACTCACAGCACCAGGCGTGGGTGAGCCCATGTTATTATACATATCGGCCACCAACCAAGTCGTTAGCGCAGTGCTCGTCGTCGAACGAGAGGAGGAGGGACACAAATTGCGGATACAGAAGCCGGTCTATTACGTGTCAGAAGTACTAACGCAATGCAAGTCCAGATACCCGCACTACCAGAAGATAGCCTATATAGTATTTATGGCATCACGGAAACTAAGACACTACTTCCAAGAGTGTTCGGTCACAGTGGCTTCCGAAGTACCCCTGAATGATATAATCAATAACAGGGACGCCACCGGCCGCATAGCCAAATGGGCCATTGAGCTCCTTCCTTTTGAAATCACCTACATACCACGATGAGCCATTAAGTCTCAGGTGATGGCAGATTTCCTAGCCGAATGGACAGAGGCCGAGCTCCCCAGGGAATATAGTACATACTCCCATTGGACGATGTACTTCGATGGATCCAAAACTTTGGCCAGACTGGGGGCTGGAGTTGTTCTCACATCCCCCACAGGCGACAACGTTCGATACGTGTTGCAGATCATGTATGCCGACTCCAACAATGCAGTCGAATACGAAGCCCTCTTGCATGGTCTTCGAATGGCAGCCTCAATGGGCATACAGCGGCTAGAGGTACGGGGAGACTCCAACCTGGCCATCTCTCAAATCAACGGCGAGTTTGACGCCAAGAATCCAAAGATGGCGGCATATAGAAACGCCGTCCTCAAGATATCCGCACGGTTCGAGGGGCTGGATTTTCACCACGTCGCTAGAGATGACAACCAAGCTGCCGACATACTGGCTCGCATGGGGGCCAAACGCGACCCTGTCCCACCAAATACTTTCTTGGAACGGCTCTTTAAGCCATCGGTGGTTTGGCAGGACGATCACAAGAGCGCCGATCTAACCAGTGCAGACGAGGTTGTTCCCCCTGTAAACGAACCAGACAATCAAATCATCGGCGGCTCCGTAATGGACGAAACGCCCTCGGCTCACGAGGTCATGGCAGTAATCGCGCCATGGGCCGAGCCCTTCCTCGCATACCTCCTTCGCAAAGAACTACCCGATGATCAGACGAAGGCGCGACGCATAGTTCGGTGCTCCAAAGCCTACAAGGTACACGAAGGAGAGTTATACAAGAAGAGCACCACCGGAATACTGCAGCGGTGCATATCTGAGGAAGAAGGGCGGCAGCTCCTAGCCGAAGTCCATGCAGGGATGGGCGGTCATCATGCCGCAGCGAGAGCCTTAGTAAGTAAGGCCTTCCGGGCTGGTTTTTTCTGGCCCATAGCTCGGGCGGACGCCCAGTCACTTGTCAAATATTGTGTGGGGTGTCAACTTTTTGCAAATCAAAGTCACATGCCCCCAACAGCTCTTCAGACTATTCCGATCACCTGGCCCTTCGCGGTCTGGGGGCTGGATATGGTCAAACCACTTAAAGGGGGGGCCAAGAAGAATAAATACTTACTGGTCATGGTGGACAAGTTCACCAAATGGATAGAGGCAAAACCTGTCAAATCAGCCAAGTCCGGACCAGTAATCGATTTTATATCCGGCGTGGTACACCGTTACGGTGTTCCGCACAGTATAATAACCGACAACGGATCCAATTTCACGGCCCAAGAGGTCAAAGACTGGTGCGCAAAGATGGGCATCAAGCTCGATTATGCATCAGTTTATCATCCGCAGACCAATGGACAGGTCGAACAAGCAAACGGCCTCATTATGAGCAGCATTAAGCCACGTTTGGTCCGGTCTCTTCAAGAGTCCGACTATCATTGGGTTGAGGAGCTCGACTCCGTTCTATGGGGCATGCGCACAACCCCAAATAGATCGACGGGATACACACCGTTCTTCATGGTCTATGGGGCAGAAGCAGTCCTCCCCTACGACATTATTCACAACGCGCCACGGGTGCGCATGTACGAGGAAAGGGAGGCCGAGTTAGATCGGCAAGACGGCTTGGATGCCTTGGAAGAGGAGCGTGACATAGCTCGGGCCCGTTCTACCTTTTATCAACAGCAGGCCCGGCGTTACCAGAGCAGGGAGGTCAGGGCACAAGCATACAACGTGGGCGAACTCGTCCTACGGCTCACGGAGAAGCAGAAGCATAAACTCAAGGCCAAATGGGAAGGCCCCTTCATCATCGACGAAGTACTCGCAGGAGGAGCTTACCGTCTTCGGAACCCGCCTTACAACCGCCTTGAACCAAACCCATGGAACGCAGCTCGTCTCCGGCACTTCTACGGCTAGACCGGTGTCGTCATACTCTTTACCCTCCTATTTTCTTTCTTTTCTTTGTTATTTCTTCTCCCTCCCACCTTGCTTTTTGGCAGGTTTGAATTCTTTTCTTTCCCAAACTCTATGCTCGGTTCAACCGATCTTGTACTAAAGATTTTCGGCCTACACCCTTAAGTGTTAAATCCGAACATAGTACCTGGGGGCTTCTTTTGCGAAGCCAATGTTTTTATATTATAAGCACTTATGCACACTTATTTGTGTTTGCAAGTTTTCCCTTGTCGTTTTTAAGCCATCATATGCATCAATTCGAACTAAGACTTTGCCAAGCTGGGTTGCCTCGCTCCTGTGGTTACCCTCTATGTTCCCGATTGTTCGGCTAGAGGGTAAAGGGAGCACCTCTGCGATTGTTACGACCGGGTCATCTGGATACGTACCTCAGACGGGTGAAGCCAAAAGCTAGCTATCTTCAGCAGACAATTGATCGGCTATGACGGAATCAGTTAATAGTACTATGGTCATCATAACCATTACTCGGGCTTCTTCTCGAACGAAAGCCCTTAGTCGCATACTAACAGTATACGGCCTTCCACCTACGATTTCTGTAGCACCCTGAAGAAAGGTATCGATAGAGGTACTATTTTCTTCGGAAGATGTTTCTTACGCTAAGCAGTAATATAACATATCTCCCTATCTGCTTTCTGTCTGTTCGCACCACATGGCCGGATTGCCTCGTTCCCCGAACATAATTCATTCCCCTAGGGTGATAATTTACAAGGAACACTCCCATGCTCTTAGCGTGGGAGGCCGAAGCCGATGGCCGGTTAAGACAAAGTTTACAACACAGACGGAGCAGTTCCTTGATTATTAGTACATAGTTACATATAATCATACATCTGGCTGCTGATCGAGATTGTCGATTATAGTATCCAGGGAGCAATCTTCTTGTGAGAGACGGGCGGCGGGCATCACCTGATCGTATACCAGGTGGAGCGGCACTTCTTGTCCATCTGACCCTACTGGCCCAACCTGAGCCATACGCTCGGGGTTAAGTCCGGTATAGCGGGTCTTTATCATCGCCCACGCCTCTCGTGCTCCCTCTCGACAAGCCAATGTCTTCCACAGCTCAAACCTACTTCGGGCTCCCTTGAAGCGATCGACTAGTTCGGTCATCCCCTCCGGAGGTTGCTCGGCGGGCCACAATGCTTTCATCATGCTCTTCATGGCCTTCCGAGCTCGCTCATGAAGGGCGGACAGCTCTTTCAGAAGGCTTCCCTGGTAGGATCCGATCTCTTCTTCGGGTCGCCCAGACAGGAGACCTGTACAAGAGTCACGGCATGCGTGTTATGAATTAGTCATAGGAAATACCTTCTGATGTTAGAATCACACTTACCGAATATGCCCCTCTGTAATTTCTGGTTTTCTCCTTGGGCCGCGGCCAATTGAGCCTTTAAGCTCTCAATTTCTTTGGCCTGCTGTTTGTTCTCCTCCTTGAGGCGGTTCTTCTCTTCAAGGTGTCGTTGCAAAACATGACAGCCAGCCTCGTGCTGGGACTCGGCATATCGCTGAGATTCTCGGGCTACATCCAAATCTCTTTGTAATTGCCCTATTGATTCAGCTGCTACATAGTACCCTCGCGTAAGCATGGGAATATACTAAGATCTGCAGAACAGATATACTCACCATGTGCCTCCCGAGTAAAGCTCTTCACTTGCTCCAGTTCGGCCTTTACAGATTCGACCTGAGCTCGGCTGGCTTCCAGTTCCTGGGCCAGTTGTTCGCTCCGTTGCTTCGAGACCTGCATTAGTAGTAAAACGATACAGGGATCCTTAATTCGGTCGTGCCGACCAATTTAAGGCTCGGGGGCTACTAGGTTTACACGAGTGTTCGGACATTAATAACCGACTACTCACCTGCAGGCTGGACGATATTAACTTCATGGCCTCCCCGAACCCTGATCGGGCAGCTCCGAGGTGCGCGTCCGCCGTACGCAGAGCACCGAACTCTTGTTCGGAAAAGGCTGGATGACGCAGGGCTTCTCGTCGCCACCGATGATGCATAGCGCTCCCAACCTCGGATTTGGTGACGGATATGGCATCACTAGAATCAGCTGGGGTTGGATTGACGGTGGGGACCCCCATAGCAGGTTCAGCATGAGTGGAAGGCCTGGAATCTTGAGCACCGCCGGACATCCTGGCGACGTCCTCGGCGGGAGACGGCCGAACTCTTTGCCTGAATATTTTGGCAAAAGGGTCTCTTGTGAGGATTTATCAATGATAATCCCAAATCAAACGGTCAAGTGAAATACCTTTGGGATGAACTCGTAGGCGGACTCGCCCCCGTGACCGGCTCATTTGTCGGAGCCCCATTGTTTTCCGACCCAGGCACTACCGCTGCTGCCGATGTATGTCGCGCGGATCTACGGCGCTTGGGAGTAGGTGCAGGCGCGCTTGGGTCAGCGGAGGAAACTTGCCTTTTGCAGGACGAGTTTTTCTTCTTCTTGCCTGTCGCAAGGGAAGGGAAGGATCCAGGGTAATCGGCTATGATATCCACCTTGGAGCCGTCAAGGCCCTCCTGGTAGAAAACCCCGTCTTCGAGCTCGACTGACAGATTCGGGTCCTCATGGAAGCCCGGATCATCATCACGGGAATAGTCCTCGGGCTGAGGGGCCGGACAGTTAACTGTCTCGATAAAGCTCCTCCATTCCTGTTCACATAAAATTAAGGACTTCGGTCAAAAAGGGAACTATGGCCACAGGGTAGAAAGGCTTACCCATTCGATGGGATTGTGGCTTGAGTATCCCTCTTTTGTTGACCGCCGAATAAAATCTTCTTGCTCCCCTTTGTATAGGTCGGCAAGTGCGGCGGCTAACGCTGTTTGATCGGCAGGGCCCAGTCTTCGGGAGCGAGTGGTGTCGCTTGTCCCGTTGTAGCACCACAACGGGTGAATCCTCTGTTGAAGAGGCTGGACGCACCGAGTGATGGCGGCGGCCATGACGTCTATCATGGTCAGCTTATGATGGGCCAGTACCCTCACGCGGGCTGCTAGGCGCTGCACCTCAGCGCTGTCCTCTTGGGACAGGCTCTTCGGGTGCCAGTTGTACCTTTTCTTCAAAGGGGCGTCGGAGTATTCGGGCAGGCCTCTCCGAGCTGGATCGAAGAGAGGGACGCCTTCGATATAAAACCATTCCGAAGTCCATACTTCGGACTCCTTCGGCGTCCCCATGGGATATCCCGTCCCCGCTATGCGGCATACCTCGGCTCCATCGACCTCGAAAATTGTCTTGTCTTGAGTGCGAGGAACAATGTAGAAGTACTTCCTCCACAAATCGAAGTGTGCCTTGCAGCCCAGGAACATCTCGCAAAGGGCGACGAAGCCCGAGATGTGCAGGATAGACCCTGGGGTGAGATGGTGGAGCTGGATTCCATAAAACACCAGTAACCCTCTTAGGAATGGATGAATGGGAAACCCGAGACCCCGCAGGAGAAAGGGCACGAGACATATACGCTCCCCTTTTCGAGGATTGTGGAAGTTCTCCGCGAGGGCCTCACCGTTGAATGAAGACAAACCGGCGCGGACAGCTGTCAGATCCGAGGAGGGAAGGTACCCTTGGGTCTCGAGGTCCCATAGTCGAAGGAGGGACACGGAGTAGCTTGTCCAGTCCCCGGGACGGGATCCGTAAGGATGCGAGGAGGAACTGGGGGCGCTCGCCATTTTTGGTGGAGACCTTTCGCTGGAAGCTTTTTCCAATGGGAAGAAGAAGATGTGGCTTGGACCACGATTTAGTTTGTTTAAATGGGTGGTGCCTCTTTTGTGGGAGGGGTAGTTTTGTAAAAAGCTACTGAACCGCCCGTCTCCCCACGACGCGCGAGGATCAAGAAACGCTATTACTGTGGACCCAGCAATCCCGTGACGTTTGGGATTTCACCGATAACAGGATGGTTGCCGAATAAAAAGGGATGGAGGGACTCGCCTCGCAAGCCGAAGACTTCGACGTACAAGATTATCCGGATATACCTCGGCGTTGGGGGCTAGTACGGGGGCTACTGAGGGAGTCCTGGATTAAGGGGTCCTCGGGAGGCCGACCTATTTCTTATGGGCCGGACTGTATGGGCCGTTTGCCGGACACTGGATGGATCGAGGACCTTGTCTCCAGGATGGAAGCTTCAAGGATCGTGGCGTGTCCTCCAAGTTTAAAGTAGTGAATAGGCATGTTTATCCCTTCGATGTGTAACCGACCATGTGGAAACCCTAGGTACCCTCGGTGTCTATATAAGCCAGAGGGTTTTAGGTTGTAGGCCAATAGAACTCATCTAGGGTTTTAGTCATACGATCTCATGGTAGATCAACTCTGTAACCCTCATATCATCAATATAATCAAGCATGACGTAGGGTATTACCTCCATAGGAGAGCCCGAACCTGGGTAAAACACTGTCCCCTTCGTCTCTTGTTACCCTCGATTCTAGTCTCAAAGCTCGGGACCGCCTACCCGAGATCCGCCGGTTTTGACACCGACAGGAGGCACCTCATCCTCATTACTCAACAACCCATGAGTGGCATCTCTACCATTGAGAACATAAACTGGGACAGTCCAGGATTGCCCCATTCTGCTTATATCTGTAAATCTCTTGATAATTAAACTGTACTGCACCAGTGTCAGCTCATTAATCAGGACCCTGACAAGGACCCTAGACTTCTTATAGCCTGGCCTGTGCCAAAATAAGCAACGACAAAAACAAGAAATAGCTTTGATGATATAGTGCTCGGTCTGATAGTTCAGTGGGAATCCTAATAACATAACCCAATCTTCTCTTTCAATCACACGACGCCTTATATTTGGCCCTTCATCATGCCTCAGAAGGTAAAAAGTAGAAACTTCATCTAAAGCTTGCTCCCCCAAATCAACCATGGCGTCTCTAATCAATCTGTCAGTGAAACGGACTAACCCAACACAAAAGGGGTAAATCTCCCCCTCTAAAGTTTTCGCATTATGACCTTCCTACAAAATCCTTCTAACCTCGACAAGCACCGCTTCTCTTTGCAAATCAGGAGGAGGAGGAACAACAAATACCAGAGCATGTTGCGCATGATCGAGAGGCGGATCATCGACGACTACCATGTTCCTCTGCAGCCGTCCATGGGGGCTTTGCTGGATGTTCATCGCCCCTGGAACGAACTGGTACGGCATCACTGGGATGGTCGCCATAGCCGGAGGGGGGATTTGCATGGCGGGGGCGGACAGAGGCGCCTTTGCAGTGCGGAGAAAACCCTGGTTGTCTCCGGAAGTAGTATCAGAGGGGAGTCGAACTTGGTCACCGAAGGAAAAAAGCTCTGACTCCTTGTCAGCGATTGGACTTGAAGGAGACAGAACGACCGGGGAGGTATCGGGAACCCACGCAAACGGCGGGATATCCTTCCGCAATAAAGGTTTAACCACCCAAGTTTCTTTTCGGAAGTGGCCCAGCTCCTTCACGATACTCTGTTTCGGTTGCCATGGTTTACGCTGTAATATATTCTTCTATTTGCGTTTCCTAACCAGGGTCTTGGAAAAGGCCCAAGACCTACATTGCCAGCCCAAGTGGCCCAGCCGTTTACAGATACGACATCGAAGCCCAATAGTGCATGCCTTGCGTGGATGGCCGAGGGAAAGGCACTTTGAGCAAAAAAACACCCTTATGAACTGAATGTATATCTGAAATGAGATTATTGTGCAGATTGCACGTATAACCCAGGGAGATACATCTAGGGCACGAAATACCTGGGCAGTTCACCGCAATATGCCCATTCCGAAAGCATGTCTCACATCTGCATAGCTTATTGAAAATAAAATCTTTGGAAGGAACAGATTTAATGGTAACACAAGATTTGACCTGATCATTTGAATAAGATGCTTGCCAAAGATCCAGAATTTCCTCCAATTTTGACAATGGAATAGAATCCAAATAATTGCGCTGGAAAACCATGCCCACAAAAACTTGCTTGTTCTTCGCGGACAAAACTGATTCTCAAACTCCAGGGATACTACCAAACATCAATGTGGCCAAAGAATGAGCATGATCATCCACACATGAAACCATGGAATCGATGGCATAAACCCCACCAGAAAACAGTTTAGGAAAACAAGAAAGATCCGACTGAGCATTGTGGCGAAGGAAGTTGAGAGAGGTTTTGATAGCCATAGGTGATCGGGCGACAACTTCGGGAATCTCATGATCGAGATGCCAAGACTCTCCTTCATTGGAATAATCCACATAATCCTTGAATAACCGGAAGTGACAAACAAAGTTTGGCCAAATTCTGTCTTTCAAACCATAGATAAAATGACCCATGCGATTGGAGGCCACCGAAAATTTGAAACTTTGAGAACCCAATTGCAGAACATTGAAACCAAATGCCAAACCACCAACGCAACATTGAAGAACAATACCCACCGCCTCTTCCGTAAGAGGGAAAGAGGCCAAAGAGAAAGACACCACCAAGGAAAATGCCTTGGAGCCCGACGATCTAACAAAATGAACCGTAGATCCAAACCTTGCACGAACCTGATTTTCCACCTTCAGGCCAGGGGCAAAGTCCCAGTGGAGAAGGCTTGCCATCTTGATGAAGTTGATAATCTTCTAGAGGGCAGCGCACGATCTAGATCCGCAAACGCCATTGGAGGGGTGGTAGAGGGTGGAGGGGTGGAAGGAGGAGGGGGGTGGGAATCGCCATTGAGTCTATCATCTTGGAAGGTGGATCTTTTCAAAACCATATCTTCAAACCTATTTAAACCTTGAGCTCTGGCACATTTGTAAATCAATGCTTCCCTCTGCGAAGGGCTTTCCATGTTATTTATTTTTGAGTCATCATCTTCTTACTAAAAGCACCAGACTGGAGAGAACTATTGTCATTCTTATGCATTGAGTATAGTTAATGTCGAATGTGATCATGACTGGATCTTTCCTACCCTGAATTATAATATTTAGCCGCTGCTTGAACCTCAGAGGTGCTCTACATTTATGTTTTGCAGTCTCAGAAAGGGCTAGCGAATTACCATGTCACCATATTGTATCATGATTGTTTTGATAAAATTGTTGATACGTGAGATACTTTATTATTGCTCACTAACTGGTTATGTATTGCCATGAGTTATTGTGATTGCTATATTGTTATCATGGATGTGTTTACTTATGATTTATGTTGAAAACTTGAGTACTAGCTAAGCATGTGTATAATGACGAGAACAAAAGAGTTTGTAAAAGTTTTCTTTATCACTTTCAGTTTATCAACTGAATTGCTTGAGGACAAGCAATGAGTTAAGCTTGGCGGAGTTGATACATCTCCAACGTATCTACTTTTCCAAACACTTTTGCTCTGGTTTTGTCCTCTAATTTCAATGATTTGAATGAAACTAACCCGGACTGACGTTGTTTTCAGCAGTACTACCTTGGTGTTATTTTTGTGCAGAAATAAAAGTTCTTGGAATTGGACAAAAAAAATTGTGGATTTGTTCTGGAAATAATAATGAATTACTGAGCAAAGACCTGCCGGAGGGATGCCATCTGTGGGCCACAAGCTAACAGGGCGTGACCCCCCTAGGGTCGTGCCCTGATGGCTTGTGGAGCTCACGTGGCTCTCCTGACCCTAATTCCAGTCCTATAAATTCCCATTCTCGGAGGAAAAAGAGGAGAGGAGATTTCATCGCGTTTTAAGACACGGAGCCGCCGCCACATCCAGTTCTTCCTCGGGAGGGCTGATCTGGAGTCCGTTTGGGGCTCCGGAGAGGGGAAATCATCGTCGTCATCATCATCAACCCTTATCCATCAACACCGCTATGATGCTCACCACCGGGAGTGAGTAATTACTTTGTAGGCTTGCTGGTCGGTGGTGGGATTGGATGGAATTGATCATGTAATCGAGTTAAGTTTGATAGGCCTTGATCCCTATTATCCACTATGTTTTGAGATTGATGTTGCTATGACTTTGCTATGCTTAATGCTTGTCACTAGGGCCCGAGTGCCATGATTTCAGATCTGAACATATTATAATATCTCTGAATATAAGATTGATTTGGATCCTATCTTGCAAGTTGTAAGCATCTATTATGTGTCTTGATCCGCATACCCCAAGGTGACAATAATTGGGATTCTTTCCGGTGATTGCCGTAGTTTGAGGAGTTCATGTATTCACCATGTGTTAATGCTTTGTTCCGGTTCTCTATTAAAAGGAGGCCTTAATATCCCTTAGTTTCCAATAGGACCCCGCTGCCACGGGAGGGTAGGACAAAAGATGTCATGCAAGTTCTTATCGCAAGCATGTATGACTATATACGGAATACATGCCTACATTATATTGATGAACTGGAGCTAGTTCTGTGTCGCCCTGGTGTGTTACATGATCAATGTCATTCAAATATTTCCATCGTTGTACAATATCATGCAAGGCGATCGTGTGCTCACCTGGGATAACTTCAAGGAAGGATTCCGCACCGCCCACATTCCTTCTGGGATCATGGCTATCAAGAAGAGAGAATTCCGAGCGCTGAAGCAAGGAAGTGGCTCTGTCAAGGAGTACATGCAGAAGTTCAACCTGCTGTCGAGGTATGCACCTGAAGATGTCAACACAGAGGCTGCTAAGATGGAACGCTTCATGGAAGGACTTCAGCAGACCCTGCAGTATCAGCTCATAGTCTGCGACTGGCGGACCTTCTTCGACCTGGTGAACAAGGCTCTCATGCTGGAAAACAAGCGTCGTGCCATAGATGACACTCGCAAGCGCAAGATGATCAGCAAGGGTAGTTCCAGCAACCAGAAGCCTCGCCACTTGCAGCCAGCCCCAGCCAAGCCAACCTATCAGCCGCAGCAGGCTAGACCTCCTGCACCTCGTCCGAGCTACCAGCCTCAGCAGTATGCCAATCCCAGGCCAGCCTACAACAACCCCAATAACAACAACGACGGCAGTAACAACAACAACAACTATGGTCAAGTCACTTGTTTTGGGTGTGGTCAGCCTAGACACATCTCTAAGTAGTACCCCAACAAGAAGCCAGATGCACCGCGCCCCAATGCGCCCAACCAAGGTCAAGGTCGTGGAGCACCACCAAGGAACCCAGCTCCCCGCAACCAGCCCAACAATGGCAAGGGTCGTGTGAATCACGTCACCGCTGAGGAAGCCCAGGAACACCCGAACATCATACTGGGTACGTTCCTCGTCAACTCAGCCCCAGCAACAGTATTGTTTGATTGTGGAGCTTCGCATTCTTTTGTCACCCAAAAGTTTGCACTGGAGAGTGGCATGAAGCCTACACCCCTGGGTAGTTGTATGTTGATACAAACCCCGAGATCGGTGATGAAGTCCGGGATAGGTTGTAAAGGAGTTGAGATTAACATCAACGGGGTAGACTTCCTAGCAGACCCTATCATCCTGAAGTCGGAAGGCTTGGATGTTATCCTAGGCATGGACTGGTTAATCAAGAACCAAGGCTACTTGGACTGTGCCAAGAGGATCGTTACCGTAACCAATAGCCAAGGAGTGGAAGTCAAGTATGTCCCCAGCTATGCCACCACTCAAGCCCCTTAGGTTAATTGTCTGTCGGGAATTGAGTTGGATCAAGTGCTAGTGGTATGTGAATACCCGGATGTTTTTCCTGATGAGCTGACCGGAATGCCTCCTGACCGCGACATTGAGTTCATCATTGAGCTAATGCCCGGAGCAGGGCCCATCTATAAGAAGCCCTATAGAATGGGATCCGAAGAGTTGGTTGAACTGAAGAAGCAACTGGCAGAGCAGCTCAGGAAAGGATTCATTCACCCTAGTGCCTCTCCTTGGGGATCACCTGTTCTGTTTGTGTCAAAGAGGTACGGAACTATCCGACTCTGTGTCAATTACCATTCTCTCAATGAAGTCACGATAAATAACAAGTACACACTCCCCAAGATTGAAGACCTGTTCGATTAGCTGAACGGAGCCAAGGTGTTTTCCAAGATCGACCTCAGGTCAGGGTACTACCAGTTGAAGATCAGGCCCCAAGACATTCCCAAGACGGCGTTTGTAACCCGGTATGGCCTGTATGAATACACGGTCATGTCATTTGGGTTAACCAATGCCCCAGCCTACTTCATGTACCTCATGAACAAAGTCTTCATGGAGTACTTGGACAAGTTTGTTGTCGTCTTCATTGATGACATACTCGTCTTCTCCAAGTCTAAAGAAGAGCACGAGCAACATTTGAGATTGGTCCTAGACAAGCTTCGGGAGCACCAGCTTTATGCCAAATTCAGCAAGTGTGAATTCTGGCTACATGAAGTTGGATTCTTGGGTCATGTGTTGACTGCAGAAGGATTGTCAGTGGATCCTGCCAAGATTGAAGCCATGACTGAATGGCAATCCCCAACCAATGTGAAGGAACTCAGGAGCTTCCTTGGACTCGCGGGATATTACCGCAAGTTCGTCGAAGGATTTTCGAGCATTGCCCGACCCATGACTCAGCTTTTGAAGAAGGACAAGAAGTTTGAATGGACGCCGAAGTGCGAAGAAAGCTTGCAAGAGCTCAAGAAGAGGTTGACAACAGCCCCAGTGTTGGCCACCCCCGATATTCACAAGGAGTTTGTGATGTATTGTGATGCATCGAGATCCGGGCATGGAGGTGTTCTGATGCAAGAAGGCAGAGTCATAGCATATCTATCCAGACAGCTACGTCCTCACGAATAGAACTACGCTACTCATGACCTTGAGTTGGCAGCCATAGTTCATGCCTTGAAGACATGGCGACATTACCTTCTGGGGAAGCGATGTGAGATATACACAGACCATAAGAGTTTGAAGTATATTTTCACTCAGAAGGAATTGAACATGAGGCAGCGAAGGTGGTTGGAGTTGATCAAGGACTATGACCTCTGTGTTCAATACCACCCTGGAAAGGCTAACGTGGTAGCAGACGCCTTAAGCAGAAAGGCTTGTTCCTTGAATGCTATGATTAAGGAAAGGCTACCCGCCCTGTATGAAGAGCTTGAAAGCTTCGGCTTGGACCTAGTTGCACCTGGATTCCTAGCCCACCTCAAAGCAAAGCCTACCTTGATGGATGATATTAAGGAAGCTCAGAAGGGACACGAGAGCATCGAAGGCATCAAGAGGAAGGTCAAGGCAGGAAAGGCCCTAGGATTCTCAGTGGATGAGCAAGGAGTCATATGGTTTGGGAAGCGCATCTGCGTACCCAACAAAGAAGAGATCAAGAACTTGATCTTGCAAGAAGCTCATGACCCTCCATATTCCATCCATCCTGGAGGAACCAAGATGTACCAAGACCTCAAGGCAAGATTCTGGTGGCATGGCATGAAATGGGAGATAGGCACCTTTGTTGCCAAGTGTGACATATGCCAGAGAGTCAAAGCTGAGCATCAACGACCCGCTGGACTATTGCAACCTCTCAAAGTGCCTGAATGGAAGTGGGACAAAATCGGGATGGACTTCATCACCGGATTACCTAGGTCAAGCAAAGGACATGATTCCATCTGGGTCATTGTCGATCACCTGACCAAAGTAGCCCACTTCATTCCCGTCAAGACCACCTATGATGGAAGCCAGCTGGCAAACCTCTACATCAACCGCATCATGAGTCTTCACGGAGTTCCAAAGGAGATTGTGTCAGACCGAGGAACCCAGTTCACCTCAAGATTCTGGAAGAAGTTCCAAGAAGCGATGGGAACCAAGCTCTCCTTCAGCACTGCTTTTCACCCCCAGACAGGTGGGCAGACCGAGCGAGTAAATCAGATACTCGAGGATATGCTCCGTGCTTGTGTACTGGCGTACGGAGCCAAGTGGGAGGACTGTCTGCCATTTGCCGAGTTCTCCTACAACAACAGCTATCAGTCAAGTCTTCAGATGGCACCATTTGAGGTGTTGTATGGACGCAAGTGTCGTACTCCCCTCAACTGGTCGAAAACCGAAGAAGAGCTAGTCTTTGGGCCAGACATTCTCCACAAAGCAGAAAAGAAAGTTCAACTTGTCCGAGAGCGCCTCGAGACCGCCAAGACAAGACAGAAGAGCTACGCCGACTCTCACCGCCGAGAAGTGAGCTTCAACAACGGAGATCATGTCTATCTCCGAGTCACACCTCTTAAAGGGACCGAGCGTTTCCATGTCAAAGGAAAGCTTGCACCAAGATACGTCGGCCCCTTCAAGATCACCGCAAGATGAGGAGAAGTTGCTTACCAGCTAGAGCTACCCTCCGAGCTCTCCGATGTGCACAACGTGTTCCACGTGTCACAACTCCGGAAGTGTCTTCAAGTTCCCAACCGCCCCGACCTCTACAAGGACATCGACCATCAAGCCATCGACCTTCAACCAGACCTCACTTATCGTGAAAGGCTAGTTCGCATTTTGGATGAAGCGGAGCATTGCACCCAAAGCCGCACCATCAAGTACTTCAAGGTCCAATGGAGCAACCACACTGAAGCAGAAGCAACCTGGGAGCATGAAGACTATCTTAGATCTGAGTTCCCTTATCTTATTAGCGCTTAGCCTAGGAATCTCGGGGACGAGATTCTTGTAAGGGGGTAGTTCTGTCACACCATGTGTTTGTATCACTTTGCTATGCTTGGATTTAAAAAATTTGGAACCAATTAAAACTTTTTCAGTGCTTGTGCTTGTTTGAATTGTTGCTTGTTTGCTTGTTTGCTTGTTTGTGTATGGCACTCTTAGGTTCTACTCCTCTCCATACTCATCATCCTTGATCCAAACATCTTGCCCAATGATCATGCCATGTGAATAGTACCCAAAACTATTTTTATCAAAATTTATTTTGACCAAAAAGGATTTATTCAAATAAGGTTTTCAAAAACCCCTGAGTTGAGGTTTGCACTGCAAGTCCTCAAATTGGGTGGATCCTTTTTCCCCAAAGGATTTATTTGGAACCTAATATATATACTACTTCCCAAAACCACCAAATATTAATTTTAAAGATTATTTTACTATTTTATTTAAAGGATTTTTCTTAAGGCCTGAAATGGTCTTTTATAGGGAAAAATTATTTAAATGCTTTAAAAATATTTAAGAAAATTTAGGGAAACTGAGTGGACATATATTTTCCATATATATGAGTTTCAACACATGGTCATGTTCAAAATCATGGGCAAAACCCCTCAAAACCCTTTCTGCCCAAATCAAGCTTTTGAAATATTTCTATAAGAAATATTCTCAATAAATTCCAAGAAAATTCCAGCAAGTCACTCATGCTATAGGTGATGATCTTGCAAAGTTTCATCTCAATCCCCATTGATTTGATCCATCAAAATATTCCAAAACCATTCCTGTCCAGGACCAAATTTGAACAACTTTACATTGTGAAGTTTCTTCCCTTGACCCCAAACTTTGTAAGCATGTTCTATTACCCAAATAAGGATGCCACACCTAGTTGTGCATCAAGGAGAATGGAAATGCATACCTAGATCTACAGGAATCTGATTTTGTTGATTTCTAGGGTTTTACAAAGTTACATTGTGAACTTTCTTCAAAACTCCTCAAACTTGATGATCCTCTCTATTTCTACCTATATTTTCATCCTGTTAAATCTCATGGCAAGCAAACCCCATTTGCTTAGCCAAATCACCATCAAACACTTTTGCATATTTTGTAAAAAACCTTGTTTGACCCCCTACTGCTATTCTACTTGCCTCCAAAATTTTACCACAGTCCGTTACTGATGTGTTTCACCTCCAGTAAAAACCCCATGGCCATTGATCATTGATTGATGGGGTAAAACATCATTTTTACCCCCTGGACAACAGGAATTTCCTCCTCTCTCCCCTCCCCTCTTATTCTATCAGCTATCCAGGGCATCCAATGCCCTACCGAAGTTGTTTACCCTCCCCTAGATGCCCTAGACATGAGCGGCCAAGCCCTAGGCGCCAAAAACATGTCGTGGCATGCCAAAATCGCACTCCAGAGCGCGCTACAGTGTGCACCCGCACTGTAGCTGCCACCCAACCAGAGCCCCTGACAGCCTCGGGACCTCCAGCCGTGTCCCCCTGGCCCACCTAGACGTCCTCACCACGGCAAGCTGCCGGCCCCTTCCTCCCTCTCTCTCCAGCGGCGTCCCACACGCGCGGCACGGCCGCCCGGTTCGGCCAACCGGTGGCTTCACACGTGAGACGCGCCCGACTCCTCCCCAGCTCTCTCTCCTCCTTCCACTAGATCTAGGCAAGCCTCACGAACACCGCATAGAGGCCAGGGCCCCCTCCCGTGGCCATCCGAGCCGTTCCCGCGGGCGACCGTGGGCTTCGTCCATGGTGAACCTCGGGATCACTATTTAAGCGAGCCCCGCACCCCTCTCTACCCTCTGGCCGCCCCCTCCAGCATCCAATTGCCCCCCTGTGCCACCCAATCGACCTCCCCCTCTCTCTGTGCTCGACGCGAGCCGGAGCTCTGCCGCCTCGGGCCGCCGACGTCCGGCCACGGTGAGCCTCCTCCGGCCCCGTTCCCTCTCCCCGTGGTCCTCTCTCTCTCCCGTGATCTCTTTCCCCCCTTTTTCCGTGCCTATTGCAGCTCGAAGCGGCCGTTCCCACCTCGAGCCGAAGCTCCTCCGCTCGGGTTCAACATCGCCGGCGATTCCGTCTCCTCCGGCGACCACCTCCGGCAACACGCGATTGGCGACGCTCCCCTGAGCACGCCTGGACCATCGGTATACCTCGCCGTCGATCGCACCGTCACCGGTGAGCTCCTCTGCTCCATGTCGCGAGGTGAGGGATGACAGGTGGAGCCCACCTGTCATACCCTCACTCCCCCCTCTCGCTGCCAGGCAGGGCCCGCGGGCAGGTTTAAATAAAACATGCCGCGCGCGCCGTTTCCTCCTGGGCCGAATTCCCCCTGGGCCGGCTCAGCTGCGGCCGTTTTGGCCCAAGCGCTCTGTTGCTTCTTCTTTTTCTTTATTTCTGGCATCTTGCAAAAATTCCACTGGTCAAAATAAAATTCCAATGCCAAATATTTTTCCACCACAAATCTTGTAATATTCTGTAGAATTTTACAGTGCCATTTGTATATTTTTTTGAAAACCTTTTATCTACTGTTTTATTTTAAAACCTCTTTTAGGCATTTTTAGCCTCTGTTTTAAATAGTTTGAAAAACCTTTTTAACTACAAAACCCTAGACAAATATTCTTGGAATAGTTTGTAGTATTTATCATAGTAGGGTAGCATTTTAGAAGTAGAGTTTGTGCTCTGTTTTTGTGATGATTCTTATTATTACCATTATTTTATCGCGACGATAGATTACGCTGTTGACAAGGGAGTTGGACCCGAAGACTTTGAAGACCCTGAAGAATTTGTTGAGCCAGGCAAGCAGCCCTTTGACCATGATAAGAAACTTTTCATGTATGACATATAGCACTTGTTGTTTCGATGATTTGATCATGATGTGGTGTTCCCCCTTCGGTGGGATGCCTCCGATACTCTACCATTGATACTTGCATCATGCATGACCCTACCATTCTTATGAGGGTTGTGCGGGTGGGAGTACTTAGGTTGCTAGTAGTGCTACGCAAGTGGGATGGGAATATGCATGGTGTTGGAAACAAAATGGTTTCAAAGACTTTTCGAAAACCCCGTCGGGTGCCACTAATGCCGGAGGGAGATGATGTTGAGTTGGGTAACCACTTGAGAAAGAAGTGGCGTACCGGAGCAAGTGAGTGTGTGTGTTTTCGAAAACGGATTAGATTTAAGATTGTCGACCGTCCCAACCTTACATGCACAACCACGATACCCCTTATGGGACGGGGCTTTGTTGATTACTTTGATAGGTACTAGCATAGAGCCCGCATTACTAGTGGCAGGAGTGACATGGTCACTCTCGATACGGGGTCGTGCCGGAAAGGACGATCATGCGCTGTCTTCATAGGCACCGGGCACACCGTTGGTCCCTGCATGGATGTTACTTGTGATGTACATCATGTGGGCTGTGTACGAATCGAGTGGACTCTTTGTTTAGTATCGTCAGGGGAAAGGCATTGTTCAGGTGCTTACCTCGGGTATGTAATATACCGCGAGTCGTGGATGATACGGAAGTTCCACGAGTCTTGTGGGTAAAGTGTGAAACCTCTGCAGAGTGCAAAACTATTCAAATAGCCATGACCATGGTCAAGGACAGTTGGGTGGTGCTGCTTAAACTACGTCCAGATGTTTTCTCAAACTGGTGTGTGTGTATGTTGCCGGCAAAGGTGATACTTGAGCTAAGTCCGATGACTTGGCATGATGATGAACATGAGATGTTCAACCCTTGCTTATGATGATAACTGAGACTTGTTCACATGAATACCTGTCGACCGTTGATGCATGCTTACTCAAGGTTGCTTGATCATATCATTGCAATTAAAATCAGCTTTTTGCAAAACTTACCTACTTAGTGCTATAGCATGCATTGTTATACCTTGTTCCACAACTTGGGTTGCTTGCGAGTACATTCAAAGTACTCATTGGCTTGCCACTGGTTATTTAAATGGCCAGGCATGGAAGAACAGGAATACGGTGAAGAATTCGTTGGTGACGAACATGCGAACTAGGATGCTTCCCAGTCAGAATGCATGTAGGTTCAAGGCAGATGGCATGGGTTCACGCTTTCGACCAAGATTTCGACTGCTTATTATGTTTAAGTGTTTGGCCCTTGCGGCCCTATCTATGTAAGACTTGGCCTAGCTGGCCCCTATTTGTGTAAGACGGTATGTAAGTGTTGACACCAGATTTTGGCATGGTCAAAAACATAATTAAGAAGGCCTCAAATGGAAAAGTGCTCAAAGTGAGAAAGTTCCGTATCGTCGAAAGGATAAACTTTGATATTTGGGCCATAGCCATCCGAGCTCAGCTCTAAGGCCGAAGTTGTGTTCGAAGTACTGATTTTGTATGCAGAACACTATTCGGCTGATTACGCCCCAAAGATGGCCTCATATGAGAAAAGTTTCTACACGGATTGTCTTCGTCTCGTCGAATTGGTCGATTTTGATATAAAATCGTCTCAATCCGAGATCGTATGCAAAAGTTACGGCCGTTACAAGATGCTGCTACAGCAGAGGGCGGTAGTACCGCTCCCATAAGCGGAAGTACCGCTTGAGCGGTACTACCGCGCCTAACTACCGCTCTACTACCACTTAAGAAAATTCTTCTGGACCCCCGATGCCCCCAAGCGGTAGTAGCGCGGTACTTAGAGCGGTACTACCGCTTTAAGCGGTACTACCGTGCCTATAAACGGTACTACCGTGCCCAGATTCGGGTAGATTTTGGAAATCCGAATTTGGCTAGTATTTTTGACTCTTTGGACGGAAACTTGGGTCCATACCTTGTACGGAAAGTACAACCCCCTCTTAAATAGAAGAGGTGATGGCCGATTGAAACAACACACAATCGAACAAACACATCTACATCTTTTTACCCTACTTTTATCCCTCTCCCTTGTATCTTTCTTCTCGTTCTTCGTTCGTTCTTCGTATTGAAGTGCGGAGATCCTCGAGGCCCTAGGGGCGAGCGAATCGAGCTAGGGCAGCCCATCGTCCATCCGTGACTCCTGACGGGTTCCATCCCGGTGAAGCGGTGCGTCGGGTCTCAAAAGCGCCCGCCGGATTGCTTGCGTACCGCGCTTCCGGACGGGCCTCCTTCGACGTGAGCTGCGGTGCATCACCCCCGGCGTCGAGGGTACAAGTGACGCGTTCGTGTGCGAACACACTTTTTGGCGACTCCGCTGGGGATGAAAGATCAAGAATCATCATCAACCATGTCAAATCTTCCCCAACCCTCAGAAGTTAGCGCCGATAACATCATTAAGCCCGGTCTTGATGAGCTATCGGAGGAACATTGCCAGGCCTACGAAGCGCTCAAGAAACAGCGTGAAGAGGCTTTTGAGGCGCTCAAGAAGAAGCGCGAGGAGGAGGATTTGGAGGCGTTTCTTTCAAGTTTCAAGAAGGACCGCCAAGGCAACATCACTCCGATTGGAGAAATCAGGTTACCTCCTCCCATTGATGAGCAAGATGAAATCACTGTGAGCAAAGTTTTTTCTCCTGAGCAACTGGCTATGATTGAAAGTCTTGTTAGTAAGGGTAATGTGATGGCGTACAATTCTTTCATGGCAAATACCAATGCTCAGAAAAATATGCCGCCGTCATCTAGTGGTAATGTTGGTGTATCCATTAGCCCAGAAAAACCTAATCCAACTTTACCTATTTCATCGGCACCTCCCATGCAACAACATTACAATTTGCCGATGAATTTTTATCCTAGCCAAACCAATCAACTTGTGGCTGCACCTACATACCCTAATCCTATTATGAGTGTGCCCAATTCGGCGTCTACGCCGAATTACTTTGTCACATCACCTATGAATACAAGCATGTTTGGTCTTCCGTCGAATTATGTTTCGGCGCCTACTCCACAAGTTGTATCACTAGCTAGTTCCCAAGTTGCCCCTATGTCATTGCCACAAGCATCTTCATCTACCTCGGATCCAATTTTAGCCAAATTAAGGGAGGATTTGCATAAGATGTTTCAAGAAACTTTCGGAAACGAGCCGAAAGTAAAGAGTCGTGTGTATCAAAAGCCTTATCCTGAACACTTCGACGCAGTTTTGTACCCTCCAGGTTATAAGGTTCCTGATTTTGTCAAATTTAGTGGAGAGGGCACAAAAACAACTTGGGAGCATGTGAGTCAGTATCTAGCACAGTTGGGTGAAGCAAGTTCCATAGAAGAATTGAAAGTGCGGTTATTTCCCTTATCTTTAACTGGCACCGCATTTTCATGGTTTGCTGCTTTGCCACCTGGCTCAATTCTCTTATGGTCGCAACTAGAGCAAAAGTTTCATGATCACTTTTATAGTGGCGACAATGAGCTTAAGTTATCGCATCTTACATCGGTTAGGCAAAAGCATGATGAATCGGTCACCGATTATGTCAAAATATTTAGAGATATAAAAAACCGATGCTATAGCTTAGTGATAACCGAAAGAGACTTGGCGGATCTTGTCCTTAATGGTTTGAAAACTCACATTAAGGAGAGGCTAGAAAGTTATGAATTTTTAAATATTAACCAAGTCTTGCAGAAAGCTTTGGCTCAAGAAAGCCGAAGTAAAGAGATTCATAGGTCAACAACCGATCGTCCTAGAATGCATATGCTTGATTATAATGATGAATATTCGGACGATGAGGTTGATGTCTGTACCACTGAATTTGTTTGGTCCTCAAAGGCCAAACCCTATGCATGCAATGCTCTTAAGCCGATTCGTAAGAATCGTGATGAGGAGATGAAATTTACTTTTGATATATCCAAGTGTGATAGAATATTTGATGCTCTCTTGCAAGAAAAGATGATTAGAATATCACACACCATACCGCCGTTTGAGGAGCTGAAACGGCGTGCTTATTGCAAATATCATAATTCATTTTCTCATGCTACTAATGATTGCAATGTTTTTCGGAGACAGATACAATCGGCCATTAATGACGGACGATTGAGTTTTTCTGAGATGCAAGTTGATAGACAGCCCTTCCCAATGAATACCATGACTTTGGAGGGGAAGAAAATGTTAATTCGGACTAACATAGCCGAATCAGCTAATAAAGACAATATTGTCATTGGTGAGCCCAGGAAGAACAAAGATGGCGACAAGATCTTGGGGAGGCAAGTCGTGCTTGAGAAGCAATCCGATGGTGGAGAGGTAATCAAGATCACCATAAAAAATCCTGCACTTGGGGGGCAACCACAAGTACAAGAGGATACTCATGTTGAATTTATCAAGCCCAAGAATTCCGAAGTTGGCAAGTGTAAAAGGAGTGAAGCTAAGCACAAGCGAATCAAGCCAACTTTTGATATGTTGCTATCTAAATATGCAAGTCAAGCGGCCCGTTCTAGCTCCAATCGGCCATCATATTCAAAACGTTCAAGATCACCTCCGAAGCAAGAGTTTCGACACTATGCAAGGCCATATGGGTCATGGGCACCGGCACCATGGATGCCGCCACCCCCCTATGCGCCATATTACATGGGAGACTTCAATGGAGGATGGGGGCAGCCCCCAATGGCTCCTTATGCTTTTCATATGGGGTGGACAACACCTAGAAGGCCTGCTCACAAAAAGCTTTATTATCCTACACAAGGCCGTTCAAGCCATGGTGCTAATCGGCCAACAAAAAATTCTCCAAGCGAAGCAGAATCTAGGGATCCCAAGTATATTCAACCTAAGTGGTGTCCTCCCGGTCTGTCCAAGACACAAAAAAGGAGATTACAACGTATGAGGAGCCGCGAGAAGGCGGCACATGAAGTAGAAGAGCAAAAGGACGAATTGTTCAATAAAATTCGGCCCGTGGCGCCCACAAAACAAGTGTGGAGGCCTAAACAAAAAGGGAACGCAGATGCCTCTACACTAGCTACAACAGCACCTACGCCACCAAAAAAGGATGATGCAGCCCTTATTACATCGTCCACGCCACCTGAAACATCCCCTTTGATTGAGGAAATTTTAAGTCCAATATACACATTGGGAGATGAAGATGAGATGGAGGATTTTGAATCTACGCCGGTTCGGGATGGTGGCAATCGACTTCAAGATGTATACTTATCATCCTAAGCACAAACATGGCCGATATATGATTATCGCCCTAAGAGCAAACATGGCCGATATATGATTATCTCCCTAAGCACATATAAATGGCCGATGGAGTGTTGACATCGTCCTTAGAGAAATATCTATGCAAATTATTTTTCGGCACACAAGTTTTGCCGAAAAACAGGGGGGCATGTGTTGACACCAGATTTTGGCATGGTCAAAAACATAATTAAGAAGGCCTCAAATGGAAAAGTGCTCAAAGTGAGAAAGTTCCGTATCGTCGAAAGGATAAACTTTGATATTTGGGCCATAGCCATCCGAGCTCAGCTCTAAGGCCGAAGTTGTGTTCGAAGTACTGATTTTGTATGCAGAACACTATTCGGCTGATTACGCCCCCAATATGGCCTCATATGAGAAAAGTTTCTACACGGATTGTCTTCCTCTCGTCGAATCGGTCGATTTTGATATAAAAATCGTCTCAATCCGAGATCGTATGCAAAAGTTACGGCCGTTAAAAGATGCTACTACAGCAGAGGGCGGTAGTACCGCTCCCATAAGCGGAAGTACCGCTTGAGCGGTACTACCGCGCCTAACTACCGCTCTACTACCGCTTAAGAAAATTCTTCTGGACCCCCGATGCCCCCAAGCGGTAGTAGCACGGTACTCAGAGCGGTACTACCGCTTTAAGCGGTACTACCGTGCCTATAAACGGTACTACCGTGCCCAGATTCGGGTAGATTTTGGAAATCCGAATTTGGCTAGTATTTTTGACTCTTTGGACGGAAACTTGGGTCCATATCTTGTACGAAAAGTCCAACCCCCTCTTAAATAGAAGAGGTGATGGCCGATTGAAACAACACACAATCGAACAAACACATCTACATCTTTTTACCCTACTTTTATCCCTCTCCCTTGTATCTTTCTTCTCGTTCTTCGTTCGTTCTTCGTATTGAAGTGCGGAGATCCTCGAGGCCCTAGGGGAGAGCGAATCGACCTAGGGCAGCCCATCGTCCATCCGTGACTCCTGACGGGTTCCATCCCGGAGAAGCGGTGCGTCGGGTCTCAAAAGCGCCCGCCGGATTGCTTGCGTACCGCACTTCCGGACGGGCCTCTCAAAGCGCCCGTCTGCTCCCGTAGCTCCAGAGAAAACCCTCTCCTCTTCTCAGCTTCTCCCTTTCCCCATGGCGTCTGGAGGAAATGCTGCCGGCGCGGTGAAGCGCGCGGGGCCGTCAGCTTCCTCGCCTTCTTCCGGAGGCAGCGGCGGGGGGCCCTCTGGGTCGGCGGAAGTTCGCCGGCGCTGGGTCATGGTTGATGAATAAGTGCTCCGCCGCCTCCTTCTTTCTTTGTTGACATGTCTAGTGCACCGGACCTGATCATCTCCTCCTTTCAGGGTGCCTGTGTCCAAGAAACGCAGGCTCGGCGAACTCCAGGAGGAGGTGGACGTGCTGCGGGCCCAGGTGGCGAGCGCCGAGGCTGCCCTCCAGACCGCCCTCAGGGGCGAAAAGGAGGCCAGGGCGGAGTTGGCGTCTGATACGTCTCCGTCGTATCTATAATTTTTGATTGTTTCATGCCAATATTCTACAACTTTCATATACTTTTGGCAACTTTTTATATTATTTTTGGGACTAACATATTGATCCAGTGCCCAGTGCCAGTTCCTATTTGTTGCATGATTTTTGTTTCGCAGAAAATCCATATCAAATGAAGTCCAAACGGGATAAAAACTTACGGAGATTTTTTTTGGAATATATGTGAATTTTGGGAAAAAGAATCAACGCGAGACGATGCCCGAGGTGACCACAAGCCAGGGGGCGCGCCCTACCCCCTAGGCGTGCCAGGCTGGCTTGTGGCCACCCCGTAAGGCGGTTGGTGCCCTTCTTTCGCCGCAAGAAATCTAATATCCGGATAAAAATCGTGTTAAAATTTCAGCCCAATCGGAGTTACAGATCTCCGGGAATATAAGAAACGGTGAAAGGCCAGAATCTGAGAAGGCAGAAACAGAAGGAAACAGAGAGAGAGATCCAATCTCGGAGGGGCTCTCGCCCCTCCGCCGCCATGGAAGCCAAGGACCAGAGGGGAAACCCTCCTCCCATCTAGGGGGGAGGCCAAGGAATAAGAAGAAGGAGGGGGGCTCTCTCCCGGTGGCACCGGAACGCCGCCGGGGCCATCATCGTGACGGCGATCTACTCCAACAACTCTGTCATCTTCACCAACACCTACATCACCTTCCCCCATCTATCTATAGCGGTCCACTCTCCCGCAACCCTCTGTACCCTCTACTTGAACATGGTGCTTTATGCTTCATATTATTATCCAATGATGTGTTGCCATCCTATGATGTCTGAGTAGATTTTTGTTGTCCTATGGGTTGATTGATGATCATGATTGGTTTGAGTTGCATGTTTTATTATTGGTGCTGTCCTATGGTGCTCTCCGTGTTGCGCAAGCGTGAGGGATCCTCGTTGTAGGGTTTGCAATATGTTTATGATTCGCTTATGGTGGGTGGCGTGAGTGACAGAAGCACAGACCCGAGTAAGTAGGTTGTTTGCGTATGGGAATAAAGAGGACTTGATACCTTATAATGCTATGGTTGGGTTTTACCTTAATGATCTTTAGTAGTTGCGGAAGCTTGCTAGAGTTCCAATCATAAGTGAATATGATCCAATTAGATAAAGTATGTTAGCTTATGCCTCTCCCTCATATAAAATTGTAATGATGATTACCGGTCTAGTTATCGATTGCCTAGGGACAATTCCGCAACTCCTACCACCACTTTTCCACACTCGTTAAACTAACTTAGTTGTTTATTTATCTAAGCAGCCCCTAGTTTTTATTTACGTGCTCTTTATTATCTTTCAAACCTATCCTATCACACCTACAAAGTACTTCTAGTTTCATACTTGTTCTAGGTAAAGCGAACGTTAAGCATGCGTAGAGTTGTATCGGTGGTCGATAGAACTTGAGGGAATAATTGTTATACCTTTAGCTCCTCGTTGGGTTCGACACTCTTACTTATCGAGAAACGCTACAATTGATCCCCTATACTTGTGGGTTATCAAGACCTTTTTCTGGCGCCGTTGCCGGGGAGCAATAGCGTGGGGTGAATATTCTCGTGTGTGCTTGTTTGCTTTATCACTAAGTAGATTTTATTTGATGTTCTAAGTTATTCTCTATCTTTAGTTATGGATATGGAACACGAAATACCAAAAAAATTAGGTGTACTTGCTACTCATGGAGATGGGGAACCTCCTAAATCCCTCGATGCTCGTTATGTGGAAAATATTATGCACTACTTTGATAATCCTGAGAAAACCCCATTCAACTTGATAATGGGATACACGTTGGATCAACGTGAATACTTTAGGGATTATCGCTTATCTCAAAAAGGGAAACACTTATGGGATCAAATTAGAATACTAGGATGGTTTGCTTGGGATGCATGCTCGAGATGTGACTTTACTTGTTGCTCTAATATAGAAGCTCGACACCTCCCCTTTCAATGCAAATTGAATGATAATGAAACCTTAGCTTCTTATGCTAAAGGTATTTATGATTACTATGATGTGGAACGAATAGAAGAATTTGTTGTTTTTAAAGGTGCTTATGAAATTGCTTCTTTGCTTGAAAAGTATGATGATGATGTTCCTTACGAATCTGAAATTTTTTGCCATACTTAAATATTTCTATGAGAATTATGATTGCAATGCTGATATTATTGAATTTATTGAAAGAATGAGCGCTGCTTTGGAAGAGACTAATATTTTGCAGGAATCTATGGAAGAAGAAATTGATGACACTGTGAGCTCATTGGATGAAAAAGATGAGGAGGAGAGCGAAGAACAAAAGGAGGAAGAGCGGATTAGCTACCCATGCCCACCTTCTAATGAGAGTAACTCTTCAACTCATACATTGTTTAATTTCCCTTCGTTCTTACCGAAGGATGAATGCTATGATAATTGCTATGATCCCTTGGATTCGTTTGAAATATCCCTTTTTGATGAACTTGATGCTTGCTATGCTTGTGGCCATGATGCCAATATGAATGATGCTTATGGAGATGAACTTGCTATAGTTCCTTATGTTAAACATGAAATTGTTGCTATTGCACCCACACATGATAGTCCTATTATCTTTTTGAATTCTCCCAACTACACTATATCAGAGAAGTTGCACTTATTAAGGATTATATAGATGGGTTGCCTTTTACTATTACACATGATGATTTTGATAGATATAATATGCATGTGATTGCTGCTCCTACTTGCAATTATTATGAGAGAGGAACTACATCTCCACCTCTCTATGTTTCCAATACGATAAAATTGCAAGAAACTGTTTATACTATGCATTGGCCTTTACTTTGTGTGCATGAATTGTTCTTTTATGACATGCCGATGCATAGGAAGAGGGTTAGATTTCGTTGTTGCATGATATATGTTACTTTGTGCTCACTACTAAATTACAAATCATTGTTAATTAAAATTGGCTTTGATATACCTTGGGATCCGGGTGGATCCATTACTTGAGCACTTTATGCCTAGCTTAATGGCTTTAAAGAAAGCGCTGCCAAGGAGACAACCCGGAAGTTTTAGAGAGTCATTTTATTCTGTTGTGTGCTTTTATATAGTTCAAAAACAAAAAAATAAAGTGGGGAACCTAAAACTTTTCAAAAAGAAAAGTGAAAGTAAGAAGGACGAGCACCGTTGAAGTGGGGGAGCTCCTTGAACTTTGTTCATGCCCATGGAAACTTTGCAAATCTTGAATTACAGAAACTTTTCAACAAAAATAATTATCCCCTTGTACAAATCCATTGTATTATAAAAATAATGTGCCAAGATTTTCCTTTAGGATGATTAGATTGCTTGTTTGGTGTGTGCAGTGCAAAAACAGAAACTTTGACTGTAGTGCGTGAATTTACATTTTTTTACTGGAATGTCAAAAGTTTCTGAATTTTTTACACAGTACTTATATGCAAATTTTTTATTTTTGCCTAATTTTTCAGAATTTTTAGAGTTACAGAAGTATATTCAATGTTCAGATTGCTTCAGACTGTTCTGTTTAAGACATATTCTGTTTTTTATGCATTGTTTTGCTCGTTTTGATGAAACTATCGATTGTATCGGTGGTATAAGCCATGGAAAAATTATAATACAGTAGCTAAAATGCAAAAATAAAATATGAATTGGTTGGCAACAGTACTTAAAGTTGTGATTTGCTTTATTATACTAACGGATCTCACGAGGGTTTTGTTAAGTTTTGTGTGATTGAAGTTTTCAAGTTTTGGGTGAGATCACGATGGATAAAGGAATAAGGAGTGGAAAGAGACTAAGCTTGGGGATGCCCGAGGCACCCCAAGGTAATATTCAAGGACTCCCAAGAAACTAAGCTTGGGGATGCCCCGGAAGGCATCCCCTCTTTCTTCTAACAACCATCGGTAATTTTACTTGGAGCTATATTTTTATTCGTCACATGATATGCGTAAATCTTGGAGCGTCGTGTGATTTTTATTTTTCTTTTAATAATGCACCATGCTGGTATGAGAAAGTCCTTGGTTGATTTATAGAAGGCTCTTTGCACCTCACTTATATCTTTTGAGTATGACTTTATAGAATGCTTCATGTGCTTCACTTATATCATTTGAAGTTTGGATTGCCTGTTTCTCTACACATAGAAAACCGTCATTTGTAGAATGCTCTTTTGCTTCACTTATATTTGTTAGAGCGTGGGCAAATCTTTTGTAGAAAGAATTAAACTCTCATGCTTCACTTATATCTATTTAGAGAGTTAACAGGAGTTGGTCATTCACATGGTTAGTCATAAAATCCTACATAAAACTTGTAGATCACTAAATATGATATGTTTGATTCCTTGCAATAGTTTTGCGATACAAAGATGGTAATATGAGAGTCATGCTAGTGAGTAGTTGTGAATTGGAGAAATACATGTGTTGAAGTTTGTGATTCCCGTAGGATGCACGTATGGTGAACCGTTATGTAACGAAGTCGGAGCATGATTTGTTTAATGATTGTCAACCTTTGTGTGAGGGTCGGGAGCACGCGATGGTTAACTCCTACCAACCTCTCCCCTAGGAGCATGCGTCTAATGCTTTGTTTGATAACTAATAGACTTTTGCAATAAGTATGTGAGTTCTTTATGACTAATGTTGAGTCCATGGATTATACGCACTCTCACCCTTCAACCTTTGCTAGCCTCTCTAGTACCGCGCAACTTTCGCCGGTGCATCAAACCCACCTTCCTCAAAACAGCCACCATATATTTTCCTCAAAACAGCCACCATACCTACCTATTATGGCATTTCCATAGCCATTCCAAGATATATTGCCATGCAACTTCCACCGTTCCGTTTTTCATGACATGCATCACCACTTTCATATTGCATATAGAGTCATATTTTGTTCTAGGTATCGAGTTATAAGTAAATAAAAGTGTGATGATTTCCATTATTAGAGCATTTGTCTCGTGTGAGAAAAGGATGATGGAAGCTATGAATCCCTCACAAGTTGGGATGAGTCTCCGGACTTTACAAAAAATAAAAGAGGCCAGCGAAGCCCAAAATAAAAAAAAAGAGGCCAAAGATGCCCACCAAAAAAATAAAAAAAAGGGGAAGAAAAAGAAAAAAAGGAGAGAAAGAGAGAAGGGACAATGCTACTATCTTTTTCCACACTTGTGCTTCAAAGTAGCACCAAGATCTTCATGATAGAGAGTCTCCTATTTTGTCTCTTTCATATAGCTAGTGGAATTTTCATCATTTGCACGACCACTTAGTTTTCTTTTTGAGCTTTCATACACTTATAGCTCTTGTGCACCCGTTGCATGGCAATCCCTACTCACTCACATTGATATCTATCGATGGGCATCTCCATAGCCCGTTGATACGCCTAGTTGATGTGAGACTATCTTCTCATTTTTTTTCCTTGCAACCTCCACCATATTCTATTCCACCTATAGTGCTATATCCATGGCTCGCGCTCATGTATTGCATGAGAGTTGAAAAGGTTTGAGAACATAAAAAGTGTGAAACAATTGCTTGACTTGTTCATCGGGGTTGTGCATGATTTAGATACTTTGTGTGGGGAAGATGGAGCATAGCCAGACCATATGATTTTGTTGGTGTGCTCGAAGTATTACTGTTTTTATGTCAATATGGACTATTGTTTGAATCACTCATGTCTTAATATTCATGCCATGATTAGATTATATGATCAAGATTATGCTAGGTAGCATTCCACATCAAAAATTATTTTTTTATCATTTAACTACTCGAGGACGAGCAGGAATTAAGCTTGGGGATGATGATACGTCTCCGTCGTATCTATAATTTTTGATTGTTTCATGCCAATATTCTACAACTTTCATATACTTTTGGCAACTTTTTATATTATTTTTGGGACTAACATATTGATCCAGTGCCCAGTGCCAGTTCCTGTTTGTTGCATGTTTTTTGTTTCGCAGAAAATCCATATCAAATGAAGTCCAAACGGGATAAAAACATACGGAGATTTTTTTTGGAATATATGTGAATTTTGGGAAAAAGAATCAACGCGAGACGATGTCCGAGGTGACCACAAGCCCGGGGGCGCGCCCTACCCCCCTGGGCGCGGCAGGCTGGCTTGTGGCCACCCCGTAAGGCGGTTGGTGCCCTTCTTTCACCGCAAGAAAGCTAATATCCGGATAAAAATTGTGTTAAAATTTCAGCCCAATCGGAGTTACGGATCTCCGGGAATATAAGAAACGGTGAAAGGCCAGAATCTGAGAAGGCGGAAACAGAAGGAAACAGAGAGGGAGATCCAATCTCGGAGGGGCTCTCGCCCCTCCGCCACCATGGAAGCCAAGGACCGGAGGGGAAACCCTCCTCCCATCTAGGGGGGAGGCCAAGGAAGAAGAAGAAGGAGGGGGGCTCTCTCCCCCTCTCTCCCGGTGGCACCGGAACGCCGCCGGGGCCATCATCGTGACGGCGATCTACTCCAACAACTCTGTCATCTTCACCAACACCTACATCACCTTCCCCCATCTATCTATAGCGGTCCACTCTCCCGCAACCTGCTGTACCCTCTACTTGAACATGGTGCTTTATGCTTCATATTATTATCCAATGATGTGTTGTCATCCTTTGATGTCTGAGTAGATTTTTGTTGTCCTATGGGTTGATTGATGATCATGATTGGTTTGAGTTGCATGTTTTATTATTGATGCTATCCTATGGTGCTCTCCGTGTCGCGCAAGCGTGAGGGATCCTCGCTGTAGGGTTTGCAATATGTTTATGATTCGCTTATGGTGGGTGGCGTGAGTGACAGAAGCACAGACCCGAGTAAGTAGGTTGTTTGCGTATGGGAATAAAGAGGACTTGATACCTTATAATGCTATGATTGGGTTTTACCTTAATGATCTTTAGTAGTTGCGGATGCTTGCTAGAGTTCCAATCATAAGTGCATATGATCCAAGTAGATAAAGTATGTTAGCTTATGCCTCTCCCTCATATAAAATTGTAATGATGATTACCGGTCTAGTTATCGATTGCCTAGGGACAATTCCGCAACTCCTACCACCACTTTTCCACACTCGTTAAACTAACTTAGTTGTTTATTTATCTAAGCAGCCCCTAGTTTTTAGTTACGTGCTCTTTATTATCTTGCAAACCTATCCTATCACACCTACAAAGTACTTCTAGTTTCATACTTGTTCTAGGTAAAGCGTACGTTAAGCGTGCGTAGAGTTGTATCGGTGGTTGATAGAACTTGAGGGAATATTTGTTCTACCTTTAGCTCCTCATTGGGTTCGACACTCTTACTTATCGAGAAAGGCTACAATTTATCCCCTATACTTGTGGGTTATCAGCGTCCCTCCAGGCCCAGGTCAAGGAGGCGGCCGACGCCGTGCAGGCCGCACAGGACGAGGCGGTGTATGCCAAGATGCTGGAGTCCCAGCGCGCCAAGAAGTACCTTGACATCGCCCACCGCGCGGCCGACACGGTGAGTCGGTTCCTCAGGGAAGCCCCCACGCTACCCTGCGCGCACGGTGACGGGGGCTACCTTGACTTCTTCCGCAAGGTGGTGGAGGCACTGGAGACCGACGTCTCCCGCGTGAACGCGGACAACGAGGCCGACGCGCGTGACCTCCTGGACCTGGCCTTGACGTGCGTCTTCTCCAACCTTCGCCACCACGCCCCAGAGCTCGACCTCCGGTGCATCGGAGAGCGGGTGCCCGACGAGCTCCGGAGGCCCCTCCGGGATGAGGTGCGCATGCACGTGGAGTCCCTGGTGGAGCGGTTTGTCCAGGTGCCCGCCTCCGGTGGGGAGGGCGGCTCCTGCGCCGAGGCGGCCGGCGACTCGGACGGCGACATCGACTCCTCCACCTAGGTCCCCCTTGTCTTCTTTTCCTGGTGCCTGTAATATTTAAGAAGAACCCGGCCCCTGAGGGCGTCAGTCTTTTGCATATTACCTTCGTCCTCTTCCTTCCTTCTCTGAAATCATTGTTCGCCTGCTTGTTGTGACGTGACTTAGTTTCTTGTGCGGGGCTTGGCGCCATTGTCGGTGCGGCCCGGTGATGGTGGCCGGCAGGGCCCTCGCGAGGCGCTCTCTCCTGAGGGGCAGCTCGTGGCCGCCAATCCCCAGGTGTCGGTGTCAAAACCGGCGGATCTCGGGTAGGGGGTCCCGAACTATGAGACTTGGATCGATGGTAACAAGAGACGAAGGGGACAAGGTTTTACCCAGGTTCGGGCCCTCCTATGGAGGTAATACCCTACGTCCCACTTGATTATATTGACGGTATGAAGATTATAGAGTTGATCTACCACGAGATCATATGACTAAAACCCTAGATGAGTCCTCTCCCCCCTACAACCTAAAACCCTCCGGCTTATATAGACGCCAGGGGTCCCTAGGGTTTACACATGGTCGGTTACACGTCGAAGGGATAAACATGCCTATTCACTATGTTAAACGTGAAGGACACGCCATGCTTCTAGAAGCTTCCTTTCTGGAGTCCGGGTCTTCCATCAATCCGGTGTCCGGCATACGGCCCATACAGTTCGGCCCATAATGAATAGGTCGGCCTCCCGAGGACCCCTTAAACCAGGACTCCCTCAGTAGCCCCCGAACTAGCCTCCAACGCCAAGAGTCCTTGCTTCAGCTGCTTCATGTGATTAAAGTCTTCAGCTTGCGAGGCGAGTTCCTCCTTTTCCAAATAATGATCGGCCGGGATAGTTCGGCTTCCGACGACGTGTAATTTTTCCGATCATAGATCGTCCGAACACCATGAGTAACCGGCCCCAAAGGCCAAACGTCAGGGCGTAAATAGTGATTTCTGACAACCTTTCAGACGAAGGGCCACGGCCCACCACGACCACTGTTACAGTCGTAAAGACTCAACCCGCGGTTCGAGGCCGTTTCCACCAGTACGATCCATCGACGCACAGATCATGCCCCGTTTTACACGGGATATGTTTAATCATGCGCGTATAATGGCACGCACGTCTTGGGAAGCGAAGGGATTTACGGCGCAGTAAAGGGAGGCCAGCCGGCCACAAACCCAATAAAAAGGAGGAAACCCCCCAAGGCTTATCCGTACCTCCTGCTTCCCCCTTCTCCCAAGCTTCCAGAGCCCAGATCCAGGTTTTCCATCCCTTCTCCTCCGAGCTCAGCAATGGCCAGCGGCAAGTGGGAGGCTTCCTCAGTCACCGACCAGGACATCCGAGACCTCAAGGAGGCCGGATACCTCCCCCGCCAACGTCTTCCACCGCGCCGCAGAGGAGGGTCAGGTGATCCCCACCCCCAAGCCAATTGAGAGGGTGGTCTTCATCCCTCACTTCATCAGAGGGTTAAGCTTCCCGCTTCACCCCTTCGTGAGGGGCCTCATGTTCTTCTACGGCCTCGACTTCCACGACCTCCCGCCGAACTCCTTTATGCATATATCGGCCTTTATCATCGTCTGCGAGGCGTTCCTGCAAGTCGAGCGACACTTCGGACTGTGGCTCAAGATCTTTAACATCAAGCCGAAGTGTGCCGCCGGCGCACATGCGGATTGCGGCGGGACAGTCATCGGCAAGCTTCCGCGCGCAGTGTGGCCATCCGGCACCTTCATCGACACCATCAAGACCTGGCAAAAAGAGTGGTTTTACATCACCGAGCCAAGGGAGGAGGGCAAAACTGTTCCTGCCGAATTCAGATCAGGCCCTCCGACTAGATTGACCTCATGGGTCCGAAAGGGCCTTGACTGGGGGTCGGACACAGAGGTGGAGGACCTGCAGAGGGGCATCGTCTCCCTAATCAGGGAGGGAGTCGGCCTGACCAATGTGGTCCAGGTTATGCTTCAGCGGCGCATCCTCCCCTGCCAGCGCTGGAGTTCTCCTATGTGGGATTACCAGACTGACGACGATCCTACAGTTCGTCAACTCTTCCGCACCACGCGGGAGAAGCTATGGAAGGCGCTGTTCAAGGCGCAGGAAAACTGGCCGGGCAAGAAGGAAGATAAGGGCTTGAGCGCCATCAAGTCCGCACCCGAGGTATAGCATAGTTTCATTTCACCGGTTCTATCTTCCTAAAGATAGTCTAAGCACTTTCCGATAACCTTTCATAGGAATGGTTGAGCAAAGCCACGGGCATCAAGTGTCCGGCTCCACAGCCCGAGGACCCCCAGTCTCCGCTACTGTTGGAGATGCTCATCGTGGCGCCTTACAAGGCGCCAGAGAAGAAGGAGAAGAAGAAGCTAGGCCGAACAGGTCTGCGCAACAAGGACCAGCCAGAAGCTGTGTCCGAGGAGACCCACGCCTCCTCAAATCCAGAGGAGAAGCAAGTGGGCGAGGAGAGGGACGATTCCCTCCTCGCAGGAAAGAGGGCGGCGTCATCGGACGCCCCGGAGGACGTAGATCCCCCTGCCCTGAAGAGGGCGCGCCGGACACAGGTAGACCTGTCCGGTGACAGCTCGGACTCGGATACTGAGTCCAAGGATTTCGAGAGGGTTACGCGAAGGAACCTCAGGGTCAAGCTCCCACCTCGAAGGTAAAGATCCGAAGACCTCCCGAGCTATCAGCGCCAAATTTATTAGTGTTACTAACGCGTGAGTGCCTTCTTAACTTGCAGCCCACCGCGTGTTCTCCCCACCGATCAAGCTTCGGACGGGGAGACCCTGCCCGCCGAGCTGGCGGCGAGCGGGACCGCGTTGCACCCCACTCCTCCGGGCGCCACGAAGGACACCGCAGAAGTGTCATCCCAGCAGGCTCCATTGGAGCCGGACACTGGGGCGGGGGCGACGACGTCATGGTCGAGGCTAACACCTCGGCCACCGAAGACCCGGGGGAGAAGCTCCTCCCGGATACTGAGGAGGCCGGACAAGGAGATGTCCAGTCACCTCCAAGGCCGTCTCCGGAGTGCACCACGCCTCCGGAGGCACAGGTTCGATCCCCGGTCGAAGATCGGGTCAACCGCCCCCACCGGCACCGCCGATCACTGGGTGGCCGGCTATGGGGGAGGCTCTGTCAAGCGCCCTCATCGCCGAAGAGCACCGCACCCTTATGGGTACGGTACTGCAGAGCATTCAGTCCGTGGATACCGGACTGAAGGAGGCCTTCAACGGTCTCCTGATGGGCTTTCAGGTAAGCCAAGTAATTCTCTACTTTGTGAAATATTAATTTCTGTAAGTTATGATTATATGCATGGCAGCCCCCGAGCCCTAAGTGAGTTTGGAAAAACTTACCTGGGGGTCAAATTATAGATCCTTATCCGAACTATGCATAAGATAATATATGTTCGGATCGTTCTGTCAGCCCTTAAGAGGACCGTTCATAGGATTATTTTAGTGACAGTTCGGAGGTTGTAAACCCCTGAAACGTTATATGATGTTGTTTGTCACATGCTTCGTCGACGGCAGCGGCCAATAACGCTGCCGAGCTAGAAGAGCTAAATCGGAAGCTCAAGGGCTTCGAAGACGAGCTTGACGCTCTAAACAAGAGATTCGACGAGGCGCAAGGTAAGTCGAATTAGAGTAAAAAACTCTTTGTTATCGTACTGTCAATGCAGTGTTGTTTGATATGCTTAATGCTTGTGCAGCCTCGGCGAAGGAGATTGAGAAGCTCAAGACCGAGCTTGAGAAGGCCAAGAAGGAGGCTGCGGTGGAGAAGGCGGCTGCCAAAGAAGCAGCTACCGCGCTATCCGCCCTAAGAGCCACCAGCGACAAGCACGAGGCTTGGGTGGAGGAAATCCAGCAGGAGCTCAAAGACGCTGGGCGGAAGTGCGAGGACCTGGAGCGGAAGGGCAAAGAGCAGGCCGCCGAGCTATCCACCCTGAAAACCAATCTCCAAAAGGAGCGGGTGGATAGGCGGTCATTTGAAGAGGAGCTCCGCCAAGCCAAAGTTGTCATGGATGGTAAGCCGTATTCATTGCAGTGTATCTTCGGGGACAGCAAGTTCGAGTTGCTTACCCAAGTATGGCGTTCCTCAGGCGCCTGCTCGGTCCTCCAGAAGAGCTTAGCGGACACGAAGCAGTTCTATGCTTCGCAGGGAGAAGGAGATGAAGCTCAGCTATTCTGGGCGCAATTCGAAGCCCCCGAGCGTTCTCCTCTCCTTGTGGAGCAGCTGAAGCAGCTGATGGGGCTACACCGGATGGCGGAACCGGCCATGAAGGATCTCTGTATCCGGCTATGGCCCAATGAGCCACTGCCGGGCAGCTACTTCGGCCTGGTGCAGAAGCTGAGCAACGCCACTCCTCGGATCGACGCATTGAGGCGGTCTTCCTGCATCGAGGGAGCTAGGATGACCTTCGCGAAGGCCAAGGTGCACTGGCCGGGGATGGATCCGATGAAGGTAGCCACAGCTCCTCCGCCTCCCTGAAAGGGTCATAGGCGCCCCGAGCTGTACTTCTCCGGGGTTATGGAGGGTGCTCGGGCCATAGAATCACAGTGTACGCGAGAGAATGAGTATGAATAGATTGCTGTAATATGTCCGAAGACTTGTCAGCGTGTATATATTTAAAATGCATGGTTTTATCATGTCTTGTATGTTTTGCATCCTTTATAGCTCCTTTGTGGCCGTTAACCCTGAAAGCTGCGAGTCATCGGCTTCAGCCCCCGTGTAGATACTACACAAGGTGTCTCTTCCAACCGCACTATAACCCTTAGCCGAACTATAGGCACCCGAAGGCGGTAGTGTGGAGCGGACAAGGCAATCGGACCATAATGCTTTATTGCTTTCACTTAGCCGTAGGGGCGCGAGAAAGGAGTGCGGGACCTCGTAACTAGCCCCCAGGTGTTTGTGATGTTCGGATGAACCGCGGCCAAAGCCTATATCACCTGGTTTGTACTAACACCAAACCCATCGTATGACACGGAATAACCTCTGACGAGATTTAGTTAAGCTTGGATTCGCAGACCGGTTCTCGCATACCATGACTGTCAGTTTTTGGCTTTCTCCGCTGAGGCGCTTAACCAGGCTAGCCGGAAGCACAATCGCAGTGGTGCTCCCTTTGCCCTTTTAGCCGAACGAGCGGAACATAAAGGGGCAAGCATAGGAGCCGGGCAACCCAACTATTGACCCAAGACATAGTTCGGAACCAATGCATATAAAGCGGAATTCCAAGACGCCGAACACTTAAAGAAATTGTGATTAGGGTGATTTTTAAGGTCGAGCCCCCGGTCTATTAGCCGGTTGCATCGTACAGTATACCAAACAGGTTCGCAACAAGAGGGAGAAAACAGAAAGTGTTCCGAAAAGGGACAGCAAAGAGAAAATGATATATCTGTATTTTACTCAACAACTCTTATTATTCAGTTTGCCGATGCAACTGTTTACAGGTATTTGATAAATGAAATATAAATTTTACAGGAGAGTCTATACCAAGGGCCTTCGATAGATGACCTGACGTCCTTGATGTGCTCTGTCGCTTATCTGCTCCTGCATCTCCTAGGGAGGTGTATGCCTTTATGGGCTTTGTTAGTGCGGCGAACGGACCTTGAAGAAAGGGTCTTGAGAAGTCGCCGAGGTATGGATGAGCTTGACGCCTTTAGCTGGCACTTTATGGTGCCTGTAGTGTGTCCGAAGACGTGTTGACGGTAATAGTTCGGTCCAACCGAACACCTACCCTCTAATAGTTTTTCCCCACCGCTGCCCATGGAATTTTGAGCGCGAAGTTGTGCCTCTTCGGCACATACTTTGCCGGTAATAGGGCCGTGCGATGGGGGGCGAATCCCTATTTACGGGGAGAAGAAGGTTCTGGTACTTCGGGTTGAGACCGAGCTCGCTTCCCAGCCTTGGGTGCCTTGACGGCGGATGTCGGCGATTGCCAATCATCGGTGTAATGGAATTCGGCCACCAGGGCCAACGCATGTTCCTCAGTTCGGAGGGAGCGCTCTGTATTGCCATTAACTGTAATGACCCCCCTCGGGCCGGGCATCTTGAGCTTGAGGTATGCGTAGTGGGGGACGGCGTTAAAGCGAGCGAACACTGTACGGCCGAGCAGGGCGTGATAGCCGCTGCGGAAAGGTACGATGTCGAAGATCAAGTCCTCGCTTCGAAACTTATCGGGCGAGCCGAACACAACTTCCAGGCTTACGGAGCCTGTGCACCGGGCTTGAACGCCTGGGATCACTCCTTTGAAGGTAGTGTTGCTGGGCTTGATCCTTGACGGATCTATGCCCATCTTTTTCACCGTATCTGAGTAAATCAGATTGAGGCTACTTCCACCATCCATTAGGACTTTAGTGAGGTGGTACCCATCTATGATCGGGTCTAGGATGAGTGCGGCCGAACCCCCGTGACGGATACTGGTCGGATGGTCGCGTCGATCGAAAGTGATCGGGTATGCCGACCATGGGTTATACTTCGGGGCTACAGGCTCTATGGCGTAGACATCTCGAAGGGCACGCTTCCTCTCCTTTTTGGGTATATGAGTGGCGTAGATCATGTTTACTGTCTTTACCTCTGGAGGGAATTTCTTTTGACAGCCACCGATCGGACCACGAGGCTCATCCTCGTCCTCGCTGCGTGGGCTCTTGCCTTGGTCCTCGGATGCGAGCTTGCCGGCTTGTTTGAAGACCCAACAGTTATGGTTGGTGTGATTGGCGGGCTTCTCTTGAGTGCCGTGGATCTGGCAAGGCCTTTCTAGGATCTTGTCCAGCGGGGTTGGTCCATCGTGTTTGCCTTTAAGAGGCTTCTTCCGCTGCCCAGGCCGGGAATTGCGGAAGCCGGCATTAACAGCCGTGTCATCGGCGTCACTATTATTGTGCCGGCGCTTGTTCTTGTTGCGCTTCGGTTTCCCGTTTCCATCCCGAACTTCAGAGGTTCCGGGGTCTTCGGGGTTATGGCTACGCCTAGCTAGCCAGTTATCCTCGCCCGCGCAAAATCGGGTCATGAGTGATGTGATGGCGGACATTGTCCTTGGTTTGTCCTGGCCGAGCTGTCGAGCCAACCATTCATCCCGAATATTATGCCTGAATTAGGCTATAGCTTCGGTGTCCGGGCAGTCTACGATCTGGTTCTTCTTGGTCAGGAAACGATTCCAGAATAGCCGCGCGGACTCTCCTGGCTTCTGTACGACGTTGCTTAGATCAGAGGAGTCCGGCGGCCGAACATAAGTGCCCTGGAAGTTAGATCGGAATGCCTCTTCTAGGTCCTCCCAACACCCAATAGAGTTTTTGGGGAGGCTATTTAACCAGTGTCGAGCTGGCCCCTTGAGCTTCAGGGGTAGGTACTTGATGGCGTGGAGGTCATCTCCTCGTGCCATGTGGATGTGGAGGAGAAAATCCTCGATCCATACGGTGGGGTCAGTTGTCCCATCGTATTGTTCTATGTTTACGGGTTTAAACCCTTCCGGGAACTGATGCCGCATTACCTCGTCTGTGAAGCACAGTGGGTGTGCGGCGCCTCTAACCCGAGCTATGGTGCGCCGGTGGTCGTCGTCTAGCCGAGCTCGGTGTTGTTCCCGACCTTCATTGTCATGGTCGAGCCGAGGACGGTACCCTTCCCGTCGATCGGGTGAGTATCCCCGGGATCCGTAGATGGATCGCGTACGACCTGCTCTGTAATCCAGGTCGTGTCGCAGGTCGAACCTGTCATCGGGCTCTAGTGGCTCCTTTCCCCGTCTACGGGGTATCGTTGGCCTATAGCCAGCATCGTCAGCCGGCCTGTCTCGTCCTCGTGGAGGGCGGTCTGGCCTGTCATATGGGGTATGCTTGGGAGACGGCGTATCAGTGAGCTCGTCGTCGAATTGTGGCAGCAGCCTTCTGCGTGGGTAGCTCTTAGGTTGGTCCGATAGACCGGTGCCGCATCCTTCCTCAGCGGAGAGGACTCTCGTCCATCGGTCGTTGAGGTCGTCTTGTTCGGCTCTGAGCTGCTGCTCTTTTGCTTTCAGGCTGCGAGCTGTGGATATGAGTTGTTGCCTGAACAATTCCTGATCTTCAGGATTGTCGGGAATGGCGAAGTCATCGGCAGCCGCATTATCCTCCCCCTCGATAGAGCGGAGGTAGTCGTCATCCTTAGGATCATCTGGATCATCGGGGTTGCGACGGTCTTCGGGTCTCTCCTGATCCTCTAACGGGTGTTCGGGGATTTCGGGGCCACCGATGTCTTCCGGGGTATCTCCATCCCCGGTGCCATCGGTAGACTTTCGCCCCTTTTTCCCTTTTGACCGTTTATGTGGCTTTCGGCGTCTTGACGGCGCTTCATCCGATTTATCACCGTTGTTTTTCGGAGTGTCCACCATGTAGACGTCGTATGTAGAGGTGGCAGTCCACTGCCCGGTCTTAGCGGGGGTGAGGGAGTGATCTTCCTCATCCATGTACTCTGCTTCCTCGGAAGCGTAGTCTAGCATGTCGGTTAAATCCTCGACAGTGGATATCAAGTGGGTGGTGGGTGGGACGAAAAATTCGTCCTGACCCGTTTGACGCCCGATATGAGAATAGATCGGGGTTGGGTCGTCGTTGATCTTTATGGACGAGATCCGATCTAGAGCCTCGTCGAGTATTGAGAGCTCGATCGGACCGGTCTGCCCGGAGCTTCTGGAGTAAATCTCCGATGCGTCCGTTCCGGGAGAGTATTCGGTAAGAACCGATGTCCGGACGTCAGGCACTATGACCTGATCCGGACTGAAAGCCGGGCCCTCGCCGGGGTAGATCCCATGGGCGGAGCCGAAAGATGGGTCTGGGGTTAAAGCCTCAGAGTCTTCGGGCATGGCAGGTGAGACTGCAAGCCCGGTTAGTGACAGATCGCCTCGAGAGTCTACGGAGAACTCTAAGTTCCCGAATCTGACCTCTTGATCAGGGGCAAAACTTCCGACGCGGCCTAGATGGCCAGTCGGGTCGGCGTGCAACACAATGCTGCCAAAAGCGAACATCTGTCCGGGGACAAAATTGCCCGGATTGCGGACCTCTTCGTTGATGACTAGGCGAGTCATCGATTCCTTCTGGCGATCATAGCGGAACTCTCAATGAAAGCACCAATGTCGGTGTCAAAACCGGCGGATCTCGGGTAGGGGGTCCCGAACTGTGAGACTTGGATCGATGGTAACAAGAGACGAAGGGGACAAGGTTTTACCCAGGTTCGGGCCCTCCTATGGAGGTAATACCCTACGTCCTGCTTGATTATATTGACGGTATGAAGATTACAGAGTTGATCTACCACGAGATCGTACGACTAAAACCCTAGATGAGTCCTCTCCCCCCTACAACCTAAAACCCTCCGGCTTATATAGACGCCAGGGGTCCCTAGGGTTTACACATGGTCGGTTACACGTCGAAGGGATAAACATGCCTATTCACTATGTTAAACGTGAAGGACACGCCATGCTTCTAGAAGCTTCCTTTCTGGAGTCCGGGTCTTCCATCAATCCGGTGTCCGGCATACGGCCCATACAGTTTGGCCCATAATGAATAGGTCGGCCTCCCGAGGACCCCTTAAACCAAGACTCCCTCACCAGGTTCGTGGCCTTGCCGCTCGTCGTGGCAGGATCCCTCCCCTCGCGCCATTTTTCCTGGCGCCTTGGGCCACAGGGGTCTCGGTAGTCGCGCGTGGTGGCCCGTAGTACCTGCATCCTCACGTTAGTGCGCACAACCCCTATACCGTCCTCAGGCCGTCATTAGATTAGAAGGCTCTTTCTCGGTTCGGTAGTGTACTTAGCTTGTAGGGCGATGACGATCTCGTGCGTCGCGAGGTGGGGCTGGGCTGTCCAGATAGTCTGCGATTCCTCCTGGGGCGCCTCTTCCTTGTTTGTGGAACGGTTTGGGGGCACCTTTTGGTACTCTGTGTCTGCGGGACTCAACCACGAGAAGACCTCGCCCACCGTTGGGGCGTCCGGATCACCTGGACGAGACCAAAAGGGGCGAGGCCTCGACCACCGCTGGAGCGCCGGATCGCCAGGACGTGACCAGGACAAAAAACAGAGTCTGTCAAAACTATGCATGCAAAACAGAATCTGTCAAAAAACAGAAAAGTCTGTGAAGATCTGTAGTGTAACCATACTTTCCTGTCTCTAAAAATTCTGAAAAATTAGGACAATCTAGGAAATTTGTATATCAATCATGTGTAAAAAATTCAGATCAAAATCACGTTCTAGTGAATTTACAAAATTCCTGGACTGAGAGCAAAAGTTTCTGTTTTTGCACAGAATCAAGTCAACTATCATCCACACTATCCCAAAGGCTTTACTTGGCACTTTATTGAAATAAAAGGCATAAAACATGATTACTAAAGTAGCTTAATCATGTGAACACACACAAAAACAGAAAGTAAAAGTGTTGGGTTGTCTCCCAACAAGCGCTTTTCATTAATGCCTTTTAGCTAGGCATGATGATTTCAATGATGCTCACATAGGAATAATAATTGAAACATGCAAGAGAGCATCATGAATCTCATGACAAGCATATTTAAGTCTAACCCACTTCCTATGCATAGGGATTTTGTGAGCAAACAACTTATGGGAACAAGAATCAACTAGCATAGGAAGGCAAAACAAGCATAACTTCAAAACTTTGAACACTCATAACATTGCTGTTATTTATTACCCTTTATTTTGTTTTATTTTGCACTTTACTATTATCTACACAACTCACTTGCTTGCAAATAACGAGATCAAGGGGATTGACAACCCTCTTGCCGGCGTTGGGTGCAAGTTGTTTGTTCTTTTGTGTGCAGCCACTGAAGACGGTTGAGGATTGGTATTCCTATTGGTTCGATAAACCTGGGTTTCATAACTGAGGGAAATACTTACCCACTTTGTGCTGCGATTACCCGTTCCTCTTCATGGAAAACCCAACGCAGATCACGAGTATCAAAAGGGAGAAGATACGTCTTTGTGTTGCTGCTACTAAGGATAAAACGGTGGCGTTTATTCATATTGATTGAGTTTACTTTGTCTACATCATATTATTGTTCTCCAAGCATTACTCTGTTTTACTTAATACTCTAGATGCATGCTGGATAGCGGTCGATGGGTGGAGTAATAGTAATAGGTGCAGGCAGGAGTCGGCCTATTTGCTTATGGGATGCCTATATAGACATGATCATTGCCGTGAACATCGCATAACTATCCGTTTTTCTATCAATTGCCCAACAGTAATTTGTTACCCTCCGTACGTTGCCTACATGAGAGATGCCGCTAGGGAACACTATGGCCCCTGGGTCTATTCACTTACATATTCGCAAACGCTATTGCTACCTTGATGCCTTTATTTACCTTTTATTTTATTTTGCAATTTATATTTATCAACAATTATCTACACAACTCATTTGCTTGCAAATAACGAGATCAAGGGGATTGACAACCCTCTTGCCCGCGTTGGGTGCAAGTCGTTTGTTCTTTTGTGTGCAGTCGCTGAAGACGGTTGAGAAGTGATATTCCTATTGGTTCGATAAACCTTGGTTTCATAATTGAGGGAAATACTTACCCACCTTTTGATGCAACTACCCATTCCTCTTCACGGAAAACCCAACGCAGATCACAAGTATCAGGAAGGATTTCTGGCGCCGTTGCCGGGGAATATCATCGTCAACTATCAAGTAGCTTCTCACAAATTTTCATTCACTTGTTTATCTTCTTATTTGCTGTTATATTTAGTGTGTCTCATAAAAATCAAAAAATACAAAAATATTTATCTTTGCTTGTCACTAGTTTACCTTGTCGCTTGCTAGTTTACTTTTTGCTCGTTGTCATGGCTAGTTCCTCTCCGGATATGCCTCAACCTCCTTACCTGGGAGAGGGTTCCCCAATCTTAGATTTTAAGCAAGAAGGTAATGAGTCAATCAAAGAAGCTTGGGATAGATTACTAATAATACAAGCAAGAGCTAATCCTAAGAGTAATATCAATTTGCTTCTTAGAAGTTTTTATGTCGGTTTATCCCTTCCTCATAGACTTGGCTTGAATTCCATGTTCGAAAAAGATTTCCTTGGGAACAATGCTTTTGACACTTATGATAAGATGAAAAATATATTTTGGCAACCCAAAATAGATTTCGATGACCCAAATATACTAACGAAGTTACGTCAAACGGAGTTAATGAAAGAAACCAAGGCCATTACAGAAGTATCCCTTAAAGGATTATACAACTTGATCAGCAAACTTAATGGGAATTTAATGATGCAAAATAGAAAATTGGACACTTTGGAACAAAAGATTGAGGCCATAAATATGCTGAAAGATTAAATAAAAATCCTCATTGGCAAATTAGAACCACTTGTTCATAGTGTCAAAGATGACAATACTTGAAACTATTCATTATGCCTAGCTAGGGGGCATAAAACAATAGCGCTTGTTGGGAGGCAACCCAATAGTTATCTTACTTTTTTGTTTTTAATTTCTGTTTGGTTGTGATAACATTATTATTGCCTCTGTAATGATTATGTTTTTATGTTTTAACTAGCAAGGTGGCCCGCTCGATGCGTGGGCTAGAACTGTAGGAAGTGAAATACTAAAAACATTTGATTTGATTAGTGTAAGTAAAAATTGGAACCAAAAGTGATGAAATTTACAACTATAAGATTTTTGTAAATATAGTTTTGTCTTAGGTATGTTTGATTTTCTCATTGAATACATCCGTTATCCATATATCATTTCCCTGCTTATCATGCATGGCGTACTAAATACCATCTATCATTTCCCTCCTTATCATGCATGTTGTAATAAATTTATTACTTTTATGATGAATCACATTCCATTTATATCTTGTATCATTCTTACAGAATTTTATCATGTTGCTTTTTTATCCTTTTCATGAAATACAAATTTAGTAGTTTTATTGTTTTCGTGTAGGGTTATGTATATTTTCTGACAACATGTAAGATTGACATGTTAATTTTGTGGTTGGAGTGTTGAGTGTACCCGTAATATTATCCAATTATTCATGTCCCTATATTATTTTATTTTACTATAACAGTTTATTTAATTTGGTATATAGCTAGACTGCATTTGTGTACTGTATACGCATTAATACTGTCATAGTTATCTATGTCAGTGATCATTCGATTTAGCTAAGATAAGACTTGTACACTGTAAACATGACTAATGTTTCCTCTTATTATTACTTAAACTAAATTTGATCTAACATTGTCCGAACTTTCTTAAAAAACATTGTCCACACTATTGTGTACAAATGGTTGTGCCTTCGAGCGTCTCACCATCTTGAAACCTTTATTTTCCTCTTTCTAGAGTTCCCTTGTCTTCTCAGTAGTTCTGAACCAAGGAAGTAACCCATCCAACTTGGATCCACCACGTGCGAGGATCGCTCCGAAACTCACATGGTCTCCTCCTTGATGGCCCTCACGTACACACATTCCGTGGCTCGGGTGGAGTGTACTGCCATGGGGTCGCCTTGTATGCAGACTCGCTTGACTCCCCGCGCGCCTCATGGATCTCCCTGTCGCGTCAATAACGATGGAGGGGTTGCATCATGAGTAGCATCTATTTGTGGGAGGATGCGAGCTCATGGAAAATGACGGTGCATTTACCATCAACATTCATGGAGACGATAAGGCAGCTTCAATTGTGCCCATGTTTGAGGTTCCTGGGGGCGTTGCCATCCCCATCTCCCGTCCTAGACACATAACCGCTATCCAAAAGCGAGGCAGCCTGAGAAGTTGCCTTCATCCGGGACGTTGGTATCCCAGCTTGGGTTCCGCATTTTTCCACCTACATGCCTGGTCCACACACATCCATTTTGCTTCATTGAAATAATATAATTAAATGAAGGTAGTGTTTTATTACTGATAATTGTTATCATTTATGTCCTTTTACCATATTGTATACTGGTTGATATGGATTTTTTGACCTGTTGATTTATGGTCTGAAAGAAAGTTATGAATGCCAAATATAGTATTTAATTTGTTTATGCCCCCCTCCACTCTTTCCGACCTTGGTGAACAATAAAAAACTCTCTGGACCGGCAAAGTTGTGTTAGCTCTACACATCTCTGTCTTCCCGTAGCTTCACACATATCGCATGCCACGATGCAACTTAACGTACTATGTTAATGTTGTAAGGCTAATTTAAATCGTAGTATTTCATGAAACTAAAATCATCGTATCAATTATGTGCCATGTCAATCTCACGATGTATCCTTCCAATTCTATGCAGAAACAGACCATTGAAAGCTAGTCCAGACTTAATACATGATAGACAATATTGATCTTTACCGAGTTCATGTCAATCTTACCCGCCATTACACTCGTGACTCGTCTATGCTTGATTGACAGCTAGAAGTTATTTTTCTTACGCGGACTTTTAGCACATCTAATGTAGTTCCCCTGTTATCGTATAATTATTTTTTAATATCATGAAAAATAATGGATGATGCTAAGTAAATATTCACTTATGTTATCCACATCAAATTTCTAGCAAAAAAAAAAACTTTACCATGTTTAGGTTAGATGAGTAGATTAATCTGAATATCACGACTTTGTTAGCTAACCTGATTAGTAAGGACACACGAAACACACTTCAGTTTTGCAGGTCATCAAAATCACATGAATACCACACCCTGTTACTCTAGAGTAAACTATAGAAATAACCCAATGCACACCACAATTAAGAAAGACGCCTCCCAATATTTTTACAGCAAAAGCTCCTTGAACCAATCCTGATGGAATCCATCGAGCTTATAATGAAAAAAAAAATCAAATCTATATTGCAGCAATGGAGGATACTCACATCGAATCTATGATCAGAAATTTAATGTACATATGCAATCGAGGAAACTCACATCGAATCTATGACCTGAAATTTTGTGCACATATCGTATTCACCTATCTAGCAACTGTTGGCACAGCCTCACGCGCCAAGTTTCTCCGGCTGCACACGACCATGATGGGTGTACCTCCAATACAAAGCTAGCTTCTTTTGGCTAATTAATCTGCTCCTGATTTATCCTCAACGTGCGCACGTACGTAGCAGCCAACTCCAAGGCTAATTAATTCTCGTGGCCGGCCGGCCGGAAACGCCAACAATTGGTACACTCCCGATCAATCTTCATCATACGTACCTACACTTCCGATTCTGGAGGCCAGCCGGAAACGCAAATAATCGATCCACTGGCGATCCATCTCCAGCGTACATACGTATAGAGCATCCAGCTGAGAGTAACTGATTCCTGCCGCCGGATGACGAAGGGACAGCAAGAGTTCTTGGAGCGGGCGCACATAGTTACCGGCGGTGCTAGCTAGCTAGGGCATTAGAGCAATTCCTCTATTTTTTTTCCTTTCATACGTCCATGTATCAAGGGAAGAAAGCATGCATGTCAATATTATGGCGAATGCTAGGCGGCATCCGGATGCACGGAGAAAAAGAACATCCGGCACCACAGCCATCAGATCGGACTCGTGTAGCCTTTGGATGAGTCAACGTAGCTTCCTCTTACCACCAGTCTGGCCATTGTCTGCACGTAGTTGCTCTAGCCAGCTCGCCCACGCTCAGATCCGCCGACACCCCCCCCCTCCCCCCCCCCCCCCCCCCCCCCCCCCCCGCGCGCTGTCCCTTGTTGCCACACACGGCTCATCATGGACCGCCGCTGCTGCAACCCCCTCGTCGTAGCAATCGTTTTCTGTCCCTTGTTGCCACACACGGCTCATCATGGACCGCTGCTGCTGCAACCCCCTCGTCGTAGCAATCGTTTTCGCCGCCGGTCATCGTTGTTGCAACCCCCTCGTCGCAGCAGCCGACATTGCTTCATCCGACTTCGTCGTCGGTCACCGCTGCTGCAACTCTCTCTCTCGCTGCAGTCGGCGTTGCTGCAACCAGCTCGCCGCCGACCGACCACGATGTGACGTTGTAGCTTCCTACGACTGCTTTGACGACCACGGTGCTGCTATGAGGCGTGCTACGATGGCGGCCCAACTACTTCGACGACCGTGGAGATATTACCGAGCGTGTCGCAACTGCGGTCCGGCTACTTCAACGACGTTGCGAGGATATGCTCCAACGTCCCCGACATCGTCGCAACAACGTTCTTTTGAACGGCCGCCTCGTGCTTCGACGACATGCCTCGATGATCAGGCGATGCTACAATGGCAGCCTTGTCGCTTCGATGATATTGCAACGATGTTCTTTGACGAAAGCATGGTGATTCGACGACCGCGGAAATGCTACAATGGTTTGACATGTGCGGTGTGATTCGATAGCATATGCCTCAATGACCGCGACAATGCTACAATTACAGCCTTGCTGCTTCAATGATTTTGCGGCTACGTACTTCGACGGCCATGGCGATATCGCGATGGCGTTCTTTAAACGGCCACACTATGGTTTGACAACGTGCGTCGACGACCGCGACGATGCTACAATGACAACATGGCTGCTTCGATGAGGTTGTGATGATGTGCCTCGACGGCCGAGACGGTTTGCTTCGGCAGCCGCGACCCCGACGTGCTTAGAACAGTTATGATGATGTTGCGACTATGTGCTTCGACGGCCATGGTGTGATTTGATATCATGCGTCGATGACCGGAATGCTACAATGGCAGCCTTGTTGCTTTGATCATGTGCGACGACGTGCTTCGACGGCCGCAGTGTGATTCAACAACAAATGCGTCGACGATCGCAGCAATGCTACAATAACAACCTTGCTGCTTCGATATTGTTGCGTTTACGTGCTTCGACGGCCCCGGCGATGTCGCAACTGCGTTCTTCGAACGACCACACTGTGCTTTTGACAACATGTGTCAACGATCGTGGCGATGCTACAATGACAACCTGGCTGCTTCGGTTATGTGGTGACGATGTTTCTCGACGGCCGAGGCGGTTGTTTTGGCAACAGTGGCCACAACGTGCTTCGAATGGTCACGTCGATGATGCGACCAGTGGCGAATCTACTAGGGGGACTTTAACAGGCTTAAGAGCCCCCTCCAGCACTACCAAAATATTTTTACTACTAGTCTCAAAGTCCAATCTAGCCATTTGTTAGCCCTGCCTAATACATATTTGTACTTCATAGGCCGTTCAGCCCCCTCCCCCCCCCCCTTCATTTTTTTTCTAGATTCGCCACTGGATGCGACCATGGCAATGCTACGTCGGAGGCCCGGGCGCTTTGCCGATGTTGCAACGGCGTGTTTCCCGGGTTCGGTTGGGTCACTTTTTTTCTTCTCAATGATCGGTCGTGTGTGCGGACATTTGAGGAGGATTTGAGAAGCGTGGCTGTAGATGCTCCGAGAATGCTTATTGTTGTTAGATACAACACTACTACTAGAGTACTAGTACATTATCTTGTGAGTAGAAAAATAACAGTAGTTCCGGTTGAATATATTGTATTATATCACCTAGCTGATGCTACTACTAGAAATGACAAGTGAGTGTCAATGGCATGCAGCAGCAGCACGCATTGCCAGCTGAAAAAAACCACGCGAGAGCGTAACATGAACCGAGCGGCATCGGCAAGTTGGCTTCGCGGTGCGTGTGCAGGAAAATCAAAAAGGGACGTAAACAGCGGGCCCCAACCTGAACACGTGGTTCGCAGATGAGCAGGCTGGCAACACGGATGTTTACATCCGACTGCCTGAAAGGAGTTTCCCAATATCAATGCATCAGCTCACGTAGTTTCTTTCTTCTATACGTATTTACTTGATTGAGGGAGCCCACGTGGTACCTGCTTTTTTTAACCGATGCACTTCGTTATCTGAGGCAACGTAGCTTCCTTGAATCGTACCTTCATGTTTTCATTAGAAGGGCATGTTCAGCGAAACGTTTTTCCTCTGTAATGGCAATGGTGGGTAATTTTTCACTTAAAACTATCCAATGGTTATAATTTTTTACCTTATCAAATCAATGGACGGATGTTTGTGATTTTTGTGAGATTTTATAGTCTATTTCTCTTTTTTCTGGTGAACCCATCAAGTATATCTATATCTATCTATATCTATACCTATACCTACTAATCTATATCTATACCTATATACCTATATATATATATATATATATATAATATATTATATATAATATAATATAAATAAATAATAAATATATTATATATATATTATATTATATTATATTATACACTATTACATTACACTATAATAAAACAAGGTGATATTCTTGGTTTCGTCCCGCTTAGATGATTTTATTGCTTTTTATTGAATATAAACGATGTGGTACTAAAAGATCGGTTGCGTTGTCCACCGCTTGGTTGGTGTTAGATGGGCCGTGGTCAAGGTTTAATGGGCTTACAAGGGAGATGGTCGTGACCCTGTATGCTCCCTGGGCCCCGATCTGAATCCAATTGCTCATCCACTGGACTTTTCCTTAACAATCGGGACAGGTCCAACACGCTCATAAATAGCGAGACCTGAGCATTGCTGAACTACGCCGATCTAACACCATGGCTGCCATCATAGAAAGGCACACCGTGATCTTCATGGACGAACCGTCCCGAACGCCTCCGGCAAGCGTCGCCGCTTCACCTCATATGCGGGATCCATGGACCCAGCAACGCTGACGCGCTGACGTTTGATCCGCTCGACGCCTTCGGCATTGTCAACGTAGCCGACCTGCCGGAAATAGATTCACGTGACAAGTGCTCAGCCGCTCGACGTCTGGTTCGCTGCGTCCGCTAGGGACATGCAGGAGCCCAGTAGGACAGGGACGCACACGCCTCACACCTCGCGCGCACAAAGGATGACTGTAAGTGCCGCACCAGCGTCCTTTGTTCTGGTGCAAGGCTGCTGCGAATTCAGGTCGCCGGTAGGCACAACTTACGACCGTAAGCTGAAGTTGCATGCTGATACAGCTACATGGCCTCTGCTGACAAAGCCGCCCCCAATCTGTGGCCGGAGACGCCAAAACCGACGGTCTGCAACAATGCCAATTTGTGCACCATGGTACGTGTTTTGCATGCCGGCCATGGTTGCAGTTGTCCCGTTCTGATTAGCATAAAACATCATGGGCAATGCCCTTAGCTAGAAAAGTAATCTCTCCATGGTTTACTATTACCAAACTGAAGTTGTGGTGTTATAATTGGTATATAAAAAAAGGTTGGCAATACTTTTAATTAGGTGACGGATCATGGAAGACTCTAATTTTTGATGTTGTGTAGCAGCAACATCTGAAAATGGAATTGTTAGTTTCTCATGGCTAAATGGAACTGATGTTGTGTAGCAGCAACATCTGAAAATGGAACCTACACCTTCTAACTACATGTGTACCAACACTGCATTTTGCTTATTTTCTAAACACATGTTCCTGTAGAGTATTTTTCTTTTCAGATGTAATTTTAGAAGGAGGGGTTATGGGTTTATTCCCTTCAATGCTACTGAATTACTGATCCAGGGCCCTGTTTTAGGCTATAATAAAATTAGGATGACACACTTCATTTAGATGAAATAAATACTCCACATTTATTTATGATCTCAAGTTGTGCTTTGCTTATTATACCTAGATTATATATTTTGTGTTTTGTTAATTGATTTTTAGCCACATGGGAAGTTCACTTTCCAGCAAGGGGGGGTCGATGTGTTTATTTTCAATGAACTACACACACTCCCCGCAGTTCACATATTCATCCTACGCAGCCCATGTCTAAAACTAGCATCCCGAAGAACCTTATCCACAATCGATTCATCGTCACAGTTCCTTGACCCAGCAAATCCTGGTTCATGACATCTTGCGTTTGTTGGGGAATGGAGCATGAATTTCAAAAAATTTCCTACGCTCACGCAAGATCTATCCATGGAGATGCATCGCTACGAGAGGAGAGAGTGTGTCTACGTACCCTCGTAGACCGTTAGCGGAAGCGTCTCACAATGCGGTTGATGTAGTCGAACAATCCTTCGAGCTCCACCGATCGAGTACCGAACGTACGGCACCTCCGAGTTCTACACACGTGCAGCTCGGTGACGATCCTCGCCTTCTTGATCCAGCAAGACGTCGAGGAAGTAGATGAGTTCCGTCAGCACGACGGCGTGGCGACGGTGAGGGTGAAGTGATTCCGGCAGGGCTTCGCCTAAGCTCTCCGAAAATATGACCGAGGTGGAAAACGGAGATCGGGGCACCGCACACGGCTATGGGACAATTGTGTACTTTGGGGTGCCCCCTTGCCCCTGTATATAAAGGATGAGAGGGAGGAGGCCGGCCCCCTAGGGGTGCGCCAAGTGTGGGGAGTCCTACTAGGACTCCTTAGTCCTAGTAGGATTCCACCTCCCATACGGAGTAGGAAAAGGGGAAGGGAGAGGGAAAGGAAAGAGGGGGCTGCGCCCCCTCCCCTAGTCCAATTCGGTTTGGGCAAGGGGGGGCGCGCGCCTCCTCACGTGGCCTGCCTCTCCTTTTCCCGTATGGCCCAATAAGGCCCATTATTTCTCCCGGTGAATTCCCGTAACTCCCCGGTACTCCGAAAAATACCCGAATCACTCGGAACCTTTCCGACGTCCGAATATAGCCTTCCAATATATGAATATTTACCTCTCGGACATTCCGAGACTCCTCGTCATGTCCGTGATCTCATCCGGGACTCCGAACAACATTCGGTCACCAATCACATAACTCATATAATACTATTTCGTCATTGAACCTTAAGTGTGCGGACCCTACGGGTTCGGGAATGATGTAGACATGACCGAGACAACTCTCTGGTCAATAACCAACAGCGGGACCTGGATGCTCATATTGGTTCCTACATATTCCACGAAGATCTTTATCGGTGAACCTCATATGACAACATACGTTGTTCCCTTTGTCCGGCGGTATGTTACTTGCCCGAGATTCGATCGTCGGTATCCAATACCTAGTTCTATCTCGTTACTGGCAAGTCTCTTTACTCGTTCTGTAATACATCATCTTGCAACTAACTCTTTAGTCACGGTGCTTGCAAGGCTTCTGTGATGCTGTATTACCGAGAGGGCCCAGAGATACCTCTCCGATAGTCGGAGTGACAAATCTCAATCTTGATCCATGCCAACTCAACAAACACTTTCGGAGATACCTGTAGTGCACCTTTATAATCACCCAGTTACGTTGTGACGTTTGATACACCCAAAGTATTCCTACGGTATCCGGGAGTTGCATGATCTCATGGTCAGAGGAACGTGTATTTGACATAGTGAAAGCAATAGCAATAAACTGAACGATCATTTGCTATGCTAACGGTTGGGTCAAGTCCATCACATCATTCTCCTAATGATGTGATCCCGTTATCAAATGACAACTCATGTCCATGGTCAGGAAATCTTGGCCATCTTTTGATCAACGAGCTAGTCTAGTAGAGGCTTACTAGGGACTCAGTATTTGTCTATTATCCACACATGTATTAAGTTTCCGGTCAATACAATTCTAGCATGAATAATAAACCATTATCATGAACGGAGAAATATGATAATAAACACTTTATTAATTGCCTCTAGGGCATATTTCCAACAGTCTCCCACTTGCACTAGAGTCAATAATCTAGTTTACATCTCCATGTAATTAACATCCAATCAGTTCTAGGGCTGATCATGTTTTGCTTGTGAGAGAGGTTTTAGTCAACGGGTCTGCAACATTCAGATCCGTGTGTACTTTGCAAAACTCTATGTCTTATGTAGATGCGGTCACCATACTCTGCTTTGGAGCTACTCCAAAATAACTACCCCACTTTATGTATCCAGTCAGAGACTCATAGTCTTCCGGATCGGTGTTTAAAGCTTGCATCGACGTAACCCCTTACGACGAACTCTTTATTACCTATATTTCCCGAGAAATTCTTCCTTAATCATCTTAAGGATATACTTTGACCGCTGTCCAGTGATCTACTCCTGGATCACTTTCGTACCTCTTTGCCAGACACATGGCAAGGCACACAGCATGGCATACTTTATAGAACCTATGGCCGAGGCATAGGGGATAACCTTCATTCTTTCTATTTCCTCTGCCGTGGTCGAGATTTGAGTCTTACTCAATTTCACACCTTGCACCACAGTCAAGAACTCCTTCTTTGACTGATCCATTTTGAACTTTCTTCAAACTTGTCAAGGTATGTGCTTCGTGAAAGTCCTATGATGCGTCTCAATCTATCTCTATAGATTTTGATGCCTAACATGTAAAACAACCTTTACCTAGATTTTCAAGTCTTACTCCACTTCACACCAGGCAAGAACTCATTTCTTTGACTTGATCCATTTTGAACTTCTTCAAAAAAACTCATCAAGATGTGTGAACTTTTATCAGGCGTTTTGATCTATCTCCATAGATCTCGATGCCCAATCTGTGGATAACTCAAAAACAGGTTTTTATTGAAAAACTCCTTTCAATTCTTTATGCTTTCCAGAAATTTTACATCATTTCCAATCAACAATATGTCATCCACATATACTATTAGAAATGCTATAGAGCTCCCACTCACTTTCTTGTAAATACAAGTTTCTCCATAAACTTGTATAAACCCAAACGCTTTGATCACTTCATCAAAGCGAGTATTCCAGCTCCGAGATGCTTGCACCAGTCCATAGATGGATCGCTGGAGCTTGCATATTTTGTAGCACCTTTAGGATCGACAAAACCTTCCGGCTGTATCATATACAATTCTTCCTTAAGGAATCCGTAAAGGAATGCCGTTTTGACATCCATTTGCCAGATTTCATAATCATAAAACGCGGCAATTGCTAACATAATTCTGACAGACATTAGCATCGCTACGGGTGAGAAAGTCTCATCGTAGTCAACTCCTTGAACTTGTCGATAACTTTTAGCAACAAGTCGTGCTTTATAGGCGGTGACATTACCATCAGCGTCCGTCTTCTTCTTAAAGATCCATTTATTTTTAATAGCTCGCCGTTCATCGGGCAAGTCTACCAAAGTCCACACTTTGTTCTCATACATGGATCCAATCTCGGATTTCATGGCCTCAAGCCATTTGTTGGAATCTGGGCTCGCCATCGCTTCTTCATAGTTCGTAGGTTCACCGTTGTCTAACAACATGACCTCCAAGACAGGATTGCCGTACCAATCTGGTGCGGAGCGTGTCCAGGTTGACCTACGAGGTTCTGTAGCAACTTGATCCGAAGCTTCATGATCATCATCATCTACTTCCTCTCTGGTCTGTGTCGGTGTCACATAAATTTCTTCCTGTGACGTACTACTATCCAGGGGAGGTACAATTACCTCATCAAGTTCTACTTTCCTCCCACTCACTTCTTTCGAGAGAAACTCCTTCTCTAGAAAGGATCCATTCTTAGCAACGAATACTTTGCCTTCGGATCTGTGGTAGAAGGTGTACCCAACGGTCTCCTTTGGGTATCCTATGAAGACGCACTTATCCGCTTTGGGCTCGAGCTTATCTGGTTGAAGCCTTTTTGACATAAGCATCGCATCCCCAAACTTTCAGAAACGACAACTTAGGTTTCTTGCCAAACCACAGTTCATACGGTGTCGTCTCAACGGATTTAGACGGTGCCCTATTAAAAGTGAATGCAGCTGTCTCTAATGCATAACCCCAAAATGATAGTGGCAAATCGGTAAGAGACATCATAGAACGTACCATATCTAATAGAGTACGATTACGACGTTCGGACACACCATTACGCGGTGGTGTTCCAGGTGGCGTAAGCTGTGAAACAATTCCACATTGTCTTAAGTGATTGCCAAACTCGTAACTCAAATATTCTCTTCTTCGATCAAATCGTAAGAACTTTATTTTCTTATTACAATGATTCTCTACTTCACTCTGAAATTCTTTGAACTTTTCAAATGTTTCAGACTTACGCTTCATCAAGTAGACATAGCCATATCTACTCAAATCATCTGTGAACGTGAGAACATAACGATATCCACCGCGCGCCTCAACACTCATCGGACCGCATACATCGGTATGTATTATTTCCAATAAGTCTGTTGCTCGCTCCATTGTTCCGGAGAACGGAGTCTTAGTCATCTTGCCCATGAGGCATGGTTCGCATGTCTCAAATGATTCATAATCAATTGATTCCAAAAGTCCATCTGCATGGAGTTTCTTCATGCGTTTAACACTGATATGACCTAAGCGGCTGTGCCACAAATATGTGGTACTATCATTATCTTTTGGCATTCGTGTTATGAACATATGTATTACTACGATCAAGATTCAATAAACCTTTCATTTTAAGTGCATGATCATCAATGATATTATCCAAATAAATAGAATAACAATTATTCTCTGAAATTGAATAATCGTCTTGCAATAAACACTATCAGATATAATGTTCATGCTTAACGCAAGCACCAAATAACAATTATTTAGGTTCATCACTAATCCTGAAGGTAGAAAGAGCGTGGCGATGGTGATCATATCAACCTTGGAGACACTTCCAATGCACATCGTCACCTCATTCTTAGCTAGCCCTCGTTTATTCTGAAGCTCCATGTTTCAAGTTGTAAGCAACTGAACAAGTATCAAATACCCAGGTGCTCCTACGAGTACTAGTAAGGTACATATCAATAACATGTATATCAAATATCTTTGTTGACATTGCCAGTCTTATTATCTGCCAGTTACTTTGGGGAAGTTCCGCTCCCTGTGACATTTCCCTTTGCAATAGGAGCACTAAGTCTCGGCTTTGGTTCAGCCTTGGGTTTCTTCGCGTGAGCGGCAACTGTTTTACCGTTCTTCTTGAAGTTCCCTTTTCTTTCCCTTGCCCTTCTTGAAACTAGTGGTCTTAATAACCATCAACACTTGATGCTCCCCCTTTTTTTTTGATTTCTACATCCGCAGATTGTAGCATCGCGAATAGCTTAAGGATCTTCTATCCCTTGCATGTTTATAGTTCATCACGAAGATCCAGTAGCTTAGTGATAGTGACTAGAGAACTCTATCAATCACCACTTTATTTGGAAGTCTAACTCCCACTTAATTCAAGTGATTGAAGTACTCAGACATTCCGAGTACATGCTCACTAACGGAGTTGTTCTCCTCCATCTTGTAGCTATAGAACTTGTCGAAGGTGTCATACCTCTCGACCCGGGTGTGAGCTTGAAAAACAAATTTTCAGCTCTTGGAACATCTCATATGCTCCGTGTTGCTCAAAACATATTTGGAGCTCCGGTTCTAAGCCGTAAAGTATGGCGCACTGAACTATCGAGTAGTCATCTTTTCTTGTCTGCCAGACGTTCATAACGTCCTCAGACGAAGCCGTAGGGGTATTTCACTGAGCGGTGCATTAAGGACATAAGCCTTCTGTGCAGCAGTGAGGACAATCCTCAGATCACGGACCTAGTCCGCATAGTTGCTTCCATCAACTTTCAACTTCGTTTTCTCTAGGAACATAATAAAAACAGGGGAACTACAACGCAGTCTATTGATCTACAACATAAATTTGCTAAGACAAGTAAGACTATGTTCATGACAATTGAAGTTCAATTAATCAAATTACTTAAGAACTCCCACTTAGATTAACATCCCTCAAGTTGTCTAAGTGTAACATGATCCACATCAACTAAACCACGTCCGATCATCACGTGAGGTGGATTAGTTATCAATGGTGAACATCTTTCATGTTGATCATATCTACTATATGACTCATGTTTGACCTTTCGGTCTCTTGTGTTCCGAGGCCATGTCTGTACATGCTAGGCTCGTCAAGTTTAACCCAAGTATTCTGCGTGTGTAAAACTGGCTTACACCCGTTGTATGCGAACGAAAGAATCCATCACACCCGATCATCACGTGGTGCTTAGAAGCGTCGAACCTTCGCAACGGTGCATACTAGGGGAGAACACTTATCTTGAAATTTAGTGAAGGGATCATCTTATAATGCTACCGTCGTTCTAAGCAAAATAAGATGCATAAAAGGATTAACATCACATGCAATTCAATATATGTGACATGATATGGCCATCATCGTCTTGTGCTTTTGATCTCCATCAGCAAAGCACCGTCATGATCTCCATCGTCACCGGGTTGACACCTTGATCTCCATCGTAGCGTCGTGACACCTTGATCTCCATCGTAGCGTCGTGGTCGTCTCGCCGGCTATTGCTACTACTACTACTGCTAACTTATAGTGGTAAAGTAAAGCAATTACGTAGCGTTGGCATTGCATACAATAAAGAGACAACCATAAGGCTCCTGCCGGTTGCCTGATAACTTACAAAACATGATCATCTCATACAACAACTTATATCACATCATGTCTTGACCATATCACATCACCAGCATACCCTGCAAAAACAAGTTAGACGTCCTCTACTTTGTTGTTGCAAGTTTTACGTGGCTGCTACGGGTTTGCAAGAACCGTTCTTACCTACGCAAAACCACAACGTGGTGTAGTGATTGCTTTTTGATCTTCTAAAAGAACCCTCTCCATTGAAACCGATTCAACTAAAGTGAGAGAGACAGACACCCGCCAGTCACCTTTATGCAACGAGTGCATGTAGCGGTGAAACCTGTCTCGCGTAAGCGTACGCGTAATGTCGGTCCGGGCCGCTTCATCTCACAATACCGCCGAATCAAGTAACGGCAAGCAATATGTATACACCCACGCCCACAACTCACTTGTGTTCTACTCGTGCAACTCACATCTACGCATAGACCTGGCTCTGATACCACTGTTGGGGAATGGAGCATGAATTTCAAAAAAATTCCTATGCTCACGCAAGATCTATCCATGGAGATGCATCGCTACGAGAGGGGAGAGTGTGTCTACGTACCCTCGTAGACCGTTAGCGGAAGCGTCTCACAACGTGGTTGATGTAGTCGAACAATCCTTCGAGCTCCACCGATCGAGTACCGAACGTACGGCACCTCCGAGTTCTACACACATGCAGCTCGGTGACGATCCTCGCCTTCTTGATCCAGCAAGACGTCGAGGAAGTAGATGAGTTCCGTCAGCACGGCGGCGTGGCGACGGTGACGGTGAAGTGATTCCGGCAGGGCTTCGCCTAAGCTCTCCGAAAATATGACCGAGGTGGAAAACGGAGATCGAGGCACCGCACACGGCTATGGGACAATTGTGTACTTTGGGGTGCCCCCTTGCCCCTATATATAAAGGATGAGAGGGAGGAGGCCGGCCCCCTAGGGGTGCGCCAAGTGTGGGGAGTCCTACTAGGACTCCTTAGTCCTAGTAGGATTCCACCTCCCATACGGAGTAGGAAAAGGGGAAGGGAGAGGGAAAGGAAAGAGGGGGTTGCGCCCCCTCCCCTAGTCCAATTCGGTTTGGGCAAGGGGGGGCGCGTGCCTCCTCACGTGGCCTGCCTCTCCTTTTCCCGTATGGCCCAATAAGGCCCATTACTTCTCCCGGTGAATTCCCGTAACTCCCCGGTACTCCGAAAAATACCCGAATCACTCGAAACCTTTCCGACGTCCGAATATAGCCTTCCAATATATGAATATTTACCTCTCGGACATTCCGAGACTCCTCGTCATGTCCGTGATCTCATCCGGGACTCCGAACAACATTCGGTCACCAATCACATAACTCATATAATACTATTTCGTCATCGAACCTTAAGTGTGCGGACCCTACGGGTTCGGGAATGATGTAGACATGACCGAGACAACTCTCTGGTCAATAACCAACAGCGGGACCTGAATTCTCATATTGGTTCCTACATATTCCACGAAGATCTTCATCGGTGAACCTCATATGACAACATACGTTGTTCCCTTTGTCCGGCGGTATGTTACTTGCCCGAGATTCGATCATCGGTATCCAATACCTAGTTCTATCTCGTTACCGGCAAGTCTCTTTACTCGTTTCGTAATACATCATCTTGCAACTAAATCTTTAGTCACGGTGCTTGCAAGGCTTCTGTGATGCTGTATTACCGAGAGGGCCCAAAGATACCTCTCCGATAGTCGGAGTGACAAATCCCAATCTTGATCCATGCCAACTCAACAAACACTTTCGGAGATACCTGTAGTGCACCTTTATAATCACCCAGTTACGTTGTGACGTTTGATACACCCAAAGTATTCCTACGGTATCCGGGAGTTGCATGATCTCATGGTCAGAGGAACGTGTATTTGACATAGTGAAAGCAATAGCAATAAACTGAACGATCATTTGCTATGCTAACGGTTGGGTCAAGTCCATCACATCATTCTCCTAATGATGTGACCCCGTTATCAAATGACAACTCATGTCCATGGTCAGGAAATCTTGACCATCTTTTGATCAACGAGCTAGTCTAGTAGAGGCTTACTAGGGACTCAGTATTTGTCTATTATCCACACATGTATTAAGTTTCCGGTCAATACAATTCTAGCATGAATAATAAACCATTATCATGAACGGAGAAATATGATAATAAACACTTTATTAATTGCCTGTAGGGCATATTTCCAACATCGTTTTCTTTAGCGAAGCGTGGGGGAGTAAGTCTTGAGTCATGCTTATTATTTTTAGGTGTATGATTTTTTTTATTCCGTTGCAACGCATATATTATATATATATATATATATTATATATATATATTTATATATATACTAATAAAGCAAGGTGATATTCTTGGTTTCATCCCGTTTAGATGATTTTTTTTGACGCGCCATAGATGTTTTTTTTATACGCGAGGTGGTACTAATTAATTAAAAAACATTTTTTTTGAGCGGGCGTTTCGTACCGAAAAACAGTTTCTGTGCAATGTATTTGTCGGCCTCGCTAAATTGGGCCTGGCCGGCCCACGGCATGGGTTTAATGTATAGCAATAATTCATTAAAAAATATGCATAGGTGGGATTCGATCTGGAAACCTCCCACGACATTCTACCTGTGCTAACCAACTAGGCCACCGTACGCTTCTGAATATTAGAAGTTGCATTAGTTTTATATATCTATTCAAAGAACCGCATAGGCCACATGGCTGTAATGGGCCTCGGCCTGCATTCTAGCGGCTGGGCCAGCTGCATCAGCTGCATCAACGGACAAAAATCAAGAATATTTCATGTTGAATAGTCCCACCTTGCTACACAAAACTGATTCTCACCAATTTATATACGTTCAGCATCGTTGTTTGTCGTGAGCTAATTAAATGGGATCCCTAAGAGAAAAAGTGGGAGAGGCTGGATCCCAAAAAAAAATGTGGGAGAGGCTTTGCAGCGATTTGTGTGGGCTGGAAAAAAGTGCATAAAATTGAAGAGGAAGGATTGTGGGCTAGAGAAGAAAATTCGTGAGCTGGAAAAAAAGGGTGCATGAAGGTCGACTATGACTACTTCAGTGAGAGGGCCGAGGCGACGAGGCTGAGCGAGGAAGCATGGGAGGAGGTGCTCAGAGACACGGATCTTTCTTCAGACAGCGAGGATGATGAGTTGCTGGGTCTGAAACCCATGTACGGCATGGGAGCTCCTCTTGTCATACAACAATTCACTACTCTAATTAAGAGCTCAGTTCAAAATCCCATCTATGTATTGGCCGAGGGAGAGAGATGCAAGTTTTGTTGTATTCTTGATCACTAAAAGAACTGATATTGCAATCTGTGTTGTATTTTTGATCTGTTCATTTGCTGTCATTATTCATGGCACTGTTGGTGGTTTAGGTGGACGGGACAACTAGCATTTTCATCATGTCAAATTCGCTACAGGACGTTCTGCTTGCGCATAACTGATAATTTTCTCTCCCGTTGCAACGCACGGGCATATGTGCTAGGTGATATTCTTGGTTTCGTCCCGCGTCTGATTCTACATTATGTGAAATACATGAGGTGGTACTAATTTGAGCGAGGCGCCAAGTTTTGTTCAGAGCCAGGCACCGACTTTCGTTCGTCTAAGTTATCAGGCCAGCCCACGTTGCTCTACGTATGATGGCTGAGAGGGGCATCGGCCCATGCCGCTCCTCTGCACGTGCAAGAGCACACACATACACCATCCTACTGGGCCTCTAAGAACAAGCAAAAATATAATCATATGCATCGCTTAATAGTCCCACCCCGTAACTTTGCAAGGAATCCAACTAATTTATATACGTTTAAAAATAGACCATCAACAAGCCTCTTTAGCGATATACATAACCAAAGAGAGAATGATCTCTCAGGACGATGCCACGGTGGATAACCAAATCGAGGTGCCACGCCTCAGGAGGCCGGAAGAAGTTGAAGAGAGGAGGATGGTGGCGCAGGGGGCGGCCATGGCAACGCGGGGGGAGCGGGGACGCGCTGCGCTGGGGCGCCGCATCAGGCGGCGGTGGCAAGGTGGGAGAGGAGCACAGAGATAAAGGAGGAGAAAATGGAAGGTCCACGTAGTGGGAGATAGCTGCAGTGTGGATTGCTTTCTTAATTGGCTGCATTACAATTATTTTTCTTCTAAATGAGCACATGTATAATTAGGTGCTGTTGTTTGTTGTTACTGTTATACTCTATCCGTTCCTAAATATAAGACCTTTTAGAGATTTCACTATGAACTACATACGGATGCATATAGACATACTTTAGAGTGTAGATTCATTCATTTTGCTCCGTATGTAGTCTATAGTGAAATCTCTATAAGGTCATATATTTAGGAACGGAGGGAGTAGTTTAATGTTCATGCCTACCATATATTATGAATACATCATCGGATATACAATAATTATTGCCATCAGATAGAGATTTATCGTTCCATCTCACGCAGTCGCCGCCTTCCCTAAAAAGAATAGGGTTTTTTCGCCTCCCGCCGGCACCGGCGTCGGTCCCCCTTGTCTCTGGTGGCCTTAGGGTCATGGAGGCACAGTGGATCCCGGCCCTTGCCACTGGGAGGAATTCGTTTTTATATGTGTTTTTGAGTTTTGTTAGGGTTTGTGTCCTACACAAGAAGGCGAGGCAGTGACGGCTCCTTGAAGATGTAATAAGGTTTTCCCCACCTAGGCCTTGTTCGGTGGTGCATCTAGCATCGTCAGTGGGCGTGTGGAGGTGTGCCTTTGGTGGATCTGCCTTTGGTGGATTTGCTCGGATTTGTTCATCGTCCGTCTACGTTCGTGTGTCTTCAGGTTGGATTATGTCAATCTGCGTTATTCTTCATCGGTGGTGGTTGCTATTCTGGTGCGCTGGTCCTATGAGGCAAGAGGACGACGACTTCCCGACTGTCTACTACAACAAATTTTGCCCAGCTCCGATGAGGGAGGGGCGATGACGGTGGCATGCCTCCGGCTCGCTTCAATACTTGTAGTCGTCGCTAGGTGGTCTATGAATTTGGATGTAACTTTTATCATTTCTTGTGTTCGTTGAACTATCATGGTTGAAGATGAATGGATCAGATGTTTTCTCACAAAAAATAATATATACAATAATTAAAAGCGAGTGAAATATTGGAAATAAATAGTTCATAAGGGAGATGATATTTGGAGCTCATGGAGACTTGCCGACAATTACGATATTTCTCAACTCTGGATGTCACTGACGTCAATTGGTGAGACAGGGAGGAAAGAGGGATGGATGAAGAGAAAGAGAATGCGACAACGGTGCATCTTAAAATTTACGTTTTTTAGACAATCCATGCAAAATTTACCTGTGATGGGGAACAGAGAAAATCTTGTTTTTTATGGTGATGATGGCCAAGTTCAAATAGTGCAAAAGAAGAGGAACGAAATATAATCTTGCAAATCAAATAACCAACATTCTCTAAAAAATAATTAACATAGTAAAAATCCGTTTGCTTTCAAATATTAACAAAAAAAATGTATATAAACAATCCCACTTCAATGCACCGTTACTATTTCATCCAAAAAGGATTCGTTTGCAAATCTTTTGAAAATTCTAAGAAAAACTTTTGGATTAGTTATTAAACTCTTAAATAGTATACAACAATTTTACCGTTTGTATAGCATGTTAAAAACAACAATTATAGCATTCCTCTTCCTCCCTATGATAGTGCTAAGCTCATGGAGGCACCATGCAAGGACACGGCCCCCTACAACTTTCTTAAATTTATACTACACCGAGCGTGTGCGTTCTTTTAATTGTAGAAACCAAGCATGCGTGTTTTTAAGATAAGGAGTGTTTTAAACTCTTCTCGCTTTAAAAATTTCATGAACGTATAATATTTTGCCCGTTGCAACGTACGGACATTTGTACTATATATATATATATATATATATATTTATTTTTTTACTAATAAAGCAAGGTGATATTCTTGGTTTCGTCCCGCTTTTAGATGATTTATTACGTGCAAAAGGAAGCCGGCACGTCGGCCCGCTTGATAGCCCACTCGATAAATAAAATCGGAAACCAAATATTGCACGACGGTATAAACGGCAAGAAAAGCCAGCTTTGGTATGCCACCCGGTTTCTTACATCGTGCATGTTCCGGAGACGGCTTCGCTCTAGGCTACAAAACATGGGAAGGCACCGATCGGATTTGTATTCTTCTTGGACTCATATACGTACAGGTGCTATTCACCACCGATTACCACCGATCTAGAGGCATAAAAAAGGAGTCACGACAGGTTGGGTCAATGGCAGCCCGCGTCGGCGACATTGCCCTCCCCCGCCTCAGTAGTCGCTGCAAACTCGGCAACCAGAGCGTGGCCTCTCCATCGACGAGGTCTGATCGAATCGACACCCGTTGCACCATAGTCCGGAACCGCCCCACGCCGCCGGCAGCCTGCTAGACGATGCATACGACGGCCTCCCCTTCGGTGGCAAGGTCTGATCGGAGCCGCACGAGCCGCAAGGACGCTTCGTATTTCATCGCCGGGACTGGCTCCGCGTCCGGCAATAGCTGAGTGTCCCGGCACCGCGGATTCCCCGTCGAGCCGCCCTAGGTGTGCCACCCTGTGGAGCCGCTCCTGCGCAGTGGCTGCGAGGTCTCGCGGGATCCGCACAAGCCGCAGCGGCGCGTCGTCTTCCGCCGCTTGAACTAGCACCGCAGACACATCAGGGGACGCAAGGAGGGAGAGATCGAGGTTCAGACTTCAGGCACTAACAAATAGTTTGTGAACTGTGCAGACGATGGACTCGACGAGTCCATGGACGCTGGTGCGGGACTCCTCGAAGTCAAGTCAAGCTGTCATGTCGGCACGGTCCGTATACGTAGCTACTACCACGAGCACACAAGCCCCAGCCATACTAGCATTACCCGGCACCTCTTCTTCGACATGGCGTCGGCCGGCTTTGCAGATGTTCATTGACTATTTTTCCCTACATGAGAGATTCATCTTTGGTTATTTGCTCCCCCGCGCTGGCCGGCAGAAAACAACTCCGACTTAGTAGCAGGCAATGACGAGTACTGCTAATTAGGCGGATCAGAGGCATCCATCCACGAATCGATGCGTGTAGTGAAAAAATTATGCTTAACCCTTTCCCTTTTATTGTTGTTTGTCAAAGCTTGGACGGGAGGGAGACAAGTGGTCCGTGTGGTGGCTAGAAAGGAGTTGGTCATGGCAGGAGCAGCAGAAATCGGGGCGGCATCTGCCCAGGAAGACACGAGAACAACTAGGTGGTGGTCCTATGTGTGATGTGTGGTGTTTGCCTGCCGCGCGTTGTGTCTAGCTGCTGCTAGGTGTGAGAGAGAGTTGGATTAACATCAGAAATTATGATTAACTAGACACCATTATGATGAATTTGACGAATACATCTGTATGCGTGTTAATTTTTTGTTGACTATACTCAATTCGTTAGAACATAATAAATTATTAATTTCGGATAAATTTGTAAAGGAGCTTATGTGTATAGGACTCGCATAGTCACATATTGGCCGGCCAAAGTGAGTCCCATCTCTGGCTTTTGTCCGCCGCATGTGCGCGGTGGTGCTTGCCGCAACAAATCTACGTGTCGGGAATTAGATTGAAATTCAAATTTTCAGGAAAGACATCCTATATTTGTTAGAAATCGCTACCATGTTCAATCAATATGTGTCAGTACTGACTTGTATTGCACATACACAATTATTGATACAAACTGTTGTAATACTTAATACCACATGCCATGACCAATCAAGACTTGCATCACTTTGGCGTGTGAAGCAATCTAGATTGCGAATGTTCGTGTTTGAGAATTCTCCAAAGTGTTTTTTTTATCTCTAGCACATCTGCACATACTGATATATATTTATTTTCTCGAAATATTTGATATTTGATAACATCTTTATGGGATGAACTCAATCATGGCCAACCTCTAATCATTAGATAACTATGAGTAAGAGTCAATCATGTTCAATCTCTAATCAAGCTACAAATATTTGGTAACAAAAGGCAACATGTTATGGAAATAATCATCAGATCGCTAATTTTCTCTACCTTTCCTTTTAGAAACCAATCATCATAACTTTTTTTCTTGACCTCTCACTTTATTTTTCTTTCCCAACTCCCCATCCCCATGTTGTTGTTTCCCTCGCCCTTTTCTGTTTGTTCTCCAACAACGGTACGGCGGCGGCTAAACGCGACACTCCGTCTCTCTGTGAGCATCCGTTGCAACGCACGGGCATTGTCATATATATATATATATATATATATATATATATATATATATATATATATATATATTAATATATATAATATATATAATTATTATAATAATATATATTATATATAATATATATATATAATAATTATATATATATTATATATATTATATATTATTTATTTTTATTATTTATATTTATATATATATAATAAAGAGCAAGGTGATATTCTTGGTTTCGTCCCGTTTTATCTCTTTTTTTATTCGTTCACCTTTATCCAAACCAAGGTGGTACTAATTTTTCCGTACACGTTGACGCTATTGTTCGACCTGGGCCATCAAATCTTATTGGGCCTTTACTTCAGCGGCCTGGAAAAAAATAACGTGGAAAATTGCCGGCCCATAGAATTGAACACGAGACCTCCTGTCCCACAAATAATGACACGTCCAACTACACTAGACCATCTTATGTTAAGAAGCAAAGTTTGATTCGCTTATTAAATTAGTACCACCTTGCTACCTTAGACCCAATATATCTAATTTATATATGTTTTTGAGTTTTTTGTGTACCAGGAAGCCATCTCGGGAATTATGACAGATATATGAGGAAGGAAAGAGAGGCTAAAGGAAGGAAAGGCAGTCTAATTAACTTTACAAATAAGGAAGGAAAGATAGGCTAATTTCTTGTCAGTTTAAACGCGACGACAGATAAATAAGGAAGGAAAAGATGGACGTATTAAAAGGATCCTGAGGCATGCATGAATACGACGCGAGAGAGAAAATAAGGAAGGAAAAAAATATTGGCTCATATATATATATATATATATATATATATATATATATATATATATATATATATATGGTTGACGTGAAATAGAAAAAAAAGAAAAGAAAGATAGTCTTCTATGTATGGCTTGGTGGGCTGGGGCGTAATCGGATCGGATAATATAATACTACCTCCGTTCCAAAATATAAGTCTTTGTAGGCATTCCAATAGGAAACTACATACGGATTAAAATGAGTGAACCTACATCCTAAAATATGTCTACATACATCCGTATGTAGTCTAATAGTGTAATCTCTAAAAAGACTTATATTTAGGAACGGAGGGAGTAGTTAGTAGATGAGATGCCCGCTGAGATAATATTACAGCTAGAGAACGCCAAAGAACGAAATAATTCAAACTATTACCGGATTGTCAAAGTCTCAAGAAAAAAAGTGTGTCAGGGTTTGGTGCTCATACGATTATTAACTGAAGTTGGATTTGCTGTTGTTTGTGTTCTTCATGGACTGGTACTTTACTACTACACTAACATATATACATAGGTTAGAATACACACGGGAGCATCCATAGGCCAATTAGTGTTAGATTGACATAGGGATTTACTTCAAGTGCAAATAAAATAACTCCAGCAATGTCAGGTTGGTATTTTTACTTCAAAAAAAAATGAAAACTCCTAGGTTAACTTTTGAGTTCAAACTATAAATATGTGATTTTCAATTTCAATATTCAAAGAATTTTTTATTGTAGCTTCCTAATATAATTAAAAGGTCAGACAACAACTTCCAATGTTACCGATCAACTCAATAAGTTAGCTTGGGAATCAATAAGCAGAGGTTAAGGAGACGCGGTGAGAAGAAGCGAATGGATCGCTCTAAATGGAAGAAGGAATATGGTGTTCTACGTGGCTAACTAAGTTGAGTGCAATTAAACGGCTTGCTACATGAGACGGGCGGGATAGACGGAAGTAAGTGGACGCATGAGATGGGTAACAGTGTCTCCCGTTGCAACGCACAGGCTTTTGTGCTAGTTTTATATATAATAGATTAGTGTTTGTGCCAAGTAAAGCCTTTGGGATGATGCTCATGATGAGTAGAATTGATACGATGCAAAAACAGAAACTTTAGCGTTCAGTACAAGATTTTTTTTTACTGGAACGTGATATTTGTCTGAAAATTTTACACAGTATTTATCTGCAAATTCTCCAGGTTGTCCTAATGTTTCAGAAATTTTAGAGTTACAGAAGTATGCGTGGTTACATATCATTACAGACTGTTCTGTTTTAAACAGATTCTGTTTTACTTGTGTAGTTTGCTTGTTTTGATGATGCTATGGATTGTATTGGGGGGGGGGGGATAAGCCATAGAGAAGTTAGAAAACAGTACCTATTATGAAAAGTTGAAATTTTAATCAATTTGTTACAATACCTAAAGTATTTTATATGTTGCTTATACTAACGGATCTCACGAAGTTTTGTTGAGTTTTGTGTGATTGAAGTTTTCAAGTTTTGGGTGTTATCACGATGAACTAAAGAATGAAGAGAGGCAAGAGCCTAAGCTTGGGGATGCCCAAGGCAACCAAAGGTAATATTCCAAGGAAGACTCAAGCATCTAAGCTTGGGGATGCCCCGGAAGCACCCCCTTTTTCATCTCAATTCATCGGTATGTCACTTGGCGCTATATTTTTATTCGTCACATGATATGAGTTTTGCTTGGAGCGTCGTTTGTTTTTGTTTGCTTTTACTTTCAGTTTGCCACAATCATTGTTTGCTGGACACACCTATTTAAGAGAGACACACCTTCATCATAATTTGCTAGAATACTCTATGTGCTTCACTTATATCTTTTGAGCTTGGCAGTTGCTCTAGTACTTAACTTATATCTTTTTGAGCACGGTGGCATGTAGATTTTATAGAAATAATTTCACTCTCGTTATTCACTTATATTTGTTTGAGAGTTATCAAATAGTGACGGTAATTTGCATGGGTCATAAGACTAGTCCAAAAATATTAGGTATCCAACGAGTGATAATCAAAACCATCATGTAGCAGATATAGTGTGGGGACCCCGACTCATAAGTCGTGATCACCAAATGCACGTGTACAGTGATCCCAGAGATCAATGCTCACTGAACACACAGAAGCTGACTAACAAGAGTCTTACATCCACATTTAGCGTCTTACACAAATAAAGACCATGGAGGTCAAGTCTTGCATAGATAGGGCCGCAAGGGCCAAACACTAAATCATAACAAGCAGCGGAAATCTTGATCGAAAGCGTGAACCCATGCCATCTGCCTTAAACCTACAGGCATTCTGACTGGGAAGCGTCCTAGTTCGCATGTTCGTCACCAACGAACTCTTCACCGTATTCCTGTTCTTCCATGCCTAGCCAATTAAATAACCAGTGGGAAGCCAATGAGTACTTTGAATGTACTCGCAAGCAACCCAAGTTGTGGAACAAGGTATAACAATGCATGATATAGCACTAAGTAGGTAAGTTTTGCAGAAATCTGATTTTAAGTGCAATAATATGATCAAGTAACCTTAAGAAAACATGCATCAACTGTTGACAGGTATTCATGTGAACAAATCTCAGTTATCATCATAAGCAGGGGGTTAAACATCTCATGTTCATCATCATGCTAAGTCATCGGACTTAGCTCAAGTATCACCTTTGTCACCATCACACACACACACACACACACACCAAGTTTAGTAAACATTTGGACGTAGCACAAGAGCGGTCATCCAACTGTCCTTGACCGTGGACATGGCTATTCGTTGTTTTACACTCTGCAGAGGTTGCACACTTTACCCACAAGACTCGGGGAACTTCCGTGTCATCCACGACTCACGGTATAATACATACCCGAGGTAAGCACCCGAACAATGCCTTTCCCCTAGCGATACTAAACAAAGAGTCCACTCGTTGGTCCGTGTCTTCATGATGTACAAACACGAGCCTTGCTCTACACAGTACCATCCATGAAGGAACACAACGGTGTGCCCGGTGCCTGTAAAGACAGCGCATGGTCGCCCTTCCAGGCACGACCCCGTATCGAGAGTGACCACGCCACTCCCGCCACTAGTAATGCGGGCTCTATGCTAGTACCCACCAAGGTAATCAACAAAGCCCCGTCCCATAAGGGGTATCGTGGTCGTACATCTAAGGTTGGAATAACGGTCGCAACTTACACCAATCCGTTTTCGAAAACCACACACACTCACTTGCTCCGGTACACCACTTCTTTATCAAGTGGCTACCTAGCTCATCATCATCTCCCTCGGGCATTAGTGGCACCCGACGGGGTTTTCGAAAAGTCTTTGAAACCATTTTGTTTCCGTCACCATGCATATCCCGTCCCACTTTGCGTAGCAGCTACTTAGCATCCTAACTACTCCCACCCGCATAACCCTCTGAAGGAGGTAGGGTCATGCACGATGCAAGTATCAACAAGAAAGTATCGGAGGTATCCCACCAAAGTGGTCACCACATCATCATGATTAATACAACGAAATAAAGTGCGATATGCCATGCAATAAAAGGTTTCATAGTCATGGTCAAGGGGCTGCTTTCCTGGCTCAACAAAGTCTTTGGGGTCTTCAAAGTCTTCGTGTCCAATCCCTTCGTCAACAACGCAATCTATCGTTGCGGAATAAACGGGCAAAAAAATAAGCATCACACAAAAACAGAGCACAATCTTTACCTCTAAAATGTTACCCAACTCTGATAAATACTACAAGCTATTCAAAAAATGTCTATCTATGGTTTTGTTGTAAGAAACATTTTTAAAACTATTTAAACACAGGCTAGAAATATTAAAAACTAGGTTTTAATCAAGATCACTATGTAAAACATTTACACAAAAATGCACAAGTGGCACTGTTAAATTCTACAGAATATTCTAGGATTTATGGTGGAAAAATATTTGGCATTGGATTTTTATTTTGCTGAGAGGAATTTTTGCAAGATGCCAGAATAAAGAAAAAGAAAAAGGGCACTGTGCTCTTGGGCCAGAAGCGGGCGAGCAGAGCCGGCCTAGAGGAGTTGCGGGCCAGGCGAGGGGGCACGCGCGCGACAAGTTTTAATTTAAACCTGCACGCGGGCCCGGCCTGGCAGCGAGAGAGAGAGGGGCGAGGGGATAACACGCGGGCCCACCCCGCGGTCGTCTCCTACCTCTCGACAGAGGAGGGGGGAGAGCTCACCGGCGGCGTTCCTGGCGACGGCGAGGCGATCTTGAGGCGGAAATGGGACCAGGGTGGAGTCGCTGTTCCAGAGGAGGTGGAGGTAGCTGGCGGGGAGGCCCCGGTCGCTGGCGACGAAGAAACACGGCGGAGCCGCTTCGGGAGGAGCTCGCCGTTGACGTTTCTTGTAGCGAAAAGGGCGGGGAAGAGGTGGAGGAGCGACAGGTGCTCACTGCGGTCTCAAAGGAGGAGGAAGGAGGGCCGGAGCGGGCCTGTGTCCCAAGATCGACAGAGCCCCGACGCGGCGGCACCTCGGTCGATCTCGAGCACTGGTGCTCGGGGAGGAGGAGGAAGTGGTTCTGGTGCACGATTGAGAGTGGGAGAGGGCCAGAGGAGGAGAGAGGGGGTCGGGAGTTGGCTTTATATAGCCAGCCCACGGTCCACCATGGACTGGGCCGCCGGACCTAGCCGCAGAGGCTCTGGAGGCCAAGGGGGCAAGCAGGGGTGAGTCCGGGGTCTTCCTGGAGGTGGTCTACGATGAGCGGGAGCAAGAGAGAGAGAGAGAGAGGAGCGCGCGCGTGTGAGCCTTCTTACTGGCCGAGCCGGGCGGCGCTCGGCACGCGCGGGAGGAGGGAGAAGGAGGGGGCCGACCACGTTGCGTGTCCCGGACGTCGAGGCGGCCTCGGGAGACACAAGGTGGAGGCCCTAGGTGGTCGGGGGCAGGGATTGGGCGGCGGCTACAGTGCTATCGGACGCTGTAGAGCGCCCGTTTGGCATGCCGTGGCATGCCAACGGCATCCTAGGCGCGGCCAGACATGTCCAGTGGGTCCAGGGGGGCATAAACAAGGTGGAAGCTGCATTGGATGCTCTGGATAGCTGATAGAATAAGAGGGGAGGGGAAAGATAAGGAGATTCCTGTTGTCCAGGGGGGTAAAATGGGGTTTTCCCCTGCTAAACAGTGGCTTATGGACTTGGGGTTTTTACTGGAGGTGATTGGGCATTGCAAGAAGGTGTGGTAAAAATTTAGACTCAAGGAGAATAGAGGAAGGGGGTCAAACAGGGCTTTTTATAGCATAAGCAAAAGTGTTTGATGATGGTTTGGCTAAGCAAATGGGGTTTGCTTGCCATGAGATTTAACAGGATGAAAGTATAGGTAGAAATAGAGAGGATCACCAAGTTTGAGGAGTTTTGAAGAAAGTTCACAATGTAACTTTGTGAAACCCTAGAAATCAACAGAATCAGATTTCTGTAGATCTAGGCATGCATATCACTTCCCACAAATCCACCACTTGGTGTGGTATCATTATTTGGGGTTTAGCACATGCCCACAAAGTTTGGGGTCAAGGGAATAAACTTCACAATGTAAAGTTGTTCAAATTTGGCTCTCGACAGGAATGGTTTTGGAATATTTTTGTGAAGCAAAACAATTGGGATTGAGATGAAACTTTGCAAGATCATCACATATGACATGTGTGAGTTGCTGGAATTTTCTTGGAATTTATTGAGAATATTTGTTTATAGAAATATTTCAAAAGCTTGATTTGGACAAAAAGGGTTTTGAGGGGTTTTGCCCATGTTTTCGAACATGACCATGTGTTGAAACTCATATATATGGAAAATATATGTCCACTGAGTTTCCCTAAATTTTCTCAAATATTTATGAAGCATTTAAATAGTTTTTCCCTATAAAAACCCATTTCTGGCCTTAAGAAAAAGCCTTTAAATAAAATAGTAAAATAATCTTTAAAAATAATATTTGGTGGTTTTGGGAAGTCATATATATTGTAGGTTTCAAATAAAGCCTTTGGGGAAAAAGGATCCACCCAATTTGAGGACCTGAAGTGCAAACCTGAACTCAGGGGTTTTTGAAAACCTAATTTGAATGAATTCTTTTTGGTCAAAATAAATTTTGATAAAAATGGTTTTGGGTACTATTCACATGGCATGATCATTGGGCAAGAAGTTTGGATCAAGGAAGATGAATATGGAGAGGGGTAGAACCTAAGAGTGCCATACACAATCATCCAAGCAAGCAAACAAGCAACAATTCGAACAAGCACAAGCACTGAAAAAGTTTTAATTGGTTCCAAATTTTGTAAATCCAAGCATAGCAAAGTGATACAAACACAGGGTGTGACATATAGAGAATGAGGATTGATAATATTGATGTAGTAATGTGAAAATGTGTGAGTTCATTTTTTTAATTTGTATGTGTCGATATTCAGAGAGGTTAATTTCTTATTTGTCTAAAAATTAAAAAGGCATGGTGATGATGTGTGAGCAATTCTATTCCTCGTTGAAATCCTAGTGTTGTTTTGGGTCGGAAGCGCGCGATGGTTAATTCCTCCCAACATCTTCCCTCGGGGTATGCGAATAATGCTTTGATTTGTGATAAAACTAATAAAACTTTGCAATAAGTATATGAGTTCTTTATGACTAATGTGAAACCATGGACATATGCAATCACACCTCCTCATATTTGCTAGCCTCTTTGGTACCGTGCATAGCCCATTCTCACCTCGAGGATCGGTGCAACTCTCGCCGGTGCATCCAAACCACGTGACATGATACGCTCAGTCACACATAAGCCTTATTATATCTTCCTCAAAGCAGCCACCATACCTACCTATCATGGAATTTCCATAGCCATTCCGAGATATATTGCCATGCAAATTCCATCGTCACTTCATATGACTAGTTCATCATCATATTGCTTTGCATGATCATATAGAGCTGACATAGTATTTGTGTCAAAGCCACCTTTCATCATTTATTTTTGATACATGTCATGCTAGATCATTGCACATACTGGTACACTGCCAGAGGCATTCATATAGAGTCATATCTTCATATCAGTTCTCCATATTGAGTTGTAAGTAAATAAAAGTGTGATGATCATCATTGTTAGAGCATTGTCCCAGTGAGGAAAGGATGATGGAGACCATGATTCCCCCACAAGTCGGGAAGAGTCTCCGGACGAAAATGAAAATGGGGGAGGCCAAATGAGCCCACCGTACATAAAAAAATGAAAAAAATGAATGAGAGAAAATGAGAGAAGGGACTTTGCTACTATCCTTTACCATACTTATGCCTCAAAGTGGCACCATGTTCCTCATATGTCGAGAGTCTCATGTTATATCACTTCCATATTGCTAGTGGGGATTTCATTATTTTTAAACTTGGCTTGTATATTCCTATGACGGGCTTCCTCAAATGCCTGAGGTCTTCATGAGCAAGCAAGTTGGATGCACACCCACTTAGCTTCATTTGAGCTTTCATACACTTATAGCTCTAGTGCATCATAATCGCATGGAAATCCCTACTCCTTGCATTGTCATCTATCAATGGGCATCTCCATAGCCTGTTGGTATGCCTAGTTGATGCGAGACTATCTTCTCCACTTTTTACCCTATTGATATCTACCACCATATTCTATTCCACCCAAATGCTATGTCCAATGGCTCACACTCATGTATTGCGTGAAGAATAAAAAGTTTACGCACCTTGAAAAAGTATGATCCAATTGCCTCACTTGGGCACCGTGGTGCTTGAAATTTGTATTAATGTGGTGAAGATGGAGCCATGCCTTGCTAATTAAATAAGATGAATAAGGGATAGACATCTTTTGAGGATCGTATGCTTTGAAAAAATTAATGATTTTGCTTCTTATACTTATAAGTATTACTATGCTAATGTCTATTGATTCATCGTTTCTCAATGAGTATACATGCAAAATATTACATAGTGGATAGCATGTCACATAAAAAATTCTGATTTTATCATTTACCTACTCGAGGACGAGCAGGAATTAAGCTAGGGGATGCTTGATACGTCTCCAACGTATCTATAATTTTTGATTGTTCCATGCTGATATATTATCATTCTTAGATACTTTTTGGGTCATTATTTACCAATTTATAATATTTTTGAGCACTGACCTATTGACCCAGTGCCTAGTGCCAGTTGCTGTTTTCTGCGTGTTTTTTTACTTTGTAGATTTCCTTTACCAAACGAAGTCCAATTGCCACGAAACTTTTTGACGATTTTTTCTAGACAAAAACATGACCTAGAAGCTTTGGAGGATGGCCGGGAGCCTCACGGAGGCTCCACAAGCCAACAGGGTGCGCGCCCCTGGTGTCGGCGTTCTGGGAACGGGGGTACCCAGACCTGCCAGCCTGCGGGCCAGGGCGTGGCCCACTTCGACAGCCAGGCACGGCCCAGCATGGCCTCACTCAAGACAAGGCCCTCGCGAGGAGGATGGTGCCAAGACCCCCGGAGGGAGGAGGCCTCCCCAGGCCCCCTCCTCAGTGGCGGAGATCTCTATGCAATACTCGGCCTCGGGAGGTCAAGGATGACGCAAGGCGGGCCAGGTGGGCACCAGCGCGCGCAGAAGGGACATTTTCCTCTTTAGTGCAAAGGAGGCGAAGACGTACGCAGGTTCCCAAAGCACCCCCAAAGGTTTCCATTCCGGCGCAATGAGACCAAGACCACGAGCCCCGCAGGACGGACATCAACGGTGAGCCCACCTCTGCATCACCACCAGCTACTTTGCAGGCGAAGACCACCTTTCGTTAGGATAAGGATGTACTCCTTGTTCCCCTTCGAATATGGCCGTTATGGGATCCCTTCCCGCCATTGCGATAAGGGAAGAGGACCCAAGCCACTATAAATAGAGGCTAGGCTGCTCCATAGAGAGGGGGGCGAAGAACACTACGCAAGCGCCCTCGCGAGGTTGCTCCCCACTGTACTAGTTCATCCACAAACCTCCTCGTGAGGCAATCAACCAAAGGCAGGAGTAGGGTTTTACGCTTCGTAGAGGCCCAAACCTAGGTAAATCCTCGTGTGCTGATCTTCTTCCCCGTGATCGAACGAGTTCGCCGGGCTAGGTTGTCGAGCGGTGAGCTCGAGGCCGGAGCTGTAGGGATCTTCGCACACGCCCCTGAGTTCGAACCTCATTGGGTTTTGCGGAGCCCGAAATCCGACATTTGGCGTGCCAGGTAGGGGGCGTGTCGAAGTCTTCTATGAGCTTCGCTTCTTCTCCGCTCCGTCGTTTTGATGGCCGACGCCCGGCAAGCTTCTTTCGGCCCCGGTGGATCCACCTTCACCAACCTCGCCGCAACCACCCATGATGCACGCCCTTGCAGCTCGGTGCTGGGCGGTCGTTACCAGGCCACCAGCGTCGCCTCCGCCACAGTCGCCGCTCGTACCGGCCAGGCACGCGGTGGGCGTGCGGCGCCTATGGGACCGACATCACCCTGTACCCACGTGGGAGACCTCAACGCGCATGACGCGCTGCTGATGGCGAGTGAGCTGCGTCGCCATCGCCCGACGCACGGGGGCTTCGACGCCTGGGCCGACCACATCGCCGAGTTGGTCACCGTCGCGAGGAGGGCCTGGGTTCCTCACCATCCTTCTCGACCCCCGACGCAGGGCGCCCAGGGCTCGCTCGCCATACCGCTCACCTCATTGGCGGACGACGTGCCCGCCCCATGCCCGGGTGATCCCGGGCAAGGCCCACCGCACGCCGTGCTCCTTCTCCTCCGGATCCCGGTGACCGGCTTCGCCTCGCCGTCCAGCCCCGATGGTGGAGCCTTCGAAGGAGGTGACGGGACGCTCCGCGCATGCCTCAACACGCGCACTCACACCCCAGCGGATCATCAACAACCTGGGACGTCCCGGCGCGAGCGCGCCAACCGACACAGGGACCAGGCGGCACAGGCTCCCGGGCAGGTAGGAAACCATAACGGAGGCGCGGTGGATGACCAGGGAGGCAACCCACGTCAAGGCACGCGCGACCAACCCCGCGGCGATGGCAGAGGTAAGCAGCTTCGAGCAGAGGCTCGCCGCAGGAGGGTCTGCGGGCCACGCATCCAGAGCGGCATCGCCTTGCCGCCCCGGGAGTCTGCTCTTGGGGCATGCGTAGACGGTTCAGGAGGAAGCCAAGGCCTTTTCACAGAGGCCTATGTTCCGAGTTTTGTCGTACCTGTAGATGGCGCCATGGATCACGAGCCCCCCGCGGGTGCCAGCCTCCTCCCGAAGTAGGGAGATGACCCGGGCGTCCTCTCCAAACCGGGCTTGGGGGCTTCCACTGAGGGGGCACCGGGCCAGGTTGGTGCGAGTGAGGGGGCGTCCCGGGATGCGCGGGGGCGCGGCACAGCCGCCGCCCTTGCGAGCAAGCGTCACGCAGCCGAGCCCTCTGGGCCGCAGGGGCAGCCACCTAGGGGGATCAGCGGGATACGAGCAGCATGGGCCGCACGCGGCGACAGGGGCACCGACGCGGCCCTCAGGAGGCAGGGCCTCGCGAGGTCCTCCAGTCGTGGTCTGGTCGGTGCCACGACGCCTCACGAGGCGGCTTCACCGACACAACACCCTTATGGCTGCGCTGGTTGCATTGTGCACATGTTTGGGCCGCGGGAGCGCAATCCTGTGGCTACGCGGGGTACAGTGCACTGAGGTTTGGGCTGAAGAGGCTCGCAACCGCGCAAAAATGCGTGGGATAGCTCTTGACTGAGTTGGGAGCACCTAGGCCGAGTGCCTGGGGGCTTGCCCAGCTATCTTCGGCCGTGACACTCTCAAGTAATAATGAGTGGGCTGTATACACCCGGAGCCCCCCGAGGACGCGGAGGGGTTCGTACCCACGCCCAAGTGGAAGCCCCATGCTCCGCGCTGGCGGACAACACTGTCCTCCAATGACTATGCCCACGCAATGTGGATGCCCTATGCTCCGCGCTGGGGGAAGACGAAGACGAAGACTAGCCTAGGTGCCGGACGCGGTTGTTGCTTGTTCCTTTTTGAATTCACATTGCCATTTTTTGAAATGAAACTCGAAAATTTCATAACTCTATTCGAAAAAGGGGTGGGAATTCTCTCTTTGCGATTCTTTTTCTGGTCTTGAATTCTCGTTTTCTGAATCGACACCTTGGCCCGCGCGAGGTGTGTCCAGAAAAGTCGGCAAGGGCCCGTGCCTCGGAAGCATCCATCTTTTAGCGATTGACCCTCGCTCGGGGGTTTCGGTCACGGCCCGACGCGGCATCATGAAGCCTCGGGAGGCTGAAGCACCTCTCAATGCAGGAACCAGCAGGATAGGAATGGGAGTCACTCAAGCGTCAAGGGGGACTCCTGAGCAACGCGCCTCAGGAGACTCACTGATCACGTAGCCCCTCACCCCTTGGTCTCGTCCTGGTGATCCGGACACCCCAACGGCGGTCGAGGAATGCGCGGGATTGGGCCCCGCCGACGTAGAGCGTCGCTTGAGCGTCAAGGGGGACTCCTGAGCAACGCGCCTCAGGGGCCTCATCGTTCACATAGCCCTCGCCCCTTGGTCTCGTCCTGGTGATCCGGACGCCCGAATGGCGGTCGAGGCCTCGCCCCTTGGTCTCGTCTTGGTGATCCGGACGACCCAACGGTGGTCGAGGAATGCGCGATACTGGGCCCCGCTGACGTAGAGTACCGAAAGGGCTCCCAAACCATTCCCGCCCGCAAGGTAGAAGCTGTCCCTGGAGGGATCCTCGAGTTCTCTAGATGCCCCGGCTGCACCTCACGACGCACACGCTTGCTGCGGCCCTCCGAGCTAAGTACCCCGACCGTAAAGAGCAGAAACCTTTGATCCGATAATAGCATGAATGCTGGGTAAGAGACAGGAACACTAAGGTGAGAATGCAGGCGCTAAGGCTTGCTACGTGCCCCCTGTAGGCCGCTTGCGGCTTCAGGTACAGGGCAGGGCCTCGCAATGGAAGGAATCCGGCCTATCTAGGCATCGTCGCTGAAACCCCGGTCTTGGGGCGGCACGCTCCCCCTCAGGAGGGTCCGTCTCGTGAGGCCGTGACAGGCCATCGTCGCCGGGCGTAGCGCAGCACCCCCGCGAGCCTCTCAAAGGGCGTCGGGTGCAGAACAGCAGAAGAGCGGAACGAGCGAAGGTGCGAGGGAATGCGTGGTGCCGCACCAACAATACCACCAAACCCCGCGCAAGAGGCGAAGGCGCGTCACACAAAACAAGCAATCAACGGCTCAAAGGAAGAGGGAGGAAGACGAAGGTAACACACAAAAGTTTAACGCCCTCAGGGGCCAAGTGCTTCATGATGTAACAGGGACCGGAAGAAGGAAACATGGGAGGCCTAGGCGGAGGAGCTGCTGTCGCCGTCCGAACCCCCGCCTACCTCGGTGCCGGAGTCGTCACCCTCGTCGGAGGATGGCTCTTGGACGAACCGTTCCACCAGGGACTCCACGTGCGGGCGCACCTCATCCCTGAGGGGCCTCTGGAGCTCCTCAAGCACCGGCTCCACGACGCACGGAAGATCAAGCTCCGGGGCGTGGCGGCGCAGGTTGGAGAAGACATGCGTCAGAGCAAGGTTTAGGAGGTCGCGCGCGCTGGCCACGTTGTCCTCGTCCACCCGGGAGACGCTGGTCTCCAGCGCCTCCACCACCTTGCTGAAGAAGTTGAGGTAGCCCCCGTCGCCGTGCGCACACTGTAGTGCGGGGGCTTCCCCGACGAACCGGCCCACCGCGCCAGCCGCACGGTGGGCAATGTCCAAGTACTGCTTGGCGCGCTGCGCCTCCAGCATCTTCGCGTGCGCCGCCTCGTCCTGGGCAGCCTGCACGACGTCAGCTATCCCCTTGATCTGGGCCTGAAGGGACGCCAGCTCCGCCCTGGCCTCCTCCTCGCCCCTGAGAGTGGCCTGGAGGGCAGCCTCGATGCTCGCCAGCTGGGCCCTCAGCGCATCCGCTTCCTCCTGGAGCTCGCCGAGCCTGCGCTTTTTGGGCGCAGGCGCCCTGGGAGGAAGAAACAGTCCGGTCCGGCGTATCGGGCGTGTTTGCAAGAAAAGGGGTGGGTGACGGAACACTCACTCATCGACGATGGTCCAGCGCCGGCGAGCTTGGGCTGGCCCCGAGGGCCCCTGGCTGATGTCTACTACGCAACCTTCTTCTTGTAGACTCGTGTTGGGCCTCCAAGCGCAGAGTTTTGTAGGACAGTAGAAAATTTCCCTCAAGTGGATGACCTAAGGTTTATCAATCTGTGGGAGGTGTAGGATGAAGATGGTCTCTCTCAAACAACCCTGCAACCAAATAACAAAGAGTCTCTTGTGTCCCCAACACACCCAATACAATGGTAAATTGTATAGGTGCACTAGTTTGGCGAAGAGATGGTGATACAAGTGTAATATGGATGGTAGATATAGGCTTTTGTAATCTGAAAATATAAAAACAGCAAGGTAACTAATGATAAAAGTGAGCACAAACGGTATTGCAATGCTTAGAAACAAGGCCTAGGGTTCATACTTTCACTAGTGCAATTTCTCTCAACAATACTGACATAGTTGAATCATATGTAAATCCCTCACGTGCGACAAAGAGTTCACTCCGAAGTCACAAATAGCGGAGAACAAATGAAGAAATTATTGTAGGGTACGAAACCACCTCAAAGTTATCTTTTCCGATCAATCGTATGAGCTATCCCTATAAGTTCTAGAGTTATTTTTTACAGCCCTAGAGTTCATACTAAAATAACACCTTAAGATACACATCAACCAAAACCCTAATGTCACCTAGATACTACAATGTCACCACGAGTACCCATGGGCTTGATTATACGATATGCATCACACAATTTTAGATTCATCATGTTCAATCCAACACAAAGAACTTCAAAGAGTGCCCCAAAGTTTCTACCGGAGAGTCAAGATGAAAACGTGTGCCAACCCCTATGCATAGATTCCCAAGGTCACGGAACTCGCAAGTTGATCACCAAAACATACATCAAGTAGATCAATATAAAATCCCATTGTCACCACGGATATCCCATCGCAAGACATACATCAAGTGTTCTCAAATCCTTAAAGACTCAATCCGATAAGTAAACTTCAAAGGGAGAACTCAATTCATCACAAGAAGATAGAGAGGGGAAAACTCCATAGGATTCATCTATATCAATAAAGCTCGTGATACATCAAGATCATGCCATCTCAAGAACACGAGAGAGAGAGAGATCAAACACATAGCTACTGGTACATACCCTAAGCCCGAGGGTGAACTACTCCCTCCTCGTCATGGAGACCGCCGGGATGATGAAGATGGCCTCCGGTGATGGTTTCCCCCTCCGGCAGGGTGCCGGAACGGGCTCCCGATTGGTTTTTCGTGGCTATAGAGGCTTGCGGCGGCGGAACTCCTGATCTAGGTTTGTTTCTGGGGGTTTTGGTATTCATAGGAATTTTTGGCGTCGGTCTAACGTCAAGGGGGTGCTCGAGGAGTCCATAAGCCAGGGGGCGCGCCCTAGGGGGGGGCCCAGGCTTGTGACCTCCTCGAGCACTTGCTGGCCCAGCTCCGGTGCTTCGGGGGTCTCTTTTGGTCCATAAAAAATCACCGTAATTTTTCAGCCCATTCTGAGAACTTTATTTCTGCACAAAAAACGACACCATGGTAGTTCTGCTGAAAACAGCGTCAGTCCGGGTTAGTTCTAATAAAATCATACCAAAATCATATAAAATTATTGTAAACATGGCATGAATACTTCATAAATTATAGATACGTTAGAAACGTATCACTCGCCTCCGCCTCCGGAGGCCTGCGGAGGAGCCGAAGACCCCGTGCGCTTCCCCGCACCTGCAACACTCCCTCCAGACGCCTTGGGGGGAAAGGGAAGAGAAGAGGACGAGAAAGATTCCTTTGGGATAATGGTGAGTGAGAAGGCGCGTCAAGATGGCAAGACCCCTCAGGTGGGGCGGATTTATAGGCGCAACTGCTACCCATGAGGCGTCGTGGGGAGCGGTGGCGCCATGTGCTCCTCGGGCGCCGCATGGCAGACTCGGTCAGCGTGCATCCCTGCTCCACGTTGCTTTACCTTCCCTCGTCGGGTCACATCCGCGTGAACCGAGGGGTGGAAACACAAGGGAACAACTGCATCCAAGGAAGGGAAATGATGGCCGGCACGACGCGCAGGCTTCGCGTCAGCCTGACCCGGGGTGGTTCCCAACGTCTTCGGGGAGCGGAAGCGTCCGCGCCTCATCATGCGCCACGCACCAAGACAGGCCCGCAGACAGTTTGGGCCCGCGGTGCGTAGGTCGGTTTCTTCGGCTTCCCCCAGAAGCCAATCCAAGCGCGCCTCGGGCCCGGGGGCTGCTGTCGGCGTTCTGGGAACGGGGGCACCCAGACCTGCCAGTCCGCGGGCGAGGGCGTGGCCCACTTCAACAGCCAGGCACGGCCCAGCATGGCCTCACTCAAGACAAGGCGCTCACGAGGAGGATGGCGCCAAGACCCCCGGAGGGAGGAGGCCTCCCCAGGCCCCCTCCTGAGTGGCGGAGATCTCTATGCAATAATCGGCCTCGGGAGGTCAAGGATGACGCAAGGCGGGCTAGGCGGGAACCAGCGCACGCAGAGGGGACATTTTCCTCTTTGGCCGTTGTGGGATCCCTTCCCGCCATTGTGATTAGGGAAGAGGTCCCGGGCCACTATAAATAGAGGCTAGGCTGCTCCATAGAGAGGGGGACGAAGAACACTACGCAAGTGCCCTCGCGAGGTTGCTCCCCACTGTACTAGTTCATCCACAAACCTCCTCGTGAGGCAATCCACCAAAGGCAGGAGTAGGGTTTTACGCTTCGCAGCGGCCCGAACCTGGGTAAATCCTCGTGTGTTGATCTTCTTCCCCGTGATAGAACGAGTTCGCCGGGCTAGGTTGTCAAGCGGTGATCTCGAGGCCGGAGCTGTAGGGATCTTCGCACACGCCCCTGAGTTCGAACCTCGTTGGGTTTTGCGGAGCCCGAAATCCGACACCTGGGGGGCGCCCTGTTGGCTTGTGGCCCCCCTGTGGCTCCTCCAACCTCATTCTCTGGCCTATAAATTCTTATTAATCCTGAAAAACCTCATTCTCCGACCGATAAGTCTCTCTTCCGCCGCGATCCCATCTGGAGCTCCGTTCTGGCACCCTGCCTGAGGGGGGATCGATCACGGAAGGCCTCTTCGTCAACCTTGCTGCCCTCATGATGATGTGTGAGTAGTTTACCACAGACCTACGGGTCCATAGCTAGTACCTAGATGGCTATCTCTCTCATATGATCTTCAATACAATGATCATCGCATCTTCGCTTTGATCTATCCGAAGTAATCCTATTGTTCGGTGTGTTTGTTGGGATCCGATGAATTGTGGGTTCATGTTCAGATTTTTCATCAAAAGTAGTTGAGATATCTCTGATATATATTGTCTCTTAATTGCATGATCATTATAGCTTCGTAATGCTCTCCGATTTATTGATGTGCTTTGGCCAAGTAGATTGATATTTGAGCGGCGGGAGTAGTGCGTTGTAGTAGGTTCAACCTGACGAGTTTCTATACCCAAGTGGCAGAAAGGGAAAAGGTACGTCTTTGCGTTGCTACTAGTAAGGATAAAACGATGGGGTTTATTCATATTGATTGAGTTTACTTTGTCTACATCATGTCATTGTTCTCCAAGCATTACTCTGTTTTACTTAATACTCTAGATGCATGTTGGATAGCGGTCGATGGGTGGAGTAATAGTAATAAGAGCAGGTAGGAGTCAGCCTATTTGCTTATGGATGTGATGCCTATATAGACATGATCACTGCCGTTAATATCGCATAACTATCCTCTTTTCTATCAATTGCCCAACAGTAATTTGTTACCCTCTGTACGTTGCCTACATGAGAGATGCCGCTAGGGAACACTATGCCCCCCGGGTCTATTCACTTATATATTCGCAAACGCTATTGCTACCTTGCTGCCTTTATTTACCTTTTATTTTATTTTGCAATCTATATTTACCAACAATTATCTACACAACTCATTTGCTTGCAAATACCGAGATCAAGGGGATTGACAAGCCTCTTGCCCGCGTTTGGTGCAAGTCGTTTGTTCTTTTGTGTGCAGTCGCTGAAGATGGTTGAGAAGTGATATTCCTATTTGTTCGATAAACCTTGGTTTCATAACTGAGGGAAATACTTACCCACCTTGTGCAGCAACTACCCATTCCTCTTCACGGAAAACCCAACGCAGATCACAAGTATCAATGACTAACCGACACTTTTAGCTACACTACTGTTGTGAGAACAACTCAGATCCCCCTTCTTCCGCCCATCGCCGGACACTGTTCTCCGCCGTTCCCCCTCCCAGCCGCGCCCGCACCCTGCGCCAGATGTGCCGCCACGCTGCCCAGCCGTTCCCCCGGCCCACCCGCTCATCCAAGAGCCTCTTCCTCAATCGTCCTGTCCGGCCACTCTCTCCCTCCGTCGTCATGTCCGTCCACTCTCTTCCTCCGTCGTCCTGTCTGACCGCCCCGTCCACCACGCACCACCACCCCATCGCGCAGTCTTCATGGGCGCCCCCCGCGCCCTCCTGACAGCCGACCCCCACTCGATCCAGACGGTAAAGAACTTTCTCTAACAATTTGATGAAATGTGAATTGATGAAATATATTATATGTTGAATCGTGTGTTCTTGTAAATTGTCTCGCGCTATGCTTCTTTTTGCAGGAAAATGTCGAGAGAATTGCCAATCTTATGGCGGAACATGGATTCATTTCCGTTTCATCAAAATTTCTGGCACTCAATATGTCCAATTTTTTACCTACGTTCATGTTCATTTTTTCCATTGATTTTTTATTTTATGAATGCAGCACAAAATGGAAGAATGCTCATACTGTTCTGACAAAGGGATATGTGCGACGATCCTCACCTTGACAACAATAAGTGCTTCTTCATCATGCTACAATGCCTCAAGAGGAAAGATGGTTTCAATTCCAAATGTACAATCTATAATGAGGTAGATCACACATATTTTGTTGCTAATAGTGTGGTTTATATGACAATTATATGCCTCAAGATGAAAGATGATTACCACATTGCTTACTATGTTACTATTTTGTTCAAGGACAGAAGCTCCCGAGATGTGTTGTACCTCCGGTGATGGATGACCACCAGATGGACAACTTGAAATAAAAGAATGGAGGCAACTACCAAGTGATCGCAACTTGAAGATTGGAGATCAGTGGATCTCTATGCTCCACCATGGAGATGCAGGGGGTTTCCCTCTTCTTCAAGATTTATCCTAATAAAGGAGAGGAGTACTATACTAGTAGTTACGACGATGGTTAATGTATGCATATATATAAATGATGTGTACCATAATATAAATTATGTTGTACGTGTTTTCATTTCTTATCGGAATCAATGTCGGACGCAAACGAGATTATGTATATACTGATCCAAAATTGCGCTGCCGCGGCAGCGTTTTCCGCTGCGGTGGCAGCGTTTTTTTGTTGCGTTTGGTCATTTAGTACTGGCGTGCGAAACAGTAGAGATGCCCGTAATGATCTCTCCAATGTATAGCGTTGGGAAAGTTAGCATGCCATAGATATGTATGATATTGCCGTCATGGAGATAAACCCAACGCCATATGTATATGAAATACTGCTGTCGTAGGCTCCAACGCCACCACTATTTTTTTACTATGGCGCCATATTGGTGGCGTCGGGTGTCTACGCCAGCAAGGCCATTTTTGTCACGCCATAGCTAGGCTTTTCTGCACTAGTGTAGAAGTGTTAGCATTTTTTTCTCCATCACTCACAGAGTTGTACCCTTCTTCTGTGAGGAGCACTCTCCTTTCATTAGGACACAAAAACTTCTTATGCCCCCTGCCACCAAACTTAAAACACACAATATCACTAGTATGAGAGTTCAAAGCACGAGACGATTCAACCTTGGATTGAGATACTTCCTTTGTAGCCGGCTTAGAATCAGATTTGAAACTACTATTACTACCACCTTCCCGGTGAAAATTTTGCCGCACTGAACTTGATAAATTGTCATGACCGCCGCGACACTTCACTTGCTGCTCCGCTCGAATGGCGTGGTGTAATAATCCCTGTAATCCAGTATATTCTACCATATCGACACGATCTCGTATCTCTGATTTCAGACCATGCATGAACCGTGCCATTGTAGCCTCTTCTTGCTCCTCTACCCTGGTATGAATCAGCAACATTTCCATCTCCTTATAGTACTCCTCAACACTAGAGTCACCTTGTCGAAGTTGCTGCAAGCGTGTATACAAGGTCCTAGTGAAGTGCTCTGGAACAATGCATCTCTTCATGATATTCTTCATTCCATTCAAAGACTCTGGACGTGCTCCCACACGACATAGTTGGTTCCACCATATTAAAGCATAACCCGTGAACTCAATAGATGCAGCACAAACCTTTTTCTGTTTAGTATACCGCTGCCCATCAAAAATCTGATCCACGCGCATCTCCCACTCCAAATAATCATCCGAGTTATCTTTTCCACTGAACGGAGGTATATAATTTTTTATTCTACCAATACCATCATCCTCATAGGCGCGGCACGCATGCTCATGTCCTCCCACGTGGCATACACAACCTCCATGATGATCATAAGGACGCCATACAAGATCATAATAGCTACGAGCCTCCTCGGACTGATGATGCTCACCATTGTTGCGAACATGCTGATGTACCAACTGTCTAGATAATTGCCAATGACGCCTCCGCGCAACAGACCCATCACTAGGCGGTTGTCATGGTCTCAGTTGATGAATGACCTTAGTTAGATCAGCTACCTTTTTCCAAGACTTTCCTTGACCTTGTCGATGCGCCTCCTGTCGGTGTCAAAACCGGCGGATCTGGGGTAGGGGGTCCCGAGCTATGAGACTAGGATCGATGGTAACAAAGGGACGAAGGAGACGATGTTTACCCAGGTTCGGGCCCTCCTATGGAGGTAAAATCCTACGTCCTGCTTGATTATATTGATGGTATGAAGGTTACAGAGTTGATCTACCTCGAGATCGACTAGCTAAAACCCTAGATGAGTTTCTGTGTCGTATGATCTAAAACCCTCTGGCTTATATAGATACCAGGGGTCATTAGGGTTACATATGGTCAGTTGCCCACCGGAAGGAAAAACATGCCTAAACTACCATCTACAACTTGACGGACACGCCACTGCTCCTGAGGTTTCCTCCTTGGTGACGAGGCCTTCGATTAATCTCATCTTTAGCAAGCGGCCCATTAGCCCGACCTATGAGAAATAGGTCGGCAGTCCGAGGACCCCTAAATCCCGGACTCCCTCAGTAGCCCCCGGACTAGCCTCCAATGCCGAGGTATATCCGGAAAATATTACGTGTCGAAGTCTTCGGCTTGCGAGGCGAGTCCCTCAACCTCTTCTGGCTCGGCAACTATACCGTCATCGGAGAGTCCTCGATTGCTGAGAACTTTGCGGGACCCAATATAATAGCCTTCAACACTTCTCGATTCTTGTGCGCCGAGGGGAGACGAGCGGCCCGGCAGCTTTTTACAAGACTACCCCTCCCGCAAGGGAGGCACCACTTATTTAAACAAGTTAAATTGCGGTCCGGGTCACAGCTTCCTCTTCCTCCCCGTTTAGAGAAAAACTTCAAGCGAGAGACCATCACCAAATCATGGCGGGCGCCCCCAGCTCCTCCTCATGCCCTTACGGCTCCCGTCCTAGGGATTGGACGAGTTGCTCTGTATCCCTCCTCCGGTTGCGCGACCTCGAGACCCAAGGGTATCTTCCTTCCTCAGATCTGGCGGCAACTCACGCCGGCTTGACTTCCTTTGACGGCGAGGCTTTCGCGGAGAACTTCCCCAATCCTAACCAGGGCGAACGGGTATGCTTTGTGCCCTTCCCTTTACGAGGCCTAGGGTTCCCCATTCATCCTTTCCTCCGGGGGTTACTTGAGTTCTATGGGATCCAGCTCCATCATCTTACCCCCGGATCCATTCTGCACATTTCTGGCTTCGTCGCTCTCTGCGAAATGTTCTTGGGCTGTGAGGCGCACTTCAAATTATGGAGGAAGTACTTCTGCCTCGTCCCCCGAACTCAGGGTGAGACAATTCGGGAAATCGGAGGAGCCGAAGTGTGTCGCATAGCGGGAACAGGATACCCTGCGGGGACACCAAAGAAGGAATCCGAAGAGTGGTCTTCGGAGCGGTTCTACATCGAGGACGTTCCCCTATTCGATCAAGCTCGGAGGGGTTTGCCCGACTCCAACGCTCCTCCGAAGAAAAAGTATAATTGGCGACCGAAGAGTTCGTCCCAAGAGGACAGTGCCGAAGTTCGACGCCTAGCCGCCCACGTAAGGATACTGGCTCATCACAAGTTAACAATGATTGACGTGATGGCCGCCGCCATCTCCCGATGCGTTCAACCTCTTCAACAAAGGATTCATCCTTTGTGGCAATACAACAGAACGAGTGACACCACCCGCTCCCGACGGCTGGGCCCTACCAATCAGGCGGCCTTGGCAGCCGCACTTGCCGACTTGTACAAAGAAGAAAAAGAAGATTTTGTTCAGTTGCAGGTTAAGGAGGGCTACTCGAGTTACAACCCTATTGAATGGGTAAGCCCTTCGACTCTGCATCTTGAGTTCGGGCATTTATTCGCCCTTTTTTGACTAGCGCTTTTAATTTGCGCAAACAGGAATGGCGGAGCTTTGCCGAGACAATCAACTGTCCGGCCCCCCAACCAGAGAACTACTCCCGCGACGATGACCCAGGATTCCTTGACGATTAGGAGTTGTCACTGGGGTATGAAGACGGGGTCTTTTACCAGGAGGGCCTCGATCGGTCCAAAGTGGCGATCATAGCTGATCACCCCGGATCACTCCCCTCCTCCACCGCGGGCAAGAAGAGAAATTCTTCCCGTAAAAGGCAGACATCCTCTGGCAGCCCAAATATACCGGCTCCCACTCCCAAGCATCGTCGGTCCTCGCGACGAACATCGGCTCCAGCAGCAACGCCCGAGCCGGGCGCCAAAAAGAGTCCCTCATGTGAGGCGGTCGTGGAGACGGCGCCGAACACTCGATCAACCAAAAGGTACTTTGTTCGGTCGCATAATCTATTATTGTTAAAATCGGTAGGATCTTACAGAAGATCTTATGTCGAATTACTCGACTTACTCAGGAAGCGGGTACAACCCTCCTATGACGAAGACATTGCTGGGACGCCCGGAAACACGCATGAATCAAGATCTTCTGCTCACGCCGAACCCGCCGCGGAGGCCCCCATGGTCAATCCGACCCCCAAAGTCTCTGGGGATGAGGTATCAGTCACTAAGTCCGAAGCAGGGAGCGTGATGAAACATCGGCGGCGGCAAGGAATCCTGCGCGACCCGGTGTTTTCCGAACAAGAGTTCAGTGCTCTATGCTCGGCGGACGCACACGTTGGAGCTGCCCGAGCCGGGTTCGGCGAAGCTGTGAAACTGATATCGTCTAGCCTGAAGGTAAGTGATTAAAAATCCGGACATAACTGTAGACCCAGTAGCCCCCGAGCCTTGATATGGTCGGGACGACCGAATTAAGGATCCGCACATTGCTTGTTTGGATGATGCAGGCCTCAAGGCAGCAGAACGAGCAATTGGCCAATGAATTGGCAGAGAGCCGAGCACAGGTGGAAACCGTGAAGGCCGAGCTTGAACAAGTGAAGAAGTTTACCCGGAAGGCGCATGGTGAGTATAATTATTCTGCTGATCTTAGCGTGTAATCCCATGCTGACGCGATGGTACTTTTTAGCAGCTGAATCAATTGGGCAATTGCAAAAAGATTTGGATGCAGCCCAAGACTCCCAGAGGTACGCCGAATCCCAGTATGAGGCTGGCTGCCTTTCGCTGCAGCGAAACCTGGAGGAGAAGAAACGCCTCCAGGTGGAAAACAAACAGCAGGCCGAAGATATTGAGAGCTTAAAGACTCAATTTGCCAATGCCCAAGAAGAGAACCAGAAACTACAGAGGGGCATGTTCGGTAAGTTTTTATTATAATGTTGAAAGGTATCTCCCCTTCATAAGGTGTAACGGACATGCCTTGTCTCATGTATAGGTCTCCTAACCGGGCGGCCTGAAGAAGAGATCAGCTCCTTCCGGGGTAACCTCCTGAAGGAACTATCCGCCCTGCATGAGCGGGCTCGGAAGGCTATGAGAGGCATGATAAAAGCGGTATGGCCCGCGGAACCGCCTTCGGAAAGGATGACCGAATTAGCCGATTGATTCAAAGAAGCCCGGAGTCGGTTCGAGCTATGGAAAACAACGGCTTGTCAGGAGGGAGCACGAGAAGCATGGGCGATGATCAAGACTTGTTATACTGGTCTTGACCCCGAGCATATGGCCCGGGTTGGGCCAGTGGGACCTAACGGGCAAGAAGTGCCACCTCACTTGGTGTACGACCAAGTGATGCCTGCTGCTCATCTCTGGCAGGAAGACTGCGCCCTGGATGCTATAATAGACAATCTTGACCAGCAGCCAGATGTATGATTCTATGTATCTATGTACTTTAAAAAGTTGCTCCGTCTGTGTTGCAAACTTTGTCTTAACCGGCCATCAGCTTCGACCTCCCGTGCTAAGAGCTTGGGAGTGTTCCGTATAAAATATCCCTTAAGAAGAGGGAATTCCTTCGAGGAACCAGGCAATCCGGCCATTTGGTACGAACAGACAGAAGGCGTACATGAAGACATGTTATATTACTGCTTAGCGCAAGAAACATCTTCCAAAGAAAATAGTACCTCTATCGGTGCCTTTCTTTAGGTTGCTACGTAAATCGTAGATAGTAAGGCCGCATACTGCTAGTATGCGACTAATGGCTTTTTTGAGAAAACCGTGTGATGGTAATAACAACCATAATCTTATTTGTTGCTTCCGTCATAGCCGACCAATCTTCTGCTAAAGATAGCTAGCCTTTGGCTTCACCCGTCTAAGGTATGTATCTGGATGACCCAGCCGTAACAATCGCAGAGGTGCTCCCTTTACTCTCTAGCCGAACAATCGGGAACGTAGAGGCTAAACACAGGAGCGAGGCAACCCAGCTTGGCAAAAATCTTAGTTTGAATTGATGCATATGATGGCTTTACAATCGACAAAGGAAACGTTCATGCATAGTAAATTTCAGCGAATGCTTAAAAGAATAAACTCATCAGCTTCGGGAAGAAGCCCCCAGGTGTTATATTCGGATTTTACATTTGACGATGTATGCCGAATATCTAAACACTAGCTCGGTTTAGCCGAGCACAAACTTGGGGAGAGAAAGGTCCTGGCCTGCCATGAATTGAGGTGGAAGGGAAGGAAAAAACAAAAATAAAAGAGAAAAAAGAAAAAGGGGGAGGGTAAACAGGACGACGACACCGGTCTAGCTGTAGAAGCGCCGAAGACGAGCTGCGTTCCATGGGTTTGGTTCGAGGCGGTTGTCTGCTGGGCTTCGAAGACGATAAGCCCCCCCCTGTGAGGACTTCGTCGATTATGAAGGGGCCCTCCCATTTGGGATTGAGCTTGTGCTTCTGCTTCTTGGGGAGCCGCAAGACGAGTTCACCCACGTTATATGCTTTTGCCCTGACCTCCCTGCTCTTCTAACGCCGGGCCTGCTGTTGATAAAAAGTAGAGCGAGCCCGAGCTATGTCACGCTCTCCTTCCAAGGCGTCCAAGTCATCCTGCCGATCTAGCTCGGCCTCCCTTTCTTCGTACATGCGCACCCTTGGTGCGTCGTGAATAATATCACAAGGAAGGACCGCTTCTGCCCCGTAGACCATGAAAAACGGTGTGTATCTCGTTGATCGATTCGGGGTGGTACGCAGGCCCCACAAAACGGAATCAAGTTCCTCCACCCAATGGCAGTCGGACTCATGAAGAGATCGGACCAAACATGGCTTAATACCACTCATAATGAGGCCGTTGGCTCGTTCGACCTGTCCATTGGTCTACGGGTGATACACCGATGCGTAATCGAGCTTAATGCCCATTTTTGCGCACCAGTCTTTTACTTCCTGGGCGGTGAAGTTGGATCCATTGTTCGTTATTATACTGTGCGGGACACCGTAACGGTGTACCACGCCAGATATAAAGTCGATTACTGGTCCGGACTTGGCTGATTTGACAGGTTTTGCTTCGATCCATTTGGTGAACTTGTCCACCATGACCAGTAGGTATTTATTTTTCTTGGTCCCTCCTTTAACTGGTCCAACCATGTCCATCCCCCAGACCGCAAAAGGCCAAGAGATCGGAATAGTCCGAAGAGCCATTGGGGGCATGTGACTTTGATTTGCGAAAAGTTGGCATCCCACGCAGTATTGGACAAGTGACTGGGCGTCCGCTCAAGCGATGGGCCAGAAAAAACCAGCCCGGAAGGCCTTGCTTACTAAGGCCCTTGCCGCGGCATGATGGCCGCCCATTCCTGCGTGGATTTCGGCCAAAAGTTGCCTTCCTTCTTCCTCAGATATGCACCGTTGAAGTACTCCGGTGGTGCTTTTCTTGTATAACTCACCCTCGTGGACCTTATAGGCTTTGGATCGCTGAACTATGCGTCTCGCCTCTGTTTGGTCATCGGGAAGTTCTTGACGAAGAAGGTAAGCAAGGAAGGGCTCGGTCCATGGTGCAATTACTTCCATGACCTCATGAGCCGAAGGCGTTTCGTCCATTACGGAGCCGTCGATGACTTGATCATCTGGATCATTTGTAGGGTGAACAACCTCTTCTGCACTGATGGATCGAGTGCCGTTATTGTCGTCCTGCCAAACCACCGATGGCTTGAAGAGCCGTTCGAGGAAGGTGTTTTTTGGGACGGGGTCACGTTTGGCCCCCATACGAGCCAGTAAGTCCGCAACCTGGTTGTTGTCTCTAGCGACATGGTGGAATTCCAGCCCCTCGAACCGTGCGGATATTTTAAGAACAGCGTTTCTGTAAGCCGCCATCTTCGGGTTTTTGGCGTCGAATTCGCCGTTGATTTGAGAGATGGCCAAGTTGGAGTCTCCCCGTACCTCTAGCCGTTGTATGCCCATTGAAGCTGCCATCCGAAGGCCATGCAAAAGTGCTTCGTATTCGGCCGCATTGTTAGAATCGGCATACATGATTTGCAACACGTATCGGACGTTGTCGCCTGTGGGGGATGTGAGAATAACTCCAGCCCCCAGTCCGGCCAGTGTTTTGGACCCGTCGAAGTACATCGTCCAATGGGAGTATGTGCTATATTCCCTGGGGAGCTCGGCCTCCGTCCATTCGGCGAGGAAATCTGCCAGAACTTGAGATTTAATACCTTGTCGTGGCTTGTAAGCGATTTCGAAAGGAAGGAGTTCAATGGCCCATTTGGCTATGCGGCCGGTGGCATCCCTGTTATTGATTATATCATTCAGGGGTACTTCGGAGGCCACCGTGACCGAACACTCTTGAAAGTAGTGTCTTAGTTTTCGCGATGCCATGAATACTGTATAGGCTATCTTCTGGTAATGCGGGTATCTGGACTTGCATTGCGTTAGCACTTCTGACACATAATAGACCGGCTTTTGTATCCAGAATTTGTGACCCTCCTCCTCCCGTTCGACGACGAGCACTGCGCTGACCACTTGGTTGGTGGCCGATACGTATAATAACATTGGTTCACCGGCGCCTGGTGCTGTGAGTACGGGGTTGCTTGCCAGCAGTGTTTTAATTTTCTCTAACACGACAACTGCTTCATCGGTCCATACGAAATTGTTGGTCCGTTTCAGCAGCCTGTAGAGCGGTAAAGCTTTTTCACCGAGGCGGGAGATAAAGCGGCTTAACGCCGCCACACAACCCGCTAGTTTTTGGACATGCTTGAGCTCTATGGGAATTGCAAGTTCCGATAGGGCGCGGATCTTAGCCGGATTCGCTTCTATTCCTCTATGGGAAACAATGAATCCGAGCAGTTTACCAGCAGGGACTCCGAAGACACATTTCTCCGGATTGAGTCATATATCGTACTCGCGTAAGCTGGCAAAGGTTTGCCGTAGGTCGTTGATCAACTGGCTGACGTGTTTGGTTTTAATAACCACATCGTCCACGTATGCCTTGACAGTTTTGCCAACCTGTTTCTCGAGACAGGTCTGGATCATGCGCTGGTATGTAGCCCCAGCATTTTTTAGCCCGAAATGCATTGTGTTGAAGCAGAACGGCCCGTATGGGGTGATGAATGCGGTTGCAGCTTGATCGGATTCCTTCATTTTGATCTGATGGTATCCGGAATAAGCGTCAAGGAAACACAGCGAATCGTGTCCGGCTGTGGTGTCAATAATCTGGTCTATGCGTGGTTGGGGGAAAGAGTCCTTGGGGCAGGCCTTGTTAAGGTCTTTAAAGTCGACGCACAGCCGCCAGGATTTATCTTTCTTTGGTACCATTACCAGGTTTGCCAGCCATTCATGGTGTTTGATCTCCCGTATGAATCCGGCCTCTAGCAACTTGGCTAATTCTTCACCCATAGCTTGACGTTTAGGCTCGGAAAAGCGGCGCAGGGTCTGTTTGACGGGCTTAAAGCCTGGGATTATATTCATACTGTGTTCCGCCAGCCGGCGTGGGATTCCTGGCATATCCGAGGGATGCCTGGCAAAGATGTCCCAGTTTTCTTGTAAAAATGCTCACAGCGCCTCGTCCACCGTAGGGTCCAGCTGAGCCCCGATGGACGCTGTTTTATTAGGGTCCGTCGGGTGTACCTAGAATTTAACGATTTCCTTTGCAGGCTTAAAGGACGTGGGTTTGGGCCTTTTACTAAGGATCACATCGTCCTTGTCCACTGTTGACCGGAGTGCAGTCAATTCCTCTGCAGCAAAGGTCTCGGCTAGCGCCTCGAGGGCGAGCGCTACCGTTTTGTTTTCGGCTCGAAGGGCTATGCGCGGATCACTGGCGACTGTGATTACCCCGCCTGGTCCTGGCATTTTGAGCTTCATATACCCGTAATGGGGTATAGCCTGGAACTTTGTGAAGGCGTCGCGCCCTAACAGCGCGTGATAGCCACTGGGGAAGGGCACGATATGGAAGAGAAGCTCTTCGGATTGGTAGTTGTCATGGGTACCGAATACCACATCGAGGGTGACCCGTCCCGAACAGCGCGCCTGTTTCCTAGGGATGATCCCCCGGAAGGTTGTGTTGCTATGCTCGATGCGAGATCGATCGAACTGCATTTTTTCCAGGGTCTCTTCGTAGATGAGGTTTAAGCCACTGTCACCATCCATTAGCACCTTTTGTAGCCTGAAACCGTCAACAATAGGGTTTAGGACCAGTGCGGCCGGTGTGTGTGACCGTGACGGATGGTTGGTTGGTCAGTATCTCCGAAGGTGATTGGTGTGTCCGCCCATGGGCTTGCTGCCGCCACATGGTAGACTTGTTCGAGTTCTTTAAGAGCTCTCTTTCTCCTGTTCCTAGAAGGGAACATTTTGTAGATCGTCAGGACTTCCGCATTGTATTCTCGTGGCATTATGCGGCGCCTCTTCGGCGGTTGGTCCTGGAGAATGACTTCTCCACTTTTTGCAATCTGCCTGACGACCCAGCAAGCTCTAAGGCTGTGAGTCGGGTTTGTGTTCAGCAATACAGAATGTATAGGGCATGGTTCGTCCAACAGTCCGTCAAGGACGGTTCTGGCCCCCATAGGGGGTCTATTTCTCTTTTCGGCGGGTTCGTGTTCGGCTAGCCGCTTCGGGGGTGTCCTCTTTTTTCGATCTCCTATAAAGTGTTCGGTAAAGTCTGGTTCCGCGAGTAGCCGTTCGGCTTGCCAGGTGCTCTCCATGGCACAGTATTTTTGTACCAGGTCCGATAGCTCAGTGAAGCTGCGAACGTGCCGCCGGGATAGGGCATTGAGGATCCCTTCATCATGACAATTGCGACTGAAGGTTGCGATTATCTTCTGGTCACTAGATCCTAGTGCCCTGTCTCTAAAATGGAGAAGCCTGGCCCAAAAGTGGTGAACCGACTCCCCCGGTAAGTGTTTGACGTCCCGTAAGTCTGAAGACTTGGACTCTCCTGCGATGCATGAGTGCTCGACTTGGGTGGCGGGTGGGAAATTTTTTGGCCCCGAGCCGCGATGTGAGTCCGGAACAACGGGGTTCGGCGTAGGGCTCGGGTCGCGTGCGAGATCGGGAATCGATCCCGAGCTATCCTCGGAGCGGACTTCCGAGTTTGGGTGACCCGAGGGATCTAGATGATTGGAGACCGGGATATAAACTGTTTTTAGTTTCAGTTGTTGGGAGGACGAGCCTTCGGCCGGGCACTCGACGGTGGCGACCAAGTGGGTGACCGAGGGAGAGCGAATCTCCCTGTCATCGGTTTTAAGCCCGATCCGGTGATAGACCGGGGTCTGGTGGCGGTCGCCCAGGCCGAAGGTTCGAATCCGATCCAGTAGCTCGTCCAAGGACGAGATGTCGGCGGTGTATGCGTTGCCGGTGCGCACAGGGTCGACCTGCGGCACCAAGGTCCCAGGATCGTTCGAAGGCGAATCCGGGTTATGTTCGGTCGCAACGGATCCGGGCGTGTCAACGGGGTTGGGCGTGCTAGACGGCCCGAGAGGGGAGGCCACCTTGGAGGCGACGCCCGATGCCTCCGACGTCAAAGCGTCGGATTCCACGGGCTCCTCCCTGGGGGTTGAGGGCTTCACCCAAAAGAGTTCTCCCTGGGGATCAGCGGCGAACTCTAGGTTCCCGAACCTGATTTCCTGACCGGGGAAGAAACTCCTGATCTGGCCGAGAAGGACAGTCGGATCGGCGTGCGACAGGGCACCGCCGCCCGCGGGGGTCTGCGCCGGGACAATGGCATCCTGGTCATAGACCCCACGGCCTATGCGAAGACGAGCCATCGATTCTTTCGGCGATCACAGCGGAACTCTCAATGAAAGCACCAATGTCGTTGTCAAAACTGGCAGATCTCAGGTAGGGGGTCCCGAGCTATGAGACTAGGATCGATGGTAACAAAGGGACGAAGGAGACGATGTTTACCCAGGTTCGTGCCCTCCTATGGAGGTAAAACCCTATGTCCTGCTTGATTATATTGATGGTATGAAGGTTACAGAGTTGATCTACCTCGAGATCGACTAGCTAAAACCCTAGATGAGTTTCTGTGTCGTATGATATAAAACCCTCTGGCTTATATAGATACTAGGGGTCATTAGGGTTACATATGGTCGGTTGCCCACCGAAGGGAAAAACATGCCTAAACTTCCATCTACAACTTGACGGACACGCCACGGCTCCTGAGGTTTCCTCCTTGGTGACGAGGCTTTCGATTAATCTCATCTTCAGCAAGCGGCCCATTAGCCCGACCTATGAGAAATAGGTCGGCAGTCCGAGGACCCCTAAATCCCGGACTCCCTGACCTCCCAACTCGATTCAGCACATAGTCACGAGTTGCCTCCAATCCTAGCATGATAGCCGGTGCAACACTCAGATCATAGGTGGGCAAGGGCAACTCGTCCTCTGCATCTCCTTCATGTGCACCGTGCACACTTGAATTTGAGTTATGTGAATTCACCATAGCAATGACTCAAGTAGATCAACTCAAAAACCATTGAGAAAAAATGTATCGTGATCAATGTTGCTCTAATACCACTTGATGAGACCCGACTAGATGGCGAGTCAGATGTTGGCCCAATCTTTCATGATACACGAAAATTAGCGACGAACCACGACGAGTCTCGTAATAGCAGAAAATAGACGAAGCAATGGAAAAACGGCTCTTCAGATCAAGTAGGACGCAAGAAGACCAAAGTGCATAAAAAAGTAGCGTATAATCAATCGCAGATCAATTCCATGCCAAGCAACTCTCGAATCCCTCATGGATCAGCAATCAAATATATTTTGTGCAACCATAATGTTGCTTTTTCTGTATTTTATTTAACTCTCCAAAACTCCCGTACAAAGGCCGAAGCCTGCCTATTATATAGGCGACACATACGCTGACCGAAACGACCCTAACAAACCAAACTAGAAACGGACTCTTTCTCTTTCTTGTTTAAACTAATCAAGATTTAACTAATTAAGTATCCGGCACGCTGATCACTACAATCCAAACAATCCTGGACTGACTCACAAATCACGACTTGAACATGTACTAACAATTTGAACTAGTACTTAAGATAAACAATGGGACACCATAGTGTTGTACAAATACTAATTATCTACTCCGGCCACAAAAATTACCAACATGGAGGAGTCCTAAAATTTGGCTTGACTTCTTACGCAGCGAAGAGTTCAACTGAAACTTCTCATATGAAAATAATTGGCGCTTCCTCTCTTAAGTTTGTCAAAGTGTAACTAGCATAAGTTGTATGCTTTGCTTCCTCATGAGGGCACTTGGAATAACACTCAATATACTTGCATTCCCCTCTCCTTTAGTGTTTTCTTCTCACTTAGCAAATTATGCACATGAAAAACAGTAGTAATTGTAGGGCCAGTGATCACATCATGGTGGGTCCCTACCGTGATCCTCTCCATGTACAGTCATCTCCCAATTCCTCTCATTTGTTGACCATGTTGGCAATGCTAGGCGGCGGCACGGAGAGTGCACTAAGGCAGAGGATGACGGCGAGGCCTCGGACAAGAATGAATGGGAGATGGGGAAGATGCGACAGTGAAGTTGCGGGTGAAGGGGAGTACGAGGGTTGACTGGTTCGCGTGCAGGGTGGGCCTGACATCGCTGTTAACGGTTTAGGATACGATGGGGGCGATGATGCGTGCGTGGAGGTGCGGACAGCCGTGGGAGGTGGGAGCAAGAGGCCCGCCATCGGTGCTGGTTTGGTTTTAGCCGCTGGAGGAAGAAGAGACCGAACATGACATACTGTACAATCAGCAGGAGTGCCTAACAAACTTAACTGAAATCAGCAGGAGTGCTTAACAATTAACTGAAAGCAACACGAGTACTAACAACCAAACCTGAAAGCAGAATGAGTACTTATACAGGTTCAACCGTACAAGACACACCTCAAACCGTGCTACTTTGCGTACGGTCAATAAAGGATTAGGCCACCAAGCCCGAGGACAAGACCCAGGCGCCACCCGGCGCATCGACAATATTCTGAAAGCGGCTTCATCTCGTAATATGGTCAATAAACAGGATATTCACTTCAGAGCCATGGAAAAGCATGAACATAGCCTTCTGTCCTATTCTTCCATATCGATGGGTCTTAATGATTCGAGACCACCCATGAATGAGTATACTTTCACCTCTAAGGGAAATGGAGTAGGTCGACATAAACATCATGTTATCACTAAGTGCAAGTCTGGCCCGTCCATGGCTAGGCATCTGTATAGGAACAATAAACTCTTTAACCGGACGGTTTCTATTTCACGAATAAGAACACAGCTGTAAAACTATGTATAAGCAAGAGTGTATGAACAACATATAAACAGAAAACAACTCGTACCATCAGTTTCTTAACACAGTTGGACCTGTTAAACGTGTGCAGTGGCGGCACACATATCACATGTGGCCTTCCACCATTGAAACGCCCAAAGGTCCTCAAGACGATCAATAAAGTGTAGGAAATGGTGGATGTCGTCCCAGTCAACTTCGGTGCCATCAGTAACCGTCGAGCTCTTATCAAATAACAGACGAGTAGTGTCCTGCACTTTGTAATAACCTATGCGTGTCACCAATTATAAGGAATATTAGAGAAGGGAATCACAAATTGTTGCTACTTCTAAAGCAAAATTATGATTAATTAGTTAGACATAATAGATGGATTACAAAGTAAAAGAGGTAACATGCAAGAACCAGATACAAAATTAACATGGATGAACCACTAGAACAACGTCAGAGTGGAAGGTCACAAGGATAATAAGACCAGGTTCTGCCATTTCCATGAACATTGGTGTGCCAACTTTCAGTCTATAACACTTCACAAAATTTTATCCAAGTTTTGCCATAAAAAAGAAGCGATCTTCTTGGTTAATGAACCCAATCGTGAACTTATATCCATGGCTTGTCTCCAATGTGACCATTATACTGGTGTATTCAATTATATCCATGGATAAAAGCTACTAGTACCATGCTCAACACTTACATGAAAAAAGAGGAAAATATTTCTAAATTTGGATAACGAATAAACCGTGTTCCCATATTATTTTCCCCATAGTGCATCCCTTGCTTTGTGATAACCCACAAGTCTAGGGGGTCATTTGTAGCTTTTTCAATATATAATAGTGTTGAACCAAACGAGGAGCTAAAGGTAGAATTAATATTCTCTCAAATTCTATCGACCATCGATACAACTCTACGTGCAACAATATTCACTCTACCTAGTACAAGAAATAAAACTAGTTTGTTGGTGTAATTGGATAGGTTTGCAAGATAATAAAGAACACAAAAATAAAAGTTTGGGGTTGTTTAGATAAAAGAACAATTAGGTTAGTATAGCGAGCGTGGAGAAGTGGTGGTAGGATTTGTGAGATTGTACGCGGCAATTGATAACTAGATCGAACATTGTCATTGCAATTTTATATGAGGGAGAGGCATGAGTTAACACACTTTCCGTACTTGGATCATATGCACTTATGATTGGAACTCTAACAAGCATGCACGACTACTAAAGAACATTAAGGTAAAACCCAACGATAGCATTAATTATAAAGTCCCCTTTATCCCATATGCAACAATTCTCTTAGTCGGGTTTAAGCTTATGTCACTCTCGCAACCCACTATAAGCGAATAATGAACATATTGCAACACTCTACAGCGATAATCGTGCGTGGCACGAAAGGCACCATAGGACAACACCAAATAAAACATGCAACTCGAACCAATCAAGATCATCAAATCAACCCATATGATAAAAATAATCTAGTCAAACATCATAGGATGGCAACACATCATTGGATAATAATATGAAGCATAAAGCACCATGTTCAAGTAGGGGGCACAACGGGTTGCGGGAGAGTGCACCGCTATAGATAGATGAGGGAAGGTGATGGTGGTGTTGAGGAAGACGACAGAGTTGTTGGTGTAGATCGCCGCCACGATGATTCCCCCGATGGCACTGCTACTTGAGAGTTGCGTTGGGTTTTTCCCCGAAGAGGAAGGGTGAAGTAATATAGTAGCGATAAGTATTTCCCTTAGTGAGAACCAAGGTAATCGAGCCAGTAGGAGAATCAAAGCAAACTCTCGTTGTGAGTTGCGTTGAGTTTTTCACCTACACACACAAAATCAAACACTTGCATCCAACGCGGGCAAGAGGGTTATCAATCCCCTTGAACTTGTTACTTGCAAGGATTAATTCTGATAGTGATAGATATATAAAAGGTAAAACTAAAAAGAAAGTAAATAATTGCAGAAAGGTATTTTGGTTTAGCAATATGATTAAATAGACCCGGGGGCCATAGTTTTCACTAGAGACTTCTCTCTGAACGCATAGCATACAATGGGTAAACAAATTACTCTTGGAAGATTGTTAGAAAAGTGCATAGTTATGATGTTATTCATGGCACTGATCATGTATATAGGCATCACGTCCGTGACAAGTAGACTGAAACAGTCCCACATCTACTACTATTACTCCACCAAGCGACTGGCTCATGCATGCATCTATGGTATTAAGTTCATGACAAATAGAGTAACGCAGTAAGCAAGATGATATGATGTAGACAAAGTAAGACAAGCAATATGTCCAGGCCCGTCGTTTTATCCTTAATGGCAATAATACAATACGTGTCTTGTCCCTTTATGTCACTAGGATATAGAGCACCGCAAGATTGAACCCACAAAATGCACCCCTCCCACTGAAGATAAATCAATCTAGTTGGCCAAACAAAACATATAGATGCAGTGATTGGTAAGTTCTTGGTTAATTCTTTTCCAGCACTCATTCTATTTGACACTGGTGCATCACATTCATTCATATCAAGGAGATTTTTGGATAAGCATAAGTTGCCTCCCGTAGATCTTAAGTCACCTATTCTAGTGAGTTCCCCGGGAGCAGAGTCTATGACAAGTCAGGGCTGTTTTTAGTTACCTTTGAACATAGGGGGGCATGTTTTTCCCACAGATATGATTGTGCTAGAGTCACAAGGATTGCATGTAATCCTAGGTATGGACTGGATGTCCAAGTATCAAGGAAACATTGATTGTGCCAGTAGATCGATTTTTCTCACCACCCCAGAGGAGAAGAGGATTAAGTATGTGTCTAGGCTTAAGCCTAAGAGGACTCAGGTGAACTCTCTTACGGGAGTTGTCCAGGAATAAGTACCAGTGTTAAAGGATTATCCCAATGTATTTCCAGAGGAGTTACCTGGTATGCCACTAGATCGGGAGATTGAGTTTCTGATTGAGTTGCCGCCAGGCACCGGACTTATCTCCAAGAGGCCATACAGGATGCCTGCTAATGATCTGGCAGAGGTCAAGAAGCAGATTGAAGAGTTACTGCAGAAAGGATATATTCGCCCGAGTTCGTCACCATGGAGAGCCCCAGTACTCTTAGTGGAGAAGAAGGATGATGAGCAAAAGGAAGGCAGAAGGATTCCATGAGGATGAGCATGGAACATATGGTTTGAGCAGCGTATTTGTGTACCCAATGATCTAGAGATCAGGAAGTTGATTCTTCAAGAGGCTCATGCTTCACCTTACTCGATACACCCGAGCAACACCAAGCTGTATTTAGACTTGAAAGAAAGTTTCTGGTGGGCTGGTATGAAGAGGGAAATTGCTGAGTATGTGGCAGTATGCGATGTATGCATAAGGGTAAAAGCAGAGCATCAGAAACCAGCATGTTTACTTAAGCCATTGCCGATACCTGATTGGAAATGGGATAAACTTGGCATGGACTTTATCACAGGATTACCCAAGACCCGTTCAGGTTATGATTCCATTTGGGTAATTGTTGATCGCTCGACCAAGGTTGCTCACTTCATCCCAGTGAAAACTACATATACAAGTGCTAAGCTAGCGAAGATATATATGACCAGGATTGTATGTCTCCATGGAGTTCCAAGGATCATCGTATTAGATAGAGGAACACAGTTTACCTCAAAGTTTTGGCATCAGCTACACGAAACTTTGGGTACCAGGCTAGAGTTCAGTACAACTTTCCATCCACAGACAAATGGGCAGACAGATAGAGTAAATCAGATTCTGGAGGACATGTTGAGAGCTTGTATGCTAGACTACAGGTCTAGTTGGGATGATAACTTACCTTATACAGAGTTCTCGTATAACAACATCTATCAAGCCAGTTTGCAGATGGCCCCTTTAGAGGCATTGTATGGGAGGAAGTGCAGAACACCATTGATGTGGGATTGAGTTGGAGATTGCAAATTGTTTGGATCGGATTTGATCTGAGATTCTGAGGAGAAGGTCAAGTTAATCCGTGATAGACTAAAGATAGCTCAGTCCAGACAGAAGAGTTATGCCGATGCTAACGCAAGGAAGTGATTTTTGAAGTACGAGATAGAGCATATCTTCGAGTGTCTCCACTTTGCGGTATTAAGAGGTTTGGTGTTAAAGGAAAGTTAGCACCACGGTTTGTGGGGCCATACAGATTTCTGGAACGCAGAGGAGAAGTTCCATACAAGTTGGAACTACCAGAGGGTTTGTCAGTAGTTCATGATGTGTTTCACATTTCCCAGCTGAAGAAGTGTCATGCAGAGATGCCAGATATTCCTTTGAGAGATACAGTGCCTCTAGAAGCAATTCAGTTGGAAAGCGATCTAAGTTATGAGGAGAAGCCGGTTAAGATTCTTGAGATAGCCGAGAGAATCACTTGTACCAAGATCATCAGGTTCTGCAAGGTTCAGTGGAGTCACCACACCAAGGAGGAAGCTACTTGGGAACGAGAAGAAGATCTCAAGCGGGACCATCCACACCTTTTTGCTGGCCAACCCAAATCTCGAGGACGAGATTCATCTTAAGGGGGGTAGGTTTGTAACATCCCAATTTTCTAAATTTGGATGTTAATAGAATCATTATTTGCATCTGATACGTTTCCAACGTATCGATAATTTATGAAGTATTCATGCCATATTCACCTATGTTTACAATACTTTTATATGATTTTGATGCACTTTGCATGATTTATTTAGAACTAACCCGGTCTGACGCTGTTTTCAGCAGAACTACCGTGGTGTTGTTTTTGTGCAGAAATCAAAGTTCTCCAAATGCAACGAAACTTTTTGACGATATTTTTGGAACAAAAGAGGAACTAGAAGCTTCGTTGGAGGGCCAGAAGGGCAACGAGGTGGGCACAACCCACCAGGGCACACCAGGCCCCTCCAACGCGCCCTGGTGTCTTGTGCTCTCCTCGTGGCCCATCTTCGCGTGAAACCGACGCTCAAAAATCCTATATATTCATAAACCACCAGAAATAACACTAGACTTCTCGTTTCGCTGCCGCAACTCTCTGTATCGACGAAAAATCAATCTGGAGGCGTTCCAGTACCCTGCCGGAGAGGGTAGATCATCTTCGGTGGCCATCTTCATCATCCCGGTAGAGGCCATGACGAGGAGGGAGTAGTCCACCCTCGGGGCTGACGGTTTGTATCAGTAGCTATGTGTTCAATCCCTCTCTCTCTCTCTCTCTCTCCTGTTCTTGAGATGGCACGATCTTGATGTATCACGGGCTTTGTTAATATATTTGGATCATATGGTGTTTTCCCCTCTCTATCTTGTTGTGATGAATTGAGTTTTCCCTTTGAGATTTTGTTATTAACGGATTGAATACTTTTATGGATTTGAGAGCACTTGATGTATGTCTTGCATGCGGATACCCGTTGACATTGGGGTATTCAAGTGATTCACATGATATATGTTATGGCATCAACTTGCGGATTCTGGTGAGCTTGGGGATCTATGCATAGGGGTGATTGCACGTTTTCATACCATGTTCTCCGATAGAAATCTTGGGGCACTCTTTGAGGTTCTTTGTGTTGGATTGAGTATTATGAATCTGAAATTGTTTGATGCGTATCGTATAATTAACTCATGGATACTCATGGGGACATTGGAGTATCTAGGTGACATTAGAGTTGGTTGATGCGTATCATATGGTGTTATTTTAGTACGAACTCTTAGATAGATCGATCGGAAAGGATAACTTGGTGTTATTTTAGTACGAACTCTTGGATAGATTGATCGGAAAGGATAACTTTAAGGTGGTTTCATACCCTACAAACAATTTCTTCTTATGTTCTCTTCTAGATAAGAACTTTGGATTGATTCTTGTTTGCTCGTCGAGGGATGGTTATGTGATCCAATTATATTAGCATTGTTGAGAGGTTGCACTAGCGAAAGTACGGACCCTAGGCCTTATATCCAAGCATTTATACAATGTTTTTCTCGCTGTTTACCACTTATTACCTTGCTGTTTTTATAATTTCAGATTACAAAAACCTATATCTATCATCCATATTGCACTTGTATCACCATTTCTTCGCCGAACTAGTGCACCTATAGAATTTGCGATTGTATTGGGTGTGTTGGGGACACAAGAGATTTCTTGTATTTGATTGTAGGGTTGTTTGAGAGAGACCATCTTCATCCTACACCTCCCACGGATTGATAAACCTTAGGTCATCCACTTGAGGGAAAATTGCTATTGTCCTACAAAACTCTGCGCTTGGAGGCCCAACACGAGTCTACAAGAATAAAGTTGCGTAGTAGACATCAAGCTCTTTTCTGGCGTCGTTGCCGGGGAGGTGAGTGCTTGAAGGTATATCTTTATATCTTGCAATTAAATATTTTAGTTTATTGTTTTTAATTATTTTGGTTTTATAAAATAAAACTATGAAAAAATGGAGTTTGGGTTGCATCATTTGTTTCGTCTTTATAATGTCTTTCATGAAATAAGAATTCTGAAAATTGTGCTAAATTGGTTGAGGAAGAAATTATGAAAATAATTGATGAGAATTCCATGAATGACGAGCATAATATAAATATTGTTAGTATGAGTTCTCTGGATATTCATGATGCTAATGATATGCAAAGCCACAAGCTTGGGGATGCTATGTTTGATGAATATGATATTTTTAGTCCCCCAAGTTTTGATGAGCAAAACTATTATGATGATGGCATGCCTCCTATCTATGATGATTATTGTGATGACATGTATGCTATAAAGAGTAATGACAACCATGAAACTTGTCATCATGATTTTAATATTCAAAGTGGTTATGTCAATCAAGTACCGCATGATAGTTATTTCGTTGAGTTTGCTCCCACTATTATGAATGAGAAGAAATTTGCTTATGTGGAGAGTGATAAAAATTCTATGCTTGTGAATCATGGAAATAATGTTGTATGTGATAGTTATATTGTTGAACTACTTCATGATGCTACTGAAAATTATTATGAGGGAGGAACATATGCTTGTAGGAATTGCAATAATATCAAATTTCCTCTCTATGTGTTCAAAGTTTTGAAGTTGCACTTGTTTTGCCTTCCTATGCTAGTTGATTCTTGCTCCCATAAATTGTTTGCTCACAAAATCCCTATGCATAGGAAGTGGGTTAGACTTAAATGTGCTTGTCATGTGATTCATGATGCTCTCCCGCATTTTCAACTTTTGTTCTTATACGAGCATCATTGAAATCATCATGCCTAGCTAAAAGGCTTTAAAGAAAAGCGTTTGTTGGGAGACAACCCAACACTTTTACTTTCTGTTTTTGTTTGTTCACATGATTAAGCTACTGTAGTAATCAGGTTTTGTGTCTTTCATTTCAATAAAGTTCCAAGTAAAGCCTTTGGGATAGTGTGGAAACTTGTTTGTTTGATTCTGTGCCAAAACAGAAAGTTTTGCATCCAGTATATGAATTATATGATTTTACTGGAGCGTCAAAAAATTCTTCAGTTTTTACACAATATTTCTATGCAAATTCTTTGAGTTTTCCTAATTTTTCAGAAGTTTTAGTGTCAGGGAAGTATGGTGATCATTCAAATCTTCACAGACTGTTCTATTTTTGACAAATTCTGTTTGGCATGCATAGTTTGCTTGTTTCATGTGTTTCCATATCTTATATTTGGTGATATAAATTGTGGGAATTATGGAATAAAGTAGGTATTATGTGATAACAATTATGAATCTTGTCTTGACAGTACCTAAGTGAACGCACGAAGTTTCGTTAAGTTCTGTGTGATTGAAGTTTTCAAGTTTTGGGTGAGATACCGATATGCGGTGAATAAGGAGCAGAAAGGACCTAAGATTAGGGATGCCCAAGGCATCCCCAAGGTAATATCCAAGGAAGACTCAAGCATTTCAGCTTGGGGATGCCTGGGGCATCCCCTCTTTCGTCTCCAACATTATCGGTATATCTTACTTGGAGTTATATCTTTATTCGTCACATGATATGTGTTTTGCTTAGAGCGTCATTTTATTTTTCTGTTCTCTATTATATGTTATTTATAATCTTTCTTTTCAACAAAAAGTTCCAAGAATTGTCTTAAGATGCGTCCATTGCAAGTTTTGATGTGTGCTATATAAAAACAGAAACTTTTGCTGTAGTGTTTGAATTTTCATATTTTACTGGAACATGGAAAGTTTTTGAAATTTTTACACAATACTGTCATACAAATTCTTTAGTCTGTCCTAAATGTTCAGAATTTTTTGAGTTACAGAAGTACACTGGTTTAATAGATTTCTACAGACTGTTCTGTTTGGACAGATTGCTGTCATAGTTTTGTTGTCTACTTATCCTACAGTTTCCGTAGCCTATATTGGTAGCTATAAATTGTGGAAAACGATAGTAAACAGTAGATGATGTTTGAAAATTATTGTGCAACTTGTCTTGCCAGTACATGAAGTGTTGATTTGTTTTTATGTGTACTAACCTATCTCACGAGTTGTTTTCGAGTTTTGTGTGGATGAAGTTTTTGAGAATAGGTGAAACCGTGATATGAGAGGATTGAACGAGATACAAAATCTCAAGCTTGGGTATTCCCAAGGCACCCCAAGTAAATATTTCAAGAAGTCTCAAGCATCTAAGCTTGGGGATGCTACGCATCCCACCTCTCTTCATCAAACAAATATCGGTTAGCCTATGTTGAGCCTAAACTTTATTTTTCCACATGACGTGTGCTATTCTTGGAGTGTATTTTTGTTTAGTTTGCTGTTTGAATAAAATTATCAGATCTGAAAATCTTTATTGAGAGAGAGAGTCCTCACATAGCTACTTAATTGTTTGACTACTCATTAATCTTCACTTATATCTTTTGAGAGTAGTTTGACGCTTACTCTTGTGCTTCACTTATATCCTATGAGTAAATTGTGAATCAATGAAATATCAAAAATATGAAATTATCAATGTGCTTTATGCTTAGTAGTAGCTTCACATCTGGTTTATAAAGTAAAATCTATTGAAGTTTGATAATCATCAAATTGGTCATACAAGCAATTCATGAATGATTAGTATAAGAAAGAGAACTTTCACATACAAATATATTATATTGGACATCTTCTATGATTGTGAATACCCATTAATTATTTTCAAACTTGAGCAAATTAGTTGAAGTTGGATAAGGAAGACAACATAATGAGTTATGGTTGTGTATATTTGCATAGAAGTTATATTGTTATGGATCCTCCAACATGTGGTGCTTGTTTAGAACCTTTTGCTAGCCAAGACTTTGTACTAAGTAGAGATACTACTTGTGCATCCAAATCCTTGAGCCAAGTTTCTTCCATGAGAGTCCACCATACCTACCTATATATGGTATTTCACTACCATTCCAAGTAAATTTGCATGTGCCACCTCTAAAATTTCAAATGAACATTTGTTTTGTGTGCCTGGACCGCTCATGGAGCGACAGGGGGCGGTCAGTATCTTCCATGTCAAGCAGGTTATTCTCATGATGAGTGTTTATTCACTCATCCTTGCACGAGAGGGGCGGTAATAGGGATTCCCAGTCCTGAAATAAAAAAATGCAAATAACTAAACAAAACTCCCCCAGGAATGTTGTTGGTATGGACGTTACCCGTGGATTCGGCTAACCGTGGAGTGTGTTTGTTGGTGGAGGGGGAGTAAACCTTTACTTTTACTGCTTGGGAACCGCCGCTAATGTGTTTAACAGGGAACATATTGATAACTCTTGGTCGTAACGTTGACTGGAAGGGTGCACCTCCCAAAATTATATTTATCTCTGTTTTAAACTATGAGCTCTAGCACATATGCAAATCCCTGCTTCCCTCTGCGAATGGATAATCTATTTACTTTCATGTTACTTACTTTCATGTTGAGTCAACTTCTTATTCCAACCTCAGTCTATTAGTTGGAAAGCATCATATGGTGGGGAAAGATCTAGGCACATATGGCCAGTCAAATATATTTGATCATGACTTATTATTGTTGACAATTATCTCTATGATAAATGAGTTGGGAGGCGAAACATTAAGCCCCTATCTTTCTCTGTGTTCAATGGATGCCATTTGTTCTAAAACTATGCTTTGAGTACTAGCAATCATAGAAGACTATATGATGATTGAGTATGTGGAGCTCTTACTTACACTTTGTCGAGAATAAGTTGAATTGCAATTGTTTGGTGACTAAGAACATAGGTTGTTAGTTTCAAGAAAATTCATTGTTTCAACCATAACATGTGAATTGGTCGCTACTTTATCATGATGAGTTTTATGAGAAAGAGTTGCTGTTATGATGCTAGGAAAATTGGTTGAACTTATCATTGATCAAACTTATGCACTATGCTAGCATTTGCACTTCCTAAATTATTTCTTTTATCATTTAGCTACTCGAGGACGAGTAGGAATTAAGCTTGGGGATGTTGATACGTCTCCAACGTATCGATAATTTATGAAGTATTCATGCCATATTCACCTATGTTTACAATACTTTTATATGGTTTGGATGCACTTTGCATGATTTATTTAGAACTAACCCGGACTGACGTTGTTTTTAGTAGAACTACCGTGGTGTTGTTTTTTTGTGCAGAAATCAAAGTTCTCCAAATGCAACACAAATTTTTGAAGATTTTTTTGGAACAAAAAAGGCACTAGAAGTTTCGTTGGAGGGCCAGAAGAGCCACAAGGTGGGCACAACCCACCAGGGCGCGCCAGGCCCCTCCGACGCACTGGTGTCTTATGCTCTCCTCGTGGCCCATCTTCGCATGAAACCGACGCTCAAAAATCCTATATATTCAGAAACCACCAGAAATAACCCTAGACTTCTCGTTCTACCGCCGCAACTCTCTGTATCGACAAAAAACCAATTTGGAGGCGTTCCAGTACCCTGCCGGAGAGGGTAGATCATCTCCGGTGGCCATCTTCATCATCCCGGCAGAGGCCATGACGAGGAGGGAGTAGTCCACCCTCGGGGCTGACGGTTTGTACCAGTAGCTATGTGTTCAATCTCTCTCTCTCATGTTCTTGAGATGGCATGATCTTGATGTATCACGGGCTTTGTTAATATATTTGGATCATATGGTGTTTTCCCCTCTCTATCTTGTTGTGATGAATTGAGTTTTCCCTTTGAGATTTTGTTATTACCAGATTGAATACTTGTATGGATTTGAGAGCACTTGATGTATGTCTTGCATGCGGATACCCGTAGTGACATTGGGGTATTCAAGTGATTCACTTGATATATGTTATGGCGTCAACTTGTGGATTCCGGTGACCTTGGGGATCTATGCGTAGGGGTTGATTGCACGTTTTCGTACCATGTTCTTCGATAGTAATCTTGGGGCACTCTTTAAGGTTCTTTGTGTTGGATTGAGTATTATGAATCTGAAATTGTTTGATGCGTATCGCATAATTAACTCATGGATACTCGTGGTGACATTGGAGTATCTAGGTGACATTAGAGTTGGTTGATGCGTATCATATGGTGTTATTTTAGTACGAACTCTTAGATAGATCGATCGGAAAGGATAACTTGATGTTATTTTAGTATGAACTCTTGGATAGATTGATCGGAAAGGATAACTTTAAGGTGGTTTCGTACCCTACAAACAATTTCTTCTTAGGTTCTCTGCTAGATAAGAACTTTGGAGTGATTCTTCGTTTCACGTCGAGGCATGGTTATGTGATCCAATTATATTAGCATTGTTGAGAGATTGCACTAGTGAAAGTACGGACCCTAGTGTCGGTGTCAAAACCGGCGGATCTCGGGTAGGGGGTCCCGATGTGTGAGACTAGGATCGATGGTAACAGGGGACGAAGGAGACGATGTTTACCCAGGTTCGGGCCCTCCCATGGAGGTAAAACCCTACGTCCTACTTGATTATATTGATGGTATGAAGGTTACAGAGTTGATCTACCTCTAGATCGAATAGCTAAACCCTAGACGAGTTTCTCTGCCCTACGATCTAAAACCCTCCCGGTTTATATAGACACCGGGGGGTACTAGGGTTTACACATGGTAGGTATCCTGCCGAGGATGGAGATGCCGATTTCCTCATCTTGACTTGGAGTGCACGACGCGCCTTCGGGACTTCCTTCTGGAATGTGGGCTCTCAATATATCCGGCCCTTCCTGCGACAATCAGAGAATGGCCCACCAAGCCGGCCTACTAAGAGATAGGCCAACGGCCCGAGGACCCCTTAGTACATGACTCCCTCAGTAGCCCCCGAACTAGCCCTCAACGCCAAGTGTCTTAGCTTCGGCTTCTCCACGTGACTAGAGTCTTCGGCTTGCGGGGCGAGTTCTTCTCCCCCATTTATTGATCGGCTGAGATTAATTCGGCCTCCGATGACGCGTAATGCTTCCGATCATATGATCGACCGAACACCGTGAGTCGCTTAGTCCCGAAGGCAAAACGTCAAAGTGTAAACAGTGTATACTGACAACCTTTCTGACGAAGGGTCGCGGCCCACCATGACCACTGAACCAGTTATGAAAAATCGATTCGCGGTTCGAGGCCGTTTTTACCTTGACACGATTCATCAATGCATAAATCATGCTCCGTTTCACATGGGATGTGATTAATCATATCAAGTTTCTTTATGCGTGTATAACAGCACGCACGTCTTGGGAAGCGGAGGGATTTGTGGTGCAGTAAAGGGAGGCTAATCGTCGTCACGCCTCATAAAAGGGAAAAAACCCTCAGGGGCCTATTCACGCTCCTCATTCGCATCCTCCGCTTCCTCAATCTCCTTGAGCCTCGAGAGCCCAGATCCAGTTCTTCCTCGACTTCTCCCCCGAGCTGTAGCCATGGCGGGTTTGGGCTCCAACGGCAAGTGGGAGGCCTCCACAGTCACTAACCAAGACATACGGGACCTAAAGGAAGCCGGCTACCTCCCCGCCAACGTCTTCCACCGTGCTCCGGAGAAGAAACAGGTGTTTCCCACCCCCAAGCCAGGCGAGAGGGTGGGATTCGTCCCCCACTTCATCTGGGGACTAAGCTTTCCGCTCCATCGCTCCGTCAGGGGTCTCATGTTCTTCTATGGACTAGACTTCCACGACCTCCCCCCGAACTCCTTTATGCACATATCGGCATTTATCATCGTCTGCGAGGCCTTTCTGCGGGTCGAACCGCACTTCGGCCTGTGGTTCAAGGTCTTCAACGTCAAGCCGAAGACCATCGCGAGCGAGCACGCGGACTGCGGAGGGGCGGTCATCAGCAAGCTCCCCCGCGTCGGATGGCCGCCGGCACCTTCATCGACACCATCAAGATCTGGAAAAAGGATTGGTTTTTTATCACCGAGCCAAGGGAAGAAGGTCTGGTTGCTCCAGCCGAGTTCAGATCCGGACCCCCCACAAGATTAACATCATGGCTCCGAAAGGGCCTTGACTGGGGGTCGGATGCAGAGGTGGACAAGCTGCAGAAGCGCATCACCTCAATGATCACGGCCAAGATCGAGCTGGTTAACGTGGTCCAGATCATGCTTCGACGCCGCATCCTTCCCTGCCAGCACCGGGACTCCCCCATGTGGGCTTATCAGCTTGATGATGAGCCTACCGTTCGTCATCTCTTCCGCACCACTCCGGAGAAACTGTGGAAGGCGCTGTTCAAGCCTCGGAAGAGCTGGCCAGCCGAGGAGGAGGATCGGGGCCTACACGCCGATAACCCTCCTACCCAGGTATAATATAATTTCAATTGATCGGTTTTGTTTTCCGACAAAAGATCTAAACACCTTTCCCCTTATCTTTGCAGAAATGGTTGAGCAAAGCCACAGGAATCAACTGCCCGGCACCACAGCCCGAAGACCCCAGGTCAAACATTTTGTCGGAGATGCTCGTCGTGGCGCCTTACAAGGCGCCAGAAAAGAAAGAAAAGAAGAAGGGCAGAGGAGGTCTCCGCATAAAAGACCAGCCGGACGCTGCGTCCGAGCAAACTCACGCCTCCTCTAACCATGAGGAAGAGCATGAGGACGAGGAGGAGGGGGATTCCCCCTCACAAGAAAGAGGGCGGTGTCATCGTACACCGCGGAGGAGGTACCTCCTCCTGCCCAAAAAAGGGCACGTCGGCCGACGTTGGTCCTGCCCGATGACAGTTCGGACTCGGACACCGAGTCCGAGGACTTCCAGAAGGTTCCTCAAAGGAACCTAAGGGTCAAGCCCCTAGCTCGAAGGTGAGAATCCGAAGACTCCCTGAGCTATTTATGCCAAGTTTGAAATGTTATTAACGTGTGAGCACCTTTTGATCCGCATCCCACCACGCGTTCTCCCCACCGACCAAGTTTCGGATGGGGAGACTCCACCAGCCGAGCTAGCGGAGAGTGGGACCGCGTCGCATCCCACACCTCCGGGCGCCGCGAAGGATGCCGTGGAGGTGTCATCCGACCAGGCTCCTTCGGAGCCGAACACAGGCGGTGGGGGTGACGATGTCATGGCCGAAGTTAATGCCTCAGCCGCCGAAGACCGGGAGGAGGAGCCCCTCCCGACCACTGAGGAGACCGGACGAAGGGATGTCCAGTCCCCTCCGAGGACATCTCCGGAGCGCACCATGCCTCCGGAGCCACTGGTTCAATCCCCGATTGGAGATCGGGCTAACCGATCACCACCGACGCCACCGATGACTAGGTGGCCGGTCATGGAGGAGGCTCTATCAAACGCTTCCATCTCCGAGGATCAGCGCACCCTTATGGGTGCGGTTTTGCAAAGCATTCAGTCCGTTGATAGCGGACTGAAGGAGGCCTTCAACAGTCTCCTGACGGGCTTCCAGGTGAGCCACGTAATGTTCTTTTCCTGAAATATTAATTTATTAGGTTTGTGCTATCGTTATATATAGCACTCCCCGAGCCCAGGGTGAGTTTAGAAAAACTCACCCGGGGGTCAAATACAAAGAAATGACCAAACAATGTATCAGACATTATCCATCCTGTAATGTTCTAACAGTCCTTAAGAGGACCGAACATAGGGTCATGGTCTTGACAGTTCGGGTGTTTGAACTCATATAAACTGATAAAGATTTGCTATTTGCAGACTTCGTCATCAGCGGCGGCCATTAATGCCGCAGAGCTTGATGAACTAAACCGGAAGCTCAAAAGCTCCGAAGAGGAGCTTGACGCTCTGAACAAGAGGTTCAACGAGGCACAAGGTAAGCCATCTTGGAATATCCGAGCTATTAAGCATTAGTGATTCACACTGTTGACTTAGTATAATTATATGTTTTATTGCTTACACAGCCTCGGCGAAGGAAGTTGAGAAGCTCAAGGCCGAGCTGCGGAAGATGAAGCAAGAGGCCGCGAAAGAGAAGGCACCAGCCGAACAAGCAGTAGCCGCGCTCTCCGCCTTAAAAACCGCGAGCGAAAAGCATGAGGCTTGGGTGGGGGAGGTTCAACCGGAGCTTAAGGACGCCAGCCAAAAATGCGAGGACCTTGAGCAGAAGGGCAAGGAACACGCTGTCAAGTGATACGTCTCCAACGTATCTAAAATTTATGAAGTATTCATGCCATGTTTACAATAATTTTATATGATTTTGGTATGATTTGATTAGAACTAACCCGGACAGACGCTGTTTTCAGCAGAGCTACCGTGGTGTTGTTTTTGTGCAGAAATAAAAGTTCTCGGAATGGGTTGAAAATTTACGAAGAATATTTTTGGAAAATATAAAAAATACTGGCGAAAGTATCAACCGGAGGGGGTCCACCACCTGGCCACAAGCCAGGGAGGCGCCCCCCTAGGGCGCGCCCCCTGTCTTGTGGGCCCCTCGGGCACCGCCTTGACGTGAGACCGACGCCAAAAATTCCTATAAATCAAGAAACATCCAGAAAGAAACCTAGATCGGGAGTTCCGCCGCCGCAAGCCTCCAGAGCCACGAAAAACCAATCGGGAGCCCGTTCTGGCACCCTGCCGGAGGGGGAAACCATCACCGGAGGCCATCTTCATCATCCCGGCGGTCTCCATGATGAGGAGGGAGTAGTTCACCCTTGGGGCTAAGGGTATGTACCAGTAGCTATGTGTTTGATCTCTCTCTCTCTCGTGTTCTTGAGATGACACGATCTTGATGTACCGCGAGCTTTATTAATATAGATGAATCATATGGAGTTTTCCCCTCTCTATCTTCTTGTGATGAATTGAGTTTTCCCTTTGAAGTTTTCTTATCGGATTGAGTCTTTAAGGATTTGAGAACACTTGATGTATGTCTTGCGATGGGATATCCGTGGTGACAATGGGATGTTCTATTGATCCACTTGATGTATGTTTTGGTGATCAACTTGCGGGTTCCGTGACCTTGGGAATCTATGCATAGGGGTTGGCACATGTTTTCGTCTTGACTCTCCGGTAGAAACTTTGGGGCACTCTTTGAAGTTCTTTGTGTTGGATTGAACATGATGAATCTAAAATTGTGTGATGCATATCGTATAATCAAGCCCATGGGTACTTGTGGTGACATTGGAGTATCTAGGTGACATTAGGGTTTTGGTTGATGTGTATCTTAAGGTGTTATTTTAGTACGAACTCTAGGGCTGTTCGTGACACTTATAGGGATAGCTCATAAGATTGATCGGAAAAGATAACTTTGAGGTGGTTTCATACCCTACAATAATTTCTTCATTTGTTCTCCGCTATTTGTGACTTTGGAGTGAACTCTTTGTCACACGTGAGCGATTTACATATGATTCAACTATGTCAGTATTGTTGAGAGAACTTGCACTAGTGAAAGTATGAACCCTAGGCCTTGTTTCTAAGCATTGCAATACCGTTTGTGCTCACTTTTGTTACTTGTTACCTTGCTGTTTTTATATTTTCAGATTACAAAAACCTATATCTACCATCCATATTACACTTGTATCACCATCTCTTCGCCGAACTAGTGCACCTATACAATTTACCATTGTATTGGGTGTGTTGGGGACACAAGAGACTCTTTGTTATTTGGTTGCAGGGTTGTTTGAGAGAGACCATCTTCATCCTACGCCTCCCACGGATTGATAAACCTTAGGTCATCCACTTGAGGGAAATTTGCTACTGTCCTACAAAACTCTGCGCTTGGAGGCCCAACACGAGTCTACAAGAAGAAGGTTGTGTAGTAGACATCATCGAGCTATCCGCGCTGAAAGCCGACCTCCAAAAGGAGCGGGTGGACAGGCGGTTCTTTGAGGAACAGATTCGCTAAGTCAAGGCTATCACAGATGGTAAGCCGTATTTACTACAGTGTGCCTTCGGTGATAGCAAGTTCGCATTGCTCACCTAGGTGTGACGTTCCTCAGGCGCCAGCTCGGACCTCCTGAAGAGTGTAGCGGACGCGAACTAGTTCTACGCTTCGCGAGAAGAGGGAGATGAGGCTCGGCTTTTTTGTGCGCAATTTGAAGCCTCCGAGCGCTATCCTCTTCTCATCGGCAGATGAAGCAGCTGATGGAGCTACACCGGATGGCAGAGCCGGCCATGAAGATTTTCTGCATCTGGCTATGGCCCGACGAGCCGTTGCCGAGCAGTTACTTCGGCCTGGTGCGAAAGCTGAGCGATGCCTCGCCTCGGATTGACGCGCTAAGGCGTTCTTCCTGCATCGAGGGAGCTCGGATGGCCTTTGCAAGGGCCAAGGTGCACTGGCCGGGGCTTGATCCGACGAAGATAGCTACCGCTCCTTCGCCCCCTGGAAAGGAGCATAGGTGCCCTAAGCGATACTTCTCCGTAGTGATGGAGGGTGCTCGGGCGATAGAGGCTTAGTGCTCAAAATATAACTTTTATGAGTAAACGCGTTATAATATGTCCGAGGACCTTTTAACGCTTTTATGGTTATGGTGCATGGTTTATCATGTCTTTTATGTTTTGCATTCGCTATAACTCCCGTGTGGCCATTGAAACTGAAAGTTGCGAGTCGTCGGCTTCAGCCCCCATGTAGATACTACGCGAGGTGTCTCTGCCTCCGTACTGTGACCCTTAGCCGAGCTATCGGTACGCGAAGGCGGCAGTGTGACGTGGACAAGGCAATCAGACCATAATGCTTTATTGCTTTCACTTAGCCGTAGGAGCGTCAAAAAGGAATGCGGGGGCTGATGATTAGCCCCCAGTGGTTTGTGATGTTCGGACGAACCGCGGCTAAAAGCCGGCATCACATGGTTTGTACGAATACCAAACCCATCGTATGACACGGAATAACCTCTAAAGAAGTTTTTAGTATAACACTTATGCTCGGATTCGCAGACCGGTTCTCGTGTACTATGACAGTCAGTTTTCGGCTTTCTCCCCTGAGGTGCTTGACCAGGCTAGCTGGAAGCACAATCGCAGTGGTTCTCCCTTTGCCCTTTTAGCCGAACGAGCGGAACGTAAAGAGGCAAGCATAGGAGCCGGGCAGCCCAACTATTGACCCAAGACATAGTTCGGAACCAATTCATATAAAGCGAACCCCGAGATGCCGAACACATGATCGATTGTGCTTAGGGCGATATTTTAAATTCGAGCCCCCGGTCTATTAGCCAGTTGCGTTGTAATGTGTACCAAACAGTTGCGCAAGGAGCGTTGAGGAGGGAGAAAATAGAGTATGTACCCAAAAAAAAAGACAGCGAAGCGGCCATGCATAATGGTCTTATATTTTGCTCAATAACTCTTATAGCTCAAATTGCCGAAGCAACTGTTTACAGGTACTTGAAGATGAAATATAAAGTTTACAGGGGGGTTGTACCAGGGGTCTTCGATGGGTGGCCTGACGTCCTCGATATGCCCTGTCGCCTGTCCATTCCTATGTCTCCTAGGGGGTTGCATTCCTTTATGGGTAATGTTGTCGGCGAGCGGACCTTGGGAAGAGGATCTTGAGAAGTCGCCAAAGTATTGATGGGCTTTACGCTTTAGCAGGTCCTTGATGGTACCTGTTGTATGTCTGAAGACTTATATTGCTGGTAGTTCGGTCCAGCCGAACTCTTGTGCTTTGATAGTTGTTCCCCACTGCTGCCCATGGAATCTTAAGTGCGAAGTTGTGCCTTCTTGGCACGTGTTTTGCTGGCATTAGGGCTGTGCAATGGGGGGTGAGTCCCTATTTCTGGGGAGAAGAAGGTTCTGGGAGTTCGGGCTAAAACCGAGCTCTCTTCTCAACCTTACGTACCTTTACGACAGATGTCGGCGTTTGCCGATCATTGTAGTGGAATTCGGCCGCCAGGGCCAATGCATTTTCCTCAGTTCGAAGGGAGCGCTCTGTGTTGCCGTTGACAGTAATGACCCCCTTGGGCCCGGGCATCTTGAGCTTGAGGTATGCGTAGTGTGGGACTGCGTTAAAGCGAGCGAACGCTAAACGGCCCAGCAGGGCATGATAGCCGCTGCGGAAAGGTACAATGTCGAAGATCAAGTCTTCGCTTCGAAAGTTATTGGGCGAACCGAACACTACTTCCAGGCTTACAGAGCCCGTGCACCGGGCTTCGACGCCTGGGATCACTCCTTTAAAGGTAGTGTTGCTGGGTTTGATCCTTGACGGATCTATACCCATCTTTTTCACCGTGTCTGAGTAAATCAGATTAAGGCTACTTCCTCCATCCATTAGGACTTTAGTGAGGTGATACCCATCTATGATGGGGTATAGGACGAGGGCGGCTGAACCCCCATGACGGATACTGGTTGGGTGGTCGCGTCGATCGAAGGTGATCGGGCACGCCGACCATGGGTTGTACTTCGGGACTACAGGCTCTACGGCGTAGACCTCTCGAAGGGCGCGCTTCCTCTCCTTTTTGGGTATATGAGTGGCGTATATCATATTCACGGTTTTTACCTCTGGAGGGAACTGCTTCTGTCCACCACCGATCGAACCGCGGGGCTCATCCTCGTCCTCGCTGCGTGGGCCCTTGCCTTGATCCTCGGCTGCGAGTTTGCCGGCCTGTTTGAACACCCAACAGTTACGGTTGGTGTGGTTGGCGGGCTTCTCTTGAGTGCCATGGATCTGGCAAGGCCTCTCCATGATTTTGTCCAGCGTGGTAGGTCCGTCGCGGTTGCCTTTAGGAGGCTTCTTCCGCTGCCCGGGTCGGGAATTGCGGAAGTCGGCATTGACGGCCGTGTCATCGGCATCACTATTGCTGTGTCGGCGCTTATTCTTGTTGCGTTTTGGTTTCCCATTTCCGTCCCGAACTTCGGAGGTTCCGGGGTCTTCGGGGTTGTGGCTACGTCTTGCTAGCCAGTTATCCTCGCCCGCGCAAAAGCGAGTCATGAGTGATGTAAGGGCGGACATTGTCCTAGGTTTATCCTGACCGAGCTGGCGAGCCAGCCATTCATCCCTAATATTGTGCCTGAAGGACGCTATTGCCGCGGCGTCTGGGCAATCAACGATCTGGTTTTTCTTGGTCAAGAACCGATTCCAGAATTGCCGAGCGGACTCTCCTGCCTTCTGGACGACGTTGCTTAGGTCGGAAGAGTCCGGCGGCTGAACATAGGTGCCTTGGAAGTTAGATCGGAATGCATCCTCTAGATCCTCCCAGCATCCGATGGAATTTTCGGGGAGGCTGTTTAACCAGTGCCAAGCTGGCCCCTTAAGTTTTAGGGGTAGATATTTGATGGCGTGGAGATCATCTCCTCGCGCCATGTGGATGTGGAGGAGGAAATCCTCGATCCATACTGTTGGGTCAGTTGTTCCGTCGTACTGCTCTATGTTCACGGGTTTAAATCCCTCCGGGAACTGATGCTGTATCACCTCGTCGGTGAAGCACAGTGGGTGGGCAGCGCCTCTGACCCGAGCTATGTCGCGCCGGTACTCGGCGTCTGTTCTGGCCCGGTTTCGTTCCCGACCTCTATTGTTGCGGTTGAGCCAAGGCCGGTACCCCTCCCGTCTATCGGGTGAGTACCCTCTGGATCCGTAGATGGATCTCGTACGACCTGCTCTATAGTCCAGGTCGTGTCGCAGGTCAAACCTGTCATTGGGCTCTACTGGCTCTTTTCCCCATCTTCGGGGTATTGTCGGCCTATAACCGGTGTCATCGGCCTCCCTGTCTCGTCCTCGAGGAGGGCGGTCTGGCTTGTCGTATGGAGTATGTTTGGGAGATGGTGTATCAGTAAGTTCGTCATCGAATTGTGGCAGCAGCCTTCGGCGTGGATAGCTTTTGGGTTGGTCCTCAGTTGATAGGACCCTCGTCCATCGATCATTGAGGTTGTCCTGTTCGGCCTTAAGCTGCTGTTCTTTTGCCTTCAGGCTGCGGGCCGTGGCTATAAGCTGTTGCCTGAACTGTTCCTGATCTTCAAGGTTTTCGGGGATGCTGAAGTCATTGGCTTCCGGGATGTCCTCCTCCTTGACAGGGGGGAGGTAGTTGTCGTCCTCGGAATCGTTTAGATCGTCGGGGTTGCGCTGATCTTCCGGCCTCTCCTGATCCTCTAACGGATGTTCGGGGATATCGGGATCGCCGAGGTCTTCCGGGGTATCTCTGCCCCCGATGCCAGCGATAGCTTTTCTACCCTTTTTTGCCTTTGATCGTTTGTGCGGCTTGCGGCGCCTTGACGGCGCTTCACCCGATTTGTCGCCATCGTTTTTGGGTGTGTGTTCACCGTTATCGGCTAGAGTGTCCACCATGTAGACGTCGTAGGTGGAGGTCGCGGCTCATCGCCCGGTGTTAACGGGGGTGGGAGCGCAATCTTCCTCATCCATGTCTTTTGCCTCTTCGGAGGCGTAGTCCAACATGTCGGTTAAGTCTTCGACAGTGCCTATCAAGTGGGTGGTGGGTGGGATGAAAAATTCTTCTTGACCCGCCTTGAGACCGATCTGAGCATGGATCGGGGTTGGGTCGTTGGTAAATTTCATCGACAAGATCCGATCTAGGGCCTCGTTGAGTGTCGAGAGCTCGATCGGGTCAACCTGCTCAGAGCTTTCAGAGTTAACCTCCGATGTGTCCGCGCGAGGGGAGTGTTCGATAGGAACAGGTCTCCGGACGTCTGGCGCTATGGACGGATCCAGACTAAAAGCCAGGTCATCGTCGGGGTGGATCCCGTGGGCGGGACTGAAAGCGGAATCCGAGGTTAAGGCCTCAGAGTCTTCGGGCGCGGCAGGCGAGATTGCGAGCCCGGTTAGCGAAAGATCGCCCTGAGAGTCTACGGAGAACTCTAGGTTTCCGAATCTGATCTCTTGATCAGGGGCGAAACTCCCGACCCGGCCAAGACGGCCGGTTGGGTCAGCGTGCAGCACAACGCTGCCGAAAGCGAAGATCTGTCTGGGGACAAAAGTGTCCATGTTGCGGACTTCTTCGTTGATGACAACGCGAGCCATCGATTCCTTTGGTGATCACAGCGGAACTCTCAATGAAAGCACCAATGTCGGTGTCAAAACCGGCGGATCTCGGGTAGGGGGTCCCGAGCTGTGAGACTAGGATCGATGGTAACAGGGGACGAAGGAGACGATGTTTACCCAGGTTTGGGCCCTCCTATGGAGGTAAAACCCTACGTCCTACTTGATTATATTGATGGTATGAAGGTTACAGAGTTGATCTACCTCGAGATCGAATAGCTAAACCCTAGACGAGTTTCTCTGCCCTACGATCTAAAACCCTCCCGGTTTATATAGACACCAGGGGGGTACTAGGGGTTACACATGGTAGGTCTCCTGCCGAGGATGGAGATGCCGATTTCCTCATCTTGACTTGGAGTGCACGACGCGCCTTCGGGACTTCCTTCTGGAATGTGGGCTCTCAATGTATCTGGCCCTTCCTGCGACAATCAGAGAATGGCCCACCAAGCCGGCCTACTAAGAGATAGGCCGACGGCCCGAGGACCCCTTAGTACAGGACTCCCTCACCTAGGCCTTATTTCCAATCATTTATACAATGTTTTGCTCGTTGTTTACCACTTGTTACCTTACTGTTTTTATATTTTCAGATTACAAAAACCTATATCTATCATCCATATTGCACTTGTATGAACATCTCTTTGCCGAACTAGTGCACCTATACACTTTGCGATTGTATTGGGTGTGTTGGGGACACAAGAGATTTCTTGTATTTGATTGCAGGGTTCTTTGAGAGAGACCATCTTCATCCTACACCTCCCATCGATTGATAAACCTTAGGTCATCCACTTGAGGGGAAATTGCTACTGTCCTACAAAATTCTCCGCTTGGAGGCCCAACACAAGTCTACAAGAATAAAGTTGCATAGTAGACATCAACATCTCATGTTTTATTGCATTTAGGGGTTATGATATTCAAATACTTTTCCGACTCAAGAAAAATGAGAGAGAGGGGATAAGATGACTTCCACAAAAATATGAATGAGTGGAAAAGTATTGGGATAATTATTCGATGCGTTTAAAGTTGCATTCAAAATTATTTTATTGATCAAAGTTAAATGTTTGCATTAGAAAAATATTTCCTAAATCATTTTGAGATGGACATAATGTTCACTATGCTCGATGTTATCAATAGTGATTTTATAAATTACTATGATATATATATATATATATGTGTGTGTGTGTGTGTGTGTGTGTGTGTATTCAGTTTGTTTTTATCTCAAAAATTTGTTGTTTAAAAAAACACGCACGCACACAATGGCCCAGCCAGGTCGGCCAAGCCAGGCGCTCCGCTAGCGCCCCTGCCCGCTCGTCCCCAGCACCCCCTCGACCCTCCCCACGTTCGCTCTCATCTCTACCTCTCTCACGTACCTAGCATGTGGGGCCCAGCCCTATCTTCTTCAACCCCCGCACAAAGCATGGAAGGGAGGCCTTGCATGCGCTCCCGCAACCGCCGGACGCAGCTCGCGGGATAAGGCCTATCCGCAGCGCCTTAGTGATATGTCTCCAGCGTATCTATAATTTTTTGCTTGTTCCATGCTGTTATATTATCAATCTTGGATGTTTTACAATCATTTTATAGCAACTTTATATCATTTTTTGGGACTAACCTATTGACATAGTGCCAAAGTGCCAGTTGCTGTTTTTGCTTGTTTTTTACTTCGCGGAAAATCAGTACCAAACGGAGCCCAAATGCTGCGGGGATTTTTGGAGAATTTCTATGGACCAGAAGAGCCAAAATGGGCCAAAGATCACCAAAAGAGGGGGCCCAGGGTGGCCACCATCCACCAGGGCGCGCCAGAGGCCCCTAGCGCGGCCTGGTAGAGGGTGGGCACCTCGGGACTCCCCCCAACCGACTATCGAGCCTATAAATTCCTAGAAAATCAGAAAACCCTAGGGGAGTCGACGAAACACAATTCCAGCCGCCGCAAGTTCTAGAACCTCGAGATCCAATCTAACACCATCGCGGAGGGGTTCATCTTCTTCATAGGTGCATCTCCGATGATGCGTGAGTAGTCCACCATAGACCTAAGGGTCCGTAGGCAGTAGCTAGATGGCTTCCTCTCTCTCTATGATTCTCAATACAATGGTCTCTTGGAGATCTATTTGATGTAATGACTTTTGCGGTGTGTTTGTTGGGATCCGATGAGTTTTGAGTTCATGATCAGTTTCTATCCATGAATATGATTTGAGTCTTCTTTGATCTCTTATTTGCATGATTACTTATAGCCTCGTATTTCTTGTTTGAATCTTTGGTTTAGTTAGGCCAACTAGATCGATTTTTCGTGCCATGGGAAGAGGTGCTTTGTGATGGGATCGATCTTGTGGTGTTCTTTCCCAGTGACAGAAGTGGCAGCAAGACATGCATGTATCGTTGCCATTAAGGATAACAAGATGGGGTCTATTCCTACATGAATAGATCTTGTCTACATCATGTCACCGTTCTTATTGAATTACTCCATTTTCCCATGAACTTAATACACTAGATGCATGCTGGATAGCGGTCGATGTGTGGAGTAATAGAAGTAAATGCAGAATCGTTTAGGTCTACTTGTCTTGGACGTGATGCCTATATAATGATCATTGCCTGGATATCGTCATGATTATTTGATCTTCTATCAATTGCCCAACAGTAATTTGTTCACCCACCGTGTGCTATACTCATGAGAGAAGCCACTAGTGAAACCTACGACCCCCGGGTCTACTTTTCCAACATATTGCTTTCCGATCTACTATTTGCATCTTTTGTTTTCAGATCTATTAATCCAAAAAACCCAAAAATACCTTGCTGCACCTTTTGTTTATTTATGTTAGTTTGTGTTCTTGCGAGATCTATTTGCCAAAACTATTATTACCTAATCTATCTTATTACCATAGATAGCTTGGCAACCTCTCTTTCGTGTTGGGTTGCAAGTATTTGTTATTTGTGTGCAGGTGTTATTTACGTGGGTGCATCATCTTCCTCTACGGATTGATACCTTGGTTTCATAACTGAGGGAAATACTTACCATCGCTGTGCTGCATCATCCCTTCCTCTTTGGGGAAATACCGACGCAGTCTCAAGCCACGTCAAAGGAATTTTTGGCGCCGTTCCCAGGGAGGAAGAAATCTCATCTACCAGGTTCCTAATCACAAATCTCATCTCCTTGCAATTATATTATTTGCCATTTGCCTCTCGTTTTCCTCTCCCCCACTTCACAAATTTGCCGTTTTGTTCGCCCTCTCTTTTTCATTTGCCTTTTCTCGTCAGATCTCTTGTTTGCTATCTTTGCTTGTGTTGCCATGTGCCTTCTATTTGCTTGCATCTTCGCTTGCTAAAAATCTATTGATATGGATCCTCATCCACTTGCTAATCTTTTCAAAAGACCAAATTATGATGAACCAATTGCTAGTGAGTTGAGTGCACTTGATTATCTCTATGAAGTTTTGCTTGAAAATCATGAATCTAAAAATTGTGAAATTTATAAAGTGATTCATGATATTTCCTTGAATGAAAAGCATGATTGCCATGTTGTTGGTATGAATTCCCTGAATATCCATGATGCTAATAATATGCAAAACTACAAGCTTGGGGATGATAATTTTGTCATGTCCACTTCTTATTGCAATGATCATGATTGGGGTGATAATGCTTCTTATGATCTTGAAAATTTATTTAAGCCTCATGTTGAATATGTTTGCAATAGTATTGAAAGTGGGTTTGGAAGAGCGTCAAATTTAGGTAAAAAGAATCCCACATATTTGGAGAGTGTTCAATCTTATGATTTTTTTTGATAAAAGTGGGTTCGCAGAGGTCATAACTTTAGTTGATGATAATCCCACTATTTTGGAAGCTGATAAAAACTTTATGCATGTTGATCATAAAGAGAGTATTGTTTATGATAGATATATTGTTGAATTTGATTATGATCCTACATGTAATTATTATGAGGGAGGAGCATATGCTTGTAGGAATTGCAATAATATCAAGTTTCCTCTCTATGTGTTCAAAGTTTTGAAGTTATGCTTGTTTTGCCTTCCTATGCTAGTTGATTCTTGCTCCCATAAATTGTTTGCTCACAAATTCCCTATGCATAGGAAGTGGGTTAGACTTAAATGTGCTTGTCATGAGATTCATGATGCTCTCTTGCGTGTTTCAATTACTACTTTTTATGTGAGCGTCATTGAAATCATCATGCCTATCTTAATGGCTATAAAGAAAGAGCTTGTTGGGAGGCAACCCAATGAATAAAATATTTTTTATCTTTTCCTTTCTATTTTTGAGTGTTTGCACAATTATGCTTCTGTTATGATTGTGTTTTTATTTTTTATTTAGTGTATGCGCCAAGTAAAGCCTTTAGGATGATCCATAAGATGAGTAGAAACAATGCTGAATCTGAAACAGAAACTTTGTTCCCAGTGCACGAATTTTCATGTTTTTACTGGGACGTGATATTGATCTGAAATTTAAACACAGTATTGCTATACAAATTCTTTACGTTTTCCTAATTTTTTAGAATTTTTAGAGTTCCATAAGTATGGGTAGAGTACAGATTACTACAGACTGTTCTGTCTGAAACAGATTCTGTTTTTGTTGCATTGTGTGCTTGTTTTGATGAATCTATGGCTTGTATCGCGGGTATAAGTCATGGTAAAGTTATAATACAGTAGGTATAATGCAATAATAAAATATGAATGGGTTTACAACAGTACCTAAAGTGGTAATTTGCTTTAGTATACTAACGGATCTCACGAGAATTTTGTCAAGTTTTGTGTGATTGATGTTTTCTAGTTTTGGGTGAGATCACGATGGATGAAGGAATAAGGAGTAAGAAGAGCCTAGGCTTGGGGATGCTACAACACCCCAAGGTAATATCCAAAGAGTAACAAGCAACTAAGCTTGGGGATGCCCCGAGTGGCATCCCCTCTTTCTTCTAACAACCATCGGTATATTACTTGGAACTATGTTTTTATTGGTCACATATCATGAGTTTTGCTTGGAGCATCTTGTATATTTGCTTTATTTGCTTTTATCCTTGCTGCACACACCTATTTGAGAGAGCCAAAAGTATGCTATGATTTTCTAGAATTGCTCTTTATGCTTCACTTAAATCTATTGAGCAAAGGAATTGCTCTTATGCTTCACGTATATCTTTTTGAGCACGGCGTGCTTTTACATGTTTGAAGAAATACTCTCATGCTTCACTTATATTAATTTGAGAGTAGTAATTTTGAAGAAATCCTCTCATGCTTCACTTATATTATTTTGAGAGATGAAACTTGTATGCTCATGTTCTTCACTTATATCCATGTGAGCTTGTCAAAAGCAATTGCAACATATGAAACTAGTCCCAAAGTGATAGATATTCAAGAGGGATATAATAAAAACTTTCATGAAGATCATTGGACAAATTAAACTTGATTCTTTGTAATAGTTTTGAGACATGACAATAGTAATATGTGAGTTATGTTGGTGAGTAATTATGCTTAGTAAGATGGTGTTAAGGTTTGTGATTCCCTATGCAAGCACGAAAGTCAATAGTTGTGCTACTAAATTACATCCTACTTATGGTGCATTATTCAGTGTTAGTTATGCTTAATGCTCGCTTATATGATTTTTCGTTTCTTGGTTGGATGCTTCTCAATCTCTTGCTAGCCTTCACTTGTACTAAGTAGAAATACTACTTGTGCATCCAAAATCCTTAAAACAAGTTTTGCCATATGAGTCCACCATACCTACCTATATACGGTATTTCCATGCCGTTCCAAGCAAATTTGTGTGTGCCATCTCTAAATTTTAAAATAATTTTTCCTTTTTGTGTGCTCGTACCGCTCATGAAACGGTAGGGGGTGACCGATATTTTTCCATGCTAGATGTGTTATTCTCAAGATGAGTGTTTATTCACTTGTCATTGCACGAGAGTTCGGCGGTTATAGGGATGCCCAGTCCCAAAATGAAAAAGAAAAAAAATTACTTTATGTTGTCAAATAAAAATTCCTTGGAAAGTGTTGGTATGGAAGGCAACCGTGGATTCGGCTAGCCATGGAAAGTGAAAGTATGGTGGAAAAATGAATAAACTTTATTTTCTATTTGGGAACCGCCTATGATGTATCTAGCGTGGAAAGGTATTGAAGTCTCTTAGTCGTTTTCGTTGACAGGAAAGGCATGCCACCCAAAATATTTTTCTCTATCAATTTAAACACTTGAGCTTTGGCACCTCTACAAATCCCTACTTACCTCTGCGAAGGGTCTATCTATTTACTTTATGCAATTTTTTATTTTTCAATTTAAGTCTCCATCTTCTCTTATAAAGCACCAACTCGGAGGCACTATGATCGTACTTGAGCATTAGGTGTAGCTAATATTTGAGTGTGTATTGTGAATGTATCAATGATTGAGCATCATGGGCTAGGGATAACTTGCTTTAGCGTTGATATTTTGAAAGACATGGTTGCTTGTTGATATGCTTGAGTATTGAAATTTTCATGTCAAAACTAGACAATTCCTTTGAACCATTTAAAAGTCCAAATGTCCATGCTACAAAGAAAATAATATATGATGAACATGTTGGGCAGCATTCCACATCAAAAATTCTGTTTTTATCATTTACCTACTCGAGGAGGAGTAGTAATTAAGCTTGGGGATGCTGATACGTCTCCAACGTATCTATAATTTTTGCTTGTTCCATGCTGTTATATTATCAATCTTGGATGTTTTACAATCATTTTATAGCAAGTTTATATCATTTATTGGGACTAACCTATTGACATAGTGCCAAAGTGCCAGTTGCTTTTTTTACTTGTTTTTTACTTCACACAAAATCGGTACCAAACGGAGCCCAAACGCTGCGGGGATTTTTGGAGAATTTTTATGGACTAGAAGAGCCAAGATGGGCGAAAGATCACCAAACGAGGGGGCCCAGGGTGGCCACCGTCCACCAGGGCGCGCCAGAGGCCCCTGGCACGGCCTGGTAGAGGGTGGGCACCTCGGGACTCCCCCCAACCGACTATCGAGCCTGTAAATTCCCAGAAAATCAGAAAACCCTAGGGGAGTCGACGAAACACAATACCAGCTGCCGCAAGTTCCAGAACCTAAAGATCCAATCTAACACCATCATGGAGGGGTTCATCTTCTTCATAGGTGCCTCTCCGATGATGCGTGAGTAGTCCACCATAGACCTACGGGTCCGTAGGCAGTAGCTAGATGGCTTCCTCTCTCTCTCTATGATTCTCAATACAATGGTCTCTTGGAGATCTATTTGATGTAATTACTTTTGCGGTGTGTTTGTTGGGATCCGATGAATTTTGAGTTCATGATCAGTTTCTATCCATGAATATGATTTGAGTTTTCTTTGATCTCTTATTTGCATGATTACTTATAGCCTCGTATTTCTTCTTCGAAACTTTGGTTTAGTTAGGCCAACTAGATCGATTTTTTCTTGCCATGGGAAGAGGTGCTTTGTGATGGGTTCGATCTTGCGGTGTTCTTTCCCAGTGACAGAAGGGGCAGCAAGACACGCATGTATCATTGCCATTAAGGATAAAGAGATGGGGTCTATTCCTACATGAATAGATCTTGTCTACATCATGTCACCGTTCCTATTGCATTACTCCGTTTTTCCATGAACTTAATACACTAGATGCATGCTGGATAGCGGTCGATGTGTGGAGTAATAGAAGTAGATGCAGAATCGCTTTGGTCTACTTGTCTTGGACATGATGCCTATATAATGATCATTGCCTGGATATCGTCATGATTATTTGATCTTCTATCAATTGCCCAACAGTAATGTGTTCACCCACCGTGTGCTATACTCATGAAAGAAGCCACTAGTGAAACCTACGGCCCCCGGGTCTACTTTTCCAACATATTGCTTTCCGATCTACTATTTGCATCTTTTATTTTCAGATCTATTAATCCAAAAAACCCAAAAATACCTTGTTGCACCTTTTGTTTATTTATGTTAGTTTGTGTTCTTGCGAAATCTATTTTCCAAAACTATCATTACCTAATCTATCTTATTACCGTAGAGAGCTTGACAACCTCTCTTTCGCGTCGGGTTGCAAGTATTTTTTATTTGTGTGCAGGTGTTGTTTACGTGGGTGCATGATCTTCCTCTACGGATTGATACGTTGGTTTCATAACTGAGGGAAATACTTACCGTCGTTGTGCTGCATCATCCCTTCCTCTTTGGGGAAATACCGACGCAGTCTCAAGCCACGTCACTTTGCTGCCAGACCACGCCTATATAAAGCCCCGACGCCCCTCGTTCTATTCAAAAAAAAACCTGCACCTCCTCTCGCCGCATGTAGCCACCGCCGTTGCCATTTGGATCTCGCCAGCCGAAGCTTCTTCGCTGGAGAATTGTGATGTCGGTGAGCCTCCATAGCCCCGTTTCTTCACAAAAATCGCCCCCCCTCACCATGGCGCATCCTCCTGACATTTTCTTGTTTCCCTAGGTTCACCGGAGCAGCCTCCCGTTCGATCTCGCACCGCCGGAGTTCACCGGATCATAGGGACCTTGCCGCCTCCCTCCACTTTGTACGGACGCCGCCGCCATCCCGAGCCACCGCCGTCTGGCCACCCCTGACGAGCCGCACCTCCCCGCCCCTTCGCTCGCTTGGAGCCCGCTTGGAGCTGCCGCCCGCCGACGTCGAGCTTCGGCCAGCTGACGCCATCGCTTCTATAAGCGCCGCCCCTCTATCCGTTCATTAGATTAGATTAGAATAGAATAGGTTTTTTTTTATTTTCATCAAACCGGTATTAGAGCTAGTTAGGTTTTTTTAGTGGAACCGACCCGCCGGTTTTCCTTTTAGTTAGCCGAACTGCCTTGTTTTACTAAAGTATGGCCGTCCACCGCCTAGGCACCGCAGAAAACGCAGCCAACCACCAGAGCCGGCCACATCATGCTTTAGCCACGAGCGTTCAGTTTTTAGCATTTTCAGAAAACACTGCCGTGGCAGCCTTTTTACAGATTTGATTCAGATTTTCAAACAACCACAATTTTTTAACCGTAGGTCCAAACGAGATGAAACCAACGGCTAATTGTTCGTCTCGATTAGCTCTATCCAGAGAACCTATCATTGCAAACTTTTGCAAGTTCAAATTTGAAATTATTTCAGATTTGAATTCAAACTCAATTAGGCCATAACTCCTAAAGCGTATGTCCGTTTGAAGTGATTCTTTTGGCGTCACACAAGCTAAATCCTATGCCATGAATCTTTGCCACCATACTTTTCACTCAATTAGTTTATGTTCATTAGAATTTTACTAGTATGCCTTGTAGGAACACTAATGCATATCACGAATTTTGAACCATATTTTGAGACCTGGTTTTATACTTCGAAAATTTTCATGCTAATTACGTGTGTTGGGTTTTATTTAGCTTTTGCAAGTATTTTTGTTGCATGTTACTTTGAATTGTATGAATGTTTGTTTATGTGTATTTATTTTGCTTTGCGCTAGATTGTCCGGAGTGCGAAGCCGAGTACTACCAGTCCCTAGAACTTCACTCTCAGCATGAAGGCAAGTTACATTTTGATCATACATGTTTTCCCGTATGTTTTATAAGCACATAGTTCTTTGTGGTAGGATTGCATGGTAGGAATTTATGCCTGATGGCTATGCTTGCACCCAGTAGTTCATTTGAGGTAAGTCTAAATTGTACCAATTTGTCACCACCGTGTTAAATTATAATGCTTCACCAAAGTAGACAGGGATTGGGGAGTGTTTTCACATTGAGCTATGAGTGACAAAGTAGTAATTAGGACCAAGACTTTAATGAGCTACCTGGGTGGAAATTGGTTTAAATGGTGGTGAAATACAGTGGGAGCATTCATGGGGAATCCATGGGAGTGCACACTAGTGGTCCGTCCACCCAGGCTCAAACTGTTGGAAATATGCCCTAGAGGCAATAATAAATTAGTTAGTATCATATTTCCTTGTTCGTGATAATCGTTTATTATCCATGCTATAATTGTATTGATTGGAAACTCAAATACATGTGTGGGTACATAGACAACACATTGTCCCTAGTATGCCTCTAATAGACTAGGTCGTTGATCAAAGATGGTCAAAGTTTCCTAACCATAGACATGAGATTTTATTTGATAATGGGATCACATCATTAGGAGAATGATGTGATGGACAAGACCCAAACTATGAACGTAGCATATGATCGTGTCAGTTTATTGCTATAGTTTTCTGCATGTCAAGTATCTGTTCCTATGACCATGAGATCATGCAACTCACTGACACCAGAGGAATACCTTGTGTGTATCAAATGTCACAATGTAACTGGGTGACTATAAAGATGCTCTACAGGTATCTCCGAGGGTGTCTGTTGAGTGGGCATGGATCAAGACTGGGATTTGTTACTCCGTGTGACGGAGAGGTATCTCAGGGCCCACTCGGTAATACAACATCACAATGAGCCTTGCAAGCAATGTGACTAAAGAGTTAGACACGAGATCTTGTATTACAGAACGAGTAAAGAGACTTGCCGGTAACGAGATTGAACTAGGTATAGAGATACCAATGATCGAATCTCGGGCAAGTAACATACCGAAGAACAAAGGGAACTGCATACGGGATTAACTGAATCCTTGACATAGAGGTTCAACCGATAAAGATCTTCGTAGAATATTTAGGAACCAATATGGGCATCCAGGTCCCGCTATTGGTTATTGACCGTAGAGGTGTCTCGGTCATGTCTACATAGTTCTCGAACCCGCAGGGTCTGCACACTTAACGTTCGGTGATGTTTCGGTAGTATTGAGTTATGTATGTTGGTGACCGAAGGTTGTTCGGAGTCCCGGATGAGATCCCGAACGTCACGAGGAGCTCCGTAATGGTCCGTAGGTAAATATTTATATATGGGAAGTCATATTTTGGCTACCGGAAAAGTTTTGGGTTTTTCCGGTATTTTACCGGGAAGCTTCTAGAAGGTTCCGGAAACTTCCGGAGGAGTCCGGAAGTCCACCAAGGGTTCCACCACGTCCCAAGGGTTTGCATGGGCTGAGGGGAGGCACCCTAGCCTTATTGGGCCAGGCGCACAAGTCCCTCAAGGCCCATGTGGCTTGGGAGAGGTGGAAAGTCCACCTGGTTTTGGAAAGGGAGGGAATTGGACTAGGAGTCTAACTCCTCCCCCTTGGCTGCGCCCTAGGGCTTGGAGGGGCTGATATCCATGCCCCTCCACCTATATATAGAGGGGATGGGGCGCCCCAAGAGCACACACGAAGCCCTTGGCGCCCGTCTCTCTCTAGATCGTTTTCTCCTCCGTTCGCGGTTTCGGTAGTGCTAGGCGTAGCCCTGCCGGGATAGCACCACCACCATCGCCGCCACGGCGTCGCGTTGTTGGAGAACTCATCTACCTCTCCGCCCCCTCTTGCTGGATCAAGAAGGCAGAGATCGTCATCGAGCTGTACGTGTGCTGAACGCGGAGGTGCCGTCCGTTCGGCGCTAGATCGGGACTGATCGTGATTGGATCGCGGGACGGCTTGCGATTTGGATCGTGAGGACATTCGACTACATCAAACGCGTTTCTTAACACTTCCTGCTTAGCCATCTACAAGGGTATGTAGATCCACTCTCCCTCTCGTAGATGCTCATCACCATGGATAGATCTTGTGTGTGTGTAGGAAATTTTTTGTTTCCCATGCAACGTTCCCCAACACAAAGGGATCAACCTTGTTTTCATGTCTAGAAGCTTCCGTGTGCAGCCACAAGTCAATATGGGCTCTGGCCTAGTTGATTAGATGGTGTGACCTCTTCCGGGATAGGCTAGCAGATGTAGTTGATGTAGGTGTACCGTCCTATCCGTGGGTTAGGGGAAATGCTTTCGGAAGACTATGTCTCGATCTTCCGATCAAGGGGGTGGTCGAGTCCTGTGGGGAAAAGTGTGCAACCTCTGCAGAGTGTCAATCCAATCGATTAGCCGTGTCCCCGATTATGGACAACTTGAGCTTTTGGAAGTGGAAATACCGGGAGATCTCATCATTCTTAAGTTAACCAACTAGGTATTGAGACAACTTTGGGAATGGATAGAGTTGGGGTTTCCATCTCAGTCTTGTGCTATTTGTAGAAGTAGAATAATTATTTTGATAGGAAAAAAACCATCTTTATGCAAAATTAAACTTAGAGCTTTCCACTAGCCAAATTGAATGTACATGTAGGCTCATTACACTCTTGTGATATGACTTGCCAATACATTCCATGTACTGACCTACACGGCCGCAACCTATCGTGTTGCAGATTTATCCAACGAGGAGTAAGGTGCGATAGGTCGATGTTGTAAACTCAACCTTTGCTCGTGGAGTTGATGGACTCATTACACTTACTTGCTTCCGCAGTATTTGTTTATTTGGCCTTAGGCCATCATTATTGTAAAACATATTTTATTCCTGGACTATCGATGTAATAAAGATGTGTGTTATTTTTGTTATTTCATCGAGTACTGTGTGTGCTAGCAAGTCGATCCAGGGACTAGCACAGTAAGCATAGAGACTCCAATCCTTACCAGGTTAGGTCGCTACATCTCTTCTTTTCGGGTTAAAGATTTTGCTAACTCCAACTCTAGGTTCTCATAACTACTTCCTCCCGGAGAGCCCCCCGTTCCAAACGATGGCTAGATTCATAAGAAGACTCCGAAGATACTCTCTGATGTTCTCCTTAGAACTTGTGCTCATCAATTTTGCGATTTCCTTCTACCGCCAAGCCCTACGGATAACTCCTCACCCTTATCGAGGATTCATTCATCCCCAGTTGTTCATGACTTTCACAAAATTCTTCAAAACGCTATTCGATCTTCCAAAATCCTCAGTAGCCTATTTCTCTTGACCTTTCTCACCTGCTTACATTATGGTTAATTCCATATGTCTAGCAATATTCATTAAAATCCTTTGTGATTGTCATTTGATTTTATTGATTCAACCTGTGTGTGAATGCACGCAATCATCAGTTGTTCCTCATAAATTATCTTTCCGGCTCAGACAAGTTTCCAAACATGAGTTGGTTCTCGACAAATCAACTTTGATTGATTGTCCATCTAAGTCCGCTCATCTTACTTGTACTTGATCGGAGCATCTGATTCTGATACACCAACCTGGAAATCATAATTCCTTTGGTATTTAAGTATCGATATTATCCAGATGATCTCTAATTGGATGCCTTGCATTCTTTCTTCCTCTGATTGAGTACCGATACTCACATCAGATCCTTTGTGGACCGTCAAAACCTTTGTTGGATTATTATCCGACAGTGTCCTTCATATTCAAAAATCTTGTGAGTTCTTCCTGTGATATGCCTTTGGTAAATTGTATCCTCTGCTTTTGTCAACCTTGCTATACCTTCGAGCTGGGGTTATTTACTCTTGGAGTTCATGGTATATGTTCCTAAGGTGCCCCTATGGGTGGAACCTATGCCCTCCCTAATCCGTGTGAAACCGAGAGTTTTCACGAGTCATACTATTCTGGTATTTTGCCCGATAAAATTTCAACAATACAACTTCATCGAAAGCAAGAAGTGAATGATAGGTTATGCATTGAAGAAGCGAGAGTTGACCTTGAACTTGTGTTCATGCCCATGGACACGATGTAGATCTTTCATGGAAGCTTCTCTTAAGATTAATTATTCCCTTGGTATAAGTTCATCTTATATCTGAGATTTGGTCTTTTGCAATCGTGGTTCCGACCATATTCTTCTTCTTTGATTCCTTTTCTTGGACAAGTTAAAGTACTTGTCTTCTATAGATCAATACACATCTACAACCTCTATTCTGCTCAACCTTCGAGTATTACCCTCTGGTATCTCGATAATATCACAGGACCATGTTGCTTTTATGAATCTTCATCAGGTATTATTCTCACCGATTCCAGTTTTTCATGGGTTCTGAGATGTTAGTCACACGAGGACACCGATAACTAAATCAAGTCCGCACTACGATTTAACAACTCTTAGTAATTGATACGTCTCCAACGTATCTATAATTTTTGATTGTTCCATGCTATTATACTATCTGTTTTGGATGTTTTATATGCATTAATATGCTATTTTATATTATTTTTGGGACTAACCTATTAATCTAGAGCCAAGTGCTAGTTTCTGTTTTTTCCTTGTTTTTGAGTATTGCAGATAAGGAATATTAAACGGAGTCCAAACGGAATAAAATCTTCGGAATAATTTTTCTTGGACCAGAAGCAACCTAGAAGACTTGGAGATGAAGTCAGGAGAGCCGCCGTGTGGTGACAAGCCACAGGGGTGCGCCCTAGGGGGGGCGCCCCCCTGGCTTGTGGCCCCACGGCAGCCCTCCTAACCCTATTTCTCGGCCTATAAATTCCCAAATATTCCCTGGATACCAAAAAGAGCCATGAAAATACTTTTCCGCTGCCGGAAGCCTCTGTTCCCGTGAGATCCAATCTTGGAGCCTTTTCCGGTAATCTGCCGGAGGGGGAATCGATCACGGAGGGCATCTACATCAACTCCATTGCCCCTCCGATGATGCGTGAGTAGTTCACCACAGACCTTCGGGTCCATAGCTAGTAGCTAGATGGCTTCTTCTCTCTCTTTGTTCTTCAATACCATGTTCTTCATGATCTTCATGGAGATCTATCCGATGTAATACTCTTTTGCGGTGTGTTTGTCGAGATCCGATGAACTGTGGGTTTATGTTCAGATTATCTATGAATATTATTTGAGTCTTTTCTGAATTCTTAGATGCATGATTTCATATCTTTGCAAGTCTCTTCAAGTTATTGGTTTGGTTTGGCCAACTAGATTGGTAATTCTTGCAATGGGACAAGTGCTTAGTTTTGGGTTCAATCTTGCGGTGTCCTCACCCAGTGACAAAGTAGGGGTAGCGAGGCACGTATTGTATTGTTTCCATCGAGGATAAAAAGACGGGGTTTTCATCATATTGCTTGAATTTATCCCTCTACATCATGTCATCTTACCTAATGCGTTACTCTGTTCTTCATGAACTTAATACTCTAGATGCAGGCAGGAGTCGGTCGATGTGTGGAGTAATAGTAGTAGATGCAGAATCATTTCGGTCTACTTGACACGGACGTGATGCCTATATGCATAATCATTGCCTTGGATATCTTCATAATTATTCGCTTTTCTATCAATTGCTCGACAGTAATTTGTTCACCCACCGTATTATTTGCCTTCATGAGAGAAGCCTCTAGTGAAACCTATGGCCCCGGGGCCTATTTTCCATATTATACTTTCAGATCTAAAACCAAAAATACCAAAAATACTTTGCTGCAATCTTTTTACTTTTGTTTTAGTTTACTTTCAAGCAATCATATCTACCTATCTCTATCAGATCTCATCCTTGCAAATAACCGTGAAGGGATTGACAACCCCTTTATTGCGTTGGGTGCAAGTGTTTGATTATTTGTGTAGGTACACCTATTGGGGACTTGCTTGTATCTCCTACTAGATTGATACCTTGGTTCTCAACAACTGAGGGAAATACTTATCTACTTTGCTGCATCACCCTTTCCTCTTCAAGGGAAAACCAACGCATGCTCGAGAAGTAGCAAGAAGGATTTCTGGCGCCATTGCTGGGGAGATCTACATCAGGCCTACCAAGTACCCATCACAAACTCATCTCTTGCATTTACATTATTTGCCATTTGCCTCTCGTTTTCCTCTCCCCCACTTCTAAAACGATTTTCAGTAAGATTTGCCTTTTTATTCGCCCTTCCTCCGTTCGTCTTTTCGTTTGCTTTTCATTTGCTTGTGTGCTAGATTGCTTGCTTTGTCACGATGACTCAAGAGAATACCAAGTTGTGTGACTTCTCCAATACTAATAATAATGATTTTATTAGTACTCCGATTGCTCCCGCCACTAGTGCAGAATCTTATGAAATTAATGCCTCTTTGCTCAATCTTGTTATGAAAGAACAATTTTCTGGCCTTCCTAGTGAAGATGCCGCATCCCATCTAAATACTTTTGTTGAGTTGTGATATGCAAAAGAAGAAAGATGTGGATAATGATATTGTTAAATTGAAGCTATTTCCGTTCTCACTACGAGATCGTGCTAAAACGTTTTTTTTCATCTTTGCCTAAAAATAGTATTGATTCATGGAAAAGTGTAAAGATGCTTTTATTTCCAAGTACTTTCCGCCCGCTAAGATCATCTCCCTTAGGAACGATATAATGAATTTTAAGCAACTTGATCATGAGCATGTTGCCCAATCTTGGGAGAGGATGAAACTAATGATTAGAAATTGCCCAACGCATGGTTTGAGTTTATGGATGATTATACAAATTTTCTATGCGGGATTGAATTTTGCTTCTAGGAATCTCTTAGATTCCGCCGCGGGTGGTACTTTTATGGAAATCACATTAGGAGAAGCTACTAAACTCCTAGATAATATTATGGAAAATTACTCTCAATGGCATACCGAAAGATCTCCTACTAATAAAAAGGTGCATGCTATTGAAGAGATTAATACTTTGAGTGAAAAGATGGATGAATTGATGAAATTGTTTGCTAGTAAGAGTGCTCCTATTGATCCTAATGATATGCCTTTGTCTTCTCTGATTGGAAATAATAATGAATCTATGGATGTGAATTTTGTTTCTAGGAACAATTTTGGTAATAACGCATATAGAGGTAATTTCAATTCTAGGCCGTTTCCTAGTAATTCCTCTAATAATTATGGTAATTCCTACAGAAATTCTTATGGAAATTATAATAAGATTCCCTATGATCTTGAGAATAATATTAAAGAATTTATTAGCTCGCAAAAAGGTTTCAATGCTATGATTGAAGAAAAATTGCTCAAGATTGATGATTTGGCTAGGAACGTTGATAGAATTTCTCTTGAGATTGATTCTTTGAAAATTAGAACTACTCCACCCAAGCATGATATTAATGAGTCTTTAAAAGCTATGAGAATTTCTATTGATGAGTGTAAGGAAAGAACCGCTAGAATACGTGCTAAGCGTGAATGGCTTGAAAAAGTGTGTTCTCGTGATAATATTAATGAAGATCTTAAAGTGATTGATGTGAATCCTATTGAATCTTTGTTTTCTAATTTAAATCTTGATAAAGATGGGACTAGAGATGAGTCAACTTTAGTTAAAAGGCGTCCCAATGATTCAGAGTTTTTAGTTCTTAATGCTAAGATTGATAAAAGTGGGATTGAAGAGGTCAAAACTTTAGATAGCAATGAACCCACTCTTTTGGATTTCAAGGACTTTAATTATGATAGTTATTCTTTGATTGATTGTGTTTCCTTGATGCAATCCATGTTGAATTCTCCTCATGCTTATAATCAAAATAAAGCTTTTACTAAACATATCGTGGATGCTATGATGAAATCTTTTGAAGAAAACTTGAGTTGGAAGTTTCTATACCTAGAAAGCTTTATGATGAGTGGGAACCTACTATTAAGATTAAAATTAAATATTATGAGTGCCATGCTTTGTGTGATTTGGGTGCTAGCGTTTCCACGATTCCAAAAAACTTTATGTGATGTGCTAGGTTTCTGTGAATTTGATGATTGCTCTTTAAATTTGCATCTTGCGGATTCCACCATTAAGAAACCTATGGGAAGGATTAATGATGTTCTTATTGTTGCAAATAGGAATTATGTGCCCGTAGATTTCATTGTTCTTGATATAGATTGCGATCCTACATGTCCTATTATTCTTGATAGACCTTTCCTTAGAACGATTGGTGCAATTATTGATATGAAAGAAGGAAATATTAGATTCCAATTCCCATTAAGGAAGGGCATGGAACACTTTCCTAGAAAGAAAATAAAATTACCTTATGAATATATTATGAGAGCTACTTATGGATTGCATACCAAAGATGACAATACCTAGATCTATTGTGTTTTGCCTAGCTAGGGGCGTTAAACAATAGCGCTCGTTGGGAGGCAACCCAATTTTCTTTTGATGCTTTTGTTTTTGCTTCTGTTTTTGAGTGCTACACACATTATTACCTCTATAATAATTGTGTTTTCTTGTTTAAATTAGTGTTTGAGCCAAGTAAGACCTTTGGGATGGTCTACGGTGTTTGTGATTTGATTTTGCTGAAAAACAGAAACTTTTGCTCTCAGTCCAGGAATTTTATAAATTCACTGGAACGTGGTTTTGATCTGAAATTTTTACACAAGATTGATATACAAATTTCCCTGATTTTCCTAATTTTTAAGAATTTTTGGAGTTACAGAAGTATTCGAAGTTTACAGATTGCTACAGACTGTTCTGTTTTAGACAGATTCTGTTTTCTTTGTGTTGTTTGCTTATTTTGATGTATCTATGGGTTGTATCGGGGGTTATGAACCATGGAGAAGTTAGAATACAGTAGATATTACACAAATATAAATAAATAATGAGTTCACAACAGTACCTAAAGTGGTGATTTATTTTTCTTATACTAACGGATCTCATGAGTTTTCTGTTGAGTTTTGTGTTGTGAAGTTTTCAAGTTTTGGGTAAAGATTTGATGGACTATGGAATAAGGAGTGGCAAGAGCCTAAGCTTGGGGATGCCCAAGGCACCCCAAGCCATATTCAAGGATACCTAAAAGCCTAAGCTTGGGGATGCCCCGGAAGGCATCCCCTCTTTCGTCTTCAATCCATCGGTAAATTTACTTGAGGCTATATTTTTATTCACCACATGATATGTGTTTTGCTTGGAGCGTCTTGTATGATATGAGTCTTTGCTTTTTAGTTTGCCACAATCATCCTTGCTGCACACATCTTTTGAGAGAGACACGCTGAATCGTGAATTTATTAGAATACTCTATATGCTTCACTTATATCTTTTGAGCTAGGCAATGTTGCTCTAGTGCTTCAATTACATCTTTTTAGAGCCCGGTGGTGTTATATTTTATAGAAATTGTTGATCTCTCGTACTTAACTTATATTATTTTGAGAGTTCCTTTAAAACAGCATGGTAATTGGTTTAGGTTGTGAATTTAGTCCTAATATAATGGGCATCCAAGAGGGATATAATAAAAACTTTTATATTAAGTGCATTGGATACTATGAGAAGTTTGATTCCTTGCATATAGTTTTGAGATAATGAGGATGGTAATATGAGAGTCATGCTAGTGAGTAGTTGTGAATTGGAAGAATACTTGTGTTGAAGTTTGCGATTCCCGTAGCATGCACGTATGGTGAACCGTTATGTAACGAAGTCGGAGCATGATTTGTTTAATGATTTTCGACCTTTGTGTGAGGGTCGGGAGCGCGCGATGGTTAACTCCTACCAACCTCTCCCCTAGGGGCATGCGTCTAATGCTTTGTTTGATAACTAATAGACTTTTGCAATAAGTATGTGAGTTCTTTATGACTAATGTTGAGTCCATGGATTATACGCACTCTCACCCTTCCACCATTGCTAGCCTCTCTAGTACCGCGCAACGTTCGCCGGTGCATCAAACCCACCTTCCTCAAAATAGCCACCATATATTTTCCTCAAAACAGCCACCATACCTACCTATTATGGCATTTCCATAGCCATTCTGAGATATATTGCCATGCAACTTCCACTGTTCCGTTTTTCATGACATGCACCATCACTTCCATATTGCATATAGAGTCATATTTTGTTCTAGGTATCGAGTTGTAATTTTTCTTTTTTGAGTTATAAGTAAATAAAAGTGTGATGATTTTCATTAATAGAGCATTGTCCCATGAGAGAAAAGGATGATGGAAGCTATGAATCCCTCACAAGTTGGGATGAGTCTCCGGACTTTACAAATAATAAAAGAGGCCAGCGAAGCCCAAATAAAAAAAAGAGGCCAAAGATGCCCACCAAAATAAAAAAAAAGAAAAAAAAAGAAAAAATTGAGAGAAAGAGAGAAGGGACAATTGCTACTATCTTTTTCCACACTTATGCTTCAAAGTAGCACCATGATCTTCATGATAGAGAGTCTCCTATTTTGTCACTTTCATATAACTAGTGGAATTTTTCATCATATGCGCAACCACTTAGTTTTCTTTTTGAGCTTTCATACACTTATAGCTCTAGTGCATTTGTTGCATGGCAATCCCTACTCACTCACATTGATATCTATTGATGGGCATCTCCATAGCCCGTTGATACGCCTAGTTGATGTGAGACTATCTTCTCCTTTTTCCTTGCAACCTCCACCATATTCTATTCCACCTATAGTGCTATATCCATGGCTCGCGCTCATGTATTGCGTGAGAGTTGAAAAGGTTTGAGAACATTAAAAGTGTGAAACAATTGCTTGGCTTGTTCATCGGGGTTGTGCATGATTTAGATACTTTGTGTGGGGAAGATGGAGCATAGCCAGACCATATGATTTTGTAGGGATAACTTTCTAAGGCCATGTTATTTTGAAAGGACGCAATTGCCTTGTTGGTGTGCTCGAAGTATTACTGTTTTTATGTCAATATTATACTATTGTTTTGAATCTTACGGATCTGAATATTCATGCCACAATAAAGAATATTACATGGATAAATATGTTAGGTACCATTCCACATCAAAAATTCTGTTTTTATCATTTACCTACTCGAGGACGAGCAGGAATTAAGCTTGGGGATGCTTGATACGTCTCCAACGTATCTATAATTTTTGATTGTTCCATGCTATTATATTATCTGTTTTGGATGTTTTATATGCATTAATATGCTATTTTATATTATTTTTGGGACTAACCTATTAATCTAGAGCCAAGTGCTAGTTTCTGTTTTTTCCTTGTTTTTGAGTATTGCAGATAAGGAATATTAAACGGAGTCCAAACGGAATAAAATCTTCGGAATAATTTTTCTTGGACCAGAAGCAACCCAGAAAACTTGGAGATGAAGTCATGAGAGCCGCCGTGTGGCGACAAGCCACAGGGGTGCGCCCTAGGGGGGGGCGCCCCCTGGCTTGTGGCCCCACGTCAGCCCTCCTAACCCTATTTCTCGGCCTATAAATTCCCAAATATTCCCTGGATACCAAAAAGAGCCACGAAAATACTTTTCCGCTGCCGGAAGCCTCTGTTCCCGTGAGATACAATCTTGGAGCCTTTTCCGGTAATCTGCCGGAGGGGGAATCGATCACGGAGGGCATCTACATCAACTCCATTGCCCCTCCGATGATGCGTGAGTAGTTCACCACAGACCTTCGGGTCCATAGCTAGTAGCTAGATGGCTTCTTCTCTCTCTTTGTTCTTCAATACCATGTTCTTCATGATCTTCATGGAGATCTATCCGATGTAATACTCTTTTGCGGTGTGTTTGTCGAGATCCGATGAATTGTGGGTTTATGTTCAGATTATCTATGAATATTATTTGAGTCTTTTCTGAATTCTTATATGCATGATTTCATATCTTTGCAAGTCTCTTCGAGTTATTGGTTTGGTTTGGCCAACTAGATTGGTAATTTTTGCAATGGGACATGTGCTTAGTTTTGGGTTCAATCTTGCGGTGTCCTCACCCAGTGACAAAGTAGGGATAGCGAGGTAGGTATTGTATTGTTGCCATCGAGGGTAAAAAGATGGGGTTTTCATCATATTGCTTGAGTTTATCCCTCTACATCATGTCATCTTACCTAATGCGTTACTCTGTTCTTCATGAACTTAATACTCTAGATGCAGGCAGGAGTCGGTCGATGTGTGGAGTAATAGTAGTAGATGCAGAATCGTTTCGGTCTACTTGACACGGACGTGATGCCTATGTGCATAATCATTGCCTTGGATATCTTCATAATTATTCGCTTTTCTATCAATTGCTCGACAGTAATTTGTTCACCCACCGTATTATTTGCCTTCATGAGAGAAGCCTGTAGTGAAGTCTATGGCCCCCGGGTCTATTTTACATATTATACTTTCAGATCTAAAACCAAAAATACCAAAAATACTTTGCTGCAATCTTTTTACTTTTGTTTTAGTTTACTTTCAAGCAATCATATCTACCTATCTCTATCAGATCTCATCCTTGCAAATAATCGTGAAGGGATTGACAACCCCTTTATTGCGTTGGGTGCAAGTGTTTGATTATTTGTGTAGGTACACCTATTGGGGACTTGCTTGTATCTCCTACTGGATTGATACCTTGGTTCTCAACAACTGAGGGAAATACTTATCTACTTTGCTGCATCACCCTTTCCTCTTCAAGGGAAAACCAACGCATGCTCGAGAAGTAACAGAAATCTTCATTACTTACGAGTTTGTACTCGATCATGTCATTCCCAGCTGGTTGACTGTATGATCATCATAATGCTAAAGCTTGACCGTGCTACCTATATTCTTCATCCCCGGAAAGTAATTCTGATAGTGCACTGAGCTTACATCGAGTTTTCAACATCATGTTGGTTGTCTTGAAAGGAAATTTTGATTCTGATCTAGCAATCTTACATGTAGTTCCAATAACCTCTCGCTTCACCATTCCTTTGCTTGATGTCGTCGCCAATCGATTACATCTTCATGAAACTTCTCGAGAAATGTGTCGTGATCATCATCAACATTCTGAGCTCTTCCAGGGTATCAATCGAATTCATGATGAGAAATACCATCCTTGCCCGTCGATGATTTGTGTTATCAACGACAACATTATTGCCTTCCCTCCAACGCAAACTTGTTTATGTTTTGTGTTGTACCTTGAGTTTCTTGCTATCCAACTTATGTTATGTTCTACCTTGGATTATTGCCATCTTTTATGTCAAGAATGTCGTGTGAATTGCACCACCTCTTAAGGAATTCTTGATAAAGTGATAGTCCCTGCCATCACCTTTCTTTTCTTGGTCCCCGTGTTGTTTCTAACCGGAGTACCGACTAGTGAACTGTGATTTGTGAATTCAATACTTCAAGAATTACTATTTCTTTGAAGTTTATGAGTGATAATTTCATTCCTAGTGTGTTGGTTGTTGAATCACCATTCTAACATTGATCGTGCTACCCAATACATATTTCCGGGTGCACTTTTCGTTCAATGTTTATTTGTGGATGTTCTCCTCGAGCATACATCATTATAACATTGGGTATGACCAATGCTATCACCTTGTACACATAATTGTGGAAATACATCTTTATGGGAATCTCAATGAATTGTTGCTGAGCCCATCGTCCACATCCTCATCTTCTCTGTGGTTCATGACGAGCATTTAAGCTAATGTTGGAAACTTCTGAAAGCATTATCACTGAGCCTAGCTCATGAAGTATATGTTTGATAAAAGAAGTGTTTTCTCTAAGTTCACGTGCATTTTTGCTACCGTGAATATGGGAAAGTTTTGTTTCATTTCCTCTGGGATCATCCCAAATCATTCATGCATATGTGAAGTATTATATGGTTTGAAGTTTTGCTACCTTCACTCCATATAAATTTCCTAGCACCCCAAGCCACTAAGTGATCTGGTCTAGGAAAAGAAGTTCTTCTTAAGAGATAATCCGGACTTATACAAGGAATTTTATCCTCGATGATGGTTCCCAACCTTAACTCGGTTGCATTTCGTCGTAAGACTTGCATGTGGTCACGATTGTCTTGGACAATGTGTTCATGTGTGTCTTGTAATCCAGCTCAATGTTTCGGATGCTCGTTTCCGTATTCCATGTACAGAGAATCTTGCAACGTCGCCTCATCGATTTGTGTTGCCCCCTTTCCTTCTCAGGCATAGTATTTCTGAGGTATCCTAACACCACCCAGATATGAATCTCGGGCAGATATGATGGTTGGAACATTTTCCAAGAATTATAACATTGGTCTTTAGGTAACCCGATAAGGTGATGTCATGGCTAGCATGCCTTGCCAAAGGACCTATGTTTATAGTATCTTGTTCAGCAACATTACCATTCTTCCATGATGAAATTGTATGACTTATTTTATAAGTTGTTCCTGATGGATCCTTTGTGTATCCAAAGTCCGACCTTTATCTAGTGACCATATTAATGCTACCCCAAAGCATGACTGTGGTACTCCAAACATCAATAAGAACATTTGAAGCGCAATGTAAAAAAATTTTGGTCAATTATTCAAACACCGTTGTATGGGTAAACCTCATAAATTCATTGTCCCTTTGTCTAAATGGTTACATACTTGGAGTCCTATTATGTATATCATGCTCTGGTTTTTCTAGGGAAAATATACTCCGAATACTTGTGTCTAAACACATTTTCCTTTCCATTGGTCTGGTTAACCTAATAATCACATTTTCCTTTCCATTGGTATGTTTAAGATTAAATGATCTAAGCATTAATAATTCCCTGCTTAGGTAAACACCTCGGGGTACAACTCTGTCGGTAAGACACTGTTACTATTGTTGTTGACATCCTGGTAACACCGGTGGACGAGAACCTTGCCTATTTGTCCGCCTCGTTTCATCGAGAAGGCAAATGGTTCTATCCGTCCCCCTCCCTTGGTACCGACGTTGTTGCCAACATAACTGACAAGCTATCCTCTAACATGTCTTGCTATCATGACCGTACAAGATGTCAACGCTCTTCCTACTCTTAACCCACATGGTGGGCCCATAACCCACAGTTTCATAGGATCGAAACCTCACTCTCCTGTACATCTTTGATTCCAAAGTATGTTTTGCACTTGGCTTCGTATGTAATTCCCGAGCCACCGTCCAAGGGATTATCTATTCTAGTATTAGATGCAATATTTATTTTCGTTGCTATGAACCCTTTCACCTTCTGATTAGGCATCGAATGATTGCCTACCCATTTAAAACTTTTGTACCATCGCATATTGCTCTCAATGAATTCCTTGGGTTAGAACTCAAGAAATAATTCATGTCTTCTTCCCTAAGTTCACCTTCAGATGCCCTACTTTGTGGAGATGCGTTCTTACAGAGTTTTCCCTCTTATCGTGTTCATAGGACGATGAAGATCCCGAAGAAAGGATGATGACTCCATCAGGATGACCTGAATCAGAGAAATGAATATTTCAACAAGAAGCGACAACCTCTTCGATGAGAGCAACAAGGACAAGAAGACTCGATAGAATTTCGTAACAGAATCTTTTCCCCCTCACTCTACCTCTTAAATCTCGGGACGAGATTTCTTGTAGTGGAGAGATTTTTAACACCCCAAGTGTCATGCTACAGCGACCCCTTGCTAATGATGCCATGTCATAATGTTTTCCTAAGCTGGTTTGCCACTCGATAAAAATCAAAGTCAAAGTCAAATTCATATTGTAAGTCATATTATCATTTCTTCAAACTAGGAAACAGAAATGTTTAAACTATGTCGTAAAATCCCCAAGATTTGGTAAGAATAATATCAACTCCTTTTGGTTGCCCAAATTCTCCCTCGAATTATTCTAGTCAACCAATAACATGGCCTTTTCAAAATAAGTAAATATGTAAACCTTTCTAAATGGCATGAAAATTTTTGTGCAGCTCCGGTAAATCAAAAAGTAATTATGTAAAAAGTTAGAAATAATAATAAAATTATTGGATAGCCAAAGAATATACAAAACTGAAATAAATAAAAGAAAGTAACAAACCAAAAAAATAAAAATAAAAACTAAAGTCTACTATGCACTTTGGGCCACTGTGAATAGAACACAAGCAAGCCCACTTAAGGCCTTCTCCTTCCTCTAAACAGAGGGAGCAATTTGACAAAATACCACACTTTTCCTGGTACTTTGCTCTAGTACCACACCTTCCTTTTTATTAGACTGATTAACACACCTTTGATGATAACTGGATAAAATGCCACAAACAGAGTTTTTTTCTCCCTTTCCACGTCCAGGCCCACACATCATAATCTTTTGGACGATTTTGCCCTCCTGTTGTTTTCACCTAGGGATCCTGGTTTGATCGCGATCCACTCACAGGTGACAGGGCCGAAGCACCGCGCCGCCGCCTCGCCGTGCTTATCCACCGCGACACCACCTCGCCGTGCTTCCTTCCAGCCGTCTGACAAGTTACCTCTCATCCTCCCTCTCTCTATCTCTCTCCCCTCCTCTCTCTCTCTCTCTCTCTCTCTCTCTCTAATTTGGTCTCAGCCCTGTATCGTGCGCATGTGCAGGCTGTACGCATGTGCATGTACGCATGTGCAGGATGTGCATGGCTCTCAATTTTCCTTAAATTGCCCAATAATCACCAGATTGGGGCTGCCACACCTATATTTAATCCGGCAAGCACACCCCTGCCGACCCTGACATGTCTTCCTCCCTTCAGATCTCTCCCTGTCTGTATTTCTCTAATGGCTGAAGATTGATTAACTTGTCTAAGTATGCATTTATTTTTTGGTGTTCCGCATCGGTTTAGTTGAGCGCCAGATGAGAGACACGACAAGACATAAGAATGCAAGTTTTTATTCGGAAAACACAGTCTTAAGAAGTAAACTTCAATAATCAACATCCTTCACAAATAGTATACTTTTTGTTTTATAATTGCTTTTTTCTTTGTCTAAGTTTAAGCTTCTCACAGGTAAATTCTTATGTATTGCCCTGTTTGGTTTGACATGTGCACATACACAGGAACCCTAGACCATGGAGATTATGGTGGAGGAGGAAAGCTAGTGGGCAGGCTTCACGAGTACAAAGAGAACGTGCTACTTGCGGTGATGGAGCCGGAGGGCGCAACTATGGAAGGGTTAGTCAATCAACCCAAGCTTCTGAATTGGAGCGTTCTTTGAATTGCAAACCAAATATTGATGAATAGTTACGCCTAATCACTGATTCTATTTGAAAAATCATGTGATTTTGTAGGGGAGAAGGTGTGGAGTTGCGCGTTGTCATTTATAAACTAATAGTTAGAGTTCTTCGATTTGTCGCAAAGCTTGACGATGGCAGCAAGCGTCAAGTAGCCGAACATGATGTGGAGTTTCAGGTTAACATGAAGCGTTTTACTGTTGAAAATATGATAGAACTCATTGGCTCCAAAATTGTTTGGGGGAGTGGTCAGGAGGTCCATATTTTGTGCAAGGACAAGCATTTTGAATCAGTTGAGAGGATTGATAACTACTGGAAGTTGCTAACATCATTTCTTGAGAGATGGGAAGAAAAAGAGTTGCTTGTGCTAGCTCAAGTTGTGGACATTGCAAAGGGTACGACATCATCTTGTCATGAAAATAACCCATCTAGTGAGATAGTGAACAATATCATTTGCTCAAGTTCTGACGTTTACCAGCCAAATGCTAGTATTGCATCATGCGCCAACGACTCTACACCTTGTAATGTGCTTCGAAGTAATGAGAGATATGTGCAATCTGATGGTGAAGTTGTCATCGATTGGTCCACTCTTGAGATAACTCCTATTGGTGACGATATAATAGCTCCTATGTCCCAGGAAAAGAAGTGTGCGGTACTTGGAATTGAGGAAGAGGTCGAGGATGCACAACCACTAAATGAGCCAGCTCCGGTTGTTGTATCTCATGTTAATGAGGAGTTAATGGTTGAGGGAGCTATACCGGTTGATGACCAAGTTCCTGAAGACATAAAAATGTCTTATGACAAGGATCATCCAAAAGTTGAGAAAGGTTCAATCTTTCCAACAATGACCGATTGTAGGAGGGCAGTGAGGCAATGGGCAATTAACGAAGAATTCAACCTTGGGACTCATAGAGCTGACAAGAGTAGGTGGATGGCACATTGTATGGCCGAGGATTGTCCATGGAAAATTACATGTCGTCTTATGGCGGATAAGACAAAGACTAGGGTACTAACATAGCTTAATATTCACTTTTTTATTATTATTTTCTATTATGCTAGCATCCTATTATTGTAACAACACTAACAACTTTGTTATGTATGCAGGTTAATCAGATAGGACCGGCGCACACATGTGTTTCAAGTAGCAGGCTAAATTCAGCAATGGCCTCACAAGATTGGGTTCAAGAAAGGTCAAAGAAATTTTTGAGGAAAACTCCAAACATTGGTTGTAAGGATTTACAAGAAAAGCTAGAGGAAGACTGGAATGTAACCACTGGCTATCACACTGTTTGGAAGGGGAGAGAGAGAGCAAAGGATGAGATATATGGTTCTTGGGGCAGTAGCTTCCGTTACCTATTCAATTTCAAAGCTGAGATTGAACTAAGATCTCCTCGAAGCATTGTTGAGGTTGACACTAAACTAGCAAATGGTAAAGTTTACTTTCGCAGATTTTTTATGGCACTTAAGCCTTGTGTAGATGGATTCCATGCTGGATGTAGGCCTTATCTTAGCATAGACTCAACTGCATTGAATGGAAAGTGGAATGGCCATTTAGCTGCATGTACAGCTTTATATGGACATAATTGGATGTTTCCTCTTGCATTTGGTTTTATTGAGGTTGAAGATGAAGATAACTGGACATGGTTCATGACACATTTGCATAGAGCATTAGGGCCAATCGCAAAGCTTGCTATATGTACCGATGCATGTAAAGGTCTAGAAAATGCAATTAAGAAAGTTTTTCCTCAAGCAGAATAGAGGGAGTGTTTTAGGCATTTGATGCAGAATTTTTCGAAAAGATATAATGGTGACATAATTGGACGCATGTGGGCCGCAGGCAAGACATATAGACCTTCAATGTTTGAGTACCACTTTTCCAAGGTTCTAGAATCTAGCCAAACGATGGGCAAGTACTTGCAAGATTACCATAATCTGAAGTGGATGAGGTCTAGTTTTGACACTGAGATCAAGTGCGATTACATTCATAATAACCTCGCGGAGACCTTCAACAATTGGATAAGAGGAATCAAAGATCTCCCTGTAGATGGATTGGCTGACACACTAAACGGAAAGATAATGAAATTGGTTGAAAAAAGGAGACATATTGGGGAGAAACTACAAGGACGGATGTTGCCAGTAGTTGTACAACAAGTGAATAATAAAACAAGAGGTCTTGGGCACTTGAAAGTTACCAGAGCAAGTAATATGAAATGTGAGGTTAGGGACATCAACAAAGACAATTGGCTGTCCTACAAGGCAGCCCTGGCCCAATCACAAGGAGGTGAAAAAATTAGTGTTTTTCTTCAAATGTGTATAACATTGGTCCTATTTTTCTAATGCATGAAAATGATGTATTATGTAGGCAACTTTCTATGGAAACGGGGAATCCCACTTCTCAACCAATAGTTGGTGTGAAGCCCGCCAAAAAGCCCACCCCGAAGAGGAGAAAAGGAGTGTAGCATGCCATTTTGTGATCTCCTACTGTGTGCTGAATCTTTATGAAATTGGTGTCACTTCTTCACGAAGTCGATGCGTTTGGATTGAGTTCCCACAGCCAGTGTCTCTTACGATCTTGTCATGTGTGTAGTGAGATGAGGACCCACTTTATGTTTTTGGATGCAACTTGTGAGTCAAGAACTCACCTTATGCTTGCAATAAAAAATTATACCTATTCATTCTGTATTTATTTTTTTGGAAACAAGGCAAAAGCTTCGCCTTTTATTGTTGTCAAGTCTATGGGCACATTTGCATCTTATTGAGCTGAATATGCAAATCATATATATATTTTTGTGACATATGAAATGGTACAAAAATAAAGAGAGGTCATGTCAAAAGATTTGGTGAAAATGCTGTCGAGATTTTAACTATATCCATATGAACAAAGAGATACATCAATACATGTTACAGCCAGCCAAGCTAAATTTTGGTTACATCCATAGGAAGAAGCATCAGCAGCTATATGACCCAATGCACAGGCCAGGAATCTACTTTGTCAAAGCTGGCACTAGCACATGGCTAAAGTCTGCACTTTGCTTCAGCAGGCTTCAGCGAGCAGCTAGAGCAGGCTTCAGCGAGCAGCTAGAGCAGGCTTCAGCGAGCAGCTACAGGCCTACAGCAGCGCACACCTACAGCTAAATGATCATTCATTAGCCATGACAGAGACCCTCTGTAAAACCAGTCTGGACGGAGACGCGACCAGCGCCTAGACTGACACGCGCTGGACGGGCACTCGGAAGGGGCGACGGCCTTCTTCTTCGGCATTGTGAGGGAGTGGTCAGAGCGCGGCGGACAGCGGCACCCTTCTTCTCCGGCACGGCTAGCGAGTGGCCGGAGTGTGGCGGACGGCGGCACCCTTCTTCTCCGGCAGAGTGGCCGGAGCGCGGCGGACGGCGGCACCTCCTCCACAGCAACGGATGGCGCACGGGGGAGAAGGCGTGCCGAGGTGACGACGTTGTTCCTCTGCCTCGTTAGTCTGTACGTCTCCGTCTGTTCTGGGTTGGATTGAAGATCGCTAGGTGAAAACAACTGGAGGGCAAAATCGTCCAAAAGGTTACGATATGTGGGCCTGGACGTGGAAAGGGAGAAAAAAAACTCTGTTTGTGGCATTTTATCCGGTTATCATCAAAGGTGTGTTAATCAGTCTAATAAAAAGAAAGGTGTGGTACTAGAGCAAAGTACCAGGAAAAGTGTGGTATTTTGTCAAATTGCTCGAACAGAGGAGGAGGCAGAGCCATGGCGCTGGCGACCATCCATGGCGCCCCGGCCACGCGTCGGCCATCTCGCGGCCGTCCCTGGAGATTAAGAGCACCGGCCAGCAACCCCCCCCCCCCCCCCCCCCGCGGAAACCCTAGCACCCAATCCTTCCCTTCCCTCGCCCCGTTCCTCTCCCGCACGCACGCCCGAGCTCCGCCCGCCATGGCCGGCGTCGTCGCCGCGGCCAACGTCGTCCCCGTGCCCCGCTGAGGTGTTCAGCCGCTTCGCCGTGACCTTCTTCGTCATCCACGCCTTCAAGCTCGAGCTGGAGAGCTCCACATCGAGCGGTTCAAGCTCATCTTCAACCTCCCGTCGCCTTCATTCGTCACCAAATTCGTCGCATCCCGGCTGTCCCCGGATTCCTATAGCTCGCCTTCGGCATCGCGGTGAGCCCATGTGTCCGTTCCCCTAGCTTTTCCTCTTGATTCCACCGCCATTTAGCGTCGTCGTATGTCTGCCCCCGAGCTCCTGGTCGCCGTTGTTCTGTTGCTGCTACCCGCGCGTGGCCTCGCCCGCCCGCTGCCGCTGTTGTCCCCGTGCTGCTGTTGCCTTACCTGATGCGCCGCTAGCTGCTGCTAGCCACTACTGCTGCTGGCTGCGACCACCGTTGCTGCTACTCATTGCCGCTGCATCTTGTTGCTGCTCCTGCTAGCTGACGCCACTAGCTGCTACTTGCTGCTGCTCATGCCGCCGTTGGCTGCTGCTGCTCTATGCTGTCGTCGCTAGGTTCTGCTGCTCCTCCTTGTCGTGTTGCTGCTCGCTGATGCTTTGCTGCGTCGTTGCCTGCTGCTGCTGCTAGCTGTGGCTGCTGGTGCCTTGTGCGTCGGAGCGTGCACAGCCAAAGTGTGAGAGACCTATGAAACCATCTGATTCCACCTCAAACACATTGGTAAAAACACAGGATGGGCCAGGATGATATGGCAGAAGTGAATCCTTTTCGACCGACCAAGCAGCAAAGGAAAGTCACAGGACACACCACGAGTTATTCCTTTCCACTATGCCCATCGAGGCAGCTTTCAAGAACCACACAGTTATGGGATAAAATTTCTGTTCTCACCTTCTCTGCAAACTTAATCACTAATTGACCTCGATTTGAAAAGATTTTCACATCTGACCTTTTTTAGTCACGCCAACATCCTTGGCGTCTGGTTTCCACGCGAGACGCCAAGGTCTCCAGCGTTTGGCCCTAGCCCACACATGTCCAGTTGGCGCTGACGTGACAACGCATAGACGCCATCCATCTTGGCGTTTGGTACTAGTCCATCACTTAAACAGAAAAGGTTGCATGCATCATTTGTGCAGTTGCTTTCATAAATAATTTTCTTAATTAACTCATGTAATTAAAAGCACGCTAACCACCATTGCAAAATGAATTAACTCGACACCAAAAGGCAACCAATGAGGACACATATCTTCTATATCTAAATAGCTAGCCCCCACTAACTATTTCTCTCAACATACAAGCATGTCACATCATCACATAACATGTACGAGAAATGCACATCCCACTACCATATGCCTCTCAACATGCAAGCATGTCACTTCATCATAAAACATGCATGGAAAATTGACCCATCTCAACATGCAAACATACATGAGAATTTTCATTATATTTATATTTAATTAACATTTTATAACTACACAGTAATCAAACATAATAAATTATATGTATTTTAAGTTTTAACCTTTTATATTATTACTTCAAATATTAATGTTTCATACAACGAATCACATTAAAAATATGTTGTAAAATATTCCCACAACAACGTGCGGGGTATCATCTAGTTTTCTCAACGAGTCGACTTTGAGTGAGGCGTGAGGGGGAGAAGGAGCGGAGTTCTAGGAGATTAATATGGTGATCCGGTTTTCAAGTAATTAATCGCATGGAAGACTCACTTTTCTGAAATATTTGGGGTTGTTAGGGCATTTACAGCTGGACTTGACAAATCCGGCCACCTATACGCCCTTCGGCGCATCTGCGGACAGCGTCCGCCGGCCCCTCATATGGGTTGCTGCACATCCACATATACCTCAAATGCGGAGCCTCAAATTCATGCAATTCATGCACATCGATCATACGATATAAATTGTTCGCATTCAACAGTTCGACGAAAATGAAGTCAGTGTCTGAGCGTGACGGATGCATCGTTGCTGGTCGGATCATTGTCCGGACGCCATCCATTCCGCCTGGCTCGGATGGACGGGGTACGGGGTTCCGGCTGCGGAGGGGGGACAACCGCTCGTCCATGTCCGCACCTTCCTGCGACGCCACTACCGCTTCCCTGTCTCGCTGTCGGCGTCGCCGCATCTTCCGTGCAAGTTCATGTGTATACTAGAAAATAATATGGCTCTATGTCCACTACAAAATGTTATGCAAAATAAAGAAGTATGCGGTACATTTTAAATCATGTTTATTATGTGAACTAATTATTACTATGCTATTCTAGAAATACATATATTAATAACTATATATATATATCATTTGAATATTATATTAGATCAGTACATACGGGGCGGGCGTTTTGGCTCCCGGGTGCAAATGCACCCGGATGAACAGTAACCTCAAAAATAATAGAAAATGTTTTCGAAAAATTCTGAAAAAATTTGTAGATGATCATCTTGGTGTCGCAAGCATGCTTGACAAATTTCATGCGAAACGGAGCAGCGGTGTTTCGTCGGTGAAAAAAACAAATTTGGGTTGTCATTTTGTGGTGACATTTTGTCTTTGATTTGTTTTTTTTGCGCAGGCCAAAATGCTTAACCTTTTTGCCTCAAAATTTACATGTAGCATTTGTATGTGACAAAGATCACCAAAAAAATTTGTCCCAATTTTTTTGACATTTCGAAAATCATTTTCCATAGGCGGGAGCACGTGCTCCCTGGAGCCGAATTGCTTTTCTGAGTACATAGAGCTTAAGTTGGAGCAATAGCTAGCTCGTTTTTATATGAAGTTAGATCGCATGATTTAACTCCTACAGTGGTCATTTACTGAATTACCAAGCGTTTGTTCGACCAAATATCGAAGCATTAACAATGACATTCTTTTTTGCAATCGCATATGGCAAATACATAAAGTTGGCGATGGTATATATCAACTTGACTTATAATATTGTATATTCTTGAAAAATACATAAAAGCAAAACAAGAAACGAAACTTAGATGTGAGTTCAGGTTCATATGCTCCATTGTGCACAATAAAATAAAATAAAAACAGTACCAATTAAATAAAAATTATCATACTACGAACATGTTTGTGCGTTCTAGCAGCTTGCCAATTCTCGTGAAGAAAAGACAAGTGCTGGTTTGGCTAACAAACCATCTCATATACTGTAATTGTAATCCCTTACAATTCGAGTCAGTTATTCCGTGGGATCTTTTGATTTTTCTTCTTCTTATCTTTTTGCGTGCTCGATACCCAATCAGAACGAGGTAACCACACATGCTCAGACGTTGGCCGGACGATCAAGCAGGCCATTAATTATGGGAGTTAATCAAGAGAATTGTGTATGGAAGCAACTACACTAATGGCATGTAGTCTTTTTTGTTTAGTCTAGGACCAAATGCCAAGATGGATGGCGTTTACTCCAAACGCCAAGATGGATGGCGTCTATGTGTTTGTCACGTCAGCGCCAACTGGACATGTGTGGGCCAGGGCCAAACGCCGGAGACCTTGGCGTTTCGTGTGGAAACCAGACGCCAAGGATGTTGGTGTGACCAAAAAAGGTCAGATATGAAAATCTTTTTAAAACGAGATCAATTCCTGATTAAGTTTGCAGAAAAGGCCAGAACAGAAATTTTGTCCCAGTTATGCACAAGAGACAGTTCATCATACATAGTTTCCACTACATAAAAGAAAAACTCGCACAAGAAGAAGAATAAGCCAATGATTCTTTGAGCACGGTCAAAGTACAAGCGTAGTGCACAGCTGCCCAACCGTGGCATGTGCCACTGCCCCTCCCCCCCCCCCCCCCCCCCCCCCCGTTTCGTTTTGTTAATTCGGCCTAGTTAGTAAATGTTAGTGCTAACCCCGAGCAAATACTCGATGACGTGTGGCGTCTAGTTTAATTTAGTTTAGTTACTTCTATTAGTACATGTGAGACTTACATGTGGGTCCCAATTGATCCACTTGCTTAGTCAACTGGTCAATTGTTGACCTGCTGACTCAGCAGGCTGGCCCCACTGCCAACCTCTGTAGAGCACTGTTGTGTATACTCTCTGGGTGCACTTAGCTTTTTTCCATTTATTTTTGAATTAATAATATTTTAGAAAATATAGAAAATCATTTGAACTTTGGGAACTCATAGATGAAATAATTTATATAAGAAAGTTGCTCAGAAAAATAAGACGAATCCAAATATGATATCCACATATCTGTGAGACCCCTATAACATAATGAACATGGACATTTTTGCGTTAGGATCATCTGGCCGAAAATTACCCGAGACGGGATAACATTAACACATGTTTTCCCTCTTCTTTTAAAATGCTTAGTAATGCATTAGGTCACATCAAAACCACATTTTAGCTGTGACAAACATTGTGTGATGCATTTGTTTTGCTCAGTTGTTTATTTGTTCCGCGTTACTTCTTTTCCGGTCGAACCCGAGACCGATGTTGATCCGGTGATCTACTACTTCACCATGGATCCATTTTCGTCTGCAGAGCAACCAGGCAAGCAAACCCCTCTTGATCATTCCGATGTCGCCTATTCTTTCCCTCTGAAGCTTGAATAGATTTTGCTACTGTTGTTAGTTAGCTCCTATTCTGATGCATAGCATGTTTTTGATAAACTACTATTATACCTTACTATTATACTAAAATTCTTAGTATAGGTTGATTAGTGACCCCACTTGTCCTTGCTGCCCCTGCTTCTTCGTCGATGACTCGAAGACTCGATCAACTTGGTCGACGAGCCATGCCCGTCACATCACCTCACACCCCCTTAGTTGTACGACTCTGCAGAGCTACCATCGAGTGCCGAGGGTGATACATCGTGACGCACTCCTGATGATAACTCAGTAGCATAGTTAACCGGGAGTGGACTACATAGGGTGATTCCTCCTTCACCACTTCCGATAATGACTCTTTCGTGCAACACCTCAAGCGTGGACCATCGAGGGTGATTACTCTCTGGCCACCTTGACGATTACATCGGGTGGGATCCATCGAGGGTGACTCCTCGGGTTTTGCCTTGGTGTTATAGACACACAATTACTTTGACTTTACTACTATAGAATCATGTTGAGGTCAGGATGACCTCGAGTGTGTTGGTGTAATGACGACGAGGCGTGGTCGGGCATTCTTGGCCCTTGTCACAAGTCCTCGAGACGGGGCGACGGGACCACATATCGTGGATCATCGATCGTCACCGCAATTAACAAAACATTAATGGGTTTGGATATGTGATCTGAGAAGGCCTCTGGCCTTTTTCGCACTAATCACCACGCGGGAATAAATATGGGTACTCTACGTCGTACATTCGCCCGAAAGCTCTTCAGATGTCACAGTTGAGCGGCACGCGCCCGGGTGGCCCGCTTAAGCACCGTCTTTGTATAAAGAGGTGCCAGGACTGACACCGGCCGTCCTCGCAACGTGCATGATTGCAAAGGGCGATTGGCCCATGACCCTTTCGCGATTAGGATGTAGACCGGCGTGTGGCCTCTTTGTTCAGCCTAGGTAAGACTACGGCGTGTCGATCAACCGAGGCCGGGCATGACCTGGAAATTGTGTCCGGTCAGAGTTAATCGAGCGTGTTGGGCAAGTTTGTGCACCCCTGTAGGGAAGTATATCTATTCGAATAGCCGTGTCCACGGTAACGGACGCTCAGAGTTGTATCCCAATCTATACAGCTAAAAGTGGACACTAGTGAAGTGAAATGAAATTGATGGCTCCGAGATTGCTTTCTCGCAGGGAGTCCAGGAAGAATCTTTGGGCGTTACTAAATGAACTTGTTACTTTTAATATGCTAATCTACACTCTTCTAATGCTGCAAGACACTGATGATGCTAGTCTTTGTTAGGCTAGGTCTTCCCCTCTATTCTGGCATTTCTGTAGTCAGTCCAAAGATATAACCACCCTCCCCTTTGATACTGATGCATATATAGTTTAGTTCTGATGTAAGTCTTGTGAGTACTTTGGATGAGTACTCACGGTTGCTTTGCTCCCCTTCCCCCCCTTCTCGATACGATTGATGCGAACAGATGATGGAGCCCAAGGGATGGTGGATCCCACCAACGACTACTACTACGTCGATGGAGCCTACTACTACGTGGAGGCTACCGACGACCAGGAGTAGTTCGGATGGCTCCTAGGCAGGAGGCCTTGCCTTTTTGAACCGTGTTATGTTTGTGCTAGCCTTCTTAAGGCAAACTTGTTTATTTATGTATGTACACAGATAATGTTGCTTCCGCTGACTCGTTTGTATTCAAGCTTATGTATTCGAGTCCTCGAGGCCCCTGGCTTGTAATATGAAGCTTGTATGACTTTAGTTTGTGTCTAGAGTTGTGTTGTGATCGATATCTTCCCGTGAGTCCCTTATCTTGATCGTACGCGGTTGCATGTATGATTAGTGTACGATCAAAATGGGGGCATCACAGTTCGCCACCAAAGGTGACATGTTCCCTATCGAAATCATGAGGCTTCTTGCATAAGCTTTGGCTTGTAAGATGCATGTCCCAATATTTGTCCCAAATTTGTCAAACAAATGCACGCCATATATGTGTCGTGGCATGACACTGTGTAAGTTTCATGAATTCCTGACGATCTTTGGGTTCTCGAGGACTTAAAAACTAAGATGCTCAATGTTTGCGGCCTAGTCACGACGCCAAGGAAACTTAATGTTTGGCCCCCTTTATACAAGCGTTTAGCAGTAAATGTGTGTAGTGATATGTCATTCCGGCTAAATAAATCTTGAGATCCTTGTTTTGAAAATATTTAGAGTGATTTTATTTTGTTGTTTTGAAAATTTGTGTGCGTGTGTGTCAACCCATGCCTGTGTTTGTGGGCCATGCCTTTGAATATATTTAGAGTGATTTTTTGCTGTTTCGAAAATGTGTGTGTGTGTGTCAACCCATGATTTTCTTTTGGTGTTTTCAAAATGTGGGTGCGTGGTGCGTGTGTGTGTGTGTGTGTCGACCCATGCCTGTGTGTTTGGAACATGCCTCGGTTATGCAGTTTCCGACGACAAACCTATCGGTGAGCCGTTAGGGTCTGTCATGCCTTGTACTGACAACGCTGGAATGCCAAGGATGGGTGACGGTGTGTGTGTGTGTGTGTGTATGCGCGCGCATGCATGTGTGAACCCATGCATGCCTGTGTGTGTTGACCATGCCTCCGTTGTGCGGTTTTCAATGACACACCTACCGGTGGGCCCCTAGTATAGGGTCTGTCATCCAGCTTTGACCGACCATGCTGGAACGCCAAGGATCAATAGGTGACGTGTGATGGTGTCCTGGACTAGGGGGTACTCACCACGTCGTCTCCCGACCTGTGGGTCAGGCCGAGGACCCCAGGGCGATTCACTAATGGGCCACTTCGGGCAGCCCATGACGCATACAAGGGAGATTCCACAAGACTTGGCGCAGAAGACAAGGACTCCTCTAAACCCTAGGCCTACGGTACATTATATAAATCGAGGCCAGACTAGTCAATAGACAATCTGATATTCATTACATCTCGTGGTAGATACCTGTACTATGTACTATCCCCCATATGAATACAATCAAAAGTAGGACGTAGGGTATTATCTCCTTGAGAGAGCCCGAACCTGGGTAAAATCATGTGTCCATGTTACCATCGTTCCAAGACGCCTAGCTTAGGACCCCTACTACGAGATATACTGGATTTGACACCGACATTGGTGCTTTCATTGAGAGCCTGCTGGCAGTCGCCGCGGTGCGATGGGAATTTAGATCGTCTCCGGCGCGATCTACGCGTTGGAACCGAGCTTTGTTGTCGATGTCAGCATCTTCGTTACCGGCTCGACTGGTCACCTCGGCTGGACCGAGGACTGCGCTCCATGCCGGATTGTCAAGATCGGACGGATACTTTCATCGTCATCATCCCTGATCTCTATCAAGATCACGAGAAATCATCCATGGAGCTCGGGGGACTCGATGTTGACATCGTCCTCGAGCAATAGTGCGGTTTTTTTGGACAGCGACTCGTGTTCGTCGTCCCCGCTTCCTCGAGCATCGCCTTGACGATTGCTTTGGAGGAACTGTGCGGAATTGAGTCTCTAATGACCCCGTAAAATTTCATCGTATTCCGATGGAGGAATCTTCGGCGATCTACGAAATACCGGAGCCCTGTCGAATCTGGACGGGAATCGGGATGAGTTTAGGGCGAGGTGTCCAGCTTACAGCTCGGACATCGTTTGGAAGATCCCACCGTTCATCGGCTGCGTAATTCCCATACCGACCACCCCTTCAAATTTCAGCTCAATCTGACCGTACAAACTCCGGGAAACATCCGATTAGTATAACGAATTTCGGATCTATTTTCTACGCGAAAACGAATCCGACCCGAGTTCATCTTTTTCATGAACGGGTTGTCGGACGTCCTTTTTGAAGGAAATTTTCTCATCACCTCGGTCATCCGACCAAGAGTTCGGCATCGCGAGGGCCGAATAATCATCAAGCGAACCTCGTCATCCGCGGGTTGTACGGGTCGGGCGCTCTGTTGCTTCATCAAGCCAGCATTGACCTCGTCGCAAATTCCGACCTGCGTCGGCATCGCCGCGCCGTTACTTTTTTAAGCTGACGTCCACCTCGCCGACCTGCTTCAACACCTCGGCTGGCCTGAGACTTCTGCGTCACCAGCCGACCTGCTCCGTCACCTCGGCTAGACCGGGGCTTTGGCATCCCTTCATCAACCTACTCCGGGGACTTCGACGTCACCAGCCGACCTGCTTCAACACCTCGGCTAGCATGAGACTTCGGCGTTACCAGCCGACCTGCATGAGACTTCGGCGTCCGCCAATCACAGCTTTGTCATATTAACTGGACCGAGGACTTCATCTCGCCACATCGACCGTGCAGCGTCGCCACTTCGTCAAGCCGAACTCTTCGTTCAGGCACCTCGGCGCCCAGGCCATATTCCTTTACTTATTTGCCTCACTTAAATTAACTAAGTAGAAGAATTTTTTTTTAAATATATTATTACCTTTATTTGTTATTACTCTTTGTAGGAGATATGCCCTAGAGGCAATAATAAATGTTATTGATTATCTCCCTGTTCATAATTATGTTTATGTTCCATGCTATAACTGCAATGATTCTCGAGTCTGCAAATAAAACGAGGCTTGGAGGGAAACTCATGTGCACGTGTGGGATAATAAACGGTAAAAAGTATTCCTAGTCAAGCCTCTATGACTGGCTCAAGTATTGCATGATGATCCTGTTTTCCTGATCATGGGCATGACTATGCCGGCAATTTTGAGGGCACAATTGTTGGTAGAACACTTGTGTTGAATCGACCCGAATTGATGTTATGCTATGAGATACATTCGTCATTAGTTAATGGTTTATAACACAGAGATAGTTAATGTTTGCATAATTCCTTAGACCATGAGAGTGTCGAGTTTCTTCATGCTTGCTTCATGAACTTTGGGGTTTGTTAAACGTCATCCGTAAATGGGTGGCTATTACGGCGGCTTACGGGTTCATGGAAAAGTATGTCAAGGGACTTGATAGCTCAAGATTGGGATTTGCTCCTCCGACGATGGAGAGATATCTCTGGGCCCTCTCAGTGTTACGGTATCCATCATCGTCTGGCCAGACACAGGGTGATTTGATCACAGGGATGCCGGAACACGGGAACGAGAAAAGAGAACAATACCGGCAACGAGGTAACTGGCATTGTGGACAAGTGTTGATCCACGAGGATGCCAACATGTCTCACCTCGGGTTATTGTAACATATCGCGAAGCAACAGGAATAGCTCACGGCAACTGGAGGTACACTCGAATATTCATTCGTGTGGGTATAGGGATCAATATGGGTGTCCACGGCTCCGATGTTGATCATTGATCGGAAGGGGTTCCGGGTCATGTCTATGCTTCACCGAACCTATAGGGTCACACGCTTAAGGGTCATCTATCTGTTGAATACTAGACAGGGAGTCTGAGAGAAAAACACCGAAAAAGTTTCGGACGCCGGAAAAGTTTCGGACAGCGGAAAAGTTCCGCAGAGAGAGGTCACCGGATGAGTTTCGGTGAAACTGGAAAAGTTGTTTCAGGGGATACCATAAAGTCAAATTGGTCTTGGCACATGCCTGATAATTCTTGGAGGGTGCCAGAATCGTTCTGGAAACTTTTTGGAATTTTCTGGAATGAAAACCGGAAATGTTTCGGAGCTGCCGAAACCGCTTCAGATGCTTTTCGCAGATGAAATCACTAAACCGGAATTGTTCCGGCTCGCGTTGAAAATTATTTTGGTGGGTACTAGAATTGTTCTAAGCCCACATGAATATTTTCAGTTCGATCAGACGCTGAAAAATGTTGTCGTGAATAGTGAAAGCACTTTTTGGATATTTTTGAGAAAGGCATATTCCTTTTGAGAAAGGGATATTCCAAAGGCATATTCCTTTTGAGAAAGGGATATTCCCCTTGGGATTTCCAATAAATAGGAAGGGAGATGGCTGCCATCTTGACATTCTTGCTCTCACATACAAAGCCATGCATGATCTGGCATTCTTCTCTCCCTCCCAGCGAAATAGTTTCGTAGAGCCGAAAGGCTGTCTGGGTTCCGGCAGGAACTAGTTCTGGACGGCGAAGCCCTGCTGGATAGATGATACCGTATGTGTGCAACTCTGTAGAGAGATCGTAGTTTCGGTCTTAGTTCGAGAGTGCCTCCCGAAGGGCTGTCCGTGTGACCGTCCGAGTTTTGGAGGTCCTCCCGAAGGGCTGTCCGAGTGACAGTCCGAGTTTCGGAGGTCCTCCCGAAGGGCTGTCCGCGACACCGTCCGGGGGACTGTGCGACCGCCTCCCGGAGGGCTGTCCGCGGGGCAGATGAGGGTATACATCCTCGCGGTTGGGAGGTTGTAAAATCCTAGCTGCGGGGATCTGCACCGCTGTTCGTCATCGACTCTACTTCCGCTGCGCTATGAGTCGGTAACGAAAATGATCAAACCTTGTATGCAGTCTCCATAGTGGTCCTGGGCTGGTGCGTAGGTCGGAAAATTTTTGTTTTCTGCTGCGTTACCCTACACTCTTGGCTTGCACTATATTGTGTGCATAGGTAATCGACTTCGGCTGTGTCATGCGGTCACCTTGGCGTGCGTACATAGTTGTCCCGCCTCCATCAACCAAATTGTGTCGTCGACATGGCCGACGGACGTGGGGGCTTCGCCATCACGCTGCCGAACTACTCCATCTGCTCCACTGGACCGGGGGTTTCTCCTCGGCCTTCGGAAGTGTTGTGTTGTCACTTCATCAAGCCGAGCTCTTCTTTGGCTACCTCGCAACCGGCTTGGGGGCTGGGACCTTGACCCACTACAAGCTCGACACACGTCACGAGCACATTAACCAGTTAAGTCGCTTTCATGCTCAAAAACTTTCAGTTTTAAATTTTGTTCGGTTCGACCTATCATTATACTTTTTTGACAAAAAGTTGTTTACGAAAAACTTTCTTTGTCAAAACTTTGTTTGTTACAAACAAATTCAAATACCCCATTTACTTGGGGGCTTTCTTTATGAAGCCATTCCTCTTGCATATGATTATTAATGTATCGCACCCTTCCTTGTTCATGTTTACGCCAATATATGCATCATGTTGACTTAAGTGTTCCGTAAAGCTGGGTTGCCTTGCTCCTGTGCTTACCCCTACGTTCCCGATTGTTCGGCTAGGGAGTAAAGGGAGCACCTCTGCGATTGTTACGATCGGGTCATCTGAACTCGTACCTCAGACGGGTGAAGCCGAAAGCTAGCGCTCTTACTGTTTTCAACTATGGTCGGCCACGACAGAAGACAAGCATACATAAATCTATTGCACACTCCTCATGGTAATCATGAGAGCCCAAAGAAAGGAACCGTTGGCGGAACTATTTTCTTTGAAGATGCTTCTTATGTTAAATAGTAATATAGCATAAGTTCCCTGGGCGCGCTTTGTCTGTTATAGCCTAATGGCCTGATTGCCTGGTTATTTGAAACACCTCTGATATCCTCGGATGGCGTAGTAGATAACACTTTTCGGCCCTTGGCCGAAGAGGGAGTAGCCGACGGTCAGTTAAGACGCGTTTAAAGTTCGGGCGAACACATATATGATATAAGTACTTCGGTACATACAATCATTATACATAAAATTCTTTTACCCAAGTCAGTTGGGGGCTCTTAAATTTATATGAGCTGTTTTATAATAAATGTGTTTTCTTCTTGGTCGTTGCAAAGTGTTTTTCTACTACTCCTTTTTCCGACACTAGTGTGTGGTCAATAGTCGGATAGCCTGTTTTCTTTCTAAAGCAGCTCGAGTTTAGTTCGCTAAACAGGTCCCGGAGAAACACTCCGCCTTCGGGATATGGAGGTTGAAGCCAAAGGCTGGCCCGCTTGGAGGCCGGAGATCGGATGTATCATGTTAAAGCACGACCGAAGCACATATTAATTTTAAGACCAGTTTCGGATTGGCACAATTTTCTTTTATCTAAACATAAAGTTTTTTGCATAAACTTTTGTTTTTTTTCCGAGCATAATTCTTGCATAGCACTTTTAAAGCATCGGCAGTATCAACGGGGGGCTGCGACTAGAGCCGAACCCACCAAAAGCCATGGCACTCCGAGGAGTCCTCGGCAAAACATTCTCGGATATTGCTTTATATGCACCAGTTTGGAATTGTGTCTTCGGTCAATAGTTGGGTTGCCCGGCCCCTGTGCTTGCCTCCTACGTTCCGCTTTGTTCGGCTAGGAGTGCAAAGGGAGAACCACTGCAATTGCACTTCCGGGTTAACTGGTCAAGTACCTCAGTAGAGAAAGCCGAAAACTGACTGTCACAATAAGCATAAACGGGTCGGCGATCCGATGACCGTATTAAATAACGGGCCTTTAATAAAATTGGCCGGAGTGTTAACGGCTTGACCTCGGCTGACGCCGAACACTAACCGGGGGCTAGTAACTGGCTTCCCAAACTTTAAGCTCCCATGACCAAGTGAAAGTTGTAAAGCCTAAATATCTGATTGCTTCGTTTTCACTAACACAACCGCCTCCGGGCACCGAGACGTCGGCTAAGGGTTGTCTTGTTACTGCGGAAACACCTTGCGTAGCATCTACAAAGGGGTAGAAGCCGAGGATGGGCCACTCTCAGATGATAAACGGTCACAAAGGAGTCAAAACAACATATAGCATAAAAGCATTTGTATTCAATATGCGCGTGCTGCCTTCCGTAATCATCGTCATAAAGCCATAAATATGCATCAATTTGACTTAAGATTTTGTGCAAGCTAGGTTGCCTGGCTCCTGTGCTTACCCCCTACGTTCCTGATTGTTCGGCTAGGGGGTAAAGGGAGCACCTCTGTGATTGTTACTTCTGGGTCATCCGAGTTAGTACCTCAGACTGGGTGAAGCCGAAAGCTAGCCATCTTAAAGAAAATAATTGGTCGGCAACGACGAAAGTGAAAATTTAGGTTCACTAAGGACCACAGAGTTTGGAAACTTTCCCCGAACTAAATCCTCAATATTTTCCTCCCACATTGATCGGAGTTGAGGTTTCACGATCATGGTCAACATGATAGCCTGGGAAAAGGAACTTATAAAGGAACTATTTTTCCCAGAAGATGTTTCTTACGTTAAATAGTAATATAACATATCTCTCCGCGTACCTTTGTTTATAAAACCATATGGACGGATTGCCTTGTTTCCTGTAAATCATTGCCCTCATAAAGGCTTTATAAAGTAGGACAAACACTCCTCGGCTACTGGCCGAGGAGGTTGAAGCCGATGGTCGGTCAACAAAGTCTTGTACAATGAGGATCCGAGCATTAATGATGTAAAGTACTTGGATACATAGAATCATTACACATAAATTGTGTCGAACGTAACAAATTTTGTGTCAAACAAATATTGATCCTTAATTCGACCGCCCGTGCCTAAATTAAGGCTCGGGGGCTATTGCATGCAGCAAACCCAAAGTGCAATATGGTTTCCGAGGAGATTCGATCCTTAGGTTGGTCGGCCGCACCCAACCCGAGTCTCGGAAACTACTACGTACCGCGTTTACATCCCTAACGTATGCCGCCGAGCAAGAACTTGATCCTCAGGCCGATTTTGCAAATCGACCTAAGTCTCAGGGGCTACTGGGATTAGTGGTTTTATTTTGATTATTATTTTTTTCCTTCAGGCGCATCTCGGGTTATAGACCGACACACACCTTGAGGGCTACTAGCTATATATCTCGGCAGAGAATAAATTGCACCAATCTAAAATATCCACAAAAAATCAGCCCACGGTCGGGGTGGTGCACCACCTCGAAAGCAGTCCGGCATAAAGCTCGGGCGCAAGTGGCTGGCTCCATAGAAAGCATTTCCGACATTAAGCTCGGATGAATTCCTTTAATTTTTTAAGGTCCAATGTAGTTTATGATACCTCGGACGCTGATCATCATTGGAGCTCGGATGCAGTCCGGCGTTGGTGCTCGGAAGCAGTCCGGCATAAAGCTCAAGATTGGAGATGCCTCAGAAGCAGTCCGGCATAAATCTCGGATGTGAATGGCTGGCTCCATAAAAGACTATTCCGGCATTTGAGCTCGGATGAAGTCCTTCAAATTTTCAGAGACCGAGGTAATTTATGACACCTCGGATGCCGACCAGCGTTGGAGCTCGGACACAATCCGGCGTTGGAGCTCGGACGCAGCCCGTCATTGGCGCTCAGATGCCGATCAGCGTTGGAGCTCGGCTGCAAAAAGATACCTCAGATGCAGTTCGGCGTTGGAGCTCGGATGCAAGAGGACCCCGAAGTATGGCGTAAACATTACAAGGCATTGATAAAGGCTGAGCACTTAATGGGGCTCCTCGGATGCCCTACGTGTGAACTCTTTGGATTCAGCTCGGCGATCCTCAAGATCGAAGATGGGAAGATTTGTTGAACCAGTTTCCAAGGCCGACAACCGAAGACAAAGAGCTGTTCGGAAGAACCGAGGAGCGTCCCCAACTTGAAGACCGGTTCAGGGGGATACTGATGGTGTCCTAGACTAGGGGGTACTCACCACGTCGTCTCCCGACCAGTGGGTCGGGCCGAGGACCCCCAGGGCGATTCACTAATGGTCCACTTCGGGCAGCCCATGACGCATACAAGGGAGATTCCACAAGACTTGGCGCACAAGACAAGGACTCCTCTAAACCGTAGGCCTACGGTACATTATATAAACCGAGGCTGCAGGCTAGTCAATAGACAATCTGATATTCATTACATCTCGTGGTAGATACCTGTACTATGTACTATCCCCCATATGAATACAATCAAAAGCAGGACGTAGGGTATTATCTCCTTGAGAGAGCCCGAACCTGGGTAAAATCCTGTGTCCATGTTACCATCATTTCAAGATGCCTAGCTTAGGACCCCTACTACGAGATATGCCGGATTTTACACCGACAACGTGTGTGTGTGTGTGTGTGTGAACCCACGCATGCATGTGTGTGTGGACCATGCCTCTGTTGTGCGGTTTTCAGCGACACACCTATCGATGGACCCCTAGGGTCTGTCATCCCTTTGACTGATCATGCTGGAACACCACGGATTGATGACGTGTGTGTGTGTGTGTGTGCGTGCGCGCGTGTGTGTCGACCATGCGTGCCTCCATTGTGCGGTTTTCGATGACACACCTATCTATGGGCCGCTATATAGGGTATATATATGTCATCCATTTGACTGCAACACTAGAAGACCACCCTAGCTACGTGTAATGTGTGTGGGGGGTGGGGGTGGGGGAGGGGTACCATATATGCGTCCTTAACGACCTAGGTAGTATATATAACCAATCTTAAGGGGGGTATGTCCAGTTTTCTCAGCTAGGTGCATGCCACATCATAGTGTTGTGCATTGTGTATTTAAACACTGTACCACACCCTTTTCCTATATACATTTGGCCACATGCAGGGAGATGGTGTTCTTCTAGCCCCGCTCAAACGATCTTCAACGACGCGCGAACTTGTTGGACCGCACGGTCTATATATCCCTCTTGACCGACAACAGTACGCGATGGTTTGACCAAATTAACGTATAAATTCTCTTGGTTGTCTTACGACAAGTCAGGCATGGCTAAATGTGTGACAAAGTTTGAGTCAGGTCATGTGTTCATAGGATCCCCTCCTCCGGCACATAGTGTAGGGGGCAACATCCTACGTTTATGTCATGAACCCTTTTCTGTCACACTGGACACTTTTAGGCATGCACATATGCATCATGTGCCACATCAAAGTTACGCATTGCAAATTTAAACATGACAACACCATGTTCGTACATATTAATACTTCATCCATTCCTAAATATAAGTCCTTTTTAGAGATTTCACTACGTTTGGGGCACCTAGGTGCCTAGGCTCCTTGCCTTTCCACCGTTCGATTGCATTACGGGTCAACCATCATAAATTAAAAATTTGGAAATAATCACGCCATGCATGGTAACATTTATTCGGGAAGCAAAATAATTACAAGCATGCTACGTTCCTTATCGAGAGACGTTAGTAGTAATAAAATTTGGAGAGAGAAAAACTAGTAATTAAGGCCTCATTATTGTGTCTTGAATGTCCATGACGTTGGGTATATATACATACATTTTTTTTCATATGTGTGCATACACATTGGGTTGATACATACAACATTTTATTATTTCAAATTAAGTTAGTATTTTTTTCCAACCATTTTATTACTTTGGGTATCATATACTTATGGATGCCATATTTCACGTAGCCAAGTATATGTAGCCACATTTTACTTTATATACATTGATGAGATACCTACAATATTTTTGTAACCTTTTTCACATAGTCGGCTATATACGTGTGCATACACATTGGGTATATTTGCACTTGAGTTATATCATTTATATGAATATCATATGTTCTAATCTGATAATAAGTATATTGGGACTTGGGTATATCATTTTTCAGGTTCACATGTTTGTGAGTTATTTTTAGGTATACTATTTTATTTTGAAGTCGTTGGGTTTATACTAGGAGATTATGTGGGTATGTTGTATATTTTTAATAAAAGTAATAATTGTGTGTACGTATCAGCATGCATCATAGTAAAAAATAATTAGGACCACAACTTATATTATCTGATCACAATAATTTGTAAAGGAATATTATTCATCGAAAAGTGTGACCCTTTCTTTAAAAAAGTACTAGATACATTGAAAGGTAAAAAATTAGAAAAGGACATAAGAACATTCTAATTATACATACAAATATTTGGGACGACATTTTGTATTATTTGATCATTTTGATACCTTAAAATATTATAGGGTATGTAGTTACACTTTCTCTTTCATTAGGTATATACATATCCAAGCCTTGGGTACGTATATATGCAACTATGGTCAAAATGTGAGAATCGTAAACGGTGCATACATAACCGGAAATATCTTGGGTACATATGTGGGCACGCCATATATTTCGAATGAAACTATAATAGAGTGCATTATTATAGAAAAACACTATGCGATATTCATTTGGAAAGTAATCGTTGCTAGGAACCAGTAGTATATTATTATTTTTGGAAAGCAATGATTTACCGTTCATGCTTGTAGTGCATGCAAACAAAACTTGGAAAGCGATTATGCCATGGATTGCACAACATGCACTAACGAATATGACTCGCTATAACGGGCCAAGGTGCCCATGCACCTAGGTGCCCCAGATAATTTACCTATATATATATATATATATATATATATATATATATATATATATATATATATATATATATATATATATATATAGGTAAATACAGACCGTGTTGCTACCTTATTCTTGCTTGTGCTTGGATCAAATCCAAGCCCTTCCTTGGCCACTACCTCCTTGTGTTGACTCAACACTTCATTGAGGTTCTTTTGTCCTTGAGCACATGACATGAGCCTTTTTTCAATTTGAGCCTTTAACACCCGATTCTCCTCAAGTAAGCTAGCTACGTCACCACTTGGGTTAGTAGCGTAAGCATCAATATTTATAATAGGAGAGGAATAGGCTTTCCCAAGTGTGTTAAGATAGGTGAGCTCGAGTTCATCAAAATTCTTAGTAAGGAGATTGAGCTCTTCTTCCTTTGTCTTGAGAGACAAGTGTAGAAGCTCACAATCATTAATGTGTCTATCAATGTTTGCACCTATTTTTAAGCACAATTCATCATTACGTTCTTTCTCATATAGGACTTTCCGCTCAAGGATTTCACATTTTTCCTTTTCCTCAGTAACGAGGGTTTCGAGTTCCTTGGTGGAGATGGTGTGCTTACTCACCATCTCCATAAGCATATGAAACATAACAAGCTTCTTTCCTTTGAGAGAGCACATGACTTTCTCCATTTTAGCAAACATAGCATCACTTATTTCATATTCATGATCATGATCTTCAGCATCAAGATATTCATCACTAGGTGTGGTAGGAATAAATAGAGGAGGGTTTGGATGTGGAGTTACCTTCACCTTGTCCGGAGAGGCTTGACCCTCATCATCATCTACAGTGGCCTTTGCCATGAGACATTTGTGTGCGTTGCCTTCGTAGTGTTTCATATAGTTTTATGTGACAACATCACCGGTCTTGCTTACGAGTCTCAATGTGGTTTCAGTGTCTTGGGCTACACCTTCAACACCTCTAACATCATCTGGGTCAGACTCATCTTGGGCAATTATAGCCTTCCCATCTCTCTTCTTGAACTTGGAGTTCAATGGGTTGGGCAACTTCTTCTTCACAAATGTCTTCAGAAATCTTGGTTTATCTTCTCTCTTTTCATAGGGGCACTCGTTTGAGAAATGGTTGGTTTCTTCACAATTGTAGCAAGTCCTTACTTTCTTCTTTTGGAATCTTCCCTTGAATTTTCCCGCACTAAACTTCTTCACAAAGAGAGCCATGTCTTCATATGAGGGCCCCTCATCTGAGTTAACTTCATAACCTTCTTCTTCAACATCTTCTTCTTCTTCCTCACTCACATCATCATCCTTTACGTGCTTGGCCTTCAAGGCTAGGTTTGTCTTGGGTGATGAGGAACCATGCATGGCAAGGTGTCTTGTAGCATTTGCCTTTGATTCTTCAAATAGTTGGAAGGTTGATATGACATCATCGGGAGACATGTCCTTGAATCCATGTTCTCTTCTTATGTCCCATACCATTTGATGGTGATGTGGAGCAAGGGCATTTATTAATTTGTCCACAAGAATACGCTTGGTCAAGTTGAATCCATCTTGAGACTTGTCACAATCATATGATTCAATGTCAGCGGCAAGTGTCATCAATCTCTCATGAAGTTGCTTGGGGTCTTCACCTTTCTCCATGCAAAAATATTGTAATGCCCCTTTTGCAATCTCATATTGTGCAATACGGAGGGAGGATGTTCCGGTCTTGGTCATCGCAAGGCTATCCCATAGTTCTTTTGCATTTGTGAGGTGAATGTAGGACCTTTTCTGCTTGCCAGACATGCCCTTTCTTATGAGCATGATTGCGGTGTCATTGAGGCGTTTGTCATATTCTTCACCTGGAGTGAGATCCTAGGGATCCACAGGGTTGTAACCTTTCTCCATGACCTCCAGCATTTCATCGTTGACAAACCTAAGATGATCCTGCATACCAACCCTCCACAAAGAAAAATTGGCACTGTTATCAAGTAAAGGAGGGTTTCCCGTAGCATTATACCTAGGTTTCTCAACTCTAGATTTTGCATACAACCATGGGATACCGATGTTGTCACCAGCTTGAGATTGTTGGCCCAAATTAGGAAGAGATGCATTTGGTTGCTTTATCACACCCCCTGGGTTTTCCAGTGGTGGAGTTCTTGCAGCTAATGCATCCATCCTCATTTTGACCAAGGTCTCAATAGAAGCATCATGCTCCTCATTTTTCTTGGCAAGGGCCCTTTCAAGATCCTCAAAGGTGAAGGATCTGTGCTCAGACGAAGTGGATGTCCCTTTCTCAATAGGGAGTGCAACTAAAGGATTCCCATCTTTATCCATCTCGCTCTAGGGCGGTTAAGCCACAAGATTAGAGCACGAGGCTCTGATACCAATTGAAAGGATCGAGATGGACCTAGAGGGGGGTGAATAGGTATAATTACAAATTTTAATTGTTACTTAGCAATTTTAGGTAATATTGCGGAATAAGAAAGTGAGCCTAACAATTACAAAGATGATAGTTGTGCTATGTGTACTAAGCAAAGCCACAAGTAAGTAGATAGACAAGCACAAGTAATACTAGTAATACCACAAAGACAAATAACCACAAGTAGGAAGTTAGGGTTAGGGATAACCGCAACTCCGAGAGATGAGGATGTATGCCGATGTTCACTTCCTTGGAGGGAAGCTACGTCACCGTTTAGAGAGGTGGATGTTACCACGAAGGCACACCAATGCCACGAAGGCTCACCCTATTCTCTCCTTGAGACAACACCACGAAGGAGTTTCTCAACCACTAGTGGTAGACCTTGAGGTGGTCTCCAAACCTTCACAAACTTTCCGGGGGTAATCACAATGAACGATTCCTCGCCAGAGTACTCCTACCGCCTAGGAGTCTCCAACCTCCAAGTGTAACAAGATCCAAAGGGAAAAGCTCAAGACTTGCTCAAATCATGATTTGCTTTGGTCACAAGAAGGGGAAGGAGTGGATCTTTCTTTTGATTGGAACAACTCTCTCAAACACACCAAGATCGACTCGGGATCTAGGATTTCTTGGAGGAGCAAGAGAGAGAGAGAGAGCACTTGTGTTTGTCGGTTGTATATGAGTGTAGTGGTCAACCTCTTTCCAAACGGGTAAGAGGGCTTTATATACTCCCAACAAAAAAGAGCCGTTTGGTCAGCATTTGACCTGCCCGGATGATCTGGGTAGCGTCCCGGATGATCCGGGAACGAGCAAGAAATGCATGAGGAGTGGTGCTACGAGGTCCCCGGATGATCCGGGAGTACGCCCGGATGAAGCAGACGCCGTCCGGATGGTCCGGCTATAGACGAGGTTCTGGTAATCGGGAGGTGGTTTAGCCAGACGATCCGGGCATGACCCGGATGATCCGGATCAAGGTCCGGATGATCCGGCTATAAACGTGGTTCTGGTGATGCGGGACATGGTTTACCCAGATGATCTGGGCCAAGGCCCGGACGATCCGGACAGTGCTCGGACGATCCGGGACAGGATCTGGATGATCCGACCGAGTACCAATATATTGAAGTATAGTTCATATAGGTTGTGACTAAGGGTTTTCCTACGGATATTTGGTCTTTGTGGAGCATGTGCCAGGAAATGATGACCAACAGATGATACTTTGAGCAAATCTTGAACATACCACTTGGATCCCCTCTTAATAGTGCAGGATCCCTATTAACTCAAGAAATATATAAAAGGAACCAAAAGTTTCTTTTCTTGTTGGTAATCCGCTTGAGTCATATCTCGTATGATGTGTCCATGATCCCACAGAGTGATGCCAATGGAACTAATAACCTGTGTATAAACTCAGCAAACATAATTAGTCCCTTATATGTATTTTGTCATCAACATCAAAACATTCTTAAGAGCAAGATTGCACTTTCAATCTCCCCTTTTTTGGTAGTTGATGACAAAAAATCATATAGCTCAGAAGCACAAGATATATGTTTGTATATTTTAGAAGAGTTGTTTAGAACTCCCCCTCAATGCATGCAGGAAAAAGAATAGTGAGACAGGAGAATGATGCACTCATAGAGTGGATTCCCTCAGTTGTAATTAAACAAGAGCAATGATAAGCATCAAATGAAATGACAACAGATCCATACTTAAAACCTTACAAGGTAGCATAAGATAAGTACCATAGATTCATTACACATAGGTTCAATACATTAATAGGCCACATATGCCAAGTGCTCGACCACACAAATGTTAAGGAGTACCAGGGCAGGAGCACTAGGATATAACCACACACACACCCTAAGATATACATCTCCCCTTGGCAGCAAGTACCAAAAAGGGAAATGACAAAAGTACCACAGTGGATCACTCAGCACCTTCATCACCATCACCATCGCTGGAATCAACAGTGTCAAGGAAGAACTCGAGAAAAATCTGCGGCAGAAGGAAAATCAACAACCGGAAGAGGAAGCTGCCCCGAAAGAGGTTCATCAGGCTCAACGGGACTCCCAGGGCGCGCACGGAGGCGAGCCCTAAGTGCGTTCGCCTTAGAGATGCGAGGAACCTCCGCGGTAGCAACGTGAGTGGCGGTGAAGGGGCAGGTGTCAAAAATCGCTTTATGGGACTTCCCAATAAAGCAAGCCAGGCGATCAAAAGGCTTCATAAATGGTTTAGTGGAGCGAGAAGGGGTCTCGGCACTCGGAGGAACAGGAGCCTTCCCCCTAGAAGAGTCATCGCGCGGAGTCCACATGGTGTGAATGGACGTCTTGGTGATGGGACATGGATAAACAAAGTCAATCACAGTCTGAATGAAAGGAGCATGGGGAAGAGTCCGAAGCTTATGAAAGCTAGCCATGTGAATCTCGTGCCACAGAAAGCCAGCCATGTCAATGGGACGGTTGGGAGCCTTCCAAGAATAGTATAGTAAGTCAATGTTGTATGCCCGAACCATTCCACGATCCCCTTTCTTGGAAGCAATGGAGTTAATGACACATTGGAAAAGCCACTAGTATTTGGGACGAAAGATAGAGATATCATTGATTTCCTTCCCTTTCTGCACCGTGGTTAGCTGAGAAGGAGGAATGACAAGACAGTCACGGGCACTAATAGGCATGGCTTCAAACTTCGAATTAACCTCATGAATCCTGTAGAGATGGGCTTCAGAGCCAGACATCCCCAAAGCAGCAACAAACTCCTCGAAACTTACAGTAAATTGAGAGTGATGAGTCATCCAAGTGATGGAGCGATCCGGATGGAAGAAACAGGTGGCATAGAATTAACCGATGGTAGCCTCATTCCAGTCACAATGAAGTGTCATGGCACGATGCAGCCCCATCCCATCAATCTTCTCCAGAACACTGTCAAACTTGGAGGGGTTGGCCTCGATGTATGCCACATCCACATGATGTTGAGGAGAGAACCCGAGGAGAGAAATCACGGACTGATAGATGTCTTGCTGAACCAATGTACGAAAACGAGGATCAGTGGCATTTGTAGAGGCAGCAAATTGATTGACACCTCTCCTTAATGCAGAATACTCGGTGGGTTCCATGGAATGGAAGTCAACATGACGGCGGCCACGGTTAGAGGGGTTGGCCAGGGACAGAACCAAACCCGCAGCTGAAGCAGACTGGGAACTAGAAGCAGTGGATGCCATCTTCTTCTTTTATTTTGTCTTGGAACGAACAGGCACCAGTTCCTCTTCCGGAAGATCGTCCTCAAAGTCCGGGTCATCTTGCCCCTCATAGGAAGGACGTGCACGACTCGACAGCTTCTTGAGAGGACGAGCAAAATCCTCAGAGTCCGTAGAAGCCCGACGACGCGCGTCTGGTAAGATGGACATTACATGGCCATATGATGAATATGAAACCCTAGGTGAACCAAGCGACTACACAGAATGTAAGAGAGCAGAGCAGGAACGGAGAGTAGTACCACGAGAGGGGCCCGCTCTCATCTTCTTGAAGTGCCAACCGCCACCACGGCCCCCGACCACCATGGCGATTCCCCGGGTCGAGTGAACGAGGAAGCAATGCATGCGAGCACTGAGGGAAAGGACCAGATCGGGAGGAGGGAAAGGGGGGACGCGCGGGAACCAAGTGGTCGGCCGGCCCGGTGAGCAGGGGCGGCCGCGAAGGACCACCGACGGCGCTGGATCGGCTGAACGGGACGGGAGGGGAAAACAGAGGATAACCCTCTACCCTCTGCGTGGGCTGCATTTTGTTTTCGGTGTGGACCCACCCGGATGTCCGGAAGGCGACCCGGATGACCGGACGAAGACCCGGATGATCTGGCCGTATAAGTATCGAGATGTACGAATGGGGACCCGGATATCCGGGCTGGGAATACAAAGGATAGTCAGGATAGAACAGATTTTTAGCAACCCCGGTTAATATATATATGCCGATGGTGAGGAGATGCAGATAGAGACTAAATCCACAGAGATAGTGAAGAAAATTATTTATCCTAGGAAGGCAGGTATATATATAAATAGAGAGAGAGAGATACACCACCATTTGTGAGAATGCATGATTTTGGCATAGGAGTGATAAAATGTAGCATATAGGTCATAATGAACAAATATAACGGTATAATGTTGACCCTAGGCAGGATAAACAAAAACGCTCTAACATTGTTCATGGTAGGGGTGGTGGCTTAAGCCATCGTGTTTGAGTAAATGTGGTATGTCACTGCGAAGATATGAACTTGAGCCCATTGCCACAACTCCATCATTTAAAGCACCAAGTCACAAAAGTGAGCAAAGTAACTTTGAGAGTGTTTGGTTTATTTACGCATCATATAGGGTGAGAGTACTCATGAGTTAAATGTCTCCCCCTAAGTACATGCCTACACCTAGACACGACATGAAATAAATGTATGCATGTGTGCAAAAATTTCACATAATGCTATCAAGCTCCAAGATACCAAGTTCACACCTAAGTTGACATAACCTAGCTTCATCCAATGGTTTGGTGAAGATGTCAACAAGCTGTATGTCCGTACCAACATGAGCAAGAGCAATGTCCCCCTTTTGCACATGGTTTCTTAAGAAGTGATACCGAATGTCAATGTGCTTGGTGCGAGGGTGATCAATAGGGTTTTCAGCAAGCTTGATGGCACTTTCATTGTCGCATCTTAGAGGCACATGTCTGTAAGTTATACCATGGTCCTTCAAAGTTTGCCTCATCCATAGCAATTGTGTTGCACAACTTGCAGTTGCAATATATTCGGCTTCAGCGGTGGATAGGGAGACACAATTTTGCTTCTTCGAGGACCAACTTACCAAGGAGCGTCCAAGAAACTGGCATGCCCCGGAGGTGGATTTTCTTCCCACCTTGTCTCCAGCCCAATCCGCATCCGTGTACCCAATGAGATCAAACTTGGCATCCTTGGGGTACCATAGACCGAACTTTGGGGTGTGAACAATGTATCTAGGAATATGCTTAACCGCCTTATGATGACACTCCCTAGGGGTAGCTTGTAATCTTGCACAAATTCCTACACTTAACATGGTGTCTGGTCTAGATGCACAAAGGTAAAGCAATGAACCAATCATAGAGCGGTAAAGAGATGGGTCAAACGGGATACCATTCGTGTCTTCGTCAAGAAATTTTTTGGTTGCCATGGGCGTCTTGCATGGGCTAGCGTCTGTCATTCCGAACTTCGCAAGAATGTTCTTGTTCTTGTTCTTGTTCTAGATGATGAACTTGTTCTTGTTCTTGTGCTTGATGATGTTGTACGTCCCGTGTAGGACCTAGTTCTTGTTCTTGGATTAAGAACTCCTCTTGGGGAAAGGGATCTTGTGGTGATGTTGGTGTAGTAGTAGTTTGATCATGAGTGGTGCTTGTGTCCTCATTTGCACCTTCACAAGGAACATGTTCCATTGGAAGGAGAGCACCTACACCCATGGTCAAAATGTCTCGTGAAGGATCTTCACCACCTGCATCACTTAGATCAACTTGCTCCCCATGGGAGCCACTAAATTCATCAAACACCACGTCACAAGTTTCTACAACACATCCGGTGGATTTGTTGTACAACCTATAGGCATGAGAGTTTGATCCATAACCAACGAATACTCCTTCGGTTGTTTTAGATTGAAATTTTCCTAACCGTTCTCTCTTGTTGAGAATGAAGCATTTGCAACCAAAGACCCAAAAATATTTGACATTTGGTTTGTTTCCGGTTATGAGTTCATATGGGGTCTTCTCCAAGATCTTGCGAAGGAATAGACGATTTGATGCATGACATGCTGTGTTGACAACCTCTGCCCAAAAGCTATGAGGTGATTTGTACTCATCCAACATGGACCTCGCCATTTCCACAAGTGTGCGGTTCTTTCTCTCGGCTACCCCATTTTGTTGTGGGGTATATGGTGCGGAGTATTGATGCTCAATTCCTTCATCACTAAGAAACTCTTCCAAGGTATAGTTCTTGAACTCGGATCCATTGTCACTTCTTATTGCCAAGATTTCTTTGTCAAAATTGCGTTGAGCTTGCTTGGCAATATCAATGAAGGCGATTTTTGTCTCGTCCTTGGACTTGAGAAAGAACACCCATGTGTATCTTGAGTAATCATCAACAATAACAAAACCATACTTCTTCCCACCAAGACTGTCCCATGAAGGAGGCCCAAAGAGATCCACGTGAAGGAGATCCAAAGGTCTTGAAGTTGATACTATGTTCTTGGGGGGATGCTTTGATTGATGTTGCTTCCCTGCTATGCATGCACTACACACATGATCTTTCTCAAAAGATACATTGGTTTGTCCAAGGATGTGTTCACCCTTTAAGAGATCTTGAAGATTTCTCATGCCGACATGGGCTAGCCGGCGATGCCATAGCCATCCCTTGTCGGCCTTGGCCATGAGGCAAGTTGCATGGAATGTGCTCTCTTTCAAGAAATCAACCGTGTAAAGGTTGCCATCCAACTCCCCCACAAAGGCAACTTCAAGAGTACCTCTCTTAAAGACTTTCACATCCGTTAGTCCAAATAGTGTATCATAACCAACAGAAGCCAATTGACGAACATAAAGCAAATGATATTTTAGGGACTGGACAAGCATGACATTTGTAAGTGACATGTCATTGGTGATAGCCACCTTGCCCAAACCAAGTATCTGTCCTTTAGACCCTCCACCAAAACAATGCTCATAAATGGTCGAATAGCTTCCATGAAGTCCACGAGCAATGTTCCATCTCTGGTCATATGATTTGAGCAACCGCTATCAATCACCCATTTGACTCTACCGGAGACAGCAACCTACACACAATTCAAGTCTTGGTTAGAGTCACCCATTTTCGAATGGGACCTCTCAAGTTAGTAACAAGGATCTTAGGAACCCAAATTGCATAAAACCGAAAAGCATTTCTAGGGCCAACAAACTGAGCATAAACATCTCCATCTTTTCACTTACGCGGCACATATGATGGAGGCATAAATTATTTTGGCTTGTTGGGAGTAGGCTTGCCCCTAGTGGCCTTTCTACTCACAACCTTGTCAACCTTACCCTTTCCTTTCTCCTTGTGCCCTTCTCGCACAAATGTCTCCTTGAGGGGAGTTGTAGACTTATGTGTTGCTACCTTATTCTTGCTTGTGCTTGGATCAAATCCAAACCCTTCCTTGGCCACTACCTCCTTGTGTTGACTCAACACTTGATTGAGGTTCTTTTGTCTTTGAGCACATGACATGAGCCCTTTTTCAATTTGAGCCTTTAACACCCGATTCTCCTCAAGTAAGCTAGCTTGGTCACCACCGGGGTTAGTAGCATAAGCATCAACATTTATAATAGGAGAGGAATAGGATTTCCCAAGTGTGTTAAGATAGGTGAGCTTGAGTTCATCAAACTTCTTAGTAAGGAGATTGAGCTCTTCTTCCTATGTCTTGAGAGACAAGTGTAGAAGCTCACAATCTTTAGTGTGTCTATCAATGTTTGCACCTATTTTTAAGCACAATTCATCATTACGTCCTTCCTCATATAGGACTTTCCGCTCAAGGATTTCACATTTTTTCCTTTTCCTAAGTAACGAGGTTTCGAGTTCCTTGGTGGAGATGGTGTGCTTACTCACCATCTCCATAAGCATATGAAACATAACGAGCTTCTTTCCTTTGAGAGAGCACATGACTTTCTCCATTTTAGCAAACATAGCATCACTTATTTCATATTCATGATCATGATCTTTAGCATCAAGATATTCATCACTAGGTGTGGTAGGAATAAATAGAGGAGGGTTTGGACGTGGAGTTACCTTCACCTTGTCCGGAGAGGCTTGACCCTCATCATCATCTACCGTGGCCTTTGCCATGAGACATTTGTGTGCGTTGCCTTCGTAGTGTTTCATATAGTTTTATGTGACAACATCACCGGTCTTGCTTACGAGTCTCAATGTGGTTTTAGTGTCTTGGGCTACACCTGCAACACCTCTAACATCATCTGGGTCAGACTCATCTTGGGCAATTATAGCCTTCCCATCTCTCTTCTTGAACTTGGAGTTCAATGGGTTGGGAAACTTCTTCTTCACAAATGTCTTCAGAAATCTTGGTTTATCTTCTCTCTTTTCATAGGGGCACTCATTTGAGAAATGGTAGGTTTCTTCACAATTGTAGCAAGTCCTTACTTTCTTCTTTTGGAATCTTCCCTTGAATTTTCCCGCACTGAACTTCTTCACAAAGAGAGCCATGTCTACATATGAGGGCCCCTCATCTGAGTCAACTTCATAACCTTCTTCTTCAACATCTTCGTCTTCTTCTTCACTCACATCATCATCCTTTACGTGCTTGGCCTTCAAGGCTAGGTTTGTCTTGGGTGATGAGGAACCATGCATGGCAAGGTGTCTTGTAGCATTTGCCTTTGATTCTTCAAATAGTTGGAAGGTTGATATGACATCATCACGAGGCATGTACTTGAATCCATGTTCTCTTCTTATGTTCCATACCATTTGATGGTGATATGGAGCAAGGGCATTTAGCAATTTTTCCACAAGAAAACGCTTGGTCAAGTTGAATCCATCTTGAGACTTGTCACAATCATATGATTCAATGTGAGCGGCAAGTGTCATCAATCGCTCATGAAGTTGCTTGGGGTCTTCACCTTTCTCCATGCATAAATATTGTAATGCCCCTTTTGCAATCTCATATTGTGCAAGACGGATGGAGGATGTTCCAGTCTTGTTCATCACAAGGCTATCCCATAGTTCTTTGGCATTTGTGAGGTAAATGTAGGGCCTTTTCTGCTTGTCAGACATGCCCTTTCTTATGAGCATGATTGTGGTGTCATTGTGGTGTTTGCCATATTCTTCACCTGGAGTGAGATCCTTGGGATCCACAGGGTTGTAACCTTTCTCCATGACCTCCAGCATTTCATCGTTGACAAACCTAAGATGATCTAGCATACTAACCCTCCACAAAGAAAAATCGGCACTGTTATCAAGTAAAGGAGGGTTTCCCGCAGCATTATACCTAGGTTTCTCAACTCTAGATTTTGCATACAACCATGGGACACTGGTGTTGTCACCAGCTTGAGATTATTGGCCCAAATTAGGAAGAGATGCATTTGGTTGCTTTATCACACCCCCTGGGTTTTCCAGTGGTGGAGTTTTTGCAGCTAATGCATCCAACCTCATTTTGACCAAGGTCTCAATAGAAGCATCATGCTCCTCCTTTTGCTTGACGAGGGCCCTTCCAAGATCCTCAGAGGTGAAGGATCTACGCTGATCCGAAGTGGATTTCCCTTTCTCAATATGGAGTGCAACTAAAGGATTCCCATCTTTATCCATCTCGCTCTAGGGCGGTTAAGCCACAAGATTAGAGCACGAGGCTCTGATGCCAATTGAAAGGATCGAGATGGACCTAGAGGGGGGGTGAATAGGTAGAATTACAAATTTTAATTGTTACTTAGCAATTTTAGGCAATATTGCGGAATAAGAAAGTGAGCCTAACAATTGCTAAGATGATAGTTGTGATATGTGTACTTAGCAAAGCCACAAGTAAGTAGATAGGCAAGCACAAGTAATACAAGTAATACCACAAAGACAAATAACCACAAGTAGGAAATTAGGGTTAGGGATAACCGCAACTCCGAGAGACGAGGATGTATGCCGATGTTCACTTCCTAGGAGGGAAGCTACGTCACCGTTTAGAGAGGTGGATGTTACCACGAAGGCACACCAACACCACGAAGGCTCACCCTATTCTCTCCTTGAGACAACACCACGAAGGTGTTTCTCAACCACTAGTGGTAGACCTTGAGGTGGTCTCCAAACCTTCACAAACTTTCCGGGGGTAATCACAGGGAACGATTCCTCGCTAGAGTACTCCTACCGCCTAGGAGTCTCCAGCCTCCAAGAGTAACAAGATTCAAAGGGAAAAGCTCAAGACTTGCTCAAATCATGATTTTCTTTGGTCACAAGAAGGGGAAGGAGTGGGTCTTTCTTTTGATTGGAACAACTCTCTCAAACACACCAAGATCGACTCGGGATCTAGGATTTCGTGGAGAAGCAAGAGAGAGAGAGCACTTGTGTTCATCGGTTGTATATGAGTGTAGTGGTCAACCTCTTTCCGAACGGGTAAGAGGGCTTTATATACTCCCAACAAAATAGAGCCATTTGGTCAGCATTTGACCTGCCCGGATGATCTGGGTAGGGTCCTGGATGATCCGGGAACAAGCAAGAAATGCATGAGGAGTGGTGCTACGAGGTCCCCGGATGATACGGGAGTACGCCCGGAGGATTTGGGCCAATCCCGGATGAACTGGACGCCGTTCGGATGGTCCGGCTATAGACAAGGTTCTGGTAATCGGGAGGTGGTTTTGCCAGATGATCCGAGCCAAGGCCCGGATGATCCGGGCATGACCCGGATGATCCATATCAAGGTCCAGATGATCCGGCTATAAACGTGGTTCTGGTGATGCGGGACATGGTTTACCCAGATGATCTGGGCCAAGGCCCGAACGATCCGGGACAGGATCCGGATGGTCCGGCTGAGTACCAGTATATTGAAGTATAGTTCATATAGGTTGTGGCTAAGGGTTTTCCTACGGATATTTGGTCTTTGTGGAGCATGTGCCAGGAAATGATGACCAACAAATGATACTTTGAGCAAATCTTGAACATACCACTTGGATCCCCTCTTAATAGTGCGGGATCCCTATTAACTCAAGAAATATATAAAAGGAACCAATGGTTTCTTTTCTTGTTGGTAATCCGCTTGAGTCATATCTCGTATGATGTGTCCATGATCCCACATAGTGATGCCAAGGGAACTAATAACCTGTGTATAAACTAAGAAAACATATTAGTCCCTTATATGTATTTTGTCATGAACATCAAAACATTCTTAAGAGCAAGATTGCACTTTCAGAGAGGCAGCGAGCGTATTTTCATAAATTTTTCCAAACCGCTCGTCGGAACGATGCAAATGATACGGTGTTGGAAAGATATTGACGAGGTGCAACTTTTTCATGTGGAACACTCTCTCTAATTCCTCACGATTTAAGAGAAGTTTTGAAATTACCTAAATGGGGACACACTGTTTTTCGCGACAGAAAAAAACTACGTGTGAACCGCATCAGACCGAAGAACACACTGCATCCGACGGGCAAATGAACTGCAGTAAAACGCACCGCTTTAGACCGAAAACCGTACTGCATCATACGGACAAGCGAACTGCATAGTTTCTTTTGTCGGGCATAAAAGAATTCATACAAGAAAATGAACCGAATTTCACAAATTTTTCCCATGTGTTTTGCACTGCATGATAGAGAGTAGTCAACTACATGGAAGAGAGTAGTCAACTGGATATGTTTTCCCAATTTTTTTCCCACCTGTTTTGCACTGCATGGAAGAGAGTAGTCAACTGCATACGTTTCCCCAATTATTCACTTGTATAGAATGTACCAGTCTACTCACTACAAATGTACTGCACTAATTTTCTAAACAATTAGAATTAGAGCCCCATTACTTTTACACTACAATCCAAAACCAAAAACTCAAATTAAAATTAGACCTCTCGGGTGGAGAGGAGTGGATGCTCGGGATTCCAGGCAGACCACAAATGGATCCCCAACAATGCTGTAAATCGAGGGGTCATAACCGATCTGCACGTCGGGATGGACGCATTGTTGAAATTGCCGGAGGGAGTTTGCACTCCATGCGCCAAGAGTAGAGGTCGCGGCTTGAGATGGCATGGAGAATAGGCCATAGGACACCCCCTGCGGCTCATTGGATGTGCTCGACGGTGGGAGAAAAGGGGTGGAGGAACGGGGAGGGGAGGGTCGCCGGCGACCCCCGAGCTCACCGGTCAGCCCTCCATTCCTTGAAGTCAAGCCCCCCTCGACACGGGGACGGAGAGGACGCCTCCAAGAGGGCTAGGTGCAAATCCATCCTCAGGCAACCGCGGGAGGACGACTACGGGGCAGATCCATCTGTCCTCGACCCGGTGGTTGGCAGGGATGGTGAAAGCACATTTGCTCCCTTGGTGGTTTTGGTAATTAATAATAACATATATCTCATTGGACTCATGTTTCCACTAATTATATTTCAGGAAAAATCCAATGATGGGATGGCTATAGATTATGAGGAGACCCCAAGATGCAAGGAATGGATTGGCAAAGATTCAAGCAAGGAGACTCTACTTTTTACATTGTGAGAAATCACTTTGAGTCCATAGGAAAGCCAATACTATTAAAAGCGGGTGAGGTAATGTTGGTGAACAAATTGCTCCACGTGCACAAGTGCTAGCCACCAAAAACACCCACAAGCTCTCCCACAAAAATACTCTGTCCAAACCCTAACACACAAAATCGGTGCCACCAAGTTTTCCATTTGGCTCTACCGATTTTCTACCCAGACAGAACCCTAGCAAAACCCTAACTTCTCAGTACAACCAAGTACCACATTAGTGCAACCAAGTTTTGGTGACCACGATTCGGGTGACTAAATTCATGGAATCGGAATTTCTGAGTTTTATGGATCGGTCTCACCAAGTTTGGAACTGCCCTTGGCCACTCATATCGGTACCACCGAGAATGTCATATCGGTCTCACCGAGATTCCTAAAGTTGCCACATTTTGAACAGATCGGTACAACTGAGTTTTGCTTCGGTTTCACCGAGTTGGTCAATAATGTTGTAACGGTTGGATTTTTGGAGATGCCTATATATACCCCCCACCACATCCCAGTCGCAAGAGAAGCACTCAGAACAGTTCCCCACTTCCCATATCCAAATTTCTGAGAGAGAACCACCTACCCTTGTGTTGAAATCAAGATCATCCACTCCAACCATATGGATCATGATTTCTAGCCTCCCCAAGTTGCTTTCCAAGCAATCAATCTCTTCTACCAAGCCAAATCTGTGAGAGAGTGATTGAGTGTTGAGGAGTCTATCATCTTGAAGCACAAGAGCAAGGAGTTCATCATCACTATCAAGCCTATTACCTTTTGGAGGGTGGTGACTCCTAGATTGGTTAGGTGTTGTTTGGGAGCCTCCTACTTTGTGTTGTGGAGTTGAACCAAGAAGTTTGTACGGGCAAGGATATTGCCTACTTCGTGAAGATCTACCCATAGTGAGGCTAGTCCTTCGTGGACGGAAGCCGTTATGGAATAGTCAAGGTTGCTACTTCGTGGACCCTTATGGGTGGAGCCCTTCGTGGAGTCTCGCGGCCGTTACCCTCCGTGGGTTGAAGACTCCATAAACATGGATGTACGATAGCGCCACCTATCGGAACCACGGGAAAAATCTTCATGTCTACAATTGTGTTTGATCTTCTAACCCTAACCTCTACTACATGTGTTTATCTTTACTTTCCGCTGCTATACTCTTGGACTTGCATGTGTAGGGTGTTCTTGACTTGCTATCATTGCTAAAATCTGCCCACAACTAAAATTGGGAAAAGGTAGAATTTTTATTTGGTCAAGTAGTCTAGTCACCCCCTCTAGACTTACTTTCGATCCTACAAGTGGTATCAGAGCTTTGGTCTCCATTGCATTGGTTTCACAACCTACGAGAGTATGGCATCTAGTGAGAGAAATTATCGCCGTAGAGGTCCGTACTTTGATGGTACAAATTTTGCTAGTTGGAAGCATAAAATGAAAATGCATATTCTTGGTAATAACCCCACCATTTGGGATGTTGTTCGTGTTGGCTTGCAAGGTGAATTCTTTGGTGATGGAAAGGAACCGGATCGTGAAGAGACCACGGAAGAATTGAAGATGTTGCAATACAATGCTCAAGCATGTGACATTCTTTTCAACTGCCTATGTCGTGAAGAATTCAACAAAATCAGCCGTCTTGAGAATGCAAAGGAAATTTGGGACACTTTGGTTGATATGCACGAAGGTACCGATTCCGTCAGAGAATCTAAGTTGGATGTGCTTCAAAGTCAACTTGACAAGTTCAAGATGAAGGATGGTGAAGGAGTCACAGAGATGTAATCTAGGCTAGCTCTCATTACCAATGAGATTGCCGGCTTAGGAAGCGAGGAAATGACCGACAAATTCATAATCAAGAAGATACTTAGTGATTTGGATGGAAAGTATGACACCTGTGCACATTAATCCAAATGATGTCAAACTACAAAGATCTCAAGCCTACGGAAGTGATTGGAAGGATTGTTGCTCATGAGATGTCACTCTAAGACAAGGAAGAACTTCACAACAAGTCTAGCGGTGCTTACAAAGCCACAAGTGATGCTCCCGCTACTTCAAGAGACAACCTTGTTACCAATGAAGAGATAAGCCTCATGGTCAAGAAATTCAACAAGTTCTACAAGAGTATAGGCAAAGAGAGGAACTCCAACTCAAGATATGAAGAGAAGCGTTCATCTAGTCGTGACCGGAATTGTTACAATTGTGGAAGGCCCGAACACTACTCAAATGAGTGCACGCCCCCCCCCCCCCCCCCACAAAAGAAGGGAAGATTCACCTAGAAGAAAGAGTTCATGAGATGAGTCACCTCGAAGAGAGAGGAGTACAGATGATCATTATGAACGAAAACCCTCAAGGAGAAGTAGGGACTCGGAGAAGAAGGACAAGTACACCAAGAGCTACTGAAGAAGAAGGCATCAAGCTCATGTTGGTGAATGGGTTACCGACTCCGAATCCGACCACCACTCCGAGAGAAGCTATAACTCCGACTCCGACTATAGTCAAGATGAAGGTGTTGCCAGACTTGCACTCGTTTCCTCCAACTCCTACGGCATATTTGTCGGCGTCCTGGGAACGGGGGTACCCAGAACTGCCTGCCTGCGACCCAGGGTGCGGCCCAGTTCGACGGCCTGGTACGGCCCAGCGCGGCCTTGCTCAAGGACAAGATCCTCGTGAGAGCTCCGCGGTCGCGAGGGGGACGGCGTCAAGGCCCACGAGGGGAGAAGACCTCCCCTGGTCGCCTCTCGAGGGGCGGAGATCCCTATGCAATGCTCAGCCTCGGGAGGCCGGGGGTGACGCAAGCCTGGCCAGGCGGGCACCAGCGCGCGCAGAGGGGTGAGGGAGTCCTGGATTAAGGGGTCCTCGGACGGTCGGCGTATTTCTGATGGGCCGGACTCATGGGCCGCTTGCTAAGTATAGGATTGACCGAAGATCCCGTCGCCAGAGAGGAAGCCTCAGGAGTCGTGGCGTGTCTTCCAAGTTTGGGATAGTAGATAGGCATATTTTTTACCTTCGATGTGCAACCGACCATGTGTAACCCTAGGGACCCACGGCGTCGATATAAGCCGGGGGGTTTTAGATTGTAGGGTAGAAAAACTCATCTAGGGTTTTAGCTATTTGATCTCGAGGTAGATCAATTCTGTAACCTTCATACCATCAATATAATCGAGCAGGACGTAGGGTTTTACCTCCATAGGAGGGCCCGAACCTGGGTAAACATCGTCTCCTTCGTCCCTTGTTACCATCAATCCTAGTCTCACAGCTCGGGACCCCCTACCCGAGATCCGCCAGTTTTGATACCGACATTGGTGCTTTCATTGAGAGTTCCGCTGTGATCACCAAAGGAATCGATGGCTCGCCTTGTCATAAGCAACAAGATCTGTAGCCAGGATGTCCCCATCCCTGGTCAAATCTTCACAGGCAGTGACATCTTGTCGCGTGCCGACCCAACCAGCCATCTTGGCCAGATCGCAAGCTTTGTCACCGATCAAGAAATCAGATTCGGAACCCTAGAGTTCGTCGCTGATTCACGGGGAGAGCTTGTCTTGATGGAACCCTCAGCTCTCATAGAGGAGCCCGCGGGTCCCGACGCCTCAACGCCGAGGACACTGGACCCCACCTCTGAGGTGGCCTTCACCCTCGGGCTGTCCAGAATGCCCAATCCAGTCGTTGTGCCCGGATCCGCCGCGGCCAAACAAAACCTGGGTTCGCTGTCAAGCGACTCCGGAACCACGACGCCGCAGATCGACCCCGTGCGCTTCGGCGACACACGTCCCACTGACGCCTCGTCCCTAAATGAGCTATTTGATCGGATTCAAACCATGGGCATTACCGACGACCAGACCCCGATCTATGACCGGATCGGGCTTAAACCCGACGATAGGGAAATTCGCACCTCCACGGTCACTCACTTAGTCGCCACCGTCGAGTGTCCGGCTGGAGGCTCGTCCCCCCAACGACCGGAATTAAAGACGGTTTATATCCCAATTTCCGACCATCAAGACCTCGCTTGTAACCTAGACTCTGGAGTTCGCTCCGGAGATAGATCGGGATCGATTCCCGATCTAGCGCGCAACTCGGAACCCGTGATTCCGGACTCACATCGTCGCGCGGAACCAAAGTTTTTCCCACCCACCACCCAAGTCGAGAACTCAAGTATCGCAGGAGAGTCCAAGTCTTTGGACCTACGGGATGTTAAACAATTACCATGAGAGTCGGTTCATCATTTTTGGGCTAGACTCCTCCTCATTAGAGACAGAGTACGAGGTTCTAGTGACCAGGAGATAATGGCAACCTTCAGTCGCAATTGTCATGACGAAGGGATCCTCAACGCCCTGGCTCGTCGACACATTCACGACTTCACCGAGCTATCGGACTTGGTACAAAAATACTATGCCATGGAGAGCACCTGGCAAGCCGAACGGCTACTTTCGGAACCAATCTTTACCGAATACCCGAGAGGAGATCGGAGAAAGCGGATACCTCCGAAGCGGCTAGCCGAACACGAACCCGCCAAAAAGAGAAATTGACCCCCTATGGGGTCAGAACTGTCCTTGACGGACTATTGGACAAGCAATGCCCTATACATTCTGTATTGCTGAACACAAGCCTGACTCACAGCCTCAGAGCTTGCTGGGTCATCAGGCAGGTCGCAAAAAGTGGTGAGGCCATACTCGAGGCACTACCGCCAAACAGGCTCTCCATATCACCACCAGAATACAACGCTGAAGTCCTGACGATCTACGAAACATTCCCCTCAAGGAACAGGAGGAAAAGAGCTCTTAGAGAACTCAAACAGGTCTACCATGTGGAAGCAACAAGTTCATGGGCAGACATACCCATCACCTTCAGAGATACTGACCAACCAACCATCCGTCCCGGTCATACACCGGCCACACTAGTCCTAAACCCCATCATCGATGGTTTCAGGCTGCAAAAAGTGCTAATGGATGGTGGCAGTGGTTTAAACCTCATCTACGAAGACACCTGGGAAAAAATGCAGTTCGACCGATCTCGCATCGAGCATAGCAACACAACCTTCCGGGGGATCATTCCTGGGAAAGAGGCGCGTTGTTCAGGATGTATCACCCTGGACGTAGTGTTCGGAACGGCCGAAAACTACAGATCCGAGGAACTTCTCTTCCATATCGTGCCCTTCCCCAGCGGCTACCATGCCCTGTTGGGACGTGACGCCTTCACAAAATTCCAGGCTATACCATTTACGGGTATATGAAGCTCAAGATGCCAGGCCCAAACGGGGTAATCACGATCGCCAGTGATCCGAATATAGCCCTTCGAGCTGAGAACAAAACAGCAGCGCTCGCCCTCGAGGCACTAGCTGAGACCTTTGCTGCAGAGGAATTGACCCTGCACTCCGGTCAACAGTGGACAAGGATGATGTGATCCTTAGCAAAAGGCCCAAACCCACGTCATTTAAACCTGCAGAAGAAATCGTTAAATTTCAGGTCCACCCAACGGACCCCAATAAGACAGTGTCCATCGGAGCTCAGCTGGACCCCATGGTGGACGAGGCGCTACGAGTATTCTTACGAGAAAACTGGGACATCTTCGGCTGGTATCCTTCTGATATGCCAGGAATCCCACAGCGGCTAGCAGAACATAGTCTGAATATAATCACAGGCTTCAAGCCCGTCAAACAGACTCTGCGCTGCTTTTCCGAGCCCAAACGACAAGCTATGGGTGAAGAATTAGCCAAATTGCTGGAGGCCGGCTTCATACGGGAGATCAAGCACCCCAAATGGTTGGCAAACCTGGTGATGGTACCAAAGAAAGATAAATCCTGGCGGTTGTGCGTCGACTTTAAAGACCTCAACAAGGCCTGCCCTAAGGACCCTTTCCCCTGACCACGCATAGACCAGATTATGGATGCCACAGCCGGACACGGCTCATTGTGTTTCCTCGATGCTTATTCTGGATACCATCAGATCAAAATGAAGGAATCGGATCAATCCGTAACCACATTCATCACACTCTACGGGCCATTCTGCTTCAACACAATGCCTTTCGGGCTAAAAAATGCTGGGGCTACATACCAACGCATGATCCAGACTTGTCTCGCAAAACAGGTCGGTAAAACAGTCGAAGCATACGTGGACGACGTGGTCATTAAAATCAAACACGTCAGCTAGTTGACTGACGACCTAAGGCAAACCTTTGCCAGCTTACTTGAGTTCGATATACGACTAAATCCGGAGAAATGTGTCTTCGGAGTTCCCACTGGTAAACTGCTTGGATTCATTATTTCCCATAGAGGAATAGAAACGAATCCGGCTAAAATCCGCGCCCTATCGGAACTTGCAATTCCCACAGAGCTAAAGCATGTCCAAAAGTTGGCGGGTTGCATAGCGGCGTTAAGCCACTTTATTTCCCGCCTCGGTGAAAAGGCTTTACCGCTCTATAGGTTGCTGAAACGGACCAACAATTTCAAATGGACCGATGAAGCAGCTTCTGCGTTAGAAGAAATTAAAACACTGTTGGCAAGCAACCCCATACTCACAGCACCAGGCGCCGGTGAACCAATGTTATTGTACATATCGGCCACAAACCAAGTCGTTAGCGCAGTGCTCGTCGTCGAACGAGAGGAGGAGGGTCACAAATTCCGGATACAGAAGCCGGTCTATTATGTGTCAGAAGTACTAACGCAATGCAAGTCCAGATACCCGCATTACCAGAAGATAGCCTATACAGTATTTATGGCATCACGGAAACTAAGACACTACTTTCAAGAGTGTTCGGTTACGGTGGCATCCGAAGTACCCCTGAACGATATAATCAACAACAGGGACGCCACCGGCCGCATAGCCAAATGGGCCATTGAGCTCCTTCCTTTTGAAATCGCCTATAAGCCACGACGAGCTATTAAATCTCAGGTGATGGTAGATTTCCTCGCCAAATGGACAGAGGCCGAGCTCCCCAGGGAATATAGTACATACTCCCATTGGACGATGTACTTCGACGGATCCAAAACATTGGCCGGACTGGGGGCTGGAGTTATTCTCACATCCCCCACAGGCGACAACGTCTGATACGTGTTGCAAATCATGTATGCCGATTCCAACAATGCAACTGAATACGAAGCACTTTTGCACGGACTTCGGATGGCAGCTTCAATGGGCATACAACGGCTGGAGGTACGGGGAGACTCCAACTTGGCCATCTCTCAAATCAACGGTGAATTCGATGCCAAAAACCCGAAGATGGCGGCATATAGAAACGTCATCCTTAAAATATCCGCATGGTTCGAGGGGCTAGAATTCCATCATGTTGCTAGAGACAACAACCAAGCCGCTGACATACTGGCCCGCATGGGGGCCAAACATGACCCTGTCCCGAAAAACACTTTCCTGGAACGGCTCTTTAAGCCATCAGTGGTTTGGCAGGACGATAATAAGGGCGCCAGACCCATCAGCGCGGAAGAGGTTGTTCCCCCTATAAACGAACCAGACAACCAAATCATCGGTGATACGTCTCCAACGTATCTATAATTTTTGCTTGTTCCATGATGTTATATTATCATTCTTGGATGTTTTACAATCATTTTACTACAACTTTATATTATTTTTGGAACTAACCTATTAACCTAGAGCCCAGTGCCAGTTCCTGTATTTTCCGTGTTTTTGAGTTTTACAGAAAAGGAATATCAAACGGATCCCAAATGGAATAAAAATCTACGGTGAATTTTTATGGACCAGAAGAAGCCCAGGGAGAGTTGGAGTTGGGCCAGGGGAGCCACGAGGCCACCACAAGCCTGGGGGGCGTGCCCCCCCTAGGGCGCCCCCCTAGCTTGTCGTCACCTCGTGGCCTATCCTGACTTGTTTTCACCGCCATAAATTCCTATAAATAGAGAAACCTCCGAAAATAAACCTAGATCGGGAGTTCCGCCGCCGCAAGCCTCCAGAGCCACGAAAAACCAATCGGGAGCCCGTTCCGGCACCCTGCCGGAGGGGGAAACCATCACCGGAGGCCATCTTCATCATCCCGACGCTCTCCATGACGAGGAGGGAGTAGTTCACCCTCGGGGCTGAGGGTATGTACCAGTAGCTATGTGTTTGATCTCTGTCTCTCGTGTTCTTGAGATGGCACGATCTTGATGTACCGCGAGCTTTATTAATATAGATGAATCATATGGAGTGTTTACCCTCTCTATCTAATTGTGATGAATTGAGTTTTCTCTTTGAAGTTTACTTATCGGATTGAGTCTATAAGGGTTTGAGATCACTTGATGTATGTCTTGCGATGGGATATCTGTGGTGACAATGGGATGTTCTATTGATCTACTTGATGTATGTTTTGGTGATTAACTTGCGGGTTCCGTGACCTTGGGAATCTATGCATAGGGGTTGGCACATGTTTTCGTCTTGACTCTCCGGTAGAAACTTTGGGGCACTCTTTGAAGTCCTTTGTGTTGGATTGAATAGATGAATCTGAAATTATGTGATGCATATCGTAAAATCAAACCCATGGGTACTCGAGGTGACATTGGAGTATCTAGGTGACACATTAGGGTTTTGGTTGATGTGTATCTTAAGGTGTTATTTTAGTACGAACTCTAGGGCTGTTCGTGACACTTATAGGGATAGCTCATAAGATTGATCGGAAAAGATAACTTTGAGGTGGTTTCGTACCCTACAATAATTTCTTCGTTTGTTCTCCGCTATTTGTGACTTTAGAGTGAACTTTTTGTCGCACGTGAGGGATTTACATATGATTCAACTATGTTAGTATTGTTGAGAGAACTTGCACTAGTGAAAGTATGAACCATAGGCCTTGTTTCCAAGCATTGCAATACCGTTTTTGCTCACTTTTGTTACTTGCTACCTTGCTGTTTTTATATTTTCAGATTACAAAAACCTATATCTACCATCCATATTACACTTGTATCACCATCTCTTCGCCGAACTAGTGCACCTATACAATTTACCATTGTATTGGGTGTGTTGGGGACACAAGAGACTCTTTGTTATTTGGTTGCAGGGTTGTTTGAGAGAGACCATCTTCATCCTACGCCTCCCACGGATTGATAAACCTTAGGTCATCCACTTGAGGGAAATTTGCTACTGTCCTACAAAACTCTGCGCTTGGAGGCCCAACACGAGTCTACAAGAAGAAGGTTGCGTAGTAGACATCAAGCTCTTTTCTGGCGCCGTTGCCGGGGAGGTGAGTGCTTGAAGGTATATCTTTAGATCTTGCAATTGAATCTTTTAGTTTCTTGTTTTATCACTAGTTTAGTCTATAAAAGAAAACTACAAAAAAAATGGAATTGAGGTTGCCTCATATGCTTCATCTTTTTAATGTCTTTCGTGAAAATGATGGAAAGGAAAATTGTGCTCAAGTGTTAGAAGAAGTTATTAAAATGTTTGGCACTAAATCTTTGAGTGATGAGCATGATTGCAATGTTGTTAGTATGAATTCTTTGAATATCCATAGTACTAATGATGATTGCACTAGTCATGATAAAAAGATTTCTTATAAGCATGTCAATTTTTGTGGAGTGCATAGAGTTTGTGAAGACATGCCTAAAAGGGAAGATAGATTTTGTAAGAGGCATAAGTATTTAGAAACTAAATGGTTGCAAGAGAGGCTATATGTTTGTGCTGAAAGACTTAATATTTCTCGCTGTCCTTGTGAACTTTGCAATGAAAGTGGTCATTTTAATATCCAATGTGAATTATTTCATGATCGAATTGTGTCCAAAAATTGTGATAACCTCATTAACCTTGAGCATCATAATGAAGTTAGTCTACTTTTGGGGTATGAAGAAATGAAACATAAAACTAAGGATGTTCCAGCTTGGATTCTCATGAAAATGATTGATTTTGATCTAAATGAAATCTATGTGTATTGCGTGGTAAATTGCATTGAGAATCCTTATATTGACAATTACTTAAAGACAAGAAAACAAATAGAAGATGAAGAGAATACTAATGAAGGGGAAGAGGTTTCCCAATATCCTCCTATTTCCTCTTATGATGAATCAGGTAATGAGGAGGAGCTTTTTATTCAACCAATCTCTTCAAAAAGAAGCTTGGAGGAATTAAATAAACCCACACATAATGTGGTGAAGAAGAAGAAAAGAAGGAAAAGAAAGGTAAAGAGGTATCTCTCCCAAATAATGACACCAACTTAGAAAATTGTGATGATAATAATTGTTATATGATTGGTGCTATTCATACTATTAATGATGAGAGTGATTATGCTTATGTTATGCAAAGCCACAAGCTTGGGGATGCTATGTTTGATGAGAACGACATATTTGAGAATTTATTTGCTGCAATTAATGTTTGTCCCAAGCTTGGGGATGCTATGTTTAATGACGATGATGTTTTTAGTTCCCCAAGTTTTGATGTGCAAATTTATTATGATCATAGCATACCCCCTCTTTTTGATGATTGTAATATTTATGAAAGTGGGTTTGGAAGAGTGTCAACTTTAGATAATAATTATCCCACTATTTTGGAGGGTGTTAAATCTTATTATAATGATAAAAGTGCATTTGGAGAGGTCACGACTTTATTTATTAATGATTCCACTATTTCGGAAGAGGTTTCAATTGACTATGATGAGAACAAAGTTGCTACTTATGATGATTATTGTGATGATACTTATGTTATAAAGAGTAGTGATAATTATTGTCATAATTTTGAATATCCTTTTACTGAACATTACTCTTTTAATGTGGAAACAATTTTTAGTATTCGAGCTTCATATGATACTCCCACTATTATGAATGAGAAGAAAATTGCTTATGTGGAGAGTGACAAATTTTCTATGCTTGTGGATCATGAAGATAATTCTTTATGTGCTGGTTATATTGTAAAATTCCTTCATGATGCTACTGAAAATTATTATGAGGGAGGAACATATGCTTGTAGGAATTGCAATAATATCAAGTTTACTCTCTATGTGTTCAAAGTTTTGAAGTTATGATTGTTTTGCCTTCCTATGCTAGTCGATTCTTTCTACCATAAATTGTTTGCTCACAAAATCCCTATGAATAGGAAGTGGGTTAGACTTAAATGTGCTTTTCATGAGATTCATGATGCTCTTTTGCATGTTATAATTATTATTCCTATGTGAGCATCATTGAAATCATCATGCCTAGCTAAAAGGCATTAAAGAAAAGCGCTTGTTGGGAGACAACCCAACACTTCTACTTTCTGTTTTAGTGTGTTCACATGATTAAGATACTGTATTAATCATGTTTTGTGCCTTTTATTTCAATAAAGTGCCAAGTAAAGCCTTTGGGATAGTGTGGATGATAGTTGACTTGATTCTGTGCAAAAACAGAAACTTTTGCTCTCAGTCCAGGAATTTTGTAAATTATCTGGAACGTGATTTTGATCTGAATTTTTTACAAAGTATTGATATACAAATTTCCCAGGTTTTACTAATTTTTCAGAATTTTTAGATTCAGGTAAATATAGTTACACTACAGATCTTCACAGACTGTTCTGTTTTTGACAGATTCTGTTTTGCATGCATAGTTTGCTTGTTTTAGTGTTCCCATAGCTTATATTGAGTGATATAAATTATGAGAATGATAGAATACAGTAGGTATGATGTGGAAACAATTATGAATCTTGTCTTGACAGTACCTAAGTGAACAATTTATCTTTATTATACTAACCCATCTCACGAAGTTCCGTTAAGTTTTGTGTGATTGAAGTTTTCAAGTTTTGGGTGAGACACCGATATGAGGAGAATAAGGAGTGGCAAGAACCTAAGCTTGGGGATGCCCAAGGCACCCCCAAGGTAATATCCAAGGAAGACTCAAGCGCCTAAGCTTGGGGATGCCCCGGAAGGCATCCCCTCTTTCGTCTTCAACATTATCGGTATATCTTACTTGGAGCTACATTTTTATTCGTCACATAATATGAGTTTTTCTTGGAGCGTCATTTTATTTAGTTTTTCTCTGTTAGGTGTTATTTATAATCTTGTTTTTCAATAAAAAGTTCCAAGAATTGCCTTTAGGATGCTTGCATTGCATGTTTGATGTGTGCTGTGTATAAACAGAAACTTTTGCTATAGTGTTTGAATTTTCATATTTTACTGGAACGTGGAAAGTTCCTGAAATTTTTACACAGTGTTGTCATATAAATTTTATAGCATGTCCTAAATTTTCATAATTTTTTGATTTATAGAAGTACACTCTTTTTATAAATTTCTACAGACTGTTCTGTTTGGACAGATTGCTGTCATAGTTTTGTTATCTACTTATCCTATAGTTTCCATAGCCTATATTGGTAGATATAAATTGTGGAAATGATAGCATACAGTACCTAATGTTTGGAAATTATTATGCAACTTGTCTTGGCAGTACATAAAGTTGATTTATTATTATGTGTACTAACCTATCTCACGAGTTCTTTTCGAGTTTTGTGTGGATGAAGTTTTTGAGAATAGGTGAAACCATTATATGAGAGGGTTGAACGAGATACAAAAGCTCAAGCTTGAGGATGCCCAAGGCACCCCAAGTAAATATTTCAAGAAGTCTCAAGCATCTAAGCTTGGGGATGCTACGCATCCCACCTCTCTTCATCAACAATTATCGGTTAGCCTATGTTGAGCCTAAATTTTTATTCGTTCACATGATGCGTGCTATTCTTGGATTTCTATTTTTGTTTAGTTTTCTGTTTGAATAAAGTATTCAGATCTGAAAATATTTATTTAGAGAGAGAGAGTCCTCACATAGCTACTTAATTGTTTGACTACTCATTGATCTTCACTTATATCTTGTGAGAATAGCTTGTCATTTGCTCATATGCTTCACTTAAATTTTTTGAGCTTGTCAAAAAGCAATAGCAATATATGAAACTAGTCCCAAAGTGATAGATATCCAAGGAGTATATAATAAAAAAAACTTTCATGAAGATCATGGGACAAATTAAACTTGATTCTTTGTAATAGTTTTGAAACATGATGATAGTAATATGTGAGTCATGTTAGTGAGTAATTATGCTTAGTAGGAATATTGGTGTTAAGGTTTGTGATTCCCTATGCATGCACGAAAGTAAATAGTTATGCAATGAAGTTATATCCTACTTGTGGTGCATTATTCGGTGTTAGTTATGACTCAATGCTCACTTAGGTGATTTTTCGTTCCTTGGTTTGGTTGCTTCCCAATCTATTTGCTAGCCTTCATTTGTACTAAGTTGAAATACTACTTGTGCATCCAAAATCCTTAAACCAAGTTTTGCCTTATGAGTCCACCATACCTACCTATATGCGGTATTTCCATGCCGTTCCAAGCAAATTTGTATGTGCCATCTCTAAACTTTCAAAATAAAATCTCTCTTTTGTGTGCCCGTACCGCTCATGAAACGGTGGGGAGTGTCCAATATTTTCCCATGCTAGGTGTGTTATTCTCATGATATGTGTTGATTCACTATCATTCACGAGAAAGTGGCTGGTATTCGGGATGCCCAGTCCCATGCTCAAAATGCAAATCAAAATATAATGAAACAAAACTCCCCCAGGAATGTTGTTGGTATGGACGGTACCCGTGGATTCGGCTCGCCGTGGAGTGTGATTGATTGGTGGAGGGGGAGTAAAAACTTTACTATTCTGTTTGGGAGCCGCCTATAATGTATCTAGCATGGAAAGTATTGTGAGCTACTTCGTCGTTTTCGTTGACAGGAAAAGCATGCCACTCAAAATATTTTTCTCTCTCAATTTAAACCTTGAGCTCTGGCACCTCTACAAATCCCTACTTCCCTCTGCGAAGGGCCTATCTATTTACTTTATGGAATTTTTATTTTTGCTTTGAGTCTCCATCTTCTCTTATAAGCACCAACTAGGGGGCACTATGATCGTACTTGAGCATTGGGGATAGCTAATATTTGAGTGTGTTTCATGAATGGATCAATGATTGAGCATAATGGGCTAGGGATAACTTTCTTTAGTGTTGATATCTTGAAAGACATGGTTGCTTGTTGACATGCTTGAGTATTGAAGTCATTATGTTAAAACTAGACTATTGCTTTGAATCATTTACAAGTCCAAATGCCCATGCTATACAAAGAAGAAAAGAATATGATGAACATGTTAGGCAGCATTCCACATGAAAAATTCTGTTTTTATCATTTACCTACTCGAGGACGAGCAGGAATTAAGCTTGGGGATGCTGATACGTCTCCAACGTATCTATAATTTTTGCTTGTTCCATGCTATTATATTATCGTTCTTGGATGTTTTACAATAATTTTACTACAACTTTATATTATTTTTGGGACTAACCTATTAACCGAGAGCCCAGTGCCTGTTCCTGTTTTTTCCGTGTTTTTGAGTTTTACAGAAAAGGAATATCAAACGGAGCCCAAATGGAATAAAAATCTACGGTGAATCTTATGGACCAGAAGAAGCCCAGGGAGAGTTGGAGTTGGGCCAGGGGAGCCACGAGGCCACCACAAGCCTGGGGGGCGCCCCCCCCTAGGGCGCGCCCCCCTAGTTTGTCGTCACCTCGTGGCCCATCCTGACTTGTTTTCACCGCCATAAATTCCTATAAATAGAGAAACCTCCGAAAATAAACCAAGATCGGGAGTTCCGCCACCGCAAGCCTCCAGAGCCACGAAAAACCAATCGGGAGCCCGTTCTGGCACCCTGCCGGAGGGGGAAACCATCACCGGAGGCCATCTTCGTCATCCCGACGCTCTCCATGACGAAGAGGGAGTAGTTCACCATCGGGGCTTAGGGTATGTACCAGTAGCTATGTGTTTGATCTCTCTCTCTCGTGTTCTTGAGATGGCACGATTTTGATGTACCGCGAGCTTTATTAATATAGATGAATCATATGGAGTGTTTCCCCTCTCTATCTAATTGTGATGAATTGAGTTTTCCCTTTAAAGTTTACTTATCGGATTGAGTCTATAAGGGTTTGAGATCACTTGATGTATGTCTTGCGATGGGATATCTGTGGTGACAATGGGATGTTCTATTGATCTACTTGATGTATGTTTTGGTGATCAACTTGCGGGTTCCGTGACCTTGGGAATCTATGCATAGGGGTTGGCACATGTTTTCGTCTTGACTCTCCGGTAGAAACTTTGGGGCACTCTTTGAAGTTCTTTGTGTTGGATTGAATAGATGAATCTGACATTATGTGATGCATATCGTAAAATCAAACCCACGGGTACTCGAGGTGACATTGGGGTATCTAGGTGACATTAGGGTTTTGGTTGATGTGTATCTTAATGTGTTATTTTAGTACGAACTCTAGGGCTGTTCGTGACACTTATAGGGATAGCTCATAAGATTGATCGGAAAAGATAACTTTGAGGTGGTTTCGTACCCTACAATAATTTCTTCGTTTGTTCTCCGCTATTTGTGACTTTAGAGTGAACTCTTTGTCGCACGTGAGGGATTTACATATGATTCAACTATGTTAGTATTGTTGAGAGAACTTGCACTAGTGAAAGTATGAACCCTAGGCCTTGTTTCCAAGCATTGCAATACCGTTTTTGCTCACTTTTGTTACTTGCTACCTTGCTGTTTTTATATTTTCAGATTACAAAAACCTATATCTACCATCCATATTACACTTGTATCACCATCTCTTCGCCGAACTAGTGCACCTATACAATTTACCATTGTATTGGGTGTGTTGGGGACACAAGAGACTCTTTGTTATTTGGTTGCAGGGTTGTTTGAGAGAGACCATCTTCATCCTACGCCTCCCACGGATTGATAAACCTTAGGTCATCCACTTGAGGGAAATTTGCTACTGTCCTACAAAACTCTGCGCTTGGAGGCCCAACACGAGTCTACAATAAGAAGGTTGCGTAGTAGACATCAATCGGCAGCTCCGTAATGGACGAAACACCTTCGGCTCATGAGGTCATGGTAGTAATCGCACCATGGACCGAGCCCTTCCTTGCCTACCTTCTTTGCAAAGAACTCCCCGACTACCAGACAGAGGCGCGACGCATAATTCGGCGATCCAGGGCCTATAAAGTCCACGAGGGTGAGTTATACAAGAAAAGCACCACCAGAGTACTCCAGCGGTGCATATCTGAGGAAGAAGGACGACAGCTCTTGGCCGAAGTCCACCCAGGAATGGGCGGCCATCACGCCGCGGCAAGGGCCTTAGTAAGCAAGGCCTTTTGGGCTGGTTTCTTCTGGCCCACCGCTCGAGCGGACGCCCAGTCGCTTGTCCAGCATTGCATGGGATGTCAACTTTTTGCAAATCAAAGTCACATGCCCCCAACAGCACTTCGGACTATTCCGATTACATGGCCTTTTGCGGTCTGGGGGCTGGATATGGTCGCACCACTTAAAGGGGGGACCAAGAAGAATAAATACCTACTGGTCATGGTTGACAAGTTCACCAAATGGATCGAAGCAAAACCTGTCAAATCAGCCAAGTCCGGACCAGTAATCGACTTTATATCCGGCATGGTACACCGTTATGGCGTCCCGCACAGTATAATAACAGACAATGGATCGAACTTCACCGCTCAAGAGGTAAAAGACTGGTGCGCAAAAATGGGCATCAAGCTCGATTACGCATCGGTGTATCACCCGCAGACCAATGGACAAGTCGAACGGGCCAACGGCCACATCATGAGTGGTATTAAACCACGTCTGGTCCGATCTCTGCATGAGTCCGACTACCATTGGGTAGAGGAGCTTGACTCCGTTTTGTTGGGCCTGCGTACCACCCCGAATCGATCAACGGGATACACACCGTTCTTCATGGTCTACGGGGCAAAAGCAGTCCTTCCCTGTGATATTATTCACGACGCACCAAGGGTGCGCATGTACGAGAAAAGGAGGGCGAGTTAGATCGGCAGGACGACTTAGACGCCTTAGAAGGAGAACGCGACATAGCGCGGGCTCGTTCTACTTTTTATCAACAGCAGGCCCGGCGTTACCAGAGCAGGGAGGTCAGGGCAAAAGCGTACAATGTGGGTGAACTCGTCTTACGCTCCCGGAGAAGCAGAAGCATAAACTCAATCCCAAATGGGAGGGACCCTTCATAATTGTTGAAGTACTCGCAGGAGGGGCTTACCGTCTTCGAAACCCGCCGGATAACCGCCTCGAACCAAACCCATGGAACGCAGCTCGTCTTCGGCGCTTCTACGGCTAGACCGGTGTCGTCATACTTTTTACCCTGCTTTTTTCTTTTCTTTCTTTTTCATTTCCCTTCCCTCCCACCTTGATTTTTTACAGGTTTGGATTTTCTCTTCCCAAGTCTATGTTCGGCTAAACCGACCTCGTATTAAGATTTTCGGCATACATCCTCAAATGTTAAATCCGAACAAAACACCTGGGGGCTTCTTCCCGAAGCCGATGAATATATATTTTAAGCATCTATTCACATTTATCGTGTATGCATGTTTCCCTTATCGATTTTTAAGCCATTATATGCATCAATTCGAACTAAGATTTTTGCCAAGATGGGTTGCCTCGCTCCTGTGTTTACCCTCGACGTTCCCGATTGTTCGGCTAGAGGGTAAAGGGAGCACCTCTGCGATTGTTACGACCGGGTTATCCGGATACGTACCTCAGATGGGTGAAGCCAAAAGCTAGCTATCTTCAGCAGAAAATTGGTCAGCTACGACGGGAGCAACAAATAAAATTATGGTTGTTATCACCATTACTCGGGCTTCTTTTCTCGCAAAAGCCATTTGTCGCATACTAGCAGTATACGACCTTACTATCTACGATTTACGTAGCAGCCTGAAGGAAGGTACCGATAGATGTACTATTTTCTTCGGAAGATGTTTCTTACGCTAAGCAGTAATATAACATATCTCCATGTGCACTTTTTGTCTGTTCGCACCAAATGGCCGGATTGCCTGGTTCCTTAAAAGAATTCCCTCTTATCGAGGGATATCTTATAAGGAACACTCCCAAGCTCTTAGCACGGGAGGTCAAAGCCGATGCCCGGTTAAGGAAAAGTTTACAACACAGATGGAGAAATTTTTGATTGCAAGTACATAGTTACATACAATCACACATCTGGCCGCTGGTCAAGATTGTCTATTAAGGCATCCATGGCGCAATCTTCCTGCGAGAGACGAGCGGCAGGCATCACTTGGTCGTACACCAAATGAAGTGGCATTCTTTACCATCAGGCCCTGCTGGCCCAACCCGAGCCATATGCTCGGGGTTAAGGCCGGTATATCGTGTCTTGATAATCGCCCACGCCTCCCGTGCTCCCTCCCGACAGGCTGATGTCTTCCATAAATCGAACCGACTCCGGGCTTCCTTGAACCGATCAGCCAGTTCGGCCATCCCCTACGGAGGTTGCTCGGCAGGCCATAGCGCTCATGAACGGTGGACAGATCCTTCAGAAGGCTCCCCCGGTAGGATCCGATCTCTTCTTCAGGCCGCCCGGTTAGGAGACCTATACATGAGACAAGGCATGTCCATTACGCTTCATGTATGAGAGGTACCCTTCGATGTTATAATCACACTTACCGAACATGCCCCTCCATAATTTTTGGTTCTCTTCTTGGGTCTGGGCCAATTGAGTCTTTAAACTCTCAATTTTTTCGGCCTGCTGCTTATTTTCCGCCTGGAGGCGTTTCTTCTCCTCAAGGTTTCGTTGCAACGAAAGGCAGCCGGCCTCATGCTGGGACTCGGCGTACCTCTGAGATTCTCAGGCTGCATCAAAATCTTTTTGCAGCTGTCCTATAGACTCAGCTGCTACAAAGTACCCTCGCGTCAGCACGGGATTATATACTTAGATTGGCAAAATGGATATACTTACCATGTGCCTCCCAGGTGAAATTCTTTACTTGTTCCAGCTCGGCCTTCACGTCTTCCACCTGTGTTCGGCTCGCCTCCAATTCAATGGCCAATTTCTCATTCTGCTGCCTTGAGGCCTACATCATCAATAAAACGATATGCGGATCCTTAACTTGGTCGTCCCGACCAATTCAAGGCTCAGGGGCTAGTGGATTTACATGTGTGTACGGATTCTTAAAACTAATCACTCACCTTCAGGATGGATGATATCAGTTTCACTGCTTCCCCAAGCCTAGCTCGGGCAGCTCCGATGTGCGCGTCTGCCGAACAAAGAGCGTTAAACTCTTGTTCGGAGAACGCCGGGGGGCGCAGTGCTTCTTGCCGCTGCCGGTGGTTCATCACACTCTCCACCTCGGATTTGGTGACCGATATCGCGTCCCCGGAATCTTCAGGGACCGGGTTGACCACAGGGGCCTCCGCGGTAGGTTCAGCATGAGCAGAAGATCTTGGCTCATGAGTATTGCCAGGCACCTCGACAGCATTCTCGGCAGAAGATGGTTGTACTTGCTTCCTGAGTATTTCGGCATAAGATCCTCTGTGAAATCTTAGCGATCATGATAACAATAGATTAAGCGGCCGAACAAAGTACTTCCTAGTTGAACGACTGGTCGGGGTTGTCCCCACGGCCGGTTCACATGAAGGATTCCTGTTGATGTCCGGTCCTGGCATTGCTGCCGTAGCCGACGTTCGTCGCGCGGACCGACGATGCTTGGGAGCAGAAGCCGGCACATTTGGGTCGACAGAGGACGCTTGCCTTTTATAGGAATAATTTTTCTTCTTGCCGGTAACAGGGGAGGGGAGTACTCCGGGGTGATCGGCTGTGTAAGCCACCTTGGAGGGATCGAGGATCTCTTGGTAAAAGACCCCGTCTTCAAACTCGATTGACAGCTCCGGATCGTCATGGAATCCTGGATCGTCGTCACGAGCATAGTTCTCTGGTTGGGGGCCCGGACAGTTGACTGTCTCGACAAAGCTCCTCCATTCCTGTTCACACAGATTAAAAGCTCCGGTCAAAAGGGGGCGAATGAAAAGCCCGAACTCAGGTCATAAGATCGAAAGGCTTACCCATTCGATGGGGTTGTAACTTGAGTACCCCTCCTTAACCGGCAGCCGAACAAAGTCTTCCTTTTCCCCTTTGTACAGGTCGGCAAGTGCGGCCGCCAATGCCGCTTGATTGGCAGGGCCCAGTCATCGGGAGCGAGTGGTGTCACTTGTACTGTTGTAACGCCATAGAGGGTGTATTCTTTGTTGAAGAGGCTGAACGCATCGAGTGATGGCGGCGGCCATTACATCAATCATGGTCAGCTTGTGATGAGCCAGTAGCCGTATGTGGGCAGACAAGCGT